>CM075197.1:23431149-24631149 GCA_037577475.1 Chaunax sp. Z400
CTCCAGATGACGAAGAACAAACCGTTAACAGGCAGAAAGAGCAGAAAGTATTGAGCATTCAGCGCTCGTATACTTTTGAAAAGGAGCTGCCTCTTGATCCTGCCGACACCTATGAATGAAGCTAATCTGATCTCACCTTCAAACTGCAAGCTTAGCTGGAAAGCGCTCAGAGAACGGACGCCTCCGCCAACGTCGGTGTAACTAAACCCTGCATCAGAAAATCAGAAAATAGTTTTCTCATCCAAGAGCCCTTTCTGCAATTTCCATCAGGATTCAGGC
Source organism: Chaunax sp. Z400 (assembly GCA_037577475.1). Lineage (NCBI taxonomy): Eukaryota > Metazoa > Chordata > Actinopteri > Lophiiformes > Chaunacidae > Chaunax > Chaunax sp. Z400. The sequence goes on from CM075197.1 coordinate 23,431,429, forward strand.
GTCTGGAAGAAGAAACGTGTGCGTTTTATTTGGTATCACTGTGCAGAGATCATCAATTGATGTATCATCGCAGCCAGGGCAGAGCAAGCACTACGGTGATGTCACCATGATGATGTGGCTTGAATTGGATCTGCCTCATGCCAAATTAAGTAACATTTGGAGCCATTAATTTGTCATCAGTCGTTTATGAGTCATCAACAAAAATGTGATTTTCCATAAATGGAGGATCATCGATGTAACATCTTACCTTTCACAGATCCATGAAATCTATTTTAATGTCTCTGAATCTGCGTTATCTGAGCTACATATTGAGGGCAGTTTCTCTTTTTTCCGTACTGTGGCCCAATACATATTAGCTCCCCTCCAAATACATATATTTTAATCTCACAGATCTGAATTATGATCTGGATCTAATTGTGCGTAGAGGTGGAGCATGATCCACCAGGGAGGTTCTGTTTTCACCCATGTTGGTTTGTCAGCAGGATTAAGCCGACTCTGATTGAATTACGATAGTCATTAAAAATTAATAAGGAACAAAAATAAATACAGGTTGTTATTTTCATATCATAAATACCCAAGCAAATTTGCAGGTGAAACAGATTTATGTTTTTAAATCCCTTGAGTGCACAATAAACCTGATTGAATCGATCATAGTGAGCAATAAATGAGATTCTGGGCCTTTTAGGTGCTCAATGCATGGATACATATGGAGCATTTAATTGTGGGGTTGCAAGCACAAAGCTTTTTTTGTTCAATTGAGGGACTTTTTCATGGCGGTGTGTAATGCATAAATTTCACGCTGCACTGTGGAGCAAATAAAGAGTGATTTCAGAATAAAGTGGAGATATAGTGACTTTAATTACCAGCATTGCTGGCGACTGTGTGGGAGTGAAGGGCTTTTTAATTTGACCAACATAAGCGGTCATATTTTCTTTACATCCGTTTCTTTATATCCCTGTACAATTAATTTATACAGAGTGTTTCTAACACCCCTGACTGGCTAAAATATGTATATATTTTTTTTACTTTTAATCACTAGTTTTTGCCTTCTGCAGTTCCTACAAGTCAGACCCTGACAGAGGAACATATTGGTATAAAAATACTTTAATTACTTCACATATATTGTACCGTGACAAACACAAAACCACAGCACAGATGGCTGTTAACAGTGCCATGGATCTTCCACCCTTGGGAAAACTATACCCTAACCGTCCACACTTACACTCTGCTCTCACTTGACTGCTCCGTCCGTTCTTCTTCCTCTTATAGAGCTTTGTACTTCTACACTGGAACTTCTCTTTCCCTGTCTACACCTCCAATCCTCTCCCTCTCTCTCTCTCTCCCTCTGCCCATGGCGATCTTCTTCAGCTCTATCCCATCTCTCCTTATGCCCTTTCATCTCTCAGTTGTTCGGTGTCTTTATCCTCTCCCCTACTGGGAAGACAGCTCAGTCGCGAGCTCTACAAGGGAACGGTGATCGGCTCTGAGTTTATAATTAGTTGTCCTTAAGGGCGGCCTGGCCCACGTCCTCTGCAGATGGTGGGGACATTTTTATCCTGCAGAAACAGCAACCAGGGCAAAACACAGACAAATACACTCACGCTCACAATAGAGAAAAACACAGTATCACACGAACGCTCCTGCACGTGTACGGGCTTGTAGGTAGTCTGTTTTTGTTTTTTACTCACTGTAGTTCCAGGTCGTTCTGTTCCTGAGGCAGAAACTTGTAGAGGGCTACATAGGTGTGGATGGAGTGGACTTCAATTCGCTTGGGAACCTGGAGACAAGGGAGGGGAGGTGGTGAGACAGAAATATACATTCACATAGAGTGGCAGTCTGCACGGGGGGGGGGTTAAAAATAGGCCGTACCTTCACACTGCTCTCCTCTGCAGGAGTCTGAGCTTGGTCGCTGCTCTCATCCTCCTCCTTCTCGATCTCGGTGGAGGGGAGAGGCGGATCTGGAGGTAGCAAGACATTTTTTTTTTTTTTTTTCTTTAAGAAGCTGCACACACATGTATTTTTTCACAGCCAGACACGGTAGATTCTCTCTCACATGCAGACAGACATGTACGGAACGAGTAAAAATAAATTTGCATAGACACACATGGAGGCACACAGTACTGTACATATGCATATCCACATAGATACAAACAGCAGTGTTTACCCCCTGCCTCCTGAGTTATCTCTTCTTCTACGCTGCACTGTCTCTGCTGACTCTCCTCACCTCCCTCCCCCTTATCAAAGAAGGAAATGGAGAGGAAAAGATAAAACGTTAGTACCAAGACATGAAAGAGGTTGCATTAGTAGTTCTCAGTAAAAAAAAAAAAAGACCTGCATTCATGATCTATATTCTGTTATGTATGGGAAAAATTGCAGGAGGTTTAAGGGGAATTGCACACTTGCAGATAGATCAGCACCATCCATTATGCTACTCCAATGGCTTTACCATATAAAAATTGGATCTAAGTAAGGGACTAGCATGACCCCAAAGAGTAGAAACTTTTGTGAAGCTTTTAAAGTGAATTTTCAAGCAAAAATTTGACATTCTGGGAATTGTGCTGGTTTGCTCTCTGGCTGAGTTAGGAGAGAGAGGACTGATACCGCTCTATATTAGCTAAATTGAAGACGTGAAATTGGAAATAGTCCGGCACACAACCCCACAAAAAAATGGCTTTTACACATTTGTATGCTGTACAGATAAAGCGTGTGAGCATTAGAGGTGCTAGTGGGTGGATTTTGCTACCTTCACACTTTTTCCAGTCTTTTCTGCTATGCTAAGCAAACCGGCAGAATTAATCCAGCAGAATTATGAACTATGGAGCATTGCTTAATGCTACAAATCACTGCCCAGTGAGTTGACCAATGGACCAACATCATAAAAACTTAACGCACGTCTTAATCACACAGGATCCAACTGTCCTCTACCCCCAAACCACTGGGTGAAGATGTCATACCAGGCTGCGTGTTGGCGACTCCAGACTGGAGCGGCTCATCTGCGCCAAGGACGTCCCATAGCGCAAGGCGGCGTACACAGGGTCTACACGCATCCGCACAGCTTCTGAAACCACACACATCCATAAAACTCATGCATGCACACACCTCTCTTCACTATATCTGCAAACACTCGTGCAAATTGGTCACGCAAAAAACACTGCTCCACACACGCACACGCACCAAAATTCAGACGACACACTGAGATTCAACCGCACATCATTATTATTTTTGCCTGTGCCGATCTGGAGGAGCCAGAGGGTCTAAATATAACCAAAGCAACACAGTCAGCGACATATCAGAGTGACCCACTTTAGATCTGAGAGCGAACACCGGCCAAAAGTTTAGGAGACATCAACAGATTCCAATAAGTCTACATGCTTTGATGCATCTATAAATTCACTTATTGGCAGGAGATGTGTCTTTGTTTTAATAGCTATGATATGTGGAGCTTTAGCAGAGTAGAAAGGGAATAGGAGATGAGAGTTAAAATATGGAAATCCTCAGACGGAGTTTATTGCTACATTTCATGTAAATGGCAGTGCTTGGTGGTATCATACTATTGCTGAGGTTAGGAATTCAATTTTCTGCAGCTTTCTCCACCCAGCTCAACACGAGTCAAACGGGGGCAGAGGGATTTGTTTTTCTGCAAGCCCAGATGTGCCGCACAAAGTCATAAACATTTCATATTGAAGTTATGCTCTCGTCAGATGTGTGCTAAATTAAACAGGAATGCTGAAGGCAGAAATTCTGCAGCAGGAATGTCTGTAGTGTGACACGTGGAACTATTTCATTACGGTGATGAAGCTTGTTTGTGCTTTTGCAGTTTCGGTGGGAAGACGGTAAACAGGAGACCAGGGGTAAAAATGCAAGAGGTCCGATAAGTCAACCCTCCGGCCCAGTTGAGGTCCAGGTCTGAGGTCCCTAACCCCAAATAATAATAATAATAATAATAATGTAAAAAAATAAAATTTCCAAAATTCTTTCATAAAAAAAGAGCAACCCCAGAGATTTGAATGCGGGTCGTCTGCATGAGAGACCGTTCAATGACTAAAAGAACGTTTTCTGTATCTTTATGTCAATCCCTTTGATGACAAAAATTAATAACAGGCCTCTCTTTTTTCCCCCACTTTTGTCAAAACGTTTTGCAGTCCGTGTGGAAGCCTCTCGGGGTCCAGATTTGGCCCCTGGTCCACCAATTGATTACCCCTGCAGTAGAGAGTGGTCCAGAGACTCTATAATCCTCCCCTCTATACAAGTAATTATTTTCATGGAGTCTCTAGGCTCATCTTTCCCTTCAGTGCAGAAAGGATAAGTATATGTGACGTGGCTTCATATACATCTTCATATATATCTTCATATAAATCTTTATCAGCCACTTATGTGCTTATTATGATAAATTAAATTATTTAATATTCTATTTTAAATCATTTTATTTTTACATTATTACAATACAAATTATAAGCCGTCCAATAACAACCACAGTCCGACCAGTGACTAATATTTTAACCTTTACAACATAATTCAGAGCGGTGCTTCCTCTAGTCTAAACCAGCCTGAATCAAAACCACGTGTACAAATCCTTCCATGCATAATTTCATTTTTTTAATAAATAGGTCATTGCAAGATTTCAACTAAGGGCATTAAATTATACACTTCACACCTGCAGCTCTCAGCTTTAATAAATAAGGTTTAATATCAGACTATAAACTCATTTGCCAGAAGGCAGCTGATGGAAAATTATAGCGTCTGTGAAGAATCCACCATAAAATTTGTCATCTAATACTAATGTGCGTAAACATGAGCTCAGTATTTTATCAAGGCCTTTGTTAGCAATAATTATGATGACACTTTGAAATGTGTGACTGCGAGTTTGGCAGGTTGCGGTTTCAGCTGGCCCTGGCAGGGTCCCAGGCATCGTGGTGCAGCGCTTGCGGCGATAGCAGAGCTCTAGGTTAATTGTGCCCTGATTCATGGACAGTACAAGGACGTGACAGCATGAGGTGCTAACCGTGATTCAGAGAGGCATACAGTATGTGAGATGAAGGACTGTATGTCTCACACAGATGTTCATCCAAAGGTATGGCGGAGAAAAAAAACGAGCTCCGTTTAAGAGATGATGGTGAAAGGGAGGCAAAAAGCCTACTCTGTCCAGAACAACAACAAAAAAAACAACATCAGACTGTCAGGTTTTGTTTGTGCTGCAGACTCTGTTGAGTTTATCAACGCTCCTCCAATCTAGATTTGCTGAGCCACCACTGTGATCGCCTTGAAGACGATGCCGTGTGACAACGCAAAGAAAAAAAACTTCTCAGCTTTCAGCAAAAACGTTGATGTGTAAACGGGGCCTGAGTAAACACGCCCCCTTCATTCAGACTAAGTGACGAAACATCCTAGTAGGGAAATAACACATACTATTCTCTTCTTAAATTAAAGGTAGTTGGACTCGACTGTGATCCTTACAACTTACCCAGAAACCTTTGGTCCGATGACATTCTAACATGTGGCCGGGAATCGAGTTTCCTGACATTTCATCAGATTTTGACGCCAGGGAAATCAAACAAAACAAAGCCTGAAGGCAAACAAAAGTCTCGACGCCTTGTCGTACAGCAGGGTGGGATTTGTTGGTGAAGTTGAAGTGCTGAGGACACGAATGGATGAAAAGGTTTGTATAAATACACTGTAGTTTCATCCCACCTTGGAGAGACGTGTTCGCTTGCAGCAGTGTTGATGTTTGCAGTTATGTGCGGAGTGTAATCCTGCACCTCATTTGCCATATCCCGCATCATTAGGGCGACTTGATGAAGCTGAGAATGTCGGTTTGACCCACAATGAGCTTCTTGACAAACGTGATAAAGTCTTTGAGGATTTGTTGATCACAGATCTCTGATTCAGGGCTTGCGATCTGCAGCGATCCATTTACTTCTCTTTTCTGTAGCTCTGGCAGTAAAAAGCTTTCGACAAGAAATCTGAGCCATTTGTACATTCGATTGCATAACGGCTGTTTCCTATTTTAGATGTGCTTTTTTTGTGTTTCTGATGATAGCATTCAAGCCGAAGAGTGACTCTGCCACCCAGTAAGAGCTTTGTGCCACTCATTGGGCGTAACCACACCGACCTCTGCCTACTGTGACGTCACATGCATAGCCTCTATTCAAACATATAGGACCATGAGTAATCGTATAATATGCATCATTATAATGTTTATCAAGCTTTAAACATGCAAGCTGTAGTACCATGCAATAAATTCATATCCTGCTTCAGCCAAAGGACATACAGTCCAAACATTAAACAGAGATAGAAAAAAAATAAACATTGGAACTTATAAATATTTATTCATATACTTCCAGGGTACAGACCGTCCATCAGCCTCCAAGAGACACTGAATTTATTGGTCCTCTTTATATTTTTCGACTTCCTGCTCCACGGCTGTCAGGTGAGATGGAGTCAGTTCTGGTTTTATTACAGCGGACACACAAGCACGCACAAAATCTAAAAATAAAGCAAAGGCTAGACGAGAGCGACATCACAAAACAAGAGCACATGGGACACATCGATGCACAAATGATCCAACTCACAAACACACACACAGACGCAGGTAGGCTCACCTTGGCTTGGCTGAACTTCCTTGACGACAGACAATTGGTCATTGACGAGCAGCGGCGAGCTGAAGTTTCGCTTGAATGCTCCAGACTAATGGAGGAGAGCAAAAAGCAGAAGTTTTTCTCAGTTTCCATTACTTCCAGTTTATAGGCCGAGCAAACGGGGGGGGGGGGAACTGGCTCTTTGTGGTCACTTTAAGGACATTAAGGGAGTCATTTGAAAATGACTGAATCAGAAAGACATCAGGACACGCCGACAGACGTGAGCCGACACAGCAGAGGAGCTCATTTCTGCCACTGAGTCACAAACTGAACAAAGTGCTGGTTCTCTTTGCTGCTAATTAAGAACAATGGATCCACTCAGCCTTACTGGTGTTGACATGCCATTCTGTGTAAGTATGTGTGTGTGTGTGTGTGTGTTTGTATGCACGACTGCAATTTAACACTGAATTAAGCGCAGCAAGTGTTTCAGTGGAGATATCAGTTCGTCTTCGCCTTGACTCGCAAACGAGCCGCTCACTTTGTCACATCGTGCTGACATGAGGGATACTGTGGATCAAAAGGTGCCCAGAGGTTGATGTCCAGGATCCAGTGTGATGATATTCTACCCGACGCGGCCCTCATCACTCCCCTGATTCTTCTCCTCTCCGTCTTTGTGCTTCTCTTCCCCCGCTTGCACTGAGCCCTCTCCAACACAGCGCTCTTAAAATTTTCCGAGTGGCTCTCAGAAGGTCTCACCTCCTTCTGCATGCTAATGTCCTCTGTCCGACGCTAGAGGATAAACACAAAATCTCTGTCTGAAGTCACTCCCTATTACTGCCTAGTGCACCGTTCTCTCCCTTTGCCTTTGTCCTTCACTCAGTGTCAAACTTAAAAATGTAAAAGCCCACAATACGGAATAAGCAGCGCATGAAAATGACTGTTTGCTAAAAATATCCACAACATAAAATCTTTATCTTTGGTCTCACGATGTCTTGAATCTCAATTTTTGCTCACTATTGAATGTTTATTTATGGGTTAGTGAATAAGTTCACTATAAAGCATGTGGATATTTTTATTCTCTGGCCCCAAAGGGAAGGGTGAAGTGATTAATTGCATTGTTTCCGCCTCATCAGCACCTCACATCTCTGAATAAACAGACTGAAAACATTATCCTGCCCTATTACCATATGCATCTGTCTCCTGTCTGCTTTTTCACTTCAGCTGCACGTATGGCTGGTGTATCAAGATATATCTGCCCCCAGTACAAGAGCGTTGCAGTGTTTATGTGTGTGTTGATGCAGGGGATGGTTGTGTGCAGTGATGTAGCGTTTCCCCTCCTCCTGCTGTGTTTTTTGTACACTGTGCTGCTGCAATATTGTACATTTCCCCACTGTGGGACTAATAAAGGGATATCTTATCTTATCTTATAAACTAAATGGGAGGGGTTGAGGAAGAGAGAGTCTGTATCACATCACTCATTTTGGTCCATTTTTACTCTCTTCAACAAGTGTTAAAATTTTCGACTGCAGTGTTCGACTGGAGGGTAACTTTAAAACCTTTTCATTTATCATCAAAAATCTGTACATGCACATCAACATCAACATGCACATCAACATCAACATGCACATGCCCCCAGCATCATATGCTGGAGGCAAACTAAAATTTGTATTTTTTGCACTGCTATTGTAGCAACTTATACCTAATCTTAAGAAAAGAGTGGTATTTGTTTTTGAAGCACATCTTCTATCCTGTGTATAATTTCTATGACAAATTGCACATGTATACCAGGAATGACGCAAAATGTTGTTGTTTTTTTTGTTGGTTTTCATTACCATAGTTTTGATATTTATTTCTAACCGAGTGCTAAACTAAATGACAGAATTTGTGTTCATACAAATACACTCAGTTTGATTTTGCATGGGCCAGATATGCCATCTCCTAATGCTGTTGTTTAAATTACATTATATATTATGCATAATTATATATTAAAATTTGTTTTAATAGCTAAGCCTTTATTGAAATTTTGGCTAATCTAGCTTCACAATATTTTCCAAATAAAAGACAGATAAAAAGCTGAGGAAACCAAGACAGTCAGTGGTTCTGTTGAGGAAAACCAGTGTTATAAAAGGGCAACATCAAATTCTGCAAGTGTATTCGCACCTTCCCATGACACGGCTGCTGTGACAGTTCCGAGGTGCACCACAGGTGAGCAGCCATCTTGCACGTTTTACACCGCAGAGCCTGTTTGGAGTTTCCTGCAGAGAGGGGCAGATAGGAGCGAATGAGAGCAGAGGACGTAGACACGGTAAGAAATACACAGCGGGCTGCAGATCCGTAACAAGCTGGAAGAGCTAACAAACCAAAGCGGCCTTCAGATCATACGAGCAGGTTTCTGCCTGCTCTGGCTGAGGGCGTAATCAAAAGCTGTCCCAGCTTTATCAAGCTGCTCCTGCTTGAGGAGGTGACGATAACAGCTTCATAATCAAGGGCTCCTCTTCCAAAACAACCAGCAGAGATTGGAAACCAGCTGGAGGTATTTCAATCATAATCGATCTGGCGTTGAGTCATCCTGCTTTGTCATATTTGTTGTGCTGCAGTGATAAAGCCTCTGAGGATTGAGATGTTTTTTCCCTTGTTTGTTACAAGAAACCCTCCATTGATTGTTGAGTGTTTTTAACAATTTAGGGGTTCAGAGTCTTTATCTTATAAACCCAAGACAAATAGATTTGTGGATTTGTTGTCGAAGAGGTCTGTTATGGAGAAAAAAAACACAATCCAACAAACTGGATGTCTTGATGAAAAGGACTGCTTTAACTTCGAAGACAAATAAAAAGGGTTCTACTTGATCAGGTTAACAAGGAGACCGAGGCTGCTCTGTGTTTGGGGACTGCAGAGGAATACGGCTGGAATGAGGTGATACATTATATAATAAATAGCCTGAACTCATAATAGAAGAAAAAAAAAAGCAACAGCACAGATGCAAAGGCAGAGGAACAGGTTGGAGTCTGTAATCAATCACAGTGACAGGAAGTAGATTTAGAAACACTAGCAGTGGCTAGATGTCCATGCAAGCAGCAAATTAGAGGTAAAAGCAGTCACATCTGACCCTCAGCAGTTCCTGTTAATATTCTAATGGTTTCCTCACAGCTATAAACACTGAGGGAGCTGCTTCGAAGACATAAAGTTCGTCCTTTTTTTTGAGGGAGAAGAAGAAAATAAGACAGTGGAGTGAGATCATTTACAATCATCTGTTTTAAGGATTTTTTTTCAATGAAACAGGTGACTGTGGAGTGAAACAGGTGGTATGATTGCTACCTCTCTCACATCTGTAGATGGGTATAAATCTACAGCTGGCAGCTGGTTAGCTTAGCATAGCAAAATAGACTCAAAACAGAGGGAATTTAGGAGGGCAGTCGGTGGAGCGAGTACCTGCACCAAGGCAAAACAATATATCTGAAGTTGTACCTCATCAACTTTATTGATTTTTATACTACAGTGTGGCTGTAATAGACTGGCCTGTTTGCAGTCCATATCTGTCCCACATTGAAAAAGTGCGACTCATTATTAAGAGCGAAATGAAACAACAGAGACCTCAGACTGTTGAGAAACTGATGTTGTAAATCAAGCAAGAATCCGACAGGAGATTTGACAGAAGAGTTCCACTTCAACAATGTCCTTTGTTAAAAATAAAGGTGAAGTAACACAACGGTAAATATGAACCTGTCCAAATGTGTTGCAGGCATCAAATATACAATGAGCATATATTTATACAAAACAATAAAGTCTATCAGTTCAAATATTAAATATTTTTGAACTGTATTTGGGTTAGAAATAATTTATAAAATCATTGTATTCTATTTTTTTGGACATTTTACATAAATTCCAAATTCGCAGCTTTGAATGACATCCGTCGGGTAGTTTATGCGTAACAGATGGAAATGGTGAAAAAAAAGTCCTATCTTGCAATGTCAAAGAAAGTGAAAAGAAAATTCCTTGATCTACACCTTGATCCTCTATTAAATTACTTCAGAATCGAATGGGTTCTTTCCTGCCACATGCAAAACCCGTGGAGTAGTTTTATGATAACATATGACGTCATCTAGTTTGCACAAGATCGGACGCCCTTCAGCAGAGATGGAGGACTTCAGTGAAAGCTGCAGATTGAAAACGGACTTGAATCCAGGAAGTAGATTGAGCAACTTACCCACTATCATGTGCTTGCAGTGCTGGCAGTTGGTCGGCTTACGAAAGACATGGTCCTGGAAACAGTGGGTAATCTGGGGTCGGACAGGCTTGGTGGGCAGCGATGGGGAAAGGCTCAGAGAGGGGGAGTGGGAGGAGATGGAGGGGTTGGGGCTTAGAGATGGTGAATTGGAAGGCGAGCGTTCGCCGACGAGAGGAGAGCCGGGCAGCAGGGGAGGAGAAGGAGGTGGCGGGTCGGTGATGAAGTCTGGGGGCAGCCGAGCATCGCTGTAGGATCTTTGGAAGAAGTTCTCCATGCTTTTGCTGCGCATGATGGTCTTGAAGGACAATGAGCGCTTTAGTCTCTGAAGCTGCACAGACACAGAGAGACACAGAGAAAGACGTTACACTAATAACAGAGTAAGCACAAGATAAGCAAGAACGCTGCGCCACATTTGGGAGCAATAACAAATGTCCAATATGCCCTCAGGACAGCACAGGCAATATCCCAGCATCCATAAACACTCTGCTCCGATCTGTGCGCCATGGGGAAAGAGGGTGACTCATGAAATGTAATATTACCTCATAAGGAAACAACATATTAATAGCAGAGTTACATGTTCCCTTTAGTGAGGTTAAGCATGCCCTTTGCAGTCACATCTAACATGGCAGTTTGTGCATTTGGCCCATGGGTAAACAAGATAAGCCTTTTTCTTTGACCTTACATTGAGGACTGCCATGAATCAATGTGCTTCCTTTATAGTGGTGGCAGGGGGGGCTATTTCGACTGAAACAAGACCGTATACCCATTATTATAATTTAATCATTTATCAACAGCCTGTCGTCAGGGCTCTTAATCTGAAAGTCTGCTCATTGGACAGGATGCACAGGGCCAAACTGGCCGGCCTACAACATGAAACAATATCCAATTTCATGCATATCGACATAACCAGCCGTGTCGAACAAACAACCTTAAAGAATTGAGGGTTGCTTGCGTGTTCAAAATCCAAACACACGAGTGAACACAACATCAGCAGCCGTCTACGACTCTCTCTCTCTGCAGCCATCCAGCATCGATTGGGTTGGATAAATGCACGTTTCCTGACATTTCCCTCTGGGCCTGTGTAGAGATGATGATGCTAGTTTCCTTTGGGACAGGCGGCCATTTGTTACCCTGACATGAAGTGGCAGCCGGGGGAGCAGTGTGAGGGGCGTGGTTGTGTCAGGAGGGCAGGAGCGGATCGACACTGACAGACAAGCAGACCAATTATTGGCGGGGCACCGACACTGTGTTGCACACGCTCTTGTCTGTCTGCCTGTCTGCACTCACACTGCACAGCGCCAAGCATAATCACTTTACACAGACATGCTGTTTACAGGTCTGCGAGTCTGGGAATAAGATATGAAAACAGTTTGTGTGTTTGAGTTTGAGTGTGTGTCTTTGTGAAGGACGCATGGGGTGAAGAGCGTGAGAACAAAAGTCTACGTGTTTAACTGAGTGCAGGATTGCACAAATCTACATGTTTGCTTTAAATCTCTCTTAGAATTGAATTTTCAGATCACACTGTTGAAGAAAAGCTCGTAGACTAATACACTATATTACTATTACAGCTATGGATGCACAGAATAATGTTATTCTCTGTATATTGAACCTAAAGTGTAAAGTATTTATAAGTTGTAACTTAATTACTGATGTAAACACGGTGAGAAAATATTGTCAGTCTGATATCCTGGACTGTGATGTACAGGTTTTGCTCTTTGGTGGAAGATTCAGGATTCCTCCCTGTAATCTAAAACACCATCAGCATTCATTTATATCTATGGCAGTTAACATAAACGGAGATGTGCAGTATGTCCTCAATGCTCCATTTGTATGTACTGTAGTATTTGGGACAAGTGGATTGGTAGAGATTGTTTAGTGTATTCTGTCATTGTGTTTCTTGTATGAAACTGTTCTGTACCTCTATAAGAAACCAAGTATCGACCGTTGCAAGGACCCTGTTGGAATTGGTCGGATTATTATTTTTCTTTGTCCAAATAAATATAGGTTTGAGGGCCTGAACATGACACTTTGTACGCTCGTCATTCGTGGTAAAAGTGTGCATGTTTTACGGGTTTTGGCAACGGGTGTGGCAAAATGGCTCGCTAGCGCCCCCTAAAGCGCAGCATCACCTTTCATCTAGATGTACAATATTAGGTAGGCATGTGTTTCGTACCTAGATCTACAAAAACAAGTCTGCCATTTTGAATTTTGCGCCTATTTTTTTTTGCAATTCAAACACATACTTTTAACAAACCACTCCTAGAGATTTACCCCGTTTGACTTCTGATTTGTTCAGTACAGTCTTAATTCAATCATGAAAAGTTATAAAAATTCTGAGTTTTGAGTGAACGGCGTATAGCCGTGGAGGCGAGGTGACATTTTGCCATGAAACAGGAAGTTGATACAACCCCCAAAACACCTTGACGATGCTTTATTGGTATTAAAGTGAGTTTTTAATAGAACGGTGTAGCTGTGACTGTGTGGCAAATAACAGTTTCAGGTTTGGGTGAGACAAAATGGATCAATAGTACAAAGTAGCCTTTCACAGTGCGTTTGGCCTACATGAATGAAATTTAGTGGGATGTAAAAAAAAAGAAAAAAATAAAGTCTTTTGGTGCCATGACATAAACATAGAAAGAATTTACACTGCAATTTAGGTGTCATTTTATCATAAGCTTACTGCTGACCATTAGAAAGAATGCAGACTCAAGACACTTTTCGGACAGCTCTGTCCACTTATTCTACCGTCTGTGCCGTCTACATTACCCACAATTCAACTTGACAGCCGACGGTTCGAGAGTGTGTTTACGTTAGTGGCTGACATATCCTCAAGTAGAGATGAGGAGTGAGCCACAGAAGTCTGGTGTCCTCACTTTTTTTTTTTTTTTTAAATCACCACAGTGGAGTCTTCAGCCCGAACTGACACTAACTTTTTTCACACTTTCACACATCAAAGTCCCAGGACTTGATGCGTGAAATCGTCATGCCTCACATTTAAGGTCCTTTGATATATGGAATTTTTGAACTACAATTTTATGTCAAATGCACAAACTATCTTTTAACCATTACAACCTATCAATTCTTTATGATTAATGCATTATTGCATGTTTGGATCATGTTTGTTAATCGTACAACACTTTGACACACCTCCCCGTGTTTTGGGTGCAGCGTCACGGCCTTGAGCCGAGCCATCTGAATTAGAGCTGATGAGTGCTGGCATAACAGCTCCAGCTAGAGCACATGTCTCAATTACAGCTAATCTAATCATCTGTCAGGGTTGTGAGCACAAAAAGCATTTCTGGTAGCTTACATTTGAACATTAGCTGAGAGCGTCATACTTCGGAGTAAAAGCCAGTGCCGTAGCCACGTAGATGCAGATATCTGGGAAGACTTGTCTGGTTGCATATGCATTATGATCCCCCCCCCCCCTGCAATTTCATGACAATGCATGTCAAGTGTAGATGGGACTGTCGCAGTCTCATTCAACGATCCATCTGCACTCCAGAGAAGAGCGAACTGGAGAGAAAAAGCTTTTTCCCTAAAAAAGAAAATTGGGTTTGATGTTTCCGTCAACAAATTATTCATATAGTTCATAAATGATTCTCAATGTCATGCAAAATTCATTACATATCCCAGATTTCCATGCACCTGCACAGTGAATATTCTTCAAGCAGTAGCACTCACACTGCTGCAGAGTTTCCTCGTATTCGCACACTTTTGATGCCAACCCCCATGTAGAATGTAGAGTACATTTCAAACGGAAAAGCTTAACCGGTAACTGCTGTGTCCTCATTCAGAGTTGGTAAAGGTCAGAATATACAATCTGTCAAGCTTCAACATTTTGGAACTTTGTGAAAAGGTCTTGGTGGTGGTCTGCATCATTTTGGACCTGTCTAAAACCAACAATCAAACAGCCCAATCACTTCATGTGCAGAGTGGGCAGGTGTGCATAGGTGTCCAGTCACATCTCTGTGTTGTCAGCTATACAGCTCCTCTATATGGTTTTAAATCACAGTGTCAAAGCTAGCATTCACCTACGCACATGTGACGTATTTCTATGCAATATATAACTTTGTGTTGCCTGCAATTTCCAAAGATTTATGACCCATCTTCACAAACAGTCACTCTATAAAAAAAAGAAAAAAAGTGTGCAATTATTTTTTCCCCGTGGTGAACGTCACAGTGTCCGACCTTGTTCCAACAGAGGATATTTAAGACACGAGAACGATAACTGTGCCGTGAAAGACACAGTTTCCTTGCCGAATCCAATTCTAGGTCATCGGAAGAATATGTGGCTCCAGAGGAAATTATCACCTTCAGGTATAATATGCATTTAGAGATTTAATTATTTGCACCGTCATTGTGTGGCTTAAATTATTTTTGGGAAGGAAAGAACACCGCTGTAATTAAATAGGAGTAAAGAAACAACCTTTACAGCAAAGATTACAGAGAGAAATTAAAAAAACAACAACGTATAAAATAACTGTGCAAAGTCAGCAAACAGATTTGGTTATCAGTAAAAGGAGTTTTATGTCCAAACATTTGCCCCTTTGAACTAATTATGCACAGCAGCCTAGCAGAGTCCTGCTTTAATATGAGATAAGAGATGCATAATCGCAGGCTGTTGCCATAGTTATTTGCATGCTCATACAAACAGACTTTTTCCCTCTTTATCTGTGTTTAACAGAGGAGAAACCACTTTCCTCACAGTAGTGCATTTCCTGCATGCAGCTTTGCACTATATAGCAGCTCATCATGCACCCATTTTCACTCACACAATCATATTCACACACACACAACACCCCGGGCAGAACACAAAGGCCGTCACACTCTCACAGCGACCCCGTCTGTATCTGAATGAGCATCGGTGATGACAACACTTATTTTTCCTTCCCCCTTCATCTGCGATACACAAATACATAGAGCCAGTTATCCTTTTAGCTCCCGAGCCTTCTAGTGTCCACTATTTCACCGACGCACACCTTTCCCCTGTAGTGTCACATCATCAATAAAGATCACAGCAGTGAAGGTGTTACATTAATTAATGAAGACCTTGGCCCACTTCAGCCTCCCTCCACACAACTTAATCCCTTGCTGACGTCACTCAAAGCCGTGTCACGGAAAGTGATATTTGATGAGATGTGAAGTGAATTCAAAAGTATGGCTGGTTTCAAAGAGATGCTGGAGGACGAACTCAGTGGTAAAGTTTGTAGTTTAGACACGAGAGACTAGACACCAGAAATAATCCATACGTACTCTGTGGATTATTATCATGTCGCTATGTTCTGTCAACTTTCATTATGTTTTAGATGTAATGGGTTGATATAATAAATATCAGTCCATTAGATAGTGTTGCAATGACTTGTTACACATCGCAGCAGACAGAACGTATAAAAAAATATCAATACTCTTGTGTTCAGCTGGAGCCAGAGATCAAACCACCATCCTATATGATTAGCAGATGACCCACCTCTTCCTCCTGGGCTGTAGCCGCCCCCTGTAAACAGGCTGTGATTATATAATCATGGTATTATTAACTGAAAGACAATAAATGATGATATTGAATTATTGCCCAGCTCTAATGGCATATAATTGCAAATTCTCTGCTTCATTTCCAGTCAATGACTTGTCTCCCCCTTGTCTGATGACACATGTAGGCCTATACTTGCAGATAAATACTAGAAAGAATGAACACTATTTTTTTTTTACACTTCTTAAGCCATTTCACTGAGGATTAAACTGCCAGGACTTAACATACTATGCTCAAATGTTAGTACGAAGCACAGCAGTGTAATATCTTCTTCACAAAAGCAGCTAGACTTGTCCACAAACTGTATGCTGCGTGACTGTTTTGTCATTTAGCTTTGGAGCTGCGACATGTTCTCATTTTCACACCGCAGACAATGCCAATCACCTCTGATCACCCCACTGGCTGCTCGTGTGCTTAAGTGCCCACATTGAGTGAGGAAGATTGGGCAAAGAATCCAAAGGGGACACATGGACGAATCGTGATGTTCTCGTCACACTACGAGCGAGCTGACAAATGGGCCAATCTACCAAAATATGGTATTATTTTAAGTCTTTATACCTCTGTGGTCAGATTGCCGCGTTTAGAGAAAAGAGATTTTCTTGCACACCTCGATCAATGATAAGGCTCCCATGGCATCAACGGCCCTGACAGATCCAACAGCTCTCAACAGAGGGACTGGCTCATGATTGCTTCTCAAGCATCTCATCTGTTCTACCACTCACATTTCTGCCAGCCTTTGGCAATAGACCACAGTATAGTGTTGAGAGCCAGGGAGAAAGTCCATGCTTCCTTTCCTCTTAATCCTCTGGCACCGTTTTCCCCCAAACCAAATTTCTGATATACATCTTTGTGGGAAATTTGCTGCTGGTGGATTTCACGGAGCGAGTCACTCCTCTCTCCCTGTGTTCCATATCTAATTAAAAACACCATCACCTGATGGATATGCATCTGATAAGAGTCTTTCAAAAAATTACACCCTGTGGCAGATTTTTTTTCTTTTCTTTTTTTAATTTTGGAAATGGTCTTAAGTGCGTAAAAGGAGAAGATACGGGCGGAATACTGATGTGTAGGATTTTTAATCTCCAGCCACTGAGCAAAGACAAGATGAGATCAACTTCAGTGTTTTATATTGAAGTGAAGATTTCCTCCTATATGTCACAAAATCACATTAACCCTCCAGTGATGAATCCTGAGCATTTAAAGGAAGTTGAAAAGACGTTACAATTAACCTTTCATCTGAATATCAAACATCTATGCGCCATAGCTGCAGCATGGAGGCTGGAGGTTAAAGGGAATTCTGTTCCCACACAAAGACCTGGAATTGAACCAGCGCCGCCTCAATCGATTGAGAGAGAACAGGGACATGAGGAACTGGACTAAGGATTGAACAGCCAGCCTGACTAATTTGTACTATAAACGGTTGTGATGTGCTGAAGCCAAGAGCAGTCAGTGAACCAAAGGAATACCAATCAGTCCTGCTTGGAGCAGCTGGTGAGGAGATGGGGACTGGAGCGGACCGCGCCGTGGAGATGCTGGAGGTGATAAAATGCTTTGCAACAACACCGACATTCTCAGAGAGGACATCAAAAATATTTTAGCTGATGCACAGAGGCTAACACCTGGTGCAGTATCTGTGGATCACTTTGCCTTAACCAAGCATGCATGTGCTCCTGTGTGGGTGGAGAGAGGAGGCGTGAGGTGGCGACTCATCTGAGGGAAAGTTGAATCAAGTGTTCGGGCCTAATGAATCAAGCCTTCAATTAAAAAAACCAGACGGTGAGAAACCTTTCACAGCTCCTGCACTTGGAGACCAGCCCTTGAAATCTTTGTTTATACAGTCATGCCAGCAAAATTTAATGGAATCATAAGGACACTTTGTAAGGACACTTGAGGCTCAGGCAGGCATACAGTGTGCAGCAGAAGGATCTAGCTCTGCAGGAACAAAATACATAAATGCTTATTGCAATAAGGACTTTGTTGCGGCATCGAAGAAAAGGTTATTTGTCACAATGTGTGTTAGTCGGTAATCACCAAAAAGAAAATAATAAACACATTTTTGAAAAGCATGGGTTGCAGCCATTCCTCCGTGTAATTACTTACTAATTCAAATGCATATCATTAATTAACACAAACTATAAAAACCCCTTTGTGTGCGTGTGTGTGTGTGTGTCTGTGTGTGTGTGTGTGTGTGTGTGTGTGTGTGTGTGCAGAAACTTGATTTGGAGAGGCAGATGAAAGTGGGGAGACAGAGTGACATCAGACCTTACGTGTTATGTTACATCTAGTGACGCAGATATGGTAAACACAACTGCAATTGTGAAGTGTGGTCGTCAACATTACACAACCCCGGGAAGAATAAAAGGAAGAATTTTAAAAAACAACTTCAAAATTACAGGTGAAAAAAAGAAAAATCATATTGGAATCTCTTTCCAGTTCAGTCTGCAATCATTTTGCTTTATTTTGAGATTTTCTTTGCTTAAATCTGAGTCTTATTTCTGCTTCTGACAGAGATTAGAGTATGGAGAGCAGGAAAGGACATTAAAGGTGAACATATTTAGCCCTAAACTGTAAACTGTGGGTATTACTTGCCTTGGATGTCATCGGTTGGATAGACATGGTGCTTGGAGAGCGCTGGAGCTGCGGCTCGCTCTCCATCTCGTTGTTCTCCGTCATCATCGATGAGGTGATGAAAAGAGTCGTTCAACTACAAAACGAAACACTTAATTCTTCAAACTGCGCCCGGTCGGTTTCAAATCTCCGGCTTTAGCCATACAAAAGCTTAACAAAGTCTGACACGTCCCCATCACAGGGATCTGTGCGCGCTGCGCAGAGGACGGTCTATGTTTGTGGCCATTTGCTGTCCACACATCATTTGCGAGCTTGTAGGCTGATGAGATAGTTTGTCACACGCCAGATGTTTATATGTCGCTCGTGTCACGCAAGGACAAGCATCCAGGAGAAGGTTGAACCTCGCCTGTGGGTAATCTTCTCTTAATGCGCATCGACACCCTTCAACGCGGGACAATTCCGTCTTATAGATGCAAAAAAAAGGGGTTCAAATCAGGAGAAACACGGATGCGAAAATGTCATCTTAATATGATTAGATCCAAACAAAGCTGGAGCTCTGCACGGCTCTGCCTGGGTGTAAATCCATACGGAGGGAGTGCGTGTGACCACAGCACAGACTGAAGTTTAAGCGCAATCTGAGGCACGCCTTCCCGTGCGTCTGAGGCGCATGATTGGGGCAATTTTTACAACTCGGCCAGGATCCATTTAGACTCATCAGGATTCACGGTCGTGGGCGGGGGCTCGTTCTAAACCCAAATATAGAATATAGCTCACATTTCGCAAACAGTGAGCTGATTCTGTCTTTGAGGTGATGGGAGTAACAAAAGCAGGATGTTCACTCTTCGTTTCCCCCCTTCTGGCATTATTTTTTAAAGTCAAAGCTGCACAGAGCATCTGTTTTAAAAACCCTACTACATGAGTGTAACCAGTTTAAACAGTTCAATTAATGACACTAACTAGCATTTAATAAAAATATCTATCTATCTGTCTATCTGTCTATCTATCTATAAAAGACTCATAGAATTACAATTCAAAAAGATTAGTGCAATATAAATGATACCCAATAAAAACAAGGAAAGCAAAATTATGAATTTATGTGACAGGAGTGTTAAATTAATAAAAGAAGTGGGCGGTGGGTATTTGATGAAGCTGTGAGTCATTTTTCTCCTTCAGCAGAATAATGACCCAAATGGGATAAATTGGACTACTTTCAGATTTTCATTTGAGTTTGGAACAAAATAGTTCTTAATTGTCCCTTTTCTTTCTTATTATTCATTCCCTGTCATTGCCGCTATAATACCCTCTGAGCTGCAGCTCCATGCAGGTGCTGCCCTGCAGAGTTAAAGCCACACCAGAGTCTCCGTGTGCGATAGATTCAGAGAGCTTTAAACTGCAATCTCATTCCCTACCTGGTTTATACCAGCCTCCTGGGGTGGATTTCTATCTCACGGCCCCTTTGGAAAACCTGCAGATGAAAGAGGCAAGAAACAATAAGGTTGTAGTCACAGCCACTGATTTCTGTGTTAATATGATGCAGGGAAAAGATAGGGAGGGTTAAGGTAATAAGCGGTATATTAAATCGAGTTCAACGCTAAAACTGCACACAGGGAGGAAAGCCTTGGAAATGTGATTCTTTTTTTTTCTTTCTATTAAGCCTAAGAGTCTGACATCAAAGTTTTCCAAGCTGTCAGAAAGACTTACGGGCGTGGGTGTGTGTTCGAGGAGAGAGGGGAGACAAAGGGAGAGAGAGAGGAGGCCTCTGTTATCACATTAATTATTGCTTCACTCAGAGCAAGGGTACAGCAGATAGCAGAGGAGCGGCTGAAAGGAACACTCTGCAAACAAGAGCCAAGTCAGAAGTTCTCTGGCGCGTAGCTGTGGCTCTTCTGCCAAAAAATAAATAGAAACACAAAGTCTTGATGGGACGGTGTGCAGTCTGTCCTCAAATGCACAAAAAAAAAAACACACGAGAACGGTTGAGAGAAGTGCTGAAGGAGGGGAACACAAATGTAAATGTCTCCCTCTGAGCCATCCACCTTTCATCCTCCATGTGATGCCCCAGCTGCCAGGACACGGCTGCTGGAAATCAACATTAAAACACAGGAGCGAAGGCGCGCTGAGCGTCTCTGGGCTCCAGAGAGAGGGGAAATAAGAGGAGGATGAGAGGGGCAAAATGGGTCCCACGTGGCAGAAGACAGATCCCAGCCATGACAGCGGTCGTCATGGTGCAGCTGATATAAAAGCAGACGCAGATAGAGAGGCTTCAGTCTGCATTAGCATCTGCATCAGTCCTCATAGAGTCTCATTCTAAAATTAGGCCCCCAATTTTAAGGTTTTTTTTTCTTCTTCCACAAGCACAGCAGTCCAAAAAGACTTATGAAGTATTTTTGGTTTGTTTAAATCAGACCGATGCAGCTTCATATTATCTTCACGTAAATATGAAAGAGGTTTGTTGACTGTGTCCCCCGTCACTTACACTGGAAGTGTCCCAGAAAGAGTCCTTTACTGTCATCATCTATTCGCCTCTCATGCCAGTTTGAGTTTAGCAAACAAGGGCCCATAGTTTCATCTAAATTACTGTGAGATACCTCTTCCCACAGCCCCATCATGTTCATGAGTGTGTTTTGATGCTGCTTTCCTCACCAGATCTCTCTTGAGAATGGAAGGATCTCATCTGGGGACTTCACTCAGGTCAAATATCTCATGCAACATTTACAGCATCCTTTACCGACACAGCAAAGTAGTGTTTTGAATATCTAGAAGAAGAGATAATGAAGCACACAAATAATAATAAAAAAAAAAAAACTTTCCTCCTCAACATTTCCACAGACAAGCCTCTGCAGCCTTCCATCACATATTTCCAGTGCTAGTTTTTTTTTTCTATTGTAGGAAAAGCTCTGGTCTAAACGATGATGTTGAAAAGTTAATGGTGTCTGAATCCCATTTTGCTGCTTCAGTTTCATGGTCCTTTTATTGCTCATGCTGACTCATCGTTATAGCTTTCGGGGACACTTGAATAGAACAGAGGCATTGGTAATGTTAATGGTAACACCAGCGCTTTTCCTGCAGGGTAGTCTAATTTAATTAACATTCTTTATAAATGGCTGATATGGAATTACAGGCCTGTATTGTTGTGCGTTTGTTTGATATTGCTTCATATTTTATGTGCGAATACAATATAAAAAAAAATCCTTAAAGGAAAACAAAGTATTCCAGGCTAGGAACCACTGCTGTATCCAATTTTGCTCCTGATAGATCCTGAACCTGTAACCACCTGAGACCTGAAACCAGACCAGCAGTAATAGAGGTATTATTAAAAACAGACCCACTGCTGCCATCTGCTGCTCTATAACAATGCTACACAATCAACTATTACCCATCGAAGTTCAACTGCAGTCAGAAAAACCAGACAGGTCTTAATAATATAGGTATATATTTATTCATACATACATATTCATTTATATCGGTTAATAAAAAAAAGAAAAAGAAAAACGGAAAAGATTTACAGTAATTATATGAACTACAGTCATTGTCAAAATTGTTTTTCGAAATTTCTCAGGCGTCAATCTGAACACGCTGTCGATTCGCCTTTGCCTTACTTTGGCCTTACTCCAGTGTTTTGGGTCCAAATGTGTTGAAAACAAATTGATCAGTGAAGTAGATTGATTTCTGTGTAAACTGGTGGAAGGTCTGACAAGAAGGACACAGAAGGTGATTCACACTGTGAGGAAGAATAGATCCAAGTTGTTTTATAGAGCCTGTTGTGTGTATTTTGTGGCATGAGGAGACTGATGATTTCTTGTGTATAGGAGCGGGTTCAGTATGATAACCTGTAATCCATTCAAAGTGTTTGCCTTAAAACCACATGCTGGCTGCATTTATGACCACATGAAGAGGGCAAGCAGTTGTTACGATAGGCTAAACGGGCTAAATCCTACAACTTTTCCTTTCCCCTCCAGTTAACAGTCTTAACCCCCGGAAAGCAGACAGAGTATGTTAGATATCTCCACCATTTTGACTCATAGTTGTTCCCTAATCCCTTGTAAATCTCCAGTCAAACAAAAGCAGATCAGACTGGATTACACTGGATTCCTCTCATCTTGTATTATCCCGCCTGCCGTAGCTGTGAATAGAATCATCTTTCAGCATGTCGCCTGTTGGTGTGCATCTTAACGGGGGACGTTTTGAGCGTGATCAACATTCCACTCTGGTCTGTCTTGTTTGGTATATTTGGGCACGGTGCATCATGGGAGGAGGGGGGGGGGTGTATTTGGAAAAGCAAGACATTAAAATGACTGGAGGATGAAGATACTGGAGAGAAATGTGATTCTGTTAGAGCGGCACGTGATGCCTGAGGATTTCTCACTCATGGAAACATTCAAGAAGTAAAACCTACATCATACATACGAGCCATCACAAACTCCTCAGCTCACATAAATAAAATCCAACTCAAATTTAAACATTTATTACAATTGCACTGGCGCCAACACTTCCCCCTGGACAAAGGCTACACTCTGGACATTTAGTAACAATAAACTCTTAATAAAAACACAAACATCATCAGATCAAAACTGAGGACTGGAAGAGGACTCGAACTCAACTTGGAGACACTGAACTCGTGACTTCAAACACAAAGCAGGCGCAATTCAAACCACACCAAAAACAGAAATGCAAAAAAAAAAAAAAAAAAGGTAGAGATCCAGAGGAAATCAGAAAGAAAAGCAGTAAAAGACATATTTATAAAATGACATGGGAAGAGAAAGAAACAGGAGAAGATAATCCTTAAGAAAAGGCTTCAATACTTCATAGGGTGGAGGGCTGAAGTCCATTTTAGCCCTCCATTATGAATCCATCATATCTGTCAGCAGGCCAGAGTTGTGCACTCCAGATTCAGTTGACTTCCTCTTACAGTAACTCCACCGGTCTGATCTGGACTTTAGTGTCACTGGTCCCAGGAGGTCCCAGGTGGCAGGGTGCAACACTGTCACTCCGTCTCCTGCAAGGCCTCATCGGAGGTGAGGAGTTGCCGGGGTCGGGCGCGTCCTCTCACCACTGCATGTGGTTCACCAGTTCCTTTCATCAGAACCGTCACCAGTGCGAAAAGAAGGGCGACGAAATGAAATCAATCGAACTGAAAAATAGATCTGTTTTGATTGGTTTCAGCTGGCGTTTTCTTTCCATTGTCCTGGTCGGACAGCCTGAATTCATGTAGTGATGTCAGACTTTTTTTTTTCTTCCCCTCTCTGGTCGAATGTCTTTCAAACTTTTTTATTGTTGTTGTTGTTGTTATGAGCTTTCACAGACCAGCTTAAGTTCTTCTGTCAAACTCCAGATTAAGTACCGGCTCATTCAAAAGCTCCAACACATGTTCTAACACAAGCATGTGTGAGCTTCATCATAGTCCCCTCAGAAAGACCAGTTGACAGCAATCTGTGCCCCCTCTCATCTCGTCTTCTGTTTAGTTTGCTACGACCCTCAGACTCCACGGTCCTCAATATATTTACAATTAGATTTTAAAAAACTAGAGGTGTTACATGCAACATTTGGCATCTTCTGCAGTCCCCACTTGAGAGTCTTAATCGGTGTTCATTTTTAGAAAAATATTCAACTTTGTCTCTTCCCCCCCTCCAGTATACTGAAGCTTCTGATTGTAACAGAGAGACAGAGAGAGGGAAGGGTTCAGGTGAAGCAAGCTCAATATGTGTGTGCATATGAAGGTATTTGTGTTAGCAAAATGCCAGTCTTAAATTCTGAGCTTCACTGTCAGTGCAAATAGCTGCAAGTATCCTTAAAAAATAATAATCACAAAATAGGCTTTCTATGTGTGTGTGTGTGTGTGTGTGTGTGTGTGTGTGTGTGTGTGTTGAGGGTGTTGGTAGTTTGCTGGCTGCATCGCTGCCCCATTCAAATTAACAGCCTGCAGAGCAAAGTCAACAGGTTTTTACTCAAATGAAGTTCCTGTCTAGAGGTAGCTGTTAAGTGACCTTCATTATGGGGGGGGGGGGATATGTGTGAGAGGTTGAGGGGGATTTTTTTTTTTAATAGCGTTTAATATTCTGTTTAGAGGCTATGACTGTAATCTGTGTCAAAGTGTTAAATAAATAAACACTAAAGCTCCCACTCGAATCCCTTAACAGTGGTGATCCTATCTGATTTTTTACACAACCCTTGCTGTAATACTGGTTTGTCCACTCACCACAGAGCAGGAATTTCCTGACATTCTTCTAGTTAATCTGGGTATGTAATCTTACGTTAAAACCTGTTGTGCATGGACTGTATGTATGTGGTGGAGAGATTCGGGAATGTTTTTTTGGGGGGAAGTTTACCCGAGACCCTGTGGCATTATTTGGCTCTCTCTCTCCCCCCTCTCTGCAGTTCCAGGCAGGTGGGGGGGTGGGAGGGACATACACACACCAGCGTGTACGTACTCTTTGACAGGGGGCCAGGAGGGGGACAGCAGTTCGTGGGTCAAGTGACGGGCTGTGGGGATCGTGTATGAGGGACATGGGTGGGGTGGGGTGGGGGGGCTGTTGTCTTTACATCATAGCAGGACACAGCAGCGGCAAAACCTCTGACGGCTCCCCCCGACGGAGGGGGGCGGAGTGACCGGAGCGAAGTATGCATGCACTTTGATGTTAGGCAAATGGGTCTGTGGGGAGAAAAGGAGGAGAAATAGATGAAAACGCATAAAAGGATCATAAAAATACCAGGAAGATTAAAACATTAGTGTCTGTAATTTGCTACAACATGGAAGTTACTAAAATATTTTAAATCAATACCACGAAATGACATCACATGTCAATAAACACAAGTTATTGACAAAAAGCCAGCCATGCTGTGATTGATTTATATTAAATCTAGACAGCACTCATTTTTCCCATTGTACCTAAAGGCCACACGCAAGTCATAATATGACTCTTTAACCATGAAAACTTACCCTTACAATTTGTTATCAGATTGGTATCATTATTAGTTTGATAGTTATTCAAGAAAAACAATATTCCACTAATGGCTAGTTTTCTTCAGGATCCAGCTCAGTAACTTTTGGAGATGCATCGAATTTGACACCAAACTGAATCAGCACAGTTTCAACTGCCATTTGATCTTAGATGGAAGTCTGTAGCGTTGTTATCTGTTATCTCACAGTTGTGAATTTTGCATGATCCATTCCGGAGGTGGTGATGAAGAATGTTTAAACTCACCCTTAGTCTCTTGATGCCGGCGCGGGTGATCTGCTGGCAGTCATAGAGCTCGATGCGATCCAGACTATGGCAGTTCTTCAGGTGCTCCAGTGAGGCGTCTGTGATCAGGGGGCAGTTGTCCAGCTCGATCACCTCCAGACGGTCATGAGCGCAGGGGCCGCTGCCGAGGTGTCTGATGCCATCGTCGGTGATCAGCTCACAGTGAGACAGGCTCTACGGGAACACAGTTGTAGCTCCATTACTCATCATGAACAAGCTGCAGCATTGTGCTTATTAATAATACAGGAGCAAAATATGTTCAAGTGGCATGAACACACTCACCAGGACTTGCAAACGAGGGCAGTGGATAGACAGCTGTATGAGCGTTCCATCTGTGATCTGATGCAAAAAATAGAAAGAGACACATTCAGGTTCCAAATAACAGCAGGGGGGTAACGAATGGGAGAAGCTGGGATCGTTTATTTACCTGCACACATTCTTCTAAATCCATCTTCTCAAGCTCGTGACAGTTCTGAAAGAAACAATCGTTTTTTTTGAGACAAAAATCTTGATTTGTTATTAACATATTTTGGGATCAAAGCCAAAGTGACCTCAACTATAAATATTGTGGATCTGTTAGCAGAGTCTATGCGCCTGCATGCAGCCAAGAGGCAGATGACAAACTCACCCTTGCTAATGTAGTGAAGCCCACGTCTGTAAGCTGAGAGCAGCGAGCCACTTCTAATATTCTGAAAGGAGAACAAGAGGATCAGAGATTTACACAATGGCATCACTTCACAATCTGTCACTCATTGGGAATCTTGAGATGATTCAGATTTATTTCAGATTTATTCATTGCTCACTACAATCGCCATTATTATCTCTATGTTACCTGCAGGGTTTAATGAATAATCAAGTTTTATAATAATTATTTTACACCAAGACACAAAATCAACCCCAACGAGTCATTTAAGGTAAAAGTCTTAAAATCTTGTTTTGCAAGAAATTGGAAAATGTGTGGGAGAAAACCAGCTGTTTACATTTAAGTTTCTCAGATTAAGAGGAAAGTTACATTTTTAGGGTCTATTAAGTGGTCTATAATGAACATCTGGGTGAGAATGTGTGTGTGTGTGGGTGTGTAAAAATCACCTGAGGCGAGGGCAGTTCTGTCCCAGGGCGTGCAGGATGGCGTCTGTGATATTGGCACAGCCCGACACACACAGAGACTGCAGGCGGTGACAACCTCGGCAAATTGTGATGAGTCCCTCATCTGTGATCTGCTGCTCACAGGGAGTGAAAATTTGTTTGTGGTCACTTAAATTCACATCACGCCGTGAGAGGCTAATGAGATTTATTTCCCCTGCATTTTCTGTTTAAGCTTTTGCGAAAGAAAGACGCAGGAAGAAAGAACATGCGAGAAAAGAAGAAGAGTGTAACAAAGAAGAGGAACAAGCGGGACAAGATGAGACGATGAGTTCCTGAGGTGTGAGATGAGAATGAGATTAAAAGATGGGGGGGAGGAGGAGAGTATTGAAGTGATGATGAAAAACAGGGGATTTTTGGAGACAGATACAATCAGAGAATGAAAACTTATTTGGTTTCATGTCATATGTCTAGAGTGTGATACAAATATTCTCATGAGCAAATTAAAGTGTAATCACACACACAGATCACTTGCACACAAATTCAACTACAGAGTTGAACATGCAACTGCAAGAGGGAAATAACCAAACAGAAAAGAATGGCATGTTTGTGTATACAACTAGGCAACAGGAGCACAAAGCAAGCCACCGCGTTGGAGGGCAGTCAAACGGGTAACTCTCAAAGTTGAGTGGCCCAATTATGATTAGTCACTTTCAACATGATCACACCCTCCTTTAACTTTGATTTACAGCTCCTGTAATTTAACTACAGTCAGACAGTTTGTCTGGATGCTTGCTAATTTGTCTGTTTTCCAAACTACTTTAGATTAAACCAAAAAAAATTATTATAAATTGCGATATGGGGCATTGAATTTGATGAATTTACTGTTTGTCAGAATAGAAATGAAAGAATTAGGTGGGGAAAATGACAGATGCTGGAGTTGTAATACCATTGGTACCACCATGGTGAAATTAGATCTGTTTTATGGAGGAAACATTCTGGTTTCCCCCTAAATGTCCTCCAGCCACTCAGCCTCAACTCTCTGATTACAGAAGCAGTCGATCAAGATTCAAGAAGGGTGTGATCGCGCTGAAAGTGAGGGCTGACGCCTCCCTGGTCTCCACCCCGAAACTGTCAGGTCAGGTGGAATAGAGTGATCTTAAACTCATTTGTGAGGGTGTATATGGTGGCTTCTTTGTGCACTTACTTAGTTCTGCGACAGCTGCTTGTACAACTCTGTTGTTGAATTTGTGTGCAAGGACTTTCTGTAAGCCCATATTGTGATGGTAGGAGTTAATATTTGCAGCCGTGACATAACATCGTTTGCTCTTGGGCGTGTTTCATCACACTTACGACTGATCTGATGCCATAATATACATTGTGTGAGCAGTTTTCACAGACTATTGCATATTTGGAATGGAGGTCGCCTGTGGGTTTTGAAGAGCACAACATGTACTTGGTGCCTACCAGCCAAAATATCCTGGAAAGTAACCAACAGCAGTCTTGTACTTTTCTATTTTTAAAGGGTCTAGATTCGAGGGTTTTATCATGTTTACAGAGAGGCATTCCATTTAATCAGAATGAAATGTACCCACAAAGTACATACATACATTCATCTGGTTCATCTTCCAGTCTTGTCAGCTGTACTTACTGAGCATGTCTGCAAGTTGAGTGTGACCAGCTCTGGACAGTGACCTCCGATATGTTTCAGAGCCTCATCCTCTAGCTGTGGAAGAGATTGACATGTGAAATCAAACTACTCTTATCAAAGGCATAGCAGGATACTAAGTCAATATAGCCATTAAACTCCAATCTACTGTCACTCGTACAAGTTTTGATTAGAAAGACCTCACAATACAACACAACTGCAGCACTACAGCCTCTAATATTAACTTAGCAATACCGTCTTTTCACACCATACTGTTGATATAACAGACTGGTGCTGTAAGAAGAAGGCTTTCACATTTGCTGTTACAACATTTGGCATGTAAACACACTCTGCTGCAAAGGAAGAGATGGATTTTAAATATGCAGTGACAGCAACTGTGTCTCGTTGAGAACAGAAAGAAGAGGAACCTGGTAGTTAGTGTGACAGGTGGTTGCCATTATGACAAAATATACTGTTAACACTGCCGCCCACATTGAGTGCAGTGTTGAGAAATAACAACATTGCACTTAAAAAGTCCCCAACTGAAACAACGAGTTCTACAAATCAAGGTGCATGAAGCCCTTAAACGTACCTGTGTGCATCCCTTGAGAAAAAGGCCCTTAAGTCCAGGGCAGGAACGCACCAAGGCCTGGATGCCATCCTTGGTGACCTGATCACACCAGGAGATGTTGAGCTGCTCCAGCAGGGGACAACCCTCACTGGCAGGTGGAAATAAAAAAAAAAGCCAAGTGAGAGGTGGAAAAAGGCAAGAACTGGAAAATTTGCATCCAAGCACACTTAATGGAAAAACCCTATTGTGCTTAGGGCGATAGACCATAACCTCTATCATAGGTAAATGTGAGCAAACGGACATGAAACTCTCCTGAAGGCCCATTTATGCCATACGTTAAAGACGGACGGGGCCTTCTGAACGTCTTCTGCGTTCATTCCATATGTAATCGAGTACGTTTTCCGAGAGGTTACGGATACAGACGAGACGGACGGAACAGAGCGATACCACCAGAAACGGTTGAGGGCAGTGTAGCTACAACTCATGCAAGGTATGACAAATGTGTACGGACACAACGAAGAAGAAGAAAAAAGTTCAGCAAAAAAGTGAAAGACAGACCATATACGGACGGACAGACAGACCATATACGGACGGACAGGCAGACCATATACGGACGGACAGACCATATACGGACAGACAGACCATATACGGACAGGCAGACCATATACGGACGGACAGACCATATACGGACGGACAGACCATATACGGACAGACAGACCATATACGGACAGACAGACCATATACGGACAGGCAGACCATATACGGACGGACAGACCATATACGGACAGGCAGACCATATACGGACAGACAGACCATATACGGACAGGCAGACCATATACGGACGGACAGACCATATACGGACAGACAGACCATATACGGACAGACAGACCATATACGGACAGACAGACCATATACGGACAGACAGACCATATATGGACAGACGTCTCCAATTTCTTATGAAGAGGGAGCACAAATGGACCTTTAGTTCAAATTGCCCAATAATGTAAGAAAAAAAACCACACTGATGAAAACAATTATTAGATGCACACCTTTAGGGCTCCTACTAATCATATGTAAAAAAAAAATCCATTGCATTCTGTCCACTGGTTTTTGAGAGGATGTGGACAGACTGTAACCCTATTATGTGCGGACAGACAAGGGTAACCCTATATGGCCCCTTTGGTGGGGGCATAAAAAATATTATAGGAAAAATATTGAAGCAAAGAGTAAAGTAGATGGAGACGAGATTTTCTCACCTCCGTGTCA
The DNA here is from genome assembly GCA_037577475.1 of Chaunax sp. Z400. Lineage (NCBI taxonomy): Eukaryota > Metazoa > Chordata > Actinopteri > Lophiiformes > Chaunacidae > Chaunax > Chaunax sp. Z400. The sequence goes on from CM075197.1 coordinate 23,462,136, forward strand.
CTGAGAGTCAAAGAGGCTTACAACCACCATATGTTATCAAATGCATTAAATCCCTGAGGGATAAAAGCTGGTGTTGAATGAGGATCCTTAATATTCAGTGTTAGAAACGCATCACACCATTGGTCCTACAGGTACATACCTGAGAGCTTTGAGTGACAGGTTGGTGATTGAGGTACAGGAGGCGAGGTCCAGGTGCTTCAGCTTTGGGCAGAACTTGCTGAGGCTGTTACACGTGCTGCGGAAGAGAAAGACGATGAGGGTTTTGAAACGATGTTCGGACAGACTGGCCTCCCAGAACGATTCACATACCTGTCCGTGATCTTGGTGCAGCCGTTCAGACTAAGTAACTCGATGTTTCTGCAGTTTTGCGAGAAAGTCCTACAAAAAAATATATTAAAAAAAAAAAATATGTGAAGATGTTTGTTGTGGGACATTATGATGAGCTTTTTTCTTTCCAGTTTTTGTATGTTTGATTAATTATAGAAACAGTGGACGGATTAAATCGATGATGAAGACAATCATCAGCTGAAGCTTGAGTCTGAACTACGATTTCTATCAGGCCAAATCCTTGCATAACTCACCTCAGGGCGCTGTCACCCACACCCAGGCAACCCCGCAGACTCAGTTTCCTAAGGAACCCGCCACATCTCTTTGAGATATTCTCTACCACCCGACCCTGCAACAGAAAAAAAATCCACTCAGCCTGCTTCTACACCTCTATCTAGAGTATTGCAAGAGCATTAAGAGTGACATGTGAATGGAAATGTACGCAGCAAAGATTGAAGGAAAGAGTCACTTAGATGGAGATGAGATTTTCTCACCTCAATGTCCCTCTGAAAGTCAAAGAGGTCGATTCGTTGCCAGTTGCTACCATCCAAGGCCAGAACATTCCAGGACTGAGAGCAGGAAGGGAGCAACGGGCGTTTAGGGTCGAGATTCTTCTCAGAAATACAACATGCACACACAGACAAACACGCACAACACCTTGTGAACACAAACTCACCCGTGAGACCTGGGCACACCGACAGAGTGTCACCACATCCAGAAAGGAGAAGATTCTGGAAGATAGACAGGGACGGTTTAGACACCCTGATCCCCGCTGCCAGAAGCTTCCTCTTTACACTAAACTTTGCCCTCAGCTCAGCCCCGTGTCTGCTTCCACTCACAGCACAATGGTGTGAATAAATCAGCTAATATTGTCTTTGACTGTCAGCAGGATAGAAATGTTTGTTCAGTTTGCAGGATAGACAAGTTTACTTAAAGTCGGGTGTCCTGGTGAGGAAGACATGCAATCTGCCTCTAAGGAACAGAGCTGTATACTTACAACATACATCAGTGCAGCAAAAACTATATTTGAATCTTGGCGTGAATACAGTGAGTCCTTGCAACAGCCTGTCAGCCTCACAAATCAGGGTAACTGAACCTGGCAAAGCAGCACAGTCAGCAGCCACAGCACAGGCAGCTTGGCTGGCAAGGCCGAGGCTTGAATTATGGCCTTCATTTTCTGTTAGCTCAGGGGCTCTTAAGGTTGTTTATTTATTTTTTATTTTTTTTGTGCCTGTAATCTATTTGAGTGCTTTATAGCCTCAAGAATCTCTTTTTAATGGCAGTTTTAGAATTAAAGGAGCAGAGGAGGGTGTGGAATGAGGGAAAATTGTCATCCTGGTGGTTCGTTTAGTTGAAATATCAGCTTAAGGGCAAGTGAGCATTCAGTACATGATTGTGAGATGCGTGACGTGTGTGTCTGTGGTTCGCGGTTTTGGGAGGAGGAGGGTGCTGTGCATAGAAAATAATGCCTCCCTGCGTTCGCTCCCGAAGGCAGAGCGGTGACAGTACGCAACATGCCATTTTTACTTGCCAAACAAAACCCTGCAGACAGTCTGACTGAAGTGTTTGAAATGTCACTCACCGAAGCAACAGCTCCTTGGGCAGCTTCTTATTGATGACTGCCTCATCGCTGTTGGTGAACATCTGAAAGAGTGCAGAAGATAACATCAGACCTGGCAGCCGGTTTTAACGTAGCCGGGACCCGCCCCTCATCACTCACCTCACTCAAGGATGGCCCCAGAATATAAACAAGGATAAATGATCGTAATCTCATCAGCTGAGGTGGATTCCATGTTGAGTCATGGTACGAAAAAATAAAGGGTGATAGAAGATAAAGCAGCGCATGAAACTGGATTTTGTGTCTAAGACAAAAAAAATCAGCAGGAGAGGACTTCGTACTGTCGCCAACAGAGCTGTGCTTTCGTGTTATCTTCTCTGAAGGCTTATCATTGCCTTACTTCCTGTGTTGTTTACACAGTTGAATTCACATCACCGTATAATGGGAATGTACACTGGAATTGGTTACAATATATCTTTCGTGACAAATAGCTCCGGCTTCTGCAAACAGCGAATTAAATTTCTACAAAAATAATTGAATGCTGTGTGTGTGTGTGTGTGTGTGTGTGTGCAATCATTTATAACACGCAGGAAACGCTTCGGTACACACAGAGACAACAAATGAGCATTTATTAAGATGCAACTGCTTAGACACCCACACACACCCACTTACTGAGGATCCCAGGGTTCTCATAATTTGCCAGAAATCATACTCTGCAGGATTTCTATGCAGGATGTTGCAACGATAGCATTTGGGAGCATCCACTCAGTCACACTAAGGCAAAGCAACATCTGGCCCAATCCTTTCCTCCATATATTTAGAAAGATAAACCGAAACCAGGGGCAGGCTAACTGAGGGGTGGGAGCTTTAGCGTCTAAATAAAAAGTGCTGGAAGGCACATGTTATTTACAAGAGGCAAACATCTGTGACAAGATCAACAAGGACTATGCAAGTCCTTATTTGCACTTAGATAAACAAATATGATGAAACTATAATATCAAAATAAACGAAATATTTATTGCTTGTGTCTAAACAAAAGAAATGATTAATAGATAATAGAGTGTGTTTATTTGATTACGGGTGTCAATCCTTAAACTATATTCACACCAGCTTTACAGAGCAATTGATTTTGAGAGTCTTACACACTTAAACCTATTCATTAGCTCACAAAAACAAAGTGACAGGTTTGCCTGTTTAAAAATCCAGTCAGCTCTGGGTCAAAGCCTCTCTATGTCTCTCTGATAAACATACAAACTCCACACACACACAGACACAGACACACACACACACAGAGCTGTCTATGCAGGGGCTGCCTGCCAGCGCACACATATAAAATTTTGAGGGAGTAAGAAGGAACAGACATTCATGTTTGGATTTGGGGCAAACTGACTCCGACAGCTCGCCTTCCATGGTGTTACTTTCTGACCAAATAATCCAGGGCCATTTCCAAAGAGCCACATGTGCATGGTCAACGGGCATACACTGTCCCCTTTTGTACTCTAACATAAAATGAACCTGATGCTGCATGAATGTGAGCATTATGTTTTCTCCACTGGCCAGCTTTAGTCAGTGAAGCAGGCCAGGCAGGAGGTAAAAAGCTGAGTGAGCTGTAACCCCCAGCTAGATATCATTGTAAAGCAAAACAAAAAGTGATAACATTTAAAAAAAACTTTAAATGCAATGTAGACTATAGTCAGACATGAAGTACATTACGAATGAATCCATTTAAAACACAATAAACAGAGTTCTTAATTGGCATAAGCTCCTCATTTGGATTATGTGACTGCTGTAACTCACGTTGCATTGTTTACAATACGTCACCAGAGAAAGAGCCACGTAATGTGATTCGTCCAATCAGCCGTCAGCCATCTAGATGGCTGAATCAATCTATTGGTTTGTTAACACACATGCTAGTCAATGAGGTTATGTGAAGTGTAGAACAGAAGTAAGAGGACATTAAACACCACCATCTTTATTGACCTGAGAATTAGATTAAGGATGCCCACAGGATTGATCACAATCTAAAATCGACCGATTGTCCACCCCTTAACTGTGATGCATGCCTTGATGTAAATCAGTGGCTAAATTGGGTTCAGTTTTAGACTTTATACTGTCATAAGACATATGCAATAGAAAAAATAACAGCAGTTAAATGACTGATTCATGGCCCACAGTCTAAACTGCTTCAACAGCATTAATTCCAGCAACTATAAATAACACAGTGGTAATACCAAAGACAATATGAGTCATTAATGCCTGTCTACTTTACAGAGTGCTGTAGCCTTTTGTTATGGACTAGTATACAACAGATCAGTATGTACTGCAGAGCAGTAAAGCCACACAGAATAGAAGACAACATTTCAGGCAAGGACTTTCAAAGTAAAACTATCGCTGGCCGAAAATTTAGGAATGAGTTTGACCACTGTGCATTTTTGATTTAGTTGCCCTAATAGAAGTTTCCAAATTGAAAAGAAAGACTATGATGCATCAGAAATTAGCCTGCATGAACTTAAAAGTCTATTATGTCTTGAAAGTTGTGAAAAGGCAAGCATTGCGATGATAGTTCTATGTTTGATTTTTTCTCTACTTGTCATGAAGATGACAAGTAGAGAAATGTGCTATATATCTTCTTTTATATGTTTTGTTGTTTGTGGACCTCAGAATGAATAGTTTATAACTTAGTGGCAGCTAATGGGAATACAAATAAATAAACAAAAATAAATTATAAAATTTAAAGGATGGCAATTGTTTACTCTTATTTTGAAAGCAATTGTACGCAACTTCCGGTATTTGCCTTTCTCGAATCCGGTTACTTAGTCGAGCAGCTCTACCGCAGCTGTCGGTCCAGAAGGTAACGACCTGAATCTTCTGAGTCGTCAGCTGTTGCACCGTTAAAAATAAATAAAACCGCACACAAATCCCACGCTATCTGGGGATTAAACAACACCAAGTACTCAGGCTTCACAGCCCAATGTCACCGGCCGGATATATAACGAGAATTTGTTATTACCAAAATGCGCTTGCGACACAAACTTTATGGTGAATGCAAAACAACAACATTGCAGCTTATGTGTGTGTGTGTACATGCGGACCCTCTGCTATCAGTATAGGCTACAGGACTGGGACTTTGGGCCCATTTGTTGATAGTTCTATGCTAATACTGGGTGCCTGTAGCAGTGAGAAACTAAGGCCGCAGCGGCCGTGGATATACACAACCCGACTCGTGAGAAATCGCTCCAAAGGTCGTTAAAAATATCAACACCCCACCAGCTGTGAGGAAAATTATGAAAAAAACGGAGCCATGGCTTAAAGGACAAATTCCCTTTCCTGAAAAATAGGCCTATGTTAACGTGAGCCGCGTGCTCCATGTAGCCTCTTTGTTTTGACGATGCAAAAGGAAACGAGGACGTTTTAGGACCTTTAAAACTCGTTTTTATTGATGAACAACACGACAGACCTAATGGAAACACAGACTAGTGTCCTCAACGAAATAAAAAACCAGGCCCAGGCTATATGTTGTTTGGACAAAACAACAGCGTTTGACCTAATCCCAAACACTGCGGAAGCTGCATCAACAGCCTCACCATAAAAGTCGCAGTTTTACAATAAATACAGCAACAGTCATAATGTAGGCCCATAGCCTGACGTTTTGAACAGCTACGTTGAATGTGAGTCAATAAGTGTCAGCTAATGTTGATGTTCAACTCACCTCAAACCGGCTCCGCGAAACACCGTTTACCTCCTTCCCCATGTCGGACGCTGGTTACCGACTCAATGAATTCGGTGTAGGCGAAGTAAAATGCAGATACGGGCCCTCTTCCTTGCGATTCCCTTCCAAGACTATCATGCTACCGTCCTCCCGGTAGCTCCTGTGGGTGCGATGTCTTTCACCCTGTAAAACAGACGGCAGGACCTCTTGTTTCTGATAAAAAGGTGGGCTACAGGCAGCATACGGTCAATATGCCCGTTCTCTTATCTGCTCGGTTCGCCCTCCTCCCCCTTTACAGCTTTCCATCCATGCACACAATAGTCCGACAGGAATAGGATCTGGCAGCCTAAAATGGAGCTGACACTACCAACATCTCTTAGAAATAATAAATATGATTATTTTTAGTTGAGGCACGTTACCCAAACACAAGCACGACTGTCTGACTTATTTGCTGGCAAGTCATTTAACCAAAACTCAACGAGCTCGAGGAGCAAAAATAAATATCCGAGTGGTGTGTCAGTCTTTCGAAAGCCCAGATAGCGCTTTGCTACACAAGGCTAGTTCTACAACGTATTGAACAAATATTTGTTTCCAGGTGTGGTTAGATTTTGACAACACCTATGGCAATGAGAGACCAATTAGGTTAGTAGATATAGTTGATGCCTCCCCTCATATAGCATGCCGACAATAATAAATAGACAACCTTAAGTGCATGTTTAATATGAATTATTTTCTTTTGTAGGCCCTGGCATAGAGTGGCGTTCATCATTTATGTTACAGTAAGTTTCACGTCTATGACGGCCACAGCAGAAAAAAGAGGAGAGTTTTGCCTCTTATGACACATTAACCATTTCAGTGTATATTAATTCTAACCTAGTGCACTTATTGTTCTCAAACATACATTGTAACTTTGGTAGTACTGTACGAAACAACACTTCCTTGTTTTTAGTTGACCACGCCCTAGTTAGAAATCAGATCCAATCAGAATCCAGGGAGGCTTCTCGTCATACTGCGTAATCATACACGCTTGACAACAGTTCAATGTAATCTGAAAATACTGGCATCTCAAAGCTCATTTTCATTGCTGATATTATTCTAAATAAACCATGCAGCAACAGACACATTAGAAAGAATTTGAATATTACTATACCTGCTGCAGCAAAGTTATTTTTGGTCCTCCATCATGAGCAATTTTACAGTGGAAAAAGGCTTGTTGTATTTTAATCAATTATTGTGTAAATAATAAAGTAAAAGGAGTCTCTTTCATAAATTTACATCGATTTTACCCTTCTAAAGACATGCTGACATAATAATAATACAGTGTTTTCTTATGCTGAAACGAAATCTGACAGATTTACGGAAGAGTTAACACCTTATTGGTATCTTAAAATTTGATGCCAACTTGAGAGGTTTTAGTGACATAATACACATTCGTTTGTGCAATGTCAAAAAGTAGTTTCCATGCATGGCTGGATTATCCTACACTCCTCCCACAATCTGTGCAATGTATATGATGTGTCTTTGCAGTCTCTGCTACATTACCTTATTTGCTGTGGGCTAATTTGATTATATACACAATTTAGGAATATGCAGAGATTTTTGGCACCGGGGTCATCCTCACAACAGAGCCTCCAAATTCGTATAGCAGGACGTACTGAAAAGGCTATTATGATGACTTGATACTGTGCTTCAGTTGTGCATATCCCAAATAAATGTTCAATTAAATATATAAATAATATTACACATAGAAATCCTGGAGTTTACATGATCCTATAGAGCAGTTGGACACATAGCATGTTAGTAATACAGCTTTTCCTCCACTGTCTTCTGTAAATTAAAATAGTTTACACGACGTTCCAGATCCTTCCACTTCCTGCGAGACAAACGCGGCGTGCATCCATTTGAAATGTGTCATCCTGTAATACCTGATGTTACTTTTATGTAGACAACAGATGTTTTGGTGCAGAGTTCCCTGAACACTTTGCGTCGCTGGATCCCTACCAGAAGTGCAGTAGGCGGGCTATTTGTCGTGATAGGTCGTTGCTAAGATACGCCCACGATTGACAGCATTCCGGTTTCCGGTTAATTCCGCTATGCGCAGAAGTTGCTAGTCACAGGAGCCACAATGGCGTTTGTAGTCTCCTTCAGATAGGGCTGTGGATGATATTAAATCCACTAGCATCGCCCTAAATATAGGCCTGGTTGATTCCCAGAGCCATTTATAATAAACTGGAACATCTACTGCACACGAAAATACTATGATTTCTAATCAATATTGAATTTATAGGGGATAAAACTTATATTAAAGGGGATATGTAAACAGTACCAACCGGGTCAAGTTTTCATGTTGTTCGAGAAACGAGCTTCTCTTAGTTAAGGCATTTGCTTGTTTCCGAATGCTAATACCGTAATTCTGTGGAATAAAAACACCTTTACTTAACTTGGCACCGGACAAGGACACCTTTCACTAAAGGACTTTTTTCTTTTTTACGAGTCAGCTCGCTAGCCGCCGAGCATTAGCTAGCGGTGCTAGCTAAATTGAGACGGAGACGACACCACAATTCTCTGATGTTTATGTTGGGATCTTTTTCATTCATTGGCTGTTCAAATCACCGGTTCATAATTCACAGCACTGGAAACAACTTGGGAATTTTTCTGCTTGGACGAACGATATCGGCGATCTCAATGGAATGAATTGGCATTGAGGAAGAGTGGACGTGAGCGGCCTGGTGTGTTTATTTTGTGTATTTTCGTGCCCTGTTTTGCTTAGTAACACTTGTTTAGGCATTTGGGATTTTCCTGTGAATGAGTGGCCTGGACGACCGAGGTCCAGTTGCAGGAGAGGTACCGAAACCGGTGTGAGGGATGCCTGGGTCGGACCGACGCCATGGGACCAAGAGGAAGTCGGAATTTAGCATCAGCGGTGTTCCACACCAGACCCAGGCCCCAAGTCATACCTCTGCGGGAGACAAGACGGGCAACGACGGCAAGGTGCAGATAAAATCTTCAATGTCCTCTTCTTCAAAACGCAAAAGGCATAAATCAACCAAACATAATCGTGAATCCTCGGCGGCAGCGGGATCCGAATATTTTACCCTCGGCGGTACGGCGCCACCTGGTGTCAACACAGTGAAGCCTCTGGTGGAGTACGATGACATCAGCTCCGACTCGGACACTTTCTCTGAACCCCCTTCCTCCAGGCCATCTGAGAGGGGGGTCGTGGATCGACTGGAGCCCTCACCAGACTACGATAGACAGGATGTCGATAGAGAAGCAGGTAGTGGAGAGACCAGGGGCCACAGGCACTCCCGAAAAAAGTCTAAGGACCCTAACAAAGTAAGAGACTCTGGGAATGGGGAACGTGGGTACAAGAAAAAGACTAGCAAAGACCGTGAGAAAGGGACTTCTGGAAAGACCAAGGAGAGGGCTGTCACATCAGGCTCCTCATCCAAACATCAAGTCCAGCCAGAGGGTGACTCTAAACGTGGGGAGCTAGTGCTCTCCTCCTCCTCCCAGGTGCAGCCTGCAGCCAGTGTAGGTAGCACCACTTCCTCCACATCATCATCTCGCAGCAAGGAGAGCAGCCGCTCAGGGAAGTCTCGGAAAGACAGGCAACAGAGGAGAGAAGGCCGAGGGGATGGTGCCCGCAGCTCCTCCCAGAGGAGCCGAGCAGATAGGAGTCACCGAAAGTCCTCAAAGAGCCACAAGTCAAGCCCTAGGGGCAAGTCTTCTACCAGGGGTAGCCCCCGCAGGAAGGGCACCAGCTCTGCTCTCTCGCCCAGCCCCAGAAGAGGGGCTGGCAGCGAGAGTCCACAGGGTAGTGGGTATGGACAGCAGGGGGATGACGGTTACTCCAGGAGGAGGGTGGCCCAACAGAGTCCCAGTCCCTACGGGGATATGTCTCGCCGCAGCAGACAGAGATCAGACAGCCCATACGGCAGCAGACACAGGTCCTCCAGCTATGAGCGAGACAGCAGCCCCTACTCAAGGAGACGTTCCATCAGTCCCTATGGTAACCGCAGGTCCTCCAGCACCAGCCCCATGTCTCGGTGAGTATATGGTGTAAATCAAATACACATCAAATACCTTACATCCACTTGCAGACACGCACACGACAAATGTAACTATCAAGACATCTTTGGTAGGATCCATATGTTGCCATACTGACTGTTTCCATTATCCAGGTAACTGCTTAAAGGGCTATGAAATTAAACATAATTAATCAGCATTTTAAGTTTAACTTTTGGTGCACATGTTGAATTTGCAGAGTCCAACTCACAGCAAAATATTCATTGTTGGCCAGCTGGGTGTAGAGTCATGACAGAGATGTTCTCCATCGGTAAGCCTGAGGTTAAGAAAATTAATAAATGGAGTTATAATCAAGGCAGGCATGTGCTGTCACAGTTTGTCTTAACACAATATTATATTGTGCAGTGTAAAATGTCCGTAAACCTTGAGCTTTGGCTATTATAAGGAGGTTAGATCACCATGCCTCATTTAATGGAAAGAAGAGGGCTGCATCTTCTGAGTTGAGATTTTACTCTGCACTGGACATATTATTCAGACCAGCAGAATGACGGAGCCTTGAGAGAAGCCTTGAAATGTTCTTGAATGATTTGCCTTATTATTCAGTTTTCTTTTTATTTATTTTGAGGAAAACCATGGCATATATCTGACTGGAATTGAGTCTAGCAAATATAAATTAGGAGAGATGAACAACAGAAGGAACAAGCTGTATCACAATGAGTGTCATTGTTTTAGACAGCAACAGTTGCTTCACATACACACACATCTATAGGATTAAATGCTGTTGTATTCCAATTCAAAAGGCCAACATGGTTTTGTTTTCATTCAGATTGTTTCTGTTTCAGAAAGTATTTATCATGTTCATGTTCTCCTGTGGTTTCAGGGAGAGGTAGTACACTCTGAAATGTTTTTGGCATCGGTGATGACTTTTAAAAAATATATTTGTTTTATTTAGACGCTCTGGCCGTTCCAGGAGTCGCTCTCCTCTGCACTACTCCTCCTCTCGGCGCTCCTCCTCTCGTTCCCGTAACAAGAGGCACACATCCTCTGGTGTGACGGGGGGCAGCTCTCACAGCAGCCGGCCAGCTAGCCGCTCCCCTCCCTCCTCTCGTCTGCCTCTTAACTCGAGCCTCGGAGCAGAGCTGAGCCGAAGGAAGAAGGAACGCCAGGCTGCCGAGGCAGCTGCTCGCGCTAGTGGTGGTATATCCCCTCCTCCGCCAGCACGTAAGTCTGCAGGCTCCTCCTTACGGACCACTAAAGCTGAGGCTCCACAACCAGAAAGAGACTCGGCCGCAATAGCAGAACCCCTGCCCCCACCACCTGCACTGTTACCCCAGGATGTTCCCAGTGGTGAAGATCAGGCTCCTGCACCTCTGCCTTCCACTTCCATCTCTTGTCCGACACCTCCTCTTCCTCCTCAGCCCTCTCCTCCTGTGCCACCCATTCCAGCTACCCAGGTTCCACCAATGCCGCCACAGGCAGAAGCAGATATTCGCCCTCCTACACCCTCCAACGCATCACAGGCCAAATCGCCAGCTCCGGTTGCTACACGCAGCCCCGCCCGCCAGACCCCGTTCCACAAGACGTCGACTCTGCCTCCCCTGCCTTTGCCACCTGCACTGCTGGGAAATACTCAGGACAGGTGATGACCCTTCAACAGGGACACAGACATACACTACATGTTGCATAACACACTATTCTCAATGCATGCTCGTATCAAACCTTCATCCGCCAGCAAAAAGGACCATAGGACACCAACCAAGTAATCAACTTTTTCTTTTAATGTTATCAGTTTATCATCATTCATGTCAAGTAAGAGCAAAACATTTCATGACATCACTTTAGAAATGGTAAAATGTGATGAGTAAATGTTATTACTTCTGCCTTCTATAGTTAACAATGTTAATTGTTAATCATTGTCGTACTACTGAAATGGTTAACTGCACACATCTGGATCAAGGTGCCGCACTCGATTTCACAGCCAGCAAATGGTCTGTAGCTACAGTTGTGACATGATTTGTTTGTGATGTTGTCCTTGAAGCTTTCCCACCAGCTAAAAGATGCCATGTTTACTGACTTTTACTAATTCAGGTTAATGTTGTGAGTTTATTTACATTCTGTAATTTTACAAATTCTCCTTCAGGCCTCCTGTACGTGAGCTCATGTATGACACGGCCCTATGGTAAACATTACTATTTTGATAACTTTGCTTGTACGTAATTTATTTAAGCTTGAAGGCTAGCTTACCTCTTTGCCCTACCCATGGAATTGCTTTTTTCCTGCGCAGTTATTTTACAATGGTGATCTGGGGTAAACAAGTGCACTTTTAAATACACATCTAATTCCTGCTTCAGCTCTCTCTTTATTATTAATTACACTTCTCTCTAAAAGCTGTTATTTTTTTTTTTTACTCTCAGTCCAAAGAAGTCCACCCCTCCTCAGAGGCCATCTAGGAAAGAGAAGGAAATTCGCAACCGGCCGTCACTCATCGACCTTCCTTTGCCACCCACCTTGGCGGGAGGTGACTCCTCACCCCCACAGCCTTTCACCCCCCAACCTCCATCACTACCCCAACCAGCCCTAAAGAAGAGACCAAAGTCAGTTTCTTTTATCACTCACCCACTTCTATCTCTCTTTTTTTCATCCCACATTAACTCTAATCTGTTTTATTTTTTATTTTTGATGGTTTGCAGGATTTGCTGCCCACGATATGGTGAACGCAAACATACCCAGAGTGACTGGGGCAAACGGTGTGTAGATAAATTCGATATAATCGGCATCATAGGAGAAGGCACCTACGGCCAAGTGTACAAGGCCAAGGATAAAGACACGGGTAAGGGAGCATTGCCTGGACTTCAATCACTGTGGTACTCATATGTGCTTTATGTTAAAACAAGCTGAGACTAAATTGTCACTTGACCGGTTTGCTAAATATTGTTTCCAACTTGCCAGGTGAACTGGTGGCTCTGAAGAAAGTGCGTTTGGACAATGAAAAGGAAGGTTTCCCCATCACAGCCATTAGGGAGATCAAGATTTTGAGGCAGCTCAAACACCGCAGTGTTGTCAACATGAAAGAGATTGTCACTGACAAGCAGGATGCACTCGACTTTAAAAAGGACAAAGGTAAGAGAGTTAGAAAGAATCTGGCAGGGCTGGGTAATATGGGGAAATGATAGTAACCATATAGAGCAGACAGACTTAAAATATCTGAGGGTATAATCCACGACATCTTGTAAATGTTTTTACATTAGCTAGATATATATATGTGTATATGCAACACTGCACTTTCTAGTCCATCTTATCCAAAGCAGAAGAAAAGACCTGGCATCACCTCTGCTATGCTACTGTTGTCTTTACCACAGTAATTTCATGCTGTCATATTTCACTGTAAAACACATGATTGGTTTCATACTGAGGGTTCAGACGTACGGCTGCTGCGCACTAAATATGTTGGTACGGGGTTTTGCACAGACTCACCTTGAACGAGAACAGCGCTGGCTGCAGGCCTGCCCATGTCAGCTGCGCTCGCTGCAGGGACTTAGATATATTTTATTTGACCAGGTGCTTCCTCAGGATAGACATGTTGCCCATGTTACTTTGCATTTCACTTTACAGATATTGCAGCAGTGCAGTGTTGTCTGTCAGTTTTTGAAATGTGCAACAGTCTCTCTCCAATGGTATACGTCAAGTTACTCTCTCACCCAGATGCACTTTCAGGTTCTAAAATTTGGCACCAATTTATTTAACGTGAGTTGGTACGTAATTTGGTCGGTAACTGTAAAACTACGGGGGGTTTAGTACCCAGCCCTAGTCACTGTTCAGTAAATGTGCTATAAATCATGTCTCCGTTTAGGTGCTTTTTACCTGGTGTTTGAGTACATGGATCATGACCTGATGGGCCTGCTTGAGTCAGGCCTGGTCCAGTTCTCCCATGAACACATCCGCAGCTTCATGCGCCAGCTTATGGAGGGTCTGGACTACTGCCACAAGAACAACTTCCTCCACAGAGACATCAAATGCTCCAATATACTGCTCAACAACAGGTAAGGGACATTCAAATGGAGACCTAGAGTGAAATGTGCTAATTCCCTTTCTGTGGACACGTAATCGCTGTTTATTTGCAGTTGCAGCTTTTGCTCATCTCTTGAGTTTCAGGGGAATTTTGTGATTTGCTTCAGTGCTTGAGTAAATTAAGTTGCTTTAATTTTTGTTTACTTTAGTGCGTCTGATCGACTAAGACAAATTGACATTAAAACCAGCTATGATGCAGCCTTACCCGTGTAAACAGCTTGGAACATCACAGCAGATGGTTTAAATGCAGTTGTAGCCTGCAAATATTGTAAACTCAAGATCAAAAGCAATCAAATGTTAATTGGAATAATTGGAATTCAAATTTTTTTTTGGAGCTAATGACTTTGCTACTAATTTAATCAAGTGGTTCAAATAGCAACAATATTGGAGTGCAGCAGTTTTGCACAGATGATTGTTCAGGACAATCTGCATCCAATCTACAAACAATACAGGAAGACTTAGCTAAACCAGCAAAAAAGATGCTAATAAGATTAGCTGAAAATGTGGTTGTAATGGAGTATTTAGAGCCATACTGCAGTTAGCTTTCACTCACTGCCCTGCTACTGTTTGGACATTTGTTACCCTACCCTTCCTGACATGTTGTAAGACTGACCTATGACCTTATTGGTTTAGCTTTTATCTTCTCTAAGTGCAGTGTGTTGATGTGGTTACAGTGTTGGCTTGTATCAGAAATAACAGCTACTGTCACAGTTTTGTCTAATTTAAATGAAAACTAGTTATTCAAAATAACCTGTCCGGCCTCTGCCCGAGTGGGGTTACATTTCTTAGTTGTATTTTCTTATTCAGTGTTTTTAGTAGTTGACAGAACATGTTGTTTTAATGCTTTTTAGCATTGCTCCTAATCTTGCATTTATTTGATCTGCTTTTCTTTGTACAGAGGTCAAATCAAACTGGCTGACTTTGGTTTAGCCCGGCTTTACAATTCAGAGGAAAGGTAAGATAAGAGCGTTCATCTACATACTTTTCTCCTCGATGTATGCAGCGCTGGGGCACCTGATCAGCTTGCCTCTGTAATTTAAATGTATTTATGACTACTGCAATGCCTGTCCAAACGTGCCTGCTAAGAGCAGGCTGATTTCTTGGCCTCTGGTATTCCTGCTTGCAGCTTTCTCTTGAACTGCTCATACAAACCATTTCACTGTGGATTCACTGATTGCGTTTGGTCACCAGAACATTAACATTAAAACTAGGGATGGGTGTTGATTTTTCGAATATTCGAATAATCATTAATTAATTAAAAATCTAACAGTAAACAGACTAAAGTGTTGTCATAAAAAATGTTTTTCTCTTGTTTTTAACCTGCGCCTGGTAGTGATGCAGTACTACTGCCAGAGGGTGTCGGTATCACAAGTCTGCCACAACTATGCACAATCATTTGAGAGCAAAGCACCAGCAGAAGAAGGTCCGTCCACAGTTCACCAATCAGTGGCTTGTTTTGTCAGCGGATGAAGCAAGTTTGACGTCAGACGTGCAGAACAAACAACGGCCGACATCTCAAAGATGATCGCTAAACACACGCCTCCTATCGGTTTATGATGAAGACAAAGGTTTTCGAACTTCAATGGAGTTCGTGGAGCCTGAGTTTAGAGTGACATCTAGAAGAGACTGGAGAAACTATATAATGAAAAAGGATTCACAGACTGTAACAACAGTCTTTAAGTTTGAGCCATGGTCGTCAAAGTAAACAGAAAAACATAAAACAACCACGTGACAACGTTAGATGATGCACGGCGTCAAATTCTGTTACCATAACAGCAGCGGGACAGAAATGACTTTGAACAGGGGTGCAATCAAGAAACATTAAGAACGTCTTAAACTGATTTTGCTTCTTGTTTTTTTTTTATGATGTAGGCCTTCATTCTGGGGCTAAAATGTGTGTTTCTGCTGGTCCGTAGCAGCACATTTATTGCTTAACTTCCCACAACAGCACCACTGCTACTTCTCCTCATCGGGGGTGTGCAGATTTACTATTTGACGTAAATCTGCACCCCCCCCGATCTATTTAAAGCTCTGGTTTTGGTTGCCCTACTTCTTTCTTTTAATAGCATGCCGTGTGAAATAATTTTTCCGTTCCTCACTTAAATATCTTTAACTGTTTGTTTCTCGTCTCTGTGTATCTCACTTCACTGGCTTGAGTTGAGTCGTGAAGCTCTGCCCCCGCTGCTGCATCAGATGGCTCGTTTGTCTTTTCAAGTTTTACTGATGTCGAAGTAGGTCGTATGAACGTTTCTGGAGATAGAAGGAAAGACTGGACTGGACTACAGATTTTTTTTTTTTGCTTTATAGTCAGACCATTGAATCAGTAATACACCTCACCAGGAGTGTAGATCAGCATCTTAATTTACAGGGACTCTCCACTAGATGGTGGTGTTTCACACTGTTGTACTTCAGAGATATCCCAGTTATTGAAAGCTGAAATGTTTGTGTTTGGGCCGAGGCCATAGATGCTCCATAAATGTGTACTGAGTCGCCACCCTCTCTCTTTCCTTGCCCCCAGTCGGCCGTACACTAATAAAGTAATCACACTATGGTACCGGCCTCCTGAACTCCTGCTGGGAGAGGAGAGATACTCTCCAGCCATTGACGTGTGGAGCTGTGGGTGAGTATGATGCTATCATTCACGCATAACTATCCTCCATTTTCAATTTATCTCGTGTAGTGAAGGTTTCATGTACTCATGTACATTTGGATGAATGTGTTATTGGGTGGGGCAACCTTTCATTCAAATGGGTCGTAACAGCGGAGGAGGAGGTTATCACCTAAAATTTATATCAAGGTTTTTTTTCCCCTTTTTTTTGCTAATATGGTTGCAGTATTTTATCACAATATTACAAAAAAAAAAGGATACTCCATTCAAAGCATGATCACCGTATAGGTAATTTAATGGAACCTATCCTAAGACATATAAATTAATTATGTGTTTATTGGCTCTGAATAGGAATAAAAGTGAGGTTATAGGCTTACATGTGTTTTGGGAGGAGCAGCCTGCCTCATAATGTGGGTCAATTAGAAATTGTGATGTTATTCATTCTCAGTTAGAAAGGGGTCGGCTCACGCATCTCAGCAATTTGGCAAACAACTTGAATTATTTTCTAAACACAACAATGAGTGTAACATATAACATACGGCAGCAACAGATACACATACTGACGTGGATCCTGGTGTAACAGCAGAGTCAGCCATATCCAAACTACTGCTCTGGATATTAAATTGACTTCAAATGAGGTTTAACGTTGAGGTTCTTTTTGACTGTACCTCAGTCAGTCATGTATTTAATTCTCCGACATCTCCCCAGCATGTGGGTCAAAAATATATATGTGTGTGTTAGCCACATTAGCTATGCTATGGATGTCATCCAACTCTGTGACCTCTGAGCAGGTTAATGCTCCCCTCACACAGAGGTAAACTGCACCGAGGTAGATGCTTCAAGTTCTTGGAGTTTTAGTCATTCTTGACAAATTAATTAAATAAGATGCAGTTTAAACAAGGTGAAGAAGTATCTTTTGTGCTTTGTAAGCAAATGTTTCCCAGATGATAAGCAGACTGGATGTTTGCAGTGCTGAGTCTGTTATATTTGAATCCTGAAGCACCTCAGCTCAGCTCAGCTCAGTCAGGCATAATAATCTCTTTTTTTTTTAACTTGTCTGCTGTGCTCTTTTCTATTTTTTTTTTTTGCAGTACATAGTCTTATGCACCTCTTCTTTTGTCTATTCATGTTAACCTGTGACAGAATCAGAAGGGAAATCATTCTCAGAGGAAATTCATCCTATTCAAAAATAGTAGATCTATTGGTCACAGTCTTGTTTGACAGAGTTTACACCGTGTTTTAAGCTTGACAAGTGGGACCGTATATTTTATTTATGCCTCTACCCATTCTCTGACATGGTACAGGTGCATTCTGGGAGAGCTCTTTACCAAGAAGCCCATCTTCCAGGCTAACCAGGAGCTTCTACAGTTGGAACTCATCAGGTAGACCTTTTCCTGAAGACCTCAAGCAGTGACCTCTGCTAAAACCTCGACACCCCCGTTTCTCTCTTTTATGACTCCATCTTTTCCTCCCTCTTTCCTCTCTCCTTCAGCCGTCTCTGCGGGAGCCCCTGTCCGGCCGTCTGGCCTGACGTCATTAAACTTCCCCTCTTCAACACCATGAAGCCCAAGAAGCAGTACAGACGGCGCCTGCGGGAGGAGTTTGCCTTGTATGTAGCCAGACTGCATCGCGCCAAAGTAGCTGCCATCAACCATTAGTGTAAAAACGCTACAGCTGAAAAAATGTCTCTCCTCCTACTCAGTTTACCCACTACTGCTCTCGACCTGCTGGACCGGATGCTGACCCTTGACCCCGGACGGCGCTGCACATCGGAGCAAGCGCTCAACAGTGACTTTCTGTGTGACATTGAGCCCAGCAAGATGCCACCACCAGAGTCAGTAGCCTACAGTAGCCTTACATCTTTCATCTTATGTAGTATAAGATTCACAAACAGTAGATTTTTTTTTCTCATTGTGACATAGAGTAGAAAAATATGCTTTAAATGCAAGCAGTGAATACTTTTTACTTTCAATATATCTGACATGACATTGATTAGCTCTGCTTGATTGATTAGATTTTTTTTAAATTCATGATTGTGCTGTAATTCTGTTTACACGCTGCGTCTCCAGTCTTCCTCACCACCAGGACTGCCACGAGCTGTGGAGTAAGAAGAGGCGGCGCGCTCGTCAGAGCGGGCAGCCTGAAGATATGCCTGTGCCTAAAGTGCCACGTAAGGATGCGACAGGGACGTCCTCCGGAGAGAACAGCCGTCCCCAATCCAGCCCGGCTGGAGCCCCACCACCTCCACCAGGAAAACCGCCTTCGGCCGCCAACTCAGAGCGGGAGTTGTCAGGTAACGGCTACCTTTCACAAGCTTTTTAGCAGAAAAGACGTGGGCATAAGGCATGTTTTGTGTTAAACGTATGTTTGTGTGTTCAGGCCTGGGAGCTGCTGCAGAACAGTTGAATCAAACCGAGCTGGCGGTGCTTCTAAACCTCCTCCAGGGGCAGACGGACCTTAGCCTGCCCCAGGTGGCACAGCTCCTCAACCTCTCCAACCCAGAGACTCTAAGCCAGTCATTGTCTGCCCTCAGCGAGGCTTCTGACCACCAGGGAGCTCCAGAGGACCAGGCTCCGTCTGCTGCAAGGTCCCAGCCCCCAGAGCAGCCTCCCGAACCCCAGGAACTCTCACCGACACCCGTCGACCCGCCGCTAAGCCAGGAAGACCAGACTAACCTGCTGGCTCTTTTTTTGGGCCACATCATCAAGCCTCAAACTGAGGAGCAAGGCGATGAGAGCAATGGCGTCCAGTCAGAGGAGGCACTAACGCGTGATTCGTCCGCCTCTACTACTGATCGCAAGGGCAAGTCCGGGTTTAGTATCTAGCGGGTGGGGAACAAAGGGGGAACCGGGCTCAGGTGGAAACCTCTGGATGCTTTATGAATGAGGAGAGCAGGGCAGAGAACAAACAGAAGCTGACTGAGTTTTGATACTCAAAATCCCTATATACTCTTCAAATTAATTAAATCTTTGACGACCTGATGAAATCAACAATATGATCAGTTATCCAAATAAATTCAGTATTTAGACTCATCATTCATCCCACACCCTTTTCCTTCATCCCTGACATTCCTTAGAGACACACATCTTCATCGTCCCCCTTTTACCATTGCACATATTGAAAAATACCAGACCGTGGATGACGTTTGTGTAACGTTTGGTCTTGGTAACCAGAGAAAGGTTTGTTGACATCTCTTACTGTTGTACTCGATAAACGAGAGGGGAGTGTGGTACCGGTATTCCTCGTTTCAGTGAAAACAAAGGGTCACACTGTATTATTCCCCTTCCATGTCTTTCCCTCTTCATTGTTTCCTTCTAACAATCTTTTTTTTTTTTTTTAAATCTGTCCCATCGTCACACGTTTTTTTCTTCCTCACTTCATTCTCTTTATAAAGCAGGTGTCGTGGATTCTTCACAGGAAGCGATGTTGCTCTAAACAGTCTGTAATGTCAGCCTTTTTATGGAGAAAGTCTAATAAATTATCAAGTGAAAATAAATGTTTTGAATCTGTAGACCTCACCTGCATGTGTTTCTTTTGATTTTGGTTTGTCACACATTTTATTTTTGTTTTTAACTGTTCACTTTGACTAGGATAGTCATTTAAAAATGTGATTCGCAAGCTGAATAAAACTGATTACTATGCTGCTGACACTGGAATGGTAACGGTACTGTTTTCTTCTGTAAGGGCCACTGAAACCCTTTAGAGCCTTGGTTTACCTGGTAAAACAAATAGACTGACATGGTTTAGTAAACTTGTCCCGACCTCTGTGATACTTTAAATTCTCCTACATGAGTCTCCCTTTGTGTTCACCCAGCTGTACATGCCCTTCCTAATGTCTTCTTACCAAGTTCCTACATTTTCCCTTTTGTTTACGGTGGCGGAAAACAAAATACAGCTGCATCTGTTTCAGTAGGTTAATGCATTTATATAGGTTTGGGTAAGTTTTGCACCCTTGTAGTAAAAAAAAAAAAAATGTTTTAATGTTTCTAATAAACATTTTAATGATCAGACATGTCAACACACAGATTTAAGATCCCAGAAAAGATGCATAATTTGTATTTTTTCACTGGCCAGACATGTCCTTGTTATAAGGTCTGAATATTTTAGCATTGCACTGTATCTATGCAATTACCTTAGGTTAGCAAAGTTAGCTATATTGCATCAATGGTGGCATGTCTGCCCTTATTTGTGCTGAAATACTAGACAAGGTGCATTCAGAGTGATCTGCCTCCCTCTTGTGGTGAAGGTAGGAATGTCAACATCAATGTAACTCCATTTCAGACCCATTTGTCAAATATACGTATTTACTTTTTGTAAAAGCGTATTAGAAAAATAGAGGATGACAAAATAACATTGAGGATTCCTGTGCAGATAGTTAACATGTAAAACATTTATTGCCAAATAAGCCTTTTGACAGCTAACGGTTTGTCTTCTGTCCTGTTTGGTCCCTTCAGATGGTGCAGCCTCAAAAAGAAAGCAGCTTGGGGACAACCAGGTGCCTCCATCTGGTGAGCAGCGACCACCCTCTCCACCTGGCCCACCTCCATCAGCTCTCCTCCTCGGACACTTCCAGCAGGCTGGGTCTGAAACCCAACCCAACCAGGACATCAGCCCCGCCGTGGCAGCTGCCTTGCTCCAGCTCATCTCTCAGCAGGACTCGGAAGCTGGGGCCCCTCTACGCAGCAAGGACCCCTCTCCTGCTGTGGATGCTCCGGCCCGGGGACAGCCCCCTCCACCCAAACCCTCAGCTACAGCTGAGGCCCCATCAGGACAGGTGACTGCTGCTCCTACCACGGCAGCACAGTTCCCTAAGGATCAGGACCTCCGGTTTTCCCATGGAGCCGCCCGCTGATCCTCAATCCCCCGGTGAGACAGACCCTAGGTGTCACGGGATGGTTCCAGATCTCTGGCCTGAGGGGAAAGCAGGCGAAGAACGCAGGACGACACCTACAGATTAGGACTCGGTGGACCACGAGCAGGAGAATCAAAGAATTTGAAAACGAATGTCTGAGAGAGATTAAGGGTCTTCTCAGCCGATCATCGCTCCCCACTGAACACACTCCTGTGTTGTTGGAGGGAGTGTTCTGACCTGAGGCCAGCCTGACCTGTAACAGTCTAATCGGGGACGGCGATCACCTGCAATCCTTCGCTCTCTCCTGTCCACTGAAGGCCCTGATTTGAATGAAGCTTAGCTTAAAAGCAGCTGTGATATTTTTGTTCAGAAACAAATGATTGTCATGTCCGCTGCAGCACCCACCTCTAACTTACCAGTGTTTAGGAGGAACAAAGTCACTGTCGTCCTCCTCTGTGGAGTGGTGTCTGTGAGGAAATACTGTATATTTGGTATATATGAGGCAATGAGTGCACTGATGAGAAAACTTGAGGACCATGAGTTTACCATTAAACCTTACCTGCTGACTAGCTGCCCCCGTTTTCAGCCTTGTGCCTCCTTTGTGACATGGCGACCTGTGAATGATCTTAAAAGAGTGGATGGGTTTCGTTTGGATGGCACCCCACAGCAGTGTACATCTGCAGGACTGTATTTTTTTATTTTACCAATAGCCTGTTCCATATTATATACTGTCTGTCATCAAGTCCACTGAGCTGCAACGTGCCGTCAGCTTCATGATTTTGCTTCCTTTACCATGCAGCAAACCTCTGTGTCGTAAGAAGCCTAAGACTCTGCTGCTCACTGTCCTGTCTAAAATATAAATTAAGCCATGACATTATGATCAACTGCCCTCATAACACTCATGCTATTCTACTAGTTGAAGTATAAAGCTAGAAACACAAACACACACACAGAAACTGGCTTTTCTGATTTTTTTCTGGGGGGCCCTCAGAGCATCGTCTAATATGTCATTGCCTCCTTGCCAAATTGTGCAACAAAAGCTTTTTTTTTTTCTTTTTTTTTGGCGTAGTTATTTTCTATATAAAGAAAATTATACAAGGTTAAAAAAAAAAAATATTGGTCCATGGTTCTGTTTCCGTTTTTTGCTTTTGAAGAAGGAAAGGGAAGAAGAAGAAAAAAGGAATCATGTCTGTAAAAACAAAAAATATTTTGTAATATGTGTTTTCTCGGTTCAGTTTATTAAAGGAAGTTATACGACCAGTTGAATGGTCTCTCCTGGCGTTTCTGAATGTTTCTCTAAAGCGGCCACAAGATGGTAGACATTCACTCGTACTGCAGGAAATCCCCACATGTGGGCCCGAGGAAAAGCCTGATTGAAAAGAGAGAACTGTCGTATGAAACAACTTTCTTGTGTATCTTGTTACTCTTATGATCTAGAAAGTCATGTTAAGCCATTTTCATTCCACAGAAACACCCATTGATCACACAAGGACACAGGTTTAAAAAAAAAAGGCTCAAATTAAAAGCACACTAAATTAATAAAAAGTCTAAAAGCTTGACTTAAAAAAAATATTCATAACAAGGAACACAGATAAAAATGAAAGGCTTTAATGGGGTTAGACATTTTTTTAGTGTCACTTCTTTTTAATCTGCATTACAGACACATCTGCGTTCATGGTTGAAGGTAAACAGTCTAAAACCCAATGCTTGTGGCAGTTTAAGTGTAGTTTAATTTTCACAGTGAAACAGATGTTTTTTTAGGTTTAATTGTTTCCTATAGGCTGTCAGTGATGTGAAGTGCCCCTGAATGCATCCATCTCATTTATGCGTTGATTCCTTTACCAAATGAGGTTGATCTCTTTATGAAGATCCTGACAGGCAGACAAGGATCATAAACTTGCAGATTGGCAAAGACGGTAGCCTGCGAGGTTCATGCAGACTGGCTGTGTGTGCACAGGAGTGCATTTGTGTGTGTGTGTGTGTGTGTGTGTGTTTGCATCGGCCTCATGCATACCCAGACCAGCTCCTCACTTGGCAGGCTTACAGAGCCGCTTACCCCTCTGGCCCACCGAGCAGCTGAGCCCTCTGGGTGAGAGATCCTTTCAGAGTGGAGGCAGTGGGAGGCTCACCTGCCCTCTAGCACAGGCCCAGTGTGTGTGAGGGTGTGTGTGTGTGAGGGTGTGTGTGTCTCCGTCTGATGCTTTTGCCCGTCGGGACTCCAAATAATAGTGAATGTGCCCACGGGGAGCTTCCACAGGAGAAGTAGTGGGCAATGCCAGTGCCAAGTCACAGAGACCAGACGAATAAATCAAGACTGAGGACTGAGGAGAGGGAGGTGCACGAGGCTGTGCCATCAATCAGGACAGCACCTTATGGGGAATGCCCATAAATGTGCCATGCTGCCAGTCTGAAGCACATCCTCGCCATGGCAGAGACGTGCAGCGGCGGCATTCAAATTGGAGCCTCCATTTTGGATTCCGTTGTCTCGCTGTCAGCTCCAGCGATTTTTGGTGGGCTTTCAGATGAATACAAAAATTGACTGACAGTCCATTCAAGTGGATTCATATCAAATTTGACGAATGCTGCTGTGTTTTTTTGCATCACTGTTTGTGCCAATTTAGTCCGTCTCTGTGCAAACTGCTTGTTAGAGCACAAATTTGGACTCTACATCTTACTGTACCATCATCTCTGCACCTTTGTCCACTATGTGAAACCTGGCAACCTTGAGCTCTAGCTGCTACTGCTAAAAATTATGTAAAATGATAATAAATTAAAAAAAAACAGCTCTGCACACATCTACCTGCAACACTTCAGGAATATGTGTCCAGTTTAAATGCTTACCAGCCACAAAATGATGAATTTTGGGCCATGATTTATGTTTGTTGCATAAAGATGTGAGTTAAAGATGTGAAGTGGTTTAGTGAGCTTTCAGATGCTGCCTCTTATTCTCAAAGGTTGTCATTATTATTATTTTTAGCTTGCCACAAGAATGTAAGAATCTGCAATGCATGGCAAAAAACACAAAAAAAAGTCTGAAGAGGTGTTACATTTTGATTTGGGGATACTCAGTCAGGATGCAGGAAAAAGAGGAAGAAGAAGTCGTCAAAATGGGATGGAGAAGACAAAGTCTGGCTCCAGAGGGGAAATGTAACCGATGTAATTCTGTATTCCAGTCAATGAAACTGTGAAGAATATTTCACACATTCACACGATATTCAGAGAAGCTTTGAAACTTTGATTTCAGATTGAGATTTATGATTTATGAACTGAAGTCTATGTTATCATTAAAAAAGTGCAGAGTTTGAGATGTGACTGATGCAGACTCCTCCATACAAAACATAACAATGAATTCTGCAGCTGAGGCGCTCCATAAATCCAGTCCCTCGTTTTTTATCGCTTTTACTGTAATAAATTCTGGATTGTATTTGAAGGAAGCGCTCCAGTAAAAACCTCTTAACTGACTCTGAGAACAAGTTAATCTCTCAGGTGCCCTTATGTGAGAACGCGCGCGTGTGCAGCAGCCCCTTTGTGTAGTGTAAATCTGGGCCGCTGTTGTCTCTGAGCCAGGCTACAGTTTGATGTGGAGTTGGATGACTGCGGCTGTTTGATCAGTGACTGTGTGTAAACTCAGTGAGGGGAAGAAGGGACTCCCGCAGTCCCACATCTGAGACGCACACACGGAGGCAACAGCTAATGTAAAGCATGAGCAGCAAACAGGACGTGTCGAAGGGTCAAAAAGGTCAAGCTTTTCACACCATTTCACCCTTATAATGAAGCAACAGAAGAAAAGAAAAAAAAACATGTCATCATGAATGCATCTTGGGTAGTGGATGAATTGTGCAATCTTCATCAGATCCTTTCTTTGTCTGCCATCAAACCAAATTTAATATCAGTCATTTCGTTTACGGCTACATCTTTATTTATGTGATATTTCTAAAATTGATTGACTTCGTCCCAGCAGTGATATATGCCTTAGTGCTGCAACAGCATGTTTTATGGATGCCATAACGCCATCTTCCGTTTCTTCTCAGTTTATAGTTTTGTGAGAAACTGCTGTCACACACACTCGTTATTTCTTTATCGCTCGGCAGCAGTGAGACCAATCAAAGAATTTTTTAGGAGGCTTTCGGATTGGCCGAATGATAACAGATGTGTGTTGGCTTTGTGTGAAGTCACCGGTTCCAGGTTGCAAAAACCCATTACAGCCTGGAATCACATTCACTCCTTTCATATAAACTGTGCCGACACTGAAGTATTTGCTTTTATCCGCCCCATCAATAACCTATAATGGAGAAAAAAAAGACACCAGCTTTTAAAAATTTTTTTTTCTCTGACCTCCATGCATGATGCTGCACTTCTGCAAACCAAAGCATCTCATTACCAATTCAAAGAGCTTCCATGAGCAAGTCAGAATGATTGTCTCTCTGTCAGGCTGCGTGGATGCTGTCGCTTTAAGTGCAGAGGGGCTGCTGGGAAAGCAGTCAGCAAGGGTGGTGGAAAAAGAGTAGGAGGAGGCGGGTGGGTGGTGTGTGTGTGTGTGTGTGTGTGTGTGTGGATAGGGGGGGGGGGGGGTGGACGGGCCCTGCAGGACCATTTGTGCTGAAGCTCATTTGCGCAGCGACACTTAATTGGCTACAACAATTAATTAATGTGTTGGAAAGTTGGCACAAAAAGTTCATTTAAGAGGGTTTTAATAAGCAATTAGAGGAAAAGCAGTGAAGAGGGGGAATTACTGGAGAGGAAAGAGAAAAGCGGAGATGGAGCAGATATCTGGCCAGTAGGAGTGAGCTCTCCTTGTGCCTTTTCTTATCACTGACCCTTCACTTTTGAAGAGCAGATGAAAGATTAGACGTCATTATAATTCCATTATGTCTCTTCCTGAGGCTCTTAGCGCTGTTCTCAAGCGGAGCTGAAACCCATGTTGCCCTTATATTGTATACATATCAACCCCGGTGGCCCCTCCTGCCCCCTCCCTTCCCTATACCTCTTGTCCCGGTGCCCAGTGTAAAATATCGCATGACTAATGAGCGGAGCAGGTTGGAATCCTGGGGAAGATGTCCTTGGAAGACGAATGCATTTTCAGCAGAATAATTAACTTAATTAACAAATTCACATGCATATTCATCAGCCTATTAATGTCTGCGCCGCGCTGCTTGATGAGCAATGCAATAATAACCGTTTCATTTGCATATTTGCATTCACACTCACACACCCTTCTCCAAATAATTAAAAAAAAAAAAAAAAGAAAGAGGAAAAAAAAAAAAAGGACAAAAGAGTGGAGGAAACTCAAAAAGACGAGCAAGTCGCTGCATGCTGCGTTTTCCACCTGCAGCTCACACACACGCACACACACACACACACACACACACACACACACACACACACACACACACACACACACACACAGATCTCTGATGCTGGAGTGTGTGTTCGTCTGTGCTGTTGAGTTGCTGGTTTAACTTCAGATAAGCCTGCTAACCCCGCTTCCAAATATGACTTCCTCTCTCACTGCTGCACACTCCTTCCTGTTTGTGTGTCTCTCTCTCTCTCTCTCTCCTTGTTATTTATTCATCCCTATTAGACTTGTCTTTCATTTATTTATTTCTTGCTTTTGAAGTTGGGCTCGTCTGCCTGTCAGTGTGTGTATGTTTTCTGCAGGGGCGCTTGTATGTGTGTGTATGTATATGTGCGGCTGGCTGTGTGAGCATGGCTGACAGTTCCATTATTATGAAAGGAGCAGCTAGTAGGGATAGAAATAAACAAATAACTGTGGAATGTTCTTACGCTTCCTTGATTTCTGCTCATGTTTTAAGGGCTCGTTGTGTGTGTGTGTGTGTGTGTGTGTGTGTGTGTGTGTGAGGATTTGCATTGTGAGTTGCAGAGGTGCTGTCATTGATGAAATGTGTGTATTTCCTCCGAGGCTGTGAGCGTCGCAGCCTTTCATCGCTGGGTGTGCGTGTTTGTATTTATCTCTTTGAATGCAGCTTGTTCTGTGTCACTGATGTCCCTTGTATGTGTGCGTGTGTGATATCCTTTCCAATATTTCAGATGACAGTGACGTGAGAGAGAAACGTTTATGTGTTTAAACCGGACCGTGGGGCGTCTTTCATTGGCCGTTTGGGAAGAGGTTCCACCGTTGCATTTGTGAAAACAAGACTGCAGTGTGTGTGTGTGTGTGTGCATGAATGTGCTGCCAGCTTGTGTTCAGACAGCAGCAGTTTGCAGAGCGAGAATTAAAAGTAGGTAGAGATGCCAAGTGAGTCCCTGGAGACAGATACAGGGGACAGAGAGAGAAGAAAGAGGAAATAAAAAGGATTTCACACACACACACACACACACACACACACACACACACACACACACACACACACACGCTTACACAAAGAAACCTAGCCTACTGGTAGCCTGTTAGAGACCCTGCACAGCAACACACACAGTACAAAAGGTTTGTGTGTGGTATGTAATCAAGTATGATATCTTTATAATATCAATGCAACCTGAAAAAAAGAAAAAAAAAGGAAGGACCATCTAAAATCTCTCTTTCCATAAATGTCCTCAGGCTCTAAAAGTCAAGGTCCTCACAAAGATAGAAACACAAGTTTGCAAACACACACACACACACACACACACACACACACACACACACACACACACACACACACACATGCAGACATGCACATCCAAAGATAGATCTCTCACCTTTTCCTCTGACTCCCTGTCCACTTTCTCCCTCTCTCTGTCTCTCTCCCTCCCCAGCCTGGTGAGGTGACACCCTGTGTGCAGTGTGACACTGAGCTGTCACCTCCCACTCCCTGCATCACACCTCTGCCCCCTGCTGGGCCAACCCTGTCACAGCACCCAGACGCCGAGCCACCCCAGCCAGCCTCTCCTCCTCCTCCTCCTCCTCCTCCTCCTCCTCCGCTGGCATGGAAACTAGCAGCAGTGAACACCACTTTCCATTTGCTTACTCATTCATTTCAACTTTTCTATAGGGAACTGCCTTATCTCTCGTTGAAATAATCTGCTGCTTAGAAAAATACCAGATAGACCCGTCAGCATTAAGTCAGATAAAATTAACATTAGCATTTTCTAACTTCTTTGACTTCTGACCCCTGGGAATAAAGTAATGTCTACTTGCAATGTCTACTCACAGTTTGAATAAATTTACTAATGAGTGATTTTGCCTTCTTACATTGTTTTATTTAAATGATATATAATATTTATCACACAAAAAATAATTTTTATGGGGGAGATTTTTTTACGTTTTCCTAACCCTCAGGTGAGAACCATGGATATGTGCTGTAGAGTTAACAGAGGGCTGGAAATCATAGTATATTAACACTGTTTTTTTAAAGAACATTTTTTTTTATAACTACTAAACCTAGTAGGAAGAAGGCTGTCAATGTGGTGTCACCTCCAACAGAAAGCATCCCAAAGTCCTTTTCATGACAGAAATCGGAATGAATTCAACAAGACCTGCACGTTTAAAACTATTTTGACTCGCAGGTACATTTGACAGCCTCATCATATTTTTCTATCATTATAAATTCAAACAAAAATCAGCAATAGTGCCAGAAAGCAAAACAAATGAACTTTTCTCTTTATTTTTTCTAACTGCATAATTTCTGAAGTATACTCTACGAACACTACTTTGATGTATTGGCAATTTGCAATCCGCAATTTCATCTTAATTGCAAATCTGTATTATTATTATTTTGTTATCTCACTGTATGGAATTTTCCATGAGCCTATAAATTGAAACATTCTGGATCACCAGATCCAGACTAATACTTGGATCCAGGTCAGACTTTGATGTGTGTTAGATCTTATAGGGATGTGATTGTGTACTTCTTGTCCAAGCATTGGAGACATTATTCCTTAAGTTGGAAGCAAAGGTCTTGTAATTGCAGCCCTATCCCGCTAATGGTAAAGAATCCTTCAAATAAATTCTGGATCCAGATGATGATCTGGATCACCACCAAAATCGAATGAATTGTTTTCTCTCCAAAAACATTCATCAAAATCCATTCATACATTTTTTGAGTAATCCTGCTAACAGACAGAAAAACGAACCAACGCCGGCAAAAACATCACCTCCTCGGTGGAAGTGAGAAATGAAATATGATATATCATTATAGATAAGGCTATATTGATCCAGAGGGCAACATTTACAAGCTACCCACCCCTATATAACATTTACCTGCTGCAACATCACACATTCATTTTTGATGATTATAAACCAATGAAATAATATATATAAATTGTATATTCTGCATAGTGAGTACTTTTACTTTTGGTACTTTAATTATAATCGGCTGCTAATACTTTTGTACATTTATGTAAGTAACATTTTGACTGCAGGTCATTCACTTGAGCAAGTCTACAAAGGTGTGTAGCTACCTTTACTTACCATCTGACATTGTTAAGCTAACACCAGTCGAGGACATCATGGCTCTCTGTCATGCTCGTTTGCTTGTTTTGTGTACCTGTGTGTGCCTTTATACCTGTACGTCTCTTAGCCTTCTGAGTCACTAGGTTTGTGTGTCCAGCCAGCGAGGCCAGCGGTGAGCGGGGACGGAACGATTGAGATATAGAGCATTAGTTGGTGTCAGGAGTAAATTAGAGGCCAGATCTGTTTTCTAATCAGAGCACAAGCACCGTGTTAGAGGAATTAGGGCGACAGCTGCTGGGAGCTTTTTATTCCTCTCTCTCTCAGCCAGAGACAGGCAGACCCCAGCTCAGGGACCACCTCTTTACCACAGCCACCTGTCAACACCGGTGTGTGCATATATATACTGTATGCATGTGTGTGTGTGTGTGTGTGTGTGTGTGCACATGCATGTTTCCCTCCCCCACTGACATGCACACTCACATACATGTGAGCGCAGACATACTGCCATGCGAGCCTGCACACATGCTTGCATACACACTCAAACGCCGTCTGCTACGCCGACCTCCCTCCATCTCTAAAATTAATGACGGTGCAGGTTCTGTGTGCATGCACCCATTTGTGGTCTGCTTATGTTTTCTTGCGAGTGTGAAAGGCCCTCATGAGATATCAAATTTAGATAAGGTGGAGCTGTGGGTGGCCTTGCATATGTCTGTTTACTATGAATCCCGCTGAAGGCCGTAACACCGCGTCAACCTATTCATTCATCACACCAGCGTTGCACCGGTGGTAAACAAAACAAGTGACGAGTCAAGTCAGTTTTATTTACATACAGCCCATTGTCACAAATATGCATATAATATGCAATCTGAGCAGCATGCAACAACCTCTATCCTTACACCCTCCCCCTTAAAAAGAAATCACAGGGGGAGGATTCTGATGGAGGAGTCCTCTCAGACATGAGGTAGATACAGAATAGACCAATATAGTTACTTAAGGTGAGCCAAATAAAGTAGTATAAAGCAATGCAAGATCAGAATAAGGCAAGGTCAGAGACAATCGAACCATCAAATCGTAGAAAAAGCCCAGGGGAAATGGACCTACAGATTTTCTGCAGGTTTTGAGAATGACTGATGATACCCAGGATGAATAAATGAATGTCGTGAGTCGCTTGCACCGATTTCACCCAGCAGAGATCTCTTGTGGGCAGGACTGTAGGAGGGTGAGAGGTGTGGGAGGTGGCGTTGAGATTCACACCATGTCACACACTTGCGGCAGCAATGTCACCTCTTTTATTCAGATCAGCTGAATCCATAGTGTGTAGAGGGTTTTTTTTTTTTTTTTTTGGTGTTATGTGGAGGAACAGATTTGGGAAATTTGTCACGGAGATCATCGCGGTTAGCATGTATGGAGTGATGCATTTTAAATTTAAATGGATGCACATTTGTTCTGTTGTAACATTAGAAAGAAGCAACACAATTTTCCAACTAATTTAATCGAGGCTGTCGGGTGGAGAAGGGTCATTTTGTAGATAAAGTGGGACAATATCATTTTATGAATAAGTCCTATAATTCTGAATATGTTTAAAATGGTTTTAATTTATTTTATCCATGCAGTTCATCCTTTTCCTCTAAAAAACACACAACATCACTTTCCTTTGCATATTATTATAATAGATTTATATCATGGGAAAACATATTTGCTAAAGTCTAACGTCACATATCTCATTCTCTGCTCCATTTCTCCTTAAATCACAATTTCTTTTTTAACCATAATGCACAATGGAAACCTCCCTCTACTCCTTGGATCTTTAGGCTATGCTTTGCTCCTTAAACACCACTTTTTTCCTCCTTTAATAAATTCATACATTCTCTCTTTCCATCCCTTTCCTCCTGCTGCTGATGGCTGTGTTTTGTGGCATTAAGGGAAGATGTGGGCTGCCTCTTCATGAAGGGTAGATAAGAATGTAATCAAACTTTAGATCATATAGATCATAGTATCCTACATAATATTAAAAAAACAATATGTGAATAAATTAAAATAATCCAGTCTTACATGTAGAAACCTGCAGGAGGAATTAGGGTTTGTAGGAACATCTCTAATTCTAACTTCAATTTAGGCGACAGTCTTAAGTCTGTGGAGGCTAATTTGGTATTGGCTGAAGTCTAATAGGGAAACACATCCACGCACACACACACACACACACAGTCCTCCTCTCACTCTTGCGCATCCCACACATGTGCACTGCCACACAGTGTCATAAATAGACAGACAGCGCCAATCTAAGGCCTGGATGGGAGCCAGCTCTGCAGCAGCTCAGTAGTTAAATTATTAACACCAACTGGGAGAGAGACAAAGAGAGGAGCGGATCAGGCAGCTCAGCGGAGAGGAGATCTGGAGATGAGAAATGAGGAGGTGAATCGAGACGAGCCAGACATCAGAGGGACTGAGTAGGTTAGGTGTTTGGATGGTGAATATGAGAGAGGAGAGACTCAATGAGCATATAAGAGGAAATAAAAATAGAGAGTTGGGAGAGTTTTGGATGAATAAAGACGGCGGGATCTTGGTGCGAGGGAGAGGAAGGTAGAGAGGTGTGTGAGGTTTTTCATGGATGGCAGAGGAATACTAATGGTGTGTGTGTGTGTGTGTGTGTGTGTGTGTGTGTGTGTGTGTGTGTGTATTTAGCAGAGTGTGGGAGGGGAGGAGAGATGGAGAGAGATCTGGGGATGTTGGTTCTGATC
Organism: Chaunax sp. Z400; assembly: GCA_037577475.1. Taxonomy (NCBI): domain Eukaryota; kingdom Metazoa; phylum Chordata; class Actinopteri; order Lophiiformes; family Chaunacidae; genus Chaunax; species Chaunax sp. Z400. Next base: position 23,494,417 of record CM075197.1, read on the forward strand.
CAGAGAGTTAATGTTGCGCTCATTGATGGATAGAGTGCCAGCCATGAGGCTCCATACCCACACAAGATGGATTGAGCACTACCCTCTCTCTCTCTCTCTCTCTCTCTCTCTCTCTCTCTCTCTCTCTCTCTCTCTTTCATATGTTCCTGAAATAGTTTGATTTCTCTCTCATTGTTTCTTTCGCTCTTTCAAAGCTAAACGATGATCAGACATCTCTGCCACAAAGCCACCATCAGATCCCAAGCAGCAGCAGCAGCAGCAGCAGCATGTGTATGTGTATGTGTATCCATAGAGAGGCTATATGATTCGGTGTCATGTCAGCTACGTCTGTGGAAAGGCGTCATGAGCTCGACATTAATTCAGACAAAGTGTGGTGCTTGTGTGTGTGAGAGGACGGACATCAGGATTTTAAACATCCCTCTATGTTCGAGGCAAAATCCACGAGGAGCTGAGGGCATCACCATCTGTAAAGATGTTCAAAAGAAACCTTAAGACGTACCTTTTTAGCCCAGCCTTCCCTTAATACCCTGTATTTTATTTGTTACATTATTTCTACTTAACTTATTTTACATAGCCTCCTCTAAATCCATTGTATTTTACTGCTTTTTACCAAACCTTTTTATTTTATTACACAATTCATACTCCTATTATTATTACTCTTATTATTATTTTATAAATATCTTATTATATCTTTATTATTCTTATTTATTTCTATTTTATTTTTATGTGTAAGGGATTCTGGCTTGTGAGGCTCACATGTGCTGCTACTATGCTGTGAGACCCGCCTACTTTGGGCCTCCTGCTGTGATAGGTTTTAATGGGTCTCATATGTTGTTATATGTACTGTATATGTTACATTGTATCATTTATTTAAATTTTTTTAAATTTAATTCTTTTGTATTTTTTATGACATTGTTAAGCACTTTGATTGCTATTTTGCACAAAAGGTACTTTATAAATGTTATTATTATTATTATTATTATTATTATTATTATTATTATTATTATTATTATTATCAGAACTGAACATGCAGTTTGATTTATGTATCTTTTAATAGACAATCTTATTTATTTCGTTTACATCAAATAGATGTCAATCCATCAAATATTTAATTCATCATAAATTTATATACTTATTTATATTTTTCTGATTTTAATAGACATTTGTTTACAGCAGGAAGAGACAAGAGATCAATATTTTCAATAATGATCAGGAGAGAAATAAAATTCTGTCATACATGTGTGATGTGTTTGTGTACATGTAAAATTTATTTTATTTCTATTGCATAGTGTAACCACCATTGCAACTTGATTGAAAAAGATTCCACTGGATTTAATGTCCAGAGTGCTAAATATATATAAATCTTTATATATATAAATATATTCATGTTGAAGAAAAAGTGAAGGATGTATTTATGTGGGATCCACATCAATCAAAAACCTCAATAAAACAGAAAACTTCACTAAAACTATGTAATGACTATGAATGCATGCTCAGCAAGAAACCAAAAAATGAAGTGGTGGCACCATATGATTTATAGCATGTGTGTGTGTGCATGTTCAGTGTGTGAGTTGTTTTTATTTATTCGCAGAACTAAAAGCTTGACTACTTTGTCTGTAAGGCTCCCTCCACACACAAACACACACTTTCCCCAGCATCCTCCTTTCTGGTGGGGGCATCGTGGGGTGAAGTGATCTGTGCGAAAGCCTCCTGTTCTATGCGCCGCACGGCTGAGGCAGAGGGGGATTGTGGGTAGCTGCTGTCTGCAGGGGTGTGGGGGTGTGTGTGTGTGGGGGGGGGGGGGGGTAGAGTTAGCAAGGAGGGGAGGGGTGCATGGGTTGCCGGGGCGGGCGGCAGCAGATGGCGTGCCACACTGTGAGGGCCGTCGGCTGGCATCCAGAGGAGGGGGAGGGAGGAGGGTGGAGGAGGTGGGGGAGGGGGGGGGGGTGGTGGCAGGGATTGGAGGGGCACTGCTCCCAAAGTGCCAGCAGGCATCAGGAGAGAGAGAGAGAGAGGGAGAGAGACAGAGGTGAGCTTTAGTGGGAGACAGGCTGGTAGTCAAGCAGACTGGAAAGAACCCACAGACTCTGAGATTAGAGCTTAAGCGGGGCTCCGGAGCAGGATTTCACCGCTAATTGCATCCACTGAAGAAGAACCAAAATGACAGATTTGTCTTTGAACCCTAATTCACAAGTGACTTTTGACCTTTTCCACTTCCATACAGCGAGCCCCAGCGACCACAGCCGAGGGATTAGCATCACTGGGCCAAGCAGAGGTCCACCGTTGGCATATTGTTGTCTGATGATTGCCACCGATGTAGCATGAGGTTGGCATGTGGAGGCCATTGGGTTGGCATATGTACTATGAGGAGTTGACACTGGGTCTGCTCTGATGTGACATAAGTTTGGCAAGCTTGGCATCAAGGTGGCATAAGACTGGCACTGGGTTAGTGAGGGGTGCCGAATGCATAGTGTCTGTCAAAGAGGTCACGGCCGTGTGTGAAGTTTCTGTGCTTCATGCATCTACCTCTGCTGCAGACAGGCACTGCTGCAAGACGTGTTTACATCCTTTATTTAAATACACGAAAAGTGAAAGTCCCAGTCATGCGTTTAAAGTTTCACCAAATTAAAAGCACTAAAGCATTGTGTGGAAACTGTGTAAACTGCATTTTAATGTGATAGCTGGTTGAGGTGGAGCAAATTTTATATAACGTTTTGGTGATTTAACCTGTTAAAAGTGTCATAATGTTTATATGTTAAATCTCAATCTTCAAAGTAACTATTTATTGCAGCTCCAGGTTCAAGGTTTTTATTCATCACAGGTAGTCATACATGTGCAACTTGCAGTGAAATGCTTCTTCTGGTTTGACCCTCTCAAGACTGTGCATAACGTAAGGTCAAAATAATGAAATAAAGTGAAATAAGATGAGATAAGACGCAATAAAAATAAGAATAAGAATAGTTGCACAATGCAAACTGATAAATATGTGCTTTCTTTTTTGCAGAGCAGTGCAACATGGCAGCTGCAGTGTCCTACAGGCAGGCAGGAGTTTTTCTAATGAAATAGCACGAAATGGAATAAGTACCTTAAATTTGTACCACATTTGAAAAAACAACAACATATTTTCCACCCCTCACACGTCCCAGAGCTGTATGCGTTGTTGCTCACGCTCAGGAGACGGCGTGCAGGATGTGAATATTTCATTTCAAATATTCTAGTCATTCCACATTCATAAGTGCACATGGCATGCTAACGCTAACCTACATTTCTCACTGTTTTCTTCATATCTGTGCTAGGAGACTGCTCAATGCACTGTGCGTCCCAACACCAGCTACAGGACACACTCCTGTACCATCCAGGTCGACCTACTTGATTCAGATGTCACCCTGCTTCAGACACACCACTTATTCTCCCCCCCCCGTGTTTGATGAGTGTTGCTATATCTCTGACAAGGTGACCTACAATATGCATCTATCAAAGGCGTTGGTCTTGAAGGCGTGATTTGGGTCACGGTCCTGGGAGCAGAGGAGACGTCACGGCGTTTGGAGGTGAGCGGGTCTCTCTCTGTATTCACTGCGAGCTGCTTCGCATTACCTGCAAGTACTGTTGAAAACGAGCCTCTGTCTCCTTCTAATTAAGGTGCGAGTAGCAACCAGCATCTTCAGCAGAGCATGCACATATGTAGACAGACACAAACACTCAAAACACACAGACACACATATGCCACCACACACACACACACACACACACACACACACACACACAAGCATGTACACACACCGATACTCACAGACATCACAACCCGCTGCTGCTAGAAAGAAGGCTTGAACAGATGTTGAGGAATTTAAGATGCAAAAGGGAACTGGGACTCCCCCCACCACCACCACCACCACCACCCCACACACACACACACACACACATACACACACATACCTACCCCTGTGCCCCACCTCTCTACACCCCCCCCCCCCCCCCCCCCCCCCTTCATATACACACATGCACTCACACAGCTTCACACTCCAACACACACATGAATCTACATATATTACACCAAAAACTTTCTTTCTTCCCTCCACACCTTAAGATACGGAACGGCTAGATGGCCATGCATGCGTACACACTTTACGTACACGTTGGCGCACAAAAAGCAGACACAAACACACACACTCGTACGTGCGTTTTGGCCCACATCCCCCTCCAGGCTGGCCCTGCTCATAAGGGGCACCATGTGGCACTCTATTCCCTCTGGCACGAGACACAGACTCTGCCAGCTCTGCATTGTCCTCTGCCCGCTGGAGAGCACGCGCCCAAATCATCAGCGCTCTCTCCCTCCATCTTTATCCCCCTCTCTCTCTCTCTCTCTCTCCTTTTCTTTTCCTTTCATTGCCTTCACACTTGTTTACCGTAGATGAACTGAGATGGATGTGGTTCGCTTGCTTTCGGTTTTACAAAGTGCACCAAAAACTTAAGATGAATGTTTGTGTGTTTGTCTGCAGGAGGCCTTTAGGGAAATCTTGTTCCTGCAACTCATTGTCTTCCTTTTGTGACCGGCAAAATTTCCAACTTTCGTCCAGCTGAGTTATTAAATATTGTTGTACGGCGCTGGCGTGAATCAGCTGGATCTCTGTCAAATGAAAGACAAAAATTACACCCCAGACCAGAAACCAGCAGCCTCTCCAGTGGCTAAACACAGTGTGTCCTGTGCTCCCAGGATTGATTGTTGGTTGGATCCTTCATTTTAATGTTCTCTTCCATGTTGGTTGTTTCATTCTAGGAGTATTATACCTGTATAACTCTCAAAGATTCTTAAACTGCACCCATGTGTGATGTATTTGAATATACGTAGAATTCTCTTAATTTTCATTGCATAGTTAAACCATTCAGAGTCCAGAGTGCTAACCATTACACCATGGAACCACTTATATAAGAGAAAAAGTGGAAGTTGTGTATGTTTGAGATCTATATCAATCTGAAAACCTAAAGAAAATACACTAAAACATGTGTTGTCCATGTTTGCTTGTGTTTCAACAAATAACTTCTGACTACGAGAAACCAAAAATAAAGTAATAGCATCATGTGATTTATTATTTTATATATAGATATATAGATATATAGAAATAGAATAATATTTAGCAGAAATCATGAAATCAGTAATATTTTAACATAAAAACTTCATTTTTTGTTGTCCATCTCTTCTTCAGTTTTGTTACAATGTAGCAGAGACCAGAAAATAAAATGCATGGAATAACCCTTTATACCTGGACAGGAAAAGGAAGGAAGAAGGAGGGATTATAAATCAGACACACCTGTGAGCCAACAAGAGAGAGGGAAAACCGAGCAAAGGCAACATGGAGGACAGACATGAGGAGAGAGAGAAGAAAATGGAGATTTAGCATTTATATCCAGCTTTGAGACATACCAACAAAGCATCTCAGTGAAAAAAGTACACAGTAAAGTACACAAAAAAGTTCCAAACACAGGCTGGAACCAAATGGACCACTAAGAGTGGATATACTGGGAGTTTGCTGATCCCTGGAGTGGGTTTGAATTCATCCATTCATCCTCACATATTTCTTTGGACCTGCTTGGAGCAGCTATAGGATCCCAAAGCTAAGTCTCCTATTTTAAACTTGTTCTCCTGCCTCTTCACACATCTTTTCCCCCACCCTCCTCTAGACATTAAAGCCTCCCGACAAACACACACTCAAACACCTTCATATTCGCTCATCTGATCTCAACACATGACCATAATAAACACACAGCCACTTATTTTCATGAGCTAAAAGGAACTGAATTGGACTTATTCTGAACTGAGAGGACAAGCAAGCTGGTAGCGTCACAAGCCACTTTACGGCGTTAGTAGTCAGTTGAATATCTCTGCTATCACATTAACCAGATCTACATTTGACTTCCAATAATGAAGGTCCTCCTTTAGATATTCATTAGATTTCATTTAAAAAATGTCTGTAGACTCCAGGAGACTCAGAGGAAGGATGTTGGGTCACAATTGTAAATCCTTAAACTGACCAATCAGCATTCATTAGCAGAATGCTAGTGGCTTGTGGGGAAAATCGCCTCCCTTGTAATAAAAACAAGAGAACGTTGGTATGTTTTCATTTCATTTCTTATAATTGATACTATATTTGAACAAACTAAAATAAAATTTGGGCTTTTTTGTCTAGAAGTGGGCGAAAAATAATTATTTTAGCCATTTAGCTCCGTTCACTCCCATTCATTTAGGACTCCTTCTAGAGCGCCCTGTAGGTGAATTGCAGCCAATTTTGATACAACGGCGTTAATAGGGAGTGAACAGGCTGTATGTAGAAGGGCTGTGGTGAAACCTCATCACCGTAGCTGCAGTATATAATCACATAATCAATTAGGATCTCAATTTACCACTGCGATCGTGGCATTGTGGTCCGTCTAATTTGATTGGCTTCATCTCAATTGAGCAGTCAGGATTATTCATCGGTGCTTAAAGCGGGGTCCTTTATACACCTTAGAAAATAATGTTTGTTGAAAAAAATAAGAAATTTAAACAGAAAAGTATTTCGATAATGAAACAAAAGAACATAAATAGTTTGACTCACAGGTGCAAAAACAGAAACAGCTGTAAGTCTTCTGAAATAAGAGGACTATAAAGAGCATAAAGCAAAAATGCTTCAATCAGAAAGCTTAATATTTGGTTTGTGACCTGTATGTATTGACAAAAAAAAAAGAAAAAGAAAAAAAGTGAGAGTGACGCCTTCATTTCTGACTTTTCCTCCCTCCCTCCCTCCACCACACAGCTGCTCTGTGGAGAGAGGGGCTCTGCGGGGCTCTGGATGGTCTTAACTCTGTGCTTGAGAGAGAATTAGCCAGCTTTTGTGCTCGCCTTTGCTGGTAATCCCTTAATCTGGCGAGGCTGAGGAGGAAAGCTTTGGAGGAGAGATGGTGTGTCAATCCATGTCTTCACATCTCTCTTGGCACAGAGACGCACACAGAAAACATGGAAAAGTTTCTCGGGACAAAAAGTGATTAAGGACAGACGGACAGAGTGACGACTATATCCACCATCATTTTTATGTCTGGGGGGGGGGAATAAAAAGTTGGAGTCAAGGGTAATAAATATTACGCAATCATGTCATCCGATGGAGAAGAAAGAAGAAAATAGGAGCTCAGTGAAAACAGGCATCTTAAATAGAAGAAGACACTTTAATTATTATTTTTTTATTGGCTCTCTGTGTCTGTAATTGGCAGGAGTGACTTGTTCTATTCCACTGTTCATTTATATCATCATAAATATTTGCCCAAACAAGTCTCAAACCATGTTACACACACAGATTTATTGTGCTGGCTCTGGTTTTCTCTCACAGGGCAACATCTACCTCATTCACTGGGTAGCCTCACACTGGTGGCCCTCTTATCCCTTTGACCCGACCCGTGTTGGGATACCTGCACACGTGTCTGGTGCCACAGGTTTCACAAACGTCTTGGCCTCGTTTGTTTCAGCCAATCGACTTTGATTATGATTGATGATGCAGAGGAGGGGCCGTTCTGTGTGGACTTTGCATACCGTTACCCTGGGTGCTCCGGCTTCCTTCCAGTCATAGGTGTTGATGTTTGTTTCTATATATCTGCTCTGTGATGAGCTGGTAACCTGTCCAGGGTGTGTCCTGTCAGCTGGGACCCAATAGGATAAGTAATATGGATAAGCAGCATTAGAAAATGATCAGCTGAAGTAAAAATGCGACATGTAGCACTTTAAAAGTACTGTTGTGTAGCATAAATGTGACATTTTAGATTTAATTAAGGAATTTTGCGCTGCTGTCTGTACCAGCATTAGAAGGCGTAAATATGGTGGCAGTGCAGACCTGTTTTTAAAATGTTTTCCTATAAGAAGATAAGTGACAACTGCCTTCTGTTGTTAACTATCCTCCTGCTAATGGTCTATGAATATCAAAGCATCCCGAACGTGGTAACTTTGCTATGAATGCAGTAACAGAGAGGAGAATGAGGGGCGGTCTGGTACTGATGATAACCACATGGTAATGAATGGCTAATGTGCTGGTGCAGAGGAGACATTAATGCCATCCTAATTCCCTTTTGCTCAGAGCAGGGCTGTGTGTCCTGAGCCTGTTAATCTGAGCCCTTTAAACCTTTAATCTGGGAATCTGTCACTCACATACACATGAATATAAACAACCTGTCATTGCCTTACACCATACCTGCCACACCTCTATCCACTCTCTCTCTCTCTCTCTCTCTCTCTCTCTCTCTCTCACTCGGAGACACGTGTGACATGTTGAGCGCCTGCAGCGAGATTCTTCCCCATGAGCGGCATTCCAGAGCAGGACGTCCCAGGGGAGCGTGAGGAGTGGGGCCGGGCAGTGGTGCGTCTGGGGGCGGTTGTTGGGGGAAGGGTGATGCAAGGGGGCTTGTTGATGCACTGGGATGACTGGATGGGGTTTTTTTGGGTTCAAGTCTTGGTCAGGAGTTGTGGCTTTGCAGCAGGACAGAGGGACCATAACTGGACGCTGAGGCCTCAAACGCCACTGTCACGAAAACCTGACCAATCAGAATAGTTTGAGTTATCTACAACATTATAATTTTCCATTTGAACAGATCTGGATCTGTTTGTTCTCTAAACACGGGTGATCACATCATCATATTAAGACAGGTGACAATGAACCACATATGAAAGACATGCCAGTGCTAAAACACGGACATATTCTGTATGTTAAAACATACAAATGCAAACATTTGCAACGTGCAAATTATACTCATGAAACAAGTTAACAGACAAATCAGTACAATTTGATCCTGCAATAAAATGTCAGTCCTTTTATTACAGGATCAATAAAATACAAATAAACAAGATGAAATCAGGCTCCTGGTTCTTTCCCAGCTTTTTCTATATGTGATAATGATTTTTCTGATTCTGGTTTGAAGAGAATCGGCACAACAACATCCTCATGTATGGCAACCTGTTTCCATCAAGCATCACCTGTTATATTTTTCATGCCCCTTTCCTCTCTGGCAGCATCTGACTCTTATCCTAATGGGATCAGAATGTGGACTTTGTGTGCGTGAGTGCAGACACTGTGTATGTATTTTTTTTTGTCAGAAATTATCTTATCATTTCCCCTCTTTCTCTCTCTTTGTCCTCGATCCTCTCCCCGTTCTTTCAGTCTGCTGGTAAATATTTCATTTGCTCTGCCGGCGTAGCGGGCTGGTACATTAACCAGCGGTGCCAGTCGAGCTCTCTGCTTGTGGCTGGCTGTATAAAAATAAACACACTCTAGTTGTAATGAACAGATGTCACAGAATTTAAACCCCCCCCCCCTCCCTCCCTCCTCCTCCTCTTCCATCACACACACACAAACACACTTCCTCCTCATTCTTGTTCATGCATAAAGGCGCACATGCATGCATGCATGCATGCATGCACGCACAACATGCCGTGACACTCCTGGATCCACATGTATTCAAAACACAGATACGGAGCTGCAGGATCAAGACGCTGGTCCACATGAGTGTGTGTATGAACACACACACAAACCAATGTGAGCTCTCCCTGGCAGAGGAGCATGCATGGCAGACATTGTGTCGCTTTGTCAGTCTCCTCCTCTCTTTATCTTGCTCTCCTCTTTCTCCTCCCTTCTTCCCACTCTGTTATAGTCTGACAACCGGCGAACACTGTGGTCATTTTATTTTCATCAGGTCCTCCCATCCACTTTACAGAACCAGCCTGTCATCCCACAATCCCCAGCAGCATCATCAGAACCAATCTTGGTTCTGCGACGGAAAGGATGGGCCTAAGTGTGATTGTGTGGTGTGTGTGTGTGTGTGTGTGTGTGTGTGTGTGTGTGTGTGTGTGTGTGTGTGTGTGTGTGTGTGTGTGTGTGTGTGTGTGTGTGTGTGTGTGTGTGTGTGTGTGTGTGTGTGTCCATCCCTCTTGTCACTCCCGCTCTTTTTCCCACTGAGCGTGTGCCAGCTCTCTGTGTTTGCTGGCTGACAGGACCGAAGGAGAGACAATTGTTCTGTGCGTACCCAGAGACCCTCCCCTGCCAAGTCTGGGATGAAATCCTTTCTATAGCGCTAACTCCTCACAGTCGGGCATCTCACAGCAAAACACGCACTATTGCTGCTCTGGGTGGGAGGGTGATACCACGCTAGAAGTCAGTCAGACACACAAAGGTCTGTTTTACACGACACTGCAAAACAAATGACTTTTAGCAATTCAAGATGTCCTGCTTTAGACTTAAAATAAGTGTGCTGATTGGGTCAGCTATAATGCAAAACAAATCTGTGGTTTATCCTTTTTCTGAATATGATGACATTTTCTTGATGCTGGAGGAATCTGTGCTCATTTCAGGATGGTGAGAGGGATTTAAAGATGACCTGCTTCATGTCAAGATATTATAGTGATCTGTTCAAATGTACTTTTAATTTCCTTATGTTTCTGTGCTGCACACGCAGGAGGAAAACGTGCATTTTTAACCTGTCATCAGCCATCAGTATCAATCATTCAGTAGCAGCTGTATTAAAAAATAGTTTCAGGAAAATTCTTGAACACTTGGTAGGAAAAACAAAACAATTTATTTAATCTCATTTGTCAATCTTCTGGTCGTTTATGTTTGAATTTATTCCTCCATTAAAACATGCAGTGGCATCATTCTAATCAACCCTCCCTTATTAACTAAAACTTTGAAGTCTCCTAGGTGAGTTTGTTCGAGGCTATCGGTACAGGTCCTTAAAGTTTACAGGACCCGTTAAAAGTCTAGATAATGTAGTGATGGACTGGAGCAGATCAGCCCTGTGATGAAGAGGCGGGTAACCGAAGACTGACACGAAGGTGACGGAGAGAAGATGAGGGGATGAAGGCGAAGGGGAGATGAAAGGAAAAGGAGAGAGGTACGGAGGTCGTCCGGGGGGTGATCAGTGAGGTGGATGCGATGCCATCTGACAGGTCCAGCTGGGAGACTGCCCGCCCCCCAGCGCTGCAAACTGGTCAATATGGAGGCCAATTACTGCTGCCCATGTGACCAGGGCATCATCCAACCCTATCATAACACACGCGCACGCACACACGCAGGCACACATGCCATCTGTGCAGATCAGCGACCCCCCTCTGATCCAGTTGTGTCCCCGTGCCTGCTCCTACTTAACCTCCTAAACACGGGCCAGCCACGCCCTGCCGCCGGACCCACCGGAGCATACACCGCATTATGGGCCTCCGTGAGGATGGGAGCGGTCGGACAGGTCAAGAAGACTTTCTGTAGTTTAACACTCTGAACAAACACTCACTCCCCGTGCGCGTCAACATCTGGCCCCACCCAAACCCCCGGCAAAGCCTATCTGGCCACCCGCCAAAGGCCTGGAACCTACCTGGCGCTCACCCGGATCTCCACCTCTATCTTTTCACTCCGCCTTATACCCGGTTCTTCCCTGCCCCCTTTACCCTCAACCTCCTGCTTCCCCCCCCCCCCTCTTGGAGCCCTTGTTTCTCCCTTGGCACGACCTCCAGCAGTAGCGCACTCCCAGTCCCAGTTTAGCTTCTGCCTCGTCTTCTGCCCCACTGCCCGTGTGCTGCACCGGGCCCCATTGTGTGATAACGCACAGATGTTGTGGAATTTCCTCTGAATGGACTGCCAGTGACAGGCACGCGCCAGAGTCTGGCAATGCGGGGGCCACTGGCGCACAGTCTGGCAAAGAGGATGGCCGAAGTCTGCACGATTGTTTCCTCTGTACGCATTTAATATTTAAGTTGTCAGTGTGTGTGTGTGTGTGTGTGTGTGTGTGTGTGTGTGTGTGTGTGTGTGTGTGTGTGTGTGTGTGTGTGTAGGTGTCAGAGAATTAACAATTTCTGTGCAAATGTATTGAAAATGCAGGTGTGTGTGTGCGTGCGTGTGTGTGTGTGTGTGTGTGTGTGTGTGTGTATGGCCTATGTGTTGTGTTTTTCTAAATAAAACCTGTGTCCTTTCCAACTGCATTGCCTCGTGGTTTGTTTGTTAATCACTGACAGATTGCAAATGGTCACAATCTCCTAACCAGATTATCTTTTCACTCCTGTGCATTGAATCCTAAATGCCTTCATCCCCTCGTATTTTATATCCGTTTTATGATCTGATATCTGCCTTTTGCAAAAACACTCGGTTATTATTTTAGCTAGACGTTAATTGGAATTCACACCACAGTACTTGTGACATTTTGATAATCGCACTATTGACTGTTATGTCGGACAAACACTCTTGATTTTTTTTTTCCAACCAAGTTGAGTGAGAAAAAGAGTGGGCATGAACATGATAATTTAAACAGCGAGATTCATTCAGTTTTCATCCCGAGCAGAGCACAGAGTGTCGCTGGAAGTTTTTTTTGTTTTTTTTTTCTCAACACTGCAAATACAAGTTAGTGTGACTTTTTTCAGAAGAAAAAAATATGGCCAAAATTATTAGTATTTAAAGATCCATTTGTACAATTTAATAATTCTGTAAAGTTTGTGGAAATGTGTGAAAATCATTTACGTGATGTAATTTCGAAAATTCGTATTTGGTATTATCTATGATACAACATATGAGCTTCCTTCTTTGAATAAAGGTGTGACATAGCTATATTTAATCAAACTTTTTATTTGATTTAAATATAACACACTCTTTTACGATGTCTGACGTCACAACATCCACACTCAGAGGCCTGCTGGACGTACAACCACAAAATCCATGTGACTAAAAAAATATAAACCTATGACGTTTTACTGGTAATGAACAAATTTACATTTATTTATTGCTTAATATCCTTCAAAACATTTCGAAACCGCTTCAATAACAACAAGTGTGTGTGTGTGTGTGTGTGTGTGTGTGTGTGTGTGTGTGTGTGTGTGTGTGTGTGTGTGTGTGTGTGTGTGTGTGTGTGTGTGTGTGTGGTCTGATTTATTGCAAGGTTACCACATGTACGGACTGGATTCCACGCAGCCTCGTCTCACTGAGCTCGTGTTCAACACAGTTTTGGAGGGATGTATGCATATTCATGGGCCAACTCTTCACAGAACTGTCTTGCTGTTGCGCGTGTGTTTGTGAGTGAGTGCGTGTTGCGAACTCGGGATGAGCGCTCTCGTTTTTAAACGTCCTGGATAATGAACAGATGCTGCAAAAATTAGGAAAGAAACATCGACTCCTCCCAGCAGTGCCACTTTGGCCCGGTGAACTGGCACACTGGCGCGCGCACTGGGTTGTCCTCTCCGGAGCTCCCGGTGCTACTGCTGGGGAACATTAAGGGACTTGGCACGGCTCTCCTCCGCCAGCCTGCCAGCCTCCCTTCCTCTTACTCTCTCCGGACTGTGCAGGAAGAGGAGGCGGTGGTGTGGGAGGGTCGGGGAGTATTTTGATAGATGCCCTCTCCGACTGCTTGCTGGCTCCTGCAGATATGCAACTTTTATTTTCTTTGCTGATGAAGCCAAAAAGAATACAGAGGCCCAAAACTAACACAGAGGCGTCAGCACGAGCCTCTGGTTTGTTCAGTGCGTCAGTGGTCGGTTTAAAACCATCATGACCTGCAGAAATGCGGGTTTAATTCCTACCAGGGACTAAATGAATACTAACATGGAATTTATGGTAGAGGAGTTCAATTAAACCTAAAGATCTGACATTTATTTCAGTGAAAATAATTCACAAAACGAAACAAATAAGAAGTTACCCCCTGAGTGAGGATTATAAAAGTATTTTATGCAACATCAAATGTCATAACACATCTCTAGAATCATATTGAAGAGATAAATATATTGTATTATTTGATTTCTACTCAAAATAGACCATTTTCACTGTGTAAACCAAACTTGCAGTAGCAGGAGACTTAGACTTAACCTTCATAAAGTACCGTATAATAGTTTTTAAAAATTAAAAATAAGATGCACTCGAAAATTCATCTTCTAATTATTTAGAAAATAATTATAAGGGGTACAGAAACATGCTGCAGCCTTTTATTTTTATTCAGTTAAATTTTCTCGAGGTTGTTTTTGATCAGTTGATTTAAATGACCCGGGTTTGAAGGCTGCTTTATCTCTTTTTATAAATGTTGACCTTTTCAAATTAAACTCATTTAAAAATATAACTATTTCCTATCATTATATTTTTTAAGGTAAGAAAAGACTTTTCATAAAAATAGCAGCCCTTCCTTTGCCATGCAAACCTTCATGCATACAAAGAGATTAAATTCCAGGAGATGAACTGGTGGAAGCATTGATGTCTTAGAGGAAATTATCAGCAAATTATTTGTTTGGTTGCTCCAGAGGAAATATTATTTTGTATATTTTTTCACTTTAAATTTGTATTTGTACATTTTAACTTTCATATAGCCTAAAATATAAAAAATAGTTATGTTCCTGTGGCGAAACTCAAAGCGTAGGTCAACGTACTTTAGTTAAAGTTTGTTGCTGGTATTTATGTTGAAATTGGTCACTTGCCACCTGAAGCCTGTGTGTGTGTCCTTACAGCAGAAAGCTCCCAGGACATTTTGGGGAACATATGGGTCCCGGGGCAGCGCTCCAAAGCCAGGCAGGGTGGCAACGGCTACCCCTTATACACTGTGTGTGTGTGTGTGTGTGTGTGTGTGTGTGTGTGTGTGTGTTTCTAATAACATTCGATATTTCTATATTTAGGAAAGTCCATAATTCAACCTTCCCAATGTAGAATGTAGTTAATGTGAGTCTGTTTACATTTAATATATATAAAGGGAGAGATTTAATTGGTTCAAACAGTCCAGGATGAAGAAATCTATAGGCCCGCATTTACAATGGCTTAAGAATCCATGTTTAAAACGTATGACATAAATATGAAATGTGTATTTAAAGTTACAAGGGGTGAAACTCTGAAAGGGGGTCGACTTCATAATTCATGCCTGATGTTTAATGCATTATTGGGGACCGAAATCAAAGGTAAAGAGTTTTAAAATGACGAATATTTACATTTTGTGAGTGTCGGAGCTGTGTTTTCAGGTCAGACATTAAAGTTTATTATTTCATGTCAATTATTAGAAAAAAGATAAAGAAATAAATATTTTTTCTCAACAAGTGGACCCATCGAAAAACACTAAAGATGTTTTTTTGTTTATTTTTATGTTCTGATTATTTGATTTTTCTCACAGTCGTCGTGATAATTCCTTTTGCACCTTCGAAACCTGCTGTGAAACCAACAGACCTGCATGTTGGGATAGAATAAAAACTGTTAAAATGTGTTCACCAGCCTCTGAGGCATCGCGAATAACAAGCCCATTATTTATTAACGTATTGCGCACACTATGTTTGAATTATATGGAATCTTTCCAGATTCTAAGGTCGCGCCGCCTCAAATCAAACGACAACAGGAGCTGTCTGCGGTGCTGAAAAAATTCTTCCCCGCATTTTGACTTAAGGGCGTGACGCACGGTCAACCTTACAGTAAAAGGGTCTGGGTTTGAATCCAGATCAAGGGCCTTTCTATGTGGCGTTTGGATGTTCTCCCTGTGTTTCCTCTTACAGTCCACATAGGCTATAGGTGACTCTAATTGTCTATAGGAGTGAATGTGAGCGTGAATTGACATTTTGACTCACTCGCTATTAGAAGCAGATCTCCATTATTATCCTGACGACCTTGAATGCAGCACGTGGCATCATTTAGCCTGCACTGCTTGTTATTAGGGTGTCCGACCTCTGATCAGCCTGTATTCTCCAGTTTCTGAATCAAAACATGTACCAAATCTGTTTTCATCCATTTATATGTCATTTTAAATCATTTCATATATATTTAAAGACTGCTTTGTGAATTCGAGCTGTCTGCCAAGCAAAAATGACGCATTGGCACCAGTTTATTTTCCTCAGGAAGAATGGAAACACTGCCATCTCCCTCCTGTCCCACTTTAAGTTAAAGACCCTGAGGCTTTGTGAGGAGCTGCTGCAGGTTGTGGCACCAGGACCGATCAGCCTCATATTGTCCAATATGCCTAAACATCTAGTTTTCCTGAAAGCCTTAAGTTGCATCTTAAATTAACCCATTACCCTTCAAATGCAAAATCCATGTCAAAAATGTTCGTCTTACATTGAGTGTGAGGAATGAACGCATATTGCAAAGTTATTTAATGTTATATGATTGTTTGATAGGTGTAAAAAATAATCGAGTGACACACTCTCATTTAATTGTGATTTTATTTTACCACACAGTTGGTTGAATACAAAGTTGTAAGACTTGAATTTTATGAAGAAAAAAAAATGCTCAGCAACACATGAGATCCCTTCATTTCCATAGACTATTAACATTAATTACAAAAAATCAACACAATAAATACGTGCAATAATAATAATAATAATAATAATAACAATAATAATAATAAATCTATTCAACATTGTATTGTGAATTAAAACGAAAACATTGAACCAATTTTTAATTTGAAATCAAAATGCAGTGCAATGGCTCAATTAGAGACAATATGAATAAATAAATGAATAAATAAATAAGAGTTTAAAGAAAATGTGGAAAAAATGTCTGATTTCATTGCATTTTCATTATTGTTTTGGACGTTAAACCATTTTGGCCAGCCCAGGCATTGTCAGATTCGTTGGATGTTGATTCCAAAGTGTGTGTGTGTGTGTGAGTGTGTGTGTGTAAGTGTGTGTGTGTGTGTGTGGCTGCGCGCACCCGTGCGTGCAGCATCACTGCTGATGAACCACAGTGTCTCTCTGGGCCTTGCTGCCTCTCTCTGTGTCTCGTTGGGTTTTGCATAGATGTGAAATGATTTGCTGGAGAACAGATTCTTCTAAAACAACCCAACTAAAGCACGTTTTTATTGGTCCAGTGTTTCCTTTTGCATCTTCTCAGATTTAATCAAAAACCTCCCAAATTGCTGAGTGAGTGTGACTTGCATTAGCTTGTTCATCATATTAATTTCTAGTTTCATTTTTATTACACAATCGCCGCCTATGTTAAGATGCTGTAGCTGTAGCCAGGTATGTCAACTTTGACCTCCAGTCATCAAAATGCAAACAACCCCCGATACAAGCACAAATAACACTTTAGACAATCGATAATATTTTGAAATTCCACTTCAATCAAATATATTGATGGGATTTTTTCATCAAATTTCCTTTAACTGATTTATTTGACCTTAAAAAAGTTGGATAAATTACGTCATGCGTCATAAAATTGTGGTTTAGGTGGACTTTTCTCCATTACATCCCTGACTATAGCTTCACCAAATTTTTAGACGGGGATAAATAAAAGGAAAACACTGATGGTAACGAATGAAACATGTCTCCAGAAAGAATTGAATCCTGGCAGGCAAGGTTGTCAGATTGTGTGCAGTGAGTAGATTGTTGATTGCAAGGGGACGCACGGTTTCTCATTTCAGTTGTGAAAAAACGCGTTGAGTTCATCATACACGGGGGCCCGTTCGTGGTGTAAGTGCATGTCGTGGTAAGGCAGGACGTTTTCAGAGTGAATGCCGCTCCGGGTCCCTGAGGAGCCAAACACCAGGTTGTGGGCCCCGGTTGATCTTGAGCCAGGCAGGCCGGAGTAATGCATAGAGTAGTGGTACCCCTTCTCGTTTTCCGGGGACGCAGAGCCTTGGTGCTTCACGGAAAAGTTGCCATTGATGCACAGAGGCGGACTGAGAGGCCCCTCGTACTCGGGGCTGTTATATTCAGGGGACCCGCTCCCACCGTACAGAGAATCATAAGTCGAGCAGTAGCCGTGCGTCCTCAGCGAATGCGAGTTCGAGCCGGGCTGGCAGTGGGGGCTGGACAGACGCGCACACTGGTAGGGATAGGAATGCATGGAGAAGGAGCCGGACCCGTACCTCCCTCCGTCCTGACACTGCTGCTCGGTTAGGAAATTACGGGAGTTTAACTGCAGGCATCCCGCCACCAGGTTGGTCGTGGGCTGGGAGAGTCCCTTGCACAGCGTCTGGACGTAGGACACCAGATCGGGCCTTTTCCCAGAGCGCAATATCTCTGACAGGGCCCAGATATAGTTTTTGGCCAACCGCAGCGTCTCGATTTTGGACAGTTTTTGCGTTTTGGAGTAGCAGGGCACCACTTTACGCAGATTGTCGAGCGCAGAGTTCAGATCATGCATGCGGGTCCGCTCCCGTGCGTTGGCCTTCATCCGGCGCAACTTGGAGCGCTCGATCCGGGCCTGTGTCATTTTACGCTTCTTTGGGCCCCTTTTCTTGGGCCTGTCTCCCCCTGTATCTTCCCCGTCGTCCTCTTCCTCCAATCCGTCGTCCTCATCGTCTTCCTCAGCGTGTTCGGATTGCGTCTGGCTGCCTCCTCTCAGTTCAGATTCCTCCATATCGTCCTGCGTGTCCAGGTCGTCGTCTTTGATCTTTGAATCATCACCATCGCTGTCCTCCTCCCAGCCGGAGTACTTCTGCACATCGGGAAGCAGTGAGGGGTCACTGAAAAGCCTCGTCAGCATTGTGGCTCTGGGGAGAAGAGACATCGAAAATAAGGCCTCACGAGTACTGGACATGCTCACAAGATCTATGTGGACATTTCTATCATAACGGCGTGGTTTAAACGCACTATTGCGCACGTCCTATAATATGGAAGTTGCACTGGAGATATAGCTTATTGATTTTAAATTATGAGGCCACTGAATTCATTATCAAAGTGGTGACTTTTTGTCATAAAATACAGTATATCTGGGCGAATATTTTGCCAAAGAACAAATTCTGTAATTTTGATGGAAAAAAAAAATCTGCTTTCCAAGCTTTGCGCTGGGCCCCAGCCAGACGGATCCCCATTTAATTCCCTGCTGTCATCGGTGTGCCCTATCGCGTCCTCTCGCAGCGGGTCCCAACGGCAGGGGCCACATTACAGGTCCCATGGGGCCCCCCACTTTCACTCCTCCTGACGCCCATATACACTCCTGGCTGCATTCCAGCACTATTCATCCACAACATACACCTCAGAGGAGGCAAAATGGATTTTATTTAACTGATAGGCTGTATCCGCTTAAAGTCACACTGATTTCTAAATTAATGCTCACAGACATATCCTTACACAAGTTGTAAAAAAAAAGAAAACAAGAGGAAAATAAAACCTTGAAAAATGAAAAATACAGACTCTTTTCTTTGTGTTATCTCAGCTATAATAATAATAATAATAATGATAATAATAATAATAATAATAATAATAATAATAATAATAATTTTCAAGCGACAAATGCTTCTAAAATATTTCCAAGAAAATCAAAAAGGGGTCAATGGGCTCAGAATTAAATAACCATAAATTCAGTCTTATAACCTAATTAAGTTTGAACAATAAACCATCATGCAAACACGCTAATCAACACATCTGAAATAACATTAATTAATTGTTCAGCCTACCACTTGAATACAAAGTGCTGTCCCATTCCAGAAAAAAAAGGGCCAGAGAGAGACGAGGTGATCTTTGACAGCTTCAATAAGCCTCCATTGGCCCACTCCCTAACATGTTTCACTTCCCATCTATTATTATAGTGCATCAGCAGACAGACTTGCAGCCTCAGTAAGGTAGGCTGTGATGGTTGGTTAATTATCTCGGGGGGTGTGCCAGGGGCAAAATCTAGTTTTTAAATCTCCGGCTCAGGAGGTTCGCTCAATTAGAAGGAGAGAGAGAGAAAAAACACAACAACGTTTAATTAACAGAGCATGCAGCTTACACGAAATAGATTTCACACATAATTCAGTATGCACGAGTGCATGATTTCAAAGCACTTTTTAGTCAGCAATAACCCTTTACAGATGGGAATCGCTTGTATCCTTTTAGCCCTCGTTAAATATAAAAACACATGTCGCAAAATAAAACAACAACCCTGCAGCAGCTCCAACAGCGACTGTGGTTCAAACGTTACGCCGAGATAGATTGTAGAAGATAAAACTAGACAAACAGACATAAATCATGCTGCACACCGCCTGTCACAGCCAATGCCGTTGTCCCACCCTTTCATTTCGAGAGTGCAAACCATCGACAAAATCATTAATAGCATGTATCACCCATTAAGCTTGAGCACGTCCCTCAGATCTCCCTCAAAAAAGTCTCGTCTTGCGTTCTCTTTTGTCTCTCTGATTTAAGGTCCAGACGCAGGAATGTGTGAATCATATTAGTGTCCGATGTGATCTATATTTACGGCGCTGCTGTCCTCAGGTCTGCTCCTTGTAAATGATCCTGGATGGGGAGCGGTGGGAGACCGTTGTGGTTTTAACTCGATCTTGATTTTTAAAAATTATTTTTTTAGCTCTTATAATCCAGGGCGCATTCGGATGTCAGAAGTTGAAGGGCACGCAGAGGGAGAGCGCGAGGGGGGGGGGTGAGGAGGTGTTTGTGCAAGCGGGCAAGAAAATCCAGTGAAACGACTAACACTGAAACGCCTTTCATAGACGACACATTTGTGGCATTCTTTTTGGATTACAAACGGTGCCATCCTCCGATGAACAGATCACATGGCGTCAATCCATAGATCATATCAGAGCAAAGTCGCAGACGGCGACTGGGCAATAGGGCATTCGATTTCCATGTTGATTTGTGCCAGTAAATTAGCGTTTTACCCTACAAAGTAGAAAGTCACTCAAACAAGACAACTGACAGCACATCTAGCAAACAGCTGGACACACTGCATTCACGTCTGTTCATCGTTTTAGACTCATTTTCTCTTTCATTTGCAATATTCAGGATTTTTTTTTTTTTTTTTTTTTTTTTTTTTTTTTTTTGCTCGTGTTGTTTATGTTCCAACTTACCTCGGGTTGAGCTCTTCACAAGGGATGGGAGGAAACACACACACACGCGCTCGAGTTTCAGACCATCTTCAGGGACCGCACGAGTGAGCGAATCAACGCTCCTTGTCAGCGTATAGGTGCAGGCAGCGCGCGGCTTTCCTTGGCTGGCGCTGATGGGTTGTTTAGGGTGCTTCTCTCGCGGCGCGCGCACTCGAATAACCGGAGCTTATGAACGAACGTGCGCCTTGGCCTGCCTGTGCGTAAATATGCGAGCGAGTGAGTGAGTGAACGCGTATGCGTGTATGCGTGCGCATGTGCGTTTGTGAGTGCGCGTGTGGCAACCGTGAGCTACCGGGGACGGGGTTACATACCAGCTAAGGCTGTGATGCCAGCGCCCATATGGCTGGCACGTCACCGGCAAGAGCCATCACATGAGAGGCCGGTGATTGACATGCGCCCGCATTTGGAGAGATTTGCCCGCGGGGGGAGAGAGATAGAGAGGGAGAGGGAAGGAGAGAGAGAGAGAGAGAGAAGGAGGAGGTAGGAGGTGGTGGTGGAGGAGGAGGAGGAGGAGGGCTCCGCCATCTGTCACCGCGCTAGAGCTCACACAGCCAGAAAAAAGGAGGAAAAACAGAAGAGAGAGGGAGGAAATAAAATGGAGGAACAACAAAACTCATGATTGTTGACCTGAGCTGCTGCTACAAGAGATGCAGGCTCTTTTTTTCTTTTTCTTTAAAAAAAAAAAGAAGAAACATGCACATTTTCTCATTCACCTGCCAAACTCAGTAGTCAGTGCTTAATGCAATACAGAGGAGAGCTGCAGAGACATATAGTCACCTATATAGGAAGATTCTAGTGGTGCTATAGGAGGTAAAAACACAGTGAAGTATCACATAATCGACTTATATGTTGACCACCAAGAATTAGGAACATCCAGGAATGTTATAGTGATGACTTTTTAGGGTCTAAAGCCATTATCTAATGTCTACGTGACATGAAAACACACTGTAAGCCCAAGAAGCTCTGCTCTAAATCATGTGGCGCCTATTATAAAATTACATCCATTAAGTCTTCATGAAATGAAAGGTGGGTAAACATGGTTTAGTTGCAGGGTTTACCCTCCATAACATCTCTGGTTCAGAGGCAGGGTCGGCGTATGGGGGGGGAGGATGGGTTTGCATTATAAGTGCATTAAGATGCGGAACAGAAGGCATATTGTTTATTTATTTACCTAATTGGATCAAATTATGCTTCGATGTATTCAGAGGAACAACAACTGAAACCAATTGTGATTTGCTCTGACTACTGTGGCCACAAACACACAACACAAAGATGACCCACTTGCCAAAGCAGCAAATCGGTCAGATTGAAAGGTGGAATATGCTGCATCCATGATACCTGTGTGTGTGTGTGTGTGTGTGTGTGTGTGTGTGTGTGTGTGTGTGTGTGTGTGTGTGTGTGTCTGCGTCAGGACTGGTGCTCATGTGGTCAAATGCTTACTGGTTGCTGTGTCCGAATGTGTGAGGTTTGCCAGAGCTGCTTGCTGGTGTTTCCAGCATTCAGTGCTGACTGGGGGGCACCTGCAGGGGTAAGTATCAGAGAAAGAGGGAAAGAGACATACAGACACACTGAGAGAGAGAGAGAGAGTGAGACCCAGGTGTGAAGACCCACTAGGGATGTGTGAGATGAGGAGCAAGAGGGGTGTAGCTGTAGATGACGGGGAATTGGTCCTGGCAGCGGTGCCCGATATTTAGGAGGAGGCATGTTGGCACATCAGTGGCATAGATGGAAGAATTCCTCTCCACCAGCATTCACTGTGTTTGCCTCGCTGCATTGTGCCCATCCCTGATCTGAGATCTCTCTATTTAGCTGACATTAGTGGAGTTAATGTGGGAGAAATGAGCTCTGTGACCACCAAGTCCAACTTGGCACACAGACACACACCGGACTGAGGGAAACGGGGACCTGCCGGCTGAGAAATAGCTGATAGAATCTCATTGTGTCCTTGGCCCTGCTGGATCACCCCCTTACATCTCCTCCTCTGCCACAACTGAGGGAGCGTTTGGAGGGTTGTCAGGTCATCCCTGGGGTCACCAGCAGCGTGGCAGCTGTGGTTAGGGAGCCGCGTTGCTGCGCATTCGCTAATGTGGCTCATCCCTTATGGGATGAGGGGATGGTAACCTGGCACTGCCCCAAACCACGGTGGGGTGATTGTGACAGTGTGTGTGTGTGTGTGTGTGTGTGTGTGGAGGGAGAATAGAGGGGCATCTATAGCTTCACTGTGAGCCAAATTAGTGCCCTATCCCTCCTCAGCTGAGACGATACAGGGGGGGGGGGGGTGGGGAGTTTTCTCAACAAGTCCCAAACAACCTTCAGGTCACTTTGCCAAAATAAATGTTAAATGTCAACAGGGTGACTTTTACCCAGCGCGGGGCTGGAGGCGACTCCAGTCAGGGAGGCTTTGGTCTGATATTGAAACCTCCGAGTAGAGCTTGTTAGGAATTCTGATATTTTACAATGACTTTCTATCCTGCTTGTTTACGAATTAACAAACAGGTCTTAAATAAATAATATAATAATAATAATAATTTAATTAGTCTTAAATAAAGGCCTGCTGTGTGTTTTTTTTCTTTCTTTCAGGCTAACTGCATGAAATCAAACTGCAAAAAGGGAGGACCGTTCCCTTCAACACATCAAATTCTCCCTCACTCTTTTTTTCTTTCTCCCTCTCTGGTCAAATTGCACCCAATACCCTTTTTCAAAGTCATCAAGCCACACCTCTGTACCTTCATCCTCCTCCCCCTCCCTGTCTCCTTTTCTTACGCTGTCAGATATGTGAGGTGATGACCTGCACTTCACTTGTCTTTCTGGAAGAAGAGCAAACTTCTGCTGGCTCAAACATGAAATACAGCACACACACACACACACACACACACACACATACACACACACACACACACACACACACACACACACATACATACACACACACACACACACACACACACACACACACACACACACCCTCCCACCCCCACCAGACTCTCCCGGACCCCATCTGCACTCCTCTCTCCAGCCTCCTAATTGCATATGCACAAATGCAAATGCATATTAATTAATTACTTGACTAATTAGTGCAGTGGTATTTCAGAGCGATAAATCAAGTGGAGATGGGGCCGCGGACGGCGGGGCAGGAGGAGGTGCTGCGTGGAGCATCAACGGTGAACCCCGCACCGGAGGGAGTGCTCCCCTGGTTGTACGAGTCCTGTGAGCCAGCGCGAAGAGGATGCGAAGCTCCAGTTAAAAAGTTCTGAGGATCCCAAAGAGGTGACGGAGGGAGGTGAGTACTCTTCGTCTGAGGATGGAGAAATTTAGGTTGGATGTGATTTGACCTCTGATCCACCAACTGTGTTGTTTCCTGGCACGTGGCCAGCCGTGGATGCTCGGTGCACCTATGTTCACAAAGGAGGAACCGTTAGCTACATAGCATGGCTGCTCCTGCTGATGCATATTTATACTGATATTGCAAACCTTGTACAATAGTTCAATGAGCATAACAGTTGGCATCATTTACGCAGCGATACTGATGTGATAATTGTGGCATCTGTGATTGGGAGGTGAATAAGTCTGGCAGCCGTGGTAAGTTGTGTATCTGTCTGTGTGTGGGTGTCTGTATCTGTGTGTGTGTGTGTGTGCCTGTAGGTGTGCCAGGCCCCCCACCATAGGTGCCCATGGAGATCTCCGGACTGAAATATTCATTCTTGTTTTGCTCGCCCAGACAGTGTGGTCCTAATTGCAGCATCAGAAAGCTCCACCTCTCCTTCTCGTCTGGCTTGGCTGCAGTGGAGACGAACCTCATCAGGGAGCAGGATGCCTGTGTAAGTTTATGTGTGTGTGTGTGCGTGGATTTTGTGCATCCCTCTCCTTTCTATGGAGAGGAACCAGGGTTGGTAGATTTGTGCTTGGCTCGCTCTCCCCTCACTTTCTCATTCATTCACAAAAACACATTTTCAAGGAGCGGCTCACGTCTGGCAAATTCATTCATCTAATCTGCCTGCGTGTCACATTTTCCACGTATTTCAGCTTCCCTTCATGCCCCATTCATTCTGCTTGTGTTTGAGTCGGGTTGACTATTGATCTCTGTCTCAACACGTCTGTCTGTCTGTCTGCTGTCTGTCGACCTGTCAGTCCTCAGGGTGTGTGTGAAGCTCTGGAGTTTTTCATCAGTTCCCGTGCCAACCCGACCCGTGCCTGGCCAAGCTGAACCATCTTGTGGGATTTTTGGCTTTTAATTATAGTAAGAGAGGATTAATTATGGCAGTGGAAACAAGGGGCCATGCATTATTGATGCTATGAGTGAAGGGCTGGAGGGGGTAGAGGGTGCTAATTAAATCACTGCCCTACTACCACGTCCTCCTCTGTCTCTGCCTCCACCATGTCTCCCACCTGCTACATCACCAACCACTTTACTCCTCGCAGACACCAACCCACCCACCCGTCCACCCACACACACTCGTATATATTGTCACTCACACAAATACTCATCTCTTCTCAGTCTGCTGTTTAAGCTGCGCCCAGATCTGCCTCTGGGAAAATCTCTAAATCAAAGTTTAAAAACTCCTCCACTCATCAAACCATCTTCGCCCTGTCAGGAGGTCAAAGTCATGGGTCAAAAGATTTTTTTTCCCCGTCTCCATACCACAAACCACGTCGGTTTGCATCCTGCCACATCCTTTTGATAGCGTTTGTTACATGCATTCAATGCCCCCCTGTTGTGACACGCTTTACATTTGGTTTCATCCTAAATGACCACCTCAGATTAATTGCAACCCTCATTCAGAGACCTCCACACAGTTTTATGACTGAAGGCTGCCATCTACTGGAATTTCTTTTTAATGATCACCATTCCATGCAACCATTCTCCAGATACAAGCTCAGTGGATTCATTTAAAGTAGTTTTATTTATCTATAAGGGCTACAAATATCAATTAACATTCCTGTAAATGTGCCAGTGTTCGCCAGTTGGATAATTGTCAACATCAGTCCATTAGTAAGATGCTTTGAAACCTATAAAATGATAATATTTACATTTTTTTAAAAAGCAGATAAGACGCCATAAAGACAGCAACAGCAACAAAACAAGAATTCTCAAGGCAGAACACAAACCATGCAGAGTAACAGGAAACAGTGAAGCATTAGTAAAAAAAAATAAAATACAGCAACAAACAGCATTTTGTCTCACGTCATCAGGCAAATGAAATCACAGCTAAACAACACTGACCCCCATATTTTCATACATGCATAAATAGAGCAGCAGCAAACAGCTAATTTAAATCAAAAATGTTAAAATCTAAATTCACAAAATGTAGTTGATTTTAGTAAAATAGTACAATATTGCACATTAGTAATACACACATTACAATTGACAACACATGCTGACTCTTTTTGATCTACTTATTATATGTAGTTTGTAAAATACTATCAGATAGTAAATTACAATCTACTTAAACAGCAATATATTAGCTATGTTTTATCTTCCTACCAATTTATTTTTAATTTTATTGTACTTTTATTTTTAGTACTTGATGCTGATCATATCTTATCGTCTCGTCTTGTACCGTATCATCTGACGGAGTTCAATGATAATATTCATTCATTCATTCATCATTACTTACAGTACTTTCATTGTACACTGTGTAATGACAATAAAGGCTTTCTATTCTATTGTATTCTCAAGCTCAACCTTCTGTTCAGCTTTCAGCACTGATACTAAACACACTTCTTTATTGTTTCAGGAAGTATTCTATCTCCTGTCCCTCCTGGTTTCTTTCCCCACACATCTTCTCTTCATGTTCATTTATTTCTCTCTCTAAATTCTCACGGATCATCTCGTCATGCTCTGTGTTGTTCCAGAACATTCCAGATGGTTGTTGGTTCCCTGGCGTCTGACGATGCAACGATAACAAGCTGAAGAGGTAATCCCCTTTTCTGTCCCTCTGTTTATACTGTATTTTCATGTGCAGTTGTCATTGCACCATTTTGGGCCAGGTCTTCCACGGAGGGGACATCATGGATGAACTATAACCCTCCTTCAGTCAGACAGTCTGGCTTCAAGAGAAACATCCATCCTGCTGGAATACCATAGAAAACATATTGGGACTGGGTTAGAAAATTATTTATTGTCCAAATGATAATTAAAGTAAATGCAAGAATTAATCAATCGAACAAGAAAATATGTATATCTGTAGAAATCAAATACAAGAAGGAGTGTGAAATAAGAAGTCCTGAACAAATCAAAACTAAACATGAATAAAATGCCTTTGAGAAAAAAAAGGTGAGTTTTAACACTTTAATGTATCATATTAGATACATGAGTTTTTCAGACCATTACAGTATCAGTGTGACAATTTAAAATTGAGATATTTAGATATTTATTTTATTTATTCAATTGCTAATAATTGGGTTTTGATCAAAAAATAATAATAAATGACCAAATTAAAGAAGAAATGCACAATAATTTGTTGGTGTGTAGTTTTTGGATGACAAAAAAAAATACAGTGCTTCAGATGCCCTGACAGAGATGCAAGCACTGCACAGGCAATCACTTCTCCCATGTTTCAAGTTTGGAATTACTTGAAAAGAGTTTATGGGTATTAAAAAATGTTGTATTCTGCATGTTTTTGTTGGTTTAAGAAAATAAGCTGTGTGGAAAATGCCGGATGTATCAAAACAAAACTCATATAAAGTGTTATTTTCAATTATTTTGCATTTTTTGTAATTTTTTTTCTGGTTGGGGGGGAAAAGAGAAGAAAATTATCAATAAAATTTAATAACCACTGACTCGTCATTAGAACTTGTAATTACACCAACAAGTCAGCAGATGGGGCAAGTGCATCCTTCACCAACAACACCATGCATCCCTTCTTCACTGATGCTGCAGACAGTGCAGCTTTCCCAGGTGTGTGTGACTCTTCTTCACCTGTTTATTGTGTGATGGTATGTTACAAAACCAGACAGAGGGGGATGAGTGTCCATAAAGGTGAGGTGTAGACTGACAGGTAGTTCCTCTGTGTGCCCCTCAATAGAATTACCAGGACACCTGCTCTGACGGTGCAAAGCCTCTCTGTGATCCTGATGGATAGAATATCTAACCCTTTGCACTGATGTCTGTCCCTGAAATCCCCTGTGAAGGTATCAGCTCATTACTGCCAGAGTACCTGGCAGAGAGAATTAGGTTGAATGAAAGAATGAGATGAAATTATGTTTGTAAGTTTTTGTTCTCCTTTTCCTTTTTAGCTTTAATTCATTCGGAATAAATACCCGCAGTGCATTTGTTCTTAGTAGAAGTAGGAGATCTGAGGGAGTTACTTTAACATCAAGAAGGTTTCTGCCAGCTCTCGCTCCACTGACTGACTGTGGTACAAGATGCCCCGTTTAGGAGACAGAATGACTGTTTCTCTAATCTGTCTTTGGTTCATGTCACATTTTGTAAAACATGGCCCTGTTTACCGCTGGAGTTATTATCATTCTTGGTGTTCCAAGGATACAAATGTGATCTATCTCTCAGAGGTTTTTCCCCTGGTTCTGCCAACACAGTGATTTAATGACGTGCCTGAAACAAAATGTATAAACATAAAGAAGTACAATAAAAAATAGAGGCAGACACCCGTGAGTCCACATATGGAGGGGTTTAGCCAATATCTGTAAATACACATAGCGGCAGCATGAGTAGAGCAAGATACAAATCAGGCTTAATTAGAGTTACAAACAAATACAGAGACCCTCGGGGGGTATTCAAACCCACACAGTGGAGAGATGAGCAGTACATAACAATATGCAAATATCAGATGAAACTTTAAGAAATTAATTACAATGGCACAGCATGAGGATTTTTTTTTTAATACCAGCTGAGAAAAAAGAATAGAGAACAGGTGATTTTCACTGTTGATCTTTTTATGTCATGTCATTTCAACCATGTACAAGTACACCATGAGATGTGTCTCCAGGACCATGCTGCTACATATTAACATAGGACTACAGAAAGTCCACAGTTTAAGACAATATGTGCAAAACCTAGGACTAACTAAAGTGCACAATTAAGACAATATGTCCAAAACATTGGACAATATAAAGTGGACAATTTAAGAGAAGATGTGCAAAACATAGGACAATATAAAGTGCACAATTTAAGAGATGTGCAAAACATAGGACTACATAAAGTGCACAATTTAAGACGAGATGTGCAAAACATGGGACTACATAAAGTGCACAATTAAGACAAGAAGTGCAAAACATAGAACTACATAAAGTGTACAATTGAAGACAATATGTGCAAAACATAGGACTACATAAAGTGTACAATTGAAGACAATATGTGCAAAACAAAGGACAACATAAAGTACACAGTTTAAGACAATATGTGCAAAACCTAGGACTAACTAAAGTGCACAATTAAGACAATATGTGCAAAACATAGGACAATATAAAGTGCACAATTTAAGAGATGTGCAAAACATAGGACTACATAAAGTGCACAATTAAGACAAGATGTGCAAAACATAGGACTACATAAAGTGTACAATTGAAGACAATATGTGTAAAACAAAGGACTAAATAAAGTGCACGCTTTAGGACATGTGCAAGACAGCTCAAACAAAATGAGCAGGGAATCATACAGTGTACAAGCAGTCGACCAGTCTACACAGTACTATTTGAACTGCGTAGTGTAAAACAATGGGAGTATTGTACGACTAGACTGTAAACAATGCTGAAAAAATGTAAATAGAGGATGTAAGGAATATCCATGTGGTTTTCAATTAGAGCAGTTTGTTCAGACTTGTGCTCAGTCTGTCAGCAATGTGGAGTCATTTTGTTATTATGACAGACGGCACAAAGATTTTATGATGCCAGGCTGCTCGTCTGTGTGATGCAACATTTTATGGAACATATATTGCTCTGACCTATTCATGAGTGCCTCCTCCATGCTGCACAAAGCCAAACGGCTTCACATTCACACAGGGCAGAGCAACCACCAACAGGAAATACTGTTGGGTTTGACCAAGAACATCATGTGTTGTCTGCTTTTTAAAAAAAAAAATCTGATTTACTGGATCCCTAAACCAGATTTTCTTGTCCTCTAATCCAGTCAGTATGTATTATTCTGACCTCTGTTCTCAGTCAGTCTTTAGTAAGTTGCAGTAAGTAGTCACTTGCTCACGCTGTGTGGATTCTACATGTTCTAATATCCTTTTCTATAAGTCATTTTATTTGCAAACTTGGTGGATGTTAATTATTTATGTGTGCAGTACAGCCTGCAGGTTAACATTGTCTCTGAGGTTTATGCACATCTGTCTCTTTTGACCAGCTGTAGACCAAATCCTGTATACCATACGAGTTCGTAAGTAGTACCACCTTTGACGAGTGTATTGAGTGTATGAGAATCTGAGCTTCCCTGGCCTCTCAACACCAACGTCCTGTTTAATGGCGAACATCAAACGTCACGCTGCCACCATGGGACCCAAAGTAGCACGTGATATTCTGAAGTATATAATTTCCTGTCACCACTCGGTGGCACTGTGACTATTATCAAATTTAACTATATAGATGTGTTCAGGGCGGGACTCTTATCAAACGTGAAGTTTGGGGTAGATTGCATCATGGACAGCAGAGTTATAACAACTTCCTGATTCATGATGAGACGTCAACATTCGCCGCACAGCCAAGCCTACAACTTTGCACGAAAACACACAAGCTTCAGAATCCTGCATTACCAACCTGTTATAACTGTTCTCAATGAATTTGAAGGTAATATGCTCAACGGCCTAGTAGTAGTGTATCAAAACGCAAAATATGTCATTTCCTGTTGCCACTAGGTGGCACATTTAGACGTTTTCTCCACAGCAATATGAATAATAACTTGAAAAATTAACTTCCAACCAATGTGAGTTGGGTTAAAAGTACAACTCATTATGATGAGCTGCAGACCAGTAATGGTCTGAGTTTATGGGATCAAATCCCAGTTCCCAAATTTAGATGTTTTCTCCTGAGCAATGTGAATAATAAATAGAACTTCTGACCATATTGTATAGAGCTGGAGGTATAGCTCAGTAATATAAGCTACAGGCACTGAATGATCAGATGGTATAGGATCAAATCCCAGCAGTCATGACAAGGTCTCTCTAAAAGATTTTCCTCAGTATTGAGTATTTGAGTCTGATTGTAATCTCACCTGTTCATGGCAGTATGATTATGTATTCATTAAATGAATGAAGGTTTTAACTAGAGGTTGAGCTGCTAATAAGATTTCCTTTGTGTAAATTTATCCAGGTGGAGCTTGACAGGGAACACTTTCCAGATTTTAAGAACGATGTAGACTTTACTGAATATTGTCTTCTGTCTGCCTGCTTCAGTGACACATCCCTTTTTTTCCACAGTTCGTCATTTATCCTATTGTCCCTAAATCTATTCACACCATTTAAGGTAGAAATGAAAAACAATCACATTAGTACCTAAGAGGTTTGTTCTGTCCTCTCCCAGGTGTTTGAGTATCACAACTATTTTCGCATTGTGGTGACGGTGCACCGGAGGAAATTATGCTGAAGGCTTGTGGTCAGATCAGTTCTGACCAGTTCACTATAGGCCCTGTAGCCACGACAGCCGTGACCTGGACCAGTGATGAAGCAGAGCCAGACCAGTCTGGCAGCGTGGAGACCAAAGCCTAGAGAACAGAACAACTGACCTCCACCACATATCAAGAGTGCATTAACTTGCATTAACCTCTGCTTATTTTTATGTATTTCTATAATTTGTGTAACACTTTGTATCATGCAACTTTTTTGATGTCAACTATTAGCATAACGTACACACCAGCTGGCTTTTCGCTGTCACAATCAGAGAAAGCTAACATATATTTGAAGATGCATTTTTACTACAGTTATGAATTGACAATATTCACATACTTTACGTGTGTGACATGACCCTCAGTGCACTGTCAGACTGTGCTGGAGCCTGGGCCCCATGTTTCAAGGCTGAGTCTCTGGCAGCAGACAAGGACCCTTTGCTGTGAGTCCTGCCCTCTCTTGTTGCCACGTTCCCACATTTTTTCCTTGAGATTCTAAGTATTGTGTACACTTGGATTAGACTGAGAACAGAGCAGAGTGGAAAAACAGCAGATTCTTTCATTTCATTTAGTGTGTTTTTGGTGACTGATTCTGTTTCTTTATCTCTTACAGCAACAGAGGCAAACGCGGTGCAAAAGCAATTGACGACAATATTCAAGTAAGTGAACTATTTATTTCTAAAACTGAAACATGACAACAGCTGGAGTAAAATAACTACTATATGTGTGTATATTAAAATGTGTGTCTTAAATGATCTGTATTTCTTCATCTTTCATCTGTATTATAGGTTTACTGTCTTATACGTCCAGATTTGCCAACAGGCAGATATTTGGAGGCTATCCAACCCACAACCATTCAGATGGCTGCTAATAATGCCCGTCCAGCTGATGGAGATGACGAAGTCGAAATGGTAAGTGTATTGCAGCCTATTGTAGCCACCTCTCTGTGATTTCTGCTCATGGCATCATTGATTCTGCTCAGGCGTTGCACATCTTGAACAAGCCAAATATCTGACAGCACCAGCCAACAAATATCTGCATTTAACTTAATTAATGAGGTCTAATGACTCATGATTTTCCTGAGTTAATGGTTTAGTTGGTTGTTTGTTATTCAGGAAAAAACAAAAGGAAGTCTTTTAAAGTGCTCATCCTTGTGTTCAGTAGAGACCTCAGACTTTCTGACACTAACAGGTTTAATGCATGATACTAATTATGACTCTGCTTGTCCATTTCCATTTTTATGCTATTTATATGGACTGTTTTATTTGTGTTCTCTTTAGATAAACTACTCATTTACCAGAGTATTTCCCACTTATGCCAGTCTGGAGGACGTGTTTGAGCGTGTTGCCAAACCACTGGTTCAGGACCTCATTCATCAGAAGAGTGGTGAGTTTTCTGGCCATAAAAATGTACCATTTATCCTCTCTAGTGTTGGTAGTTTTAGTTTTGATAACGTTACCAGAGGTTGACTGATTTTTACAGGCAGATATAATACGGATAGTTCAGAGCAGGAAAAGGCCAGAGCTTCTGCTTTAGCCACAAGCCAAAAGTTTTAATTCAGTAACAATCCAGTTTATCAGATATGAATTGATTGTGACTGGAACTGTTGGTCTGATGAGACATAATCATACAATTGACTCTGTGAAAAGTGGATATGAAGTGGTTGTGATTTTCCGTGTTCATAGGTTTGCTGTTTGCATGTGGTGGGACAGACAGTGGGAAGACATACAGCATGGAAGGATCACCTGGGGATGAAGGAATCATCCAACGATCAATTGAGATGCTATTCGACAGCATCGGTCCACATCAGGCCCAACCATATGTAAGACCTTCATTAATATTTTGTCAACACGATCTCTAACAAATACTGTACACTTTTGGAGTCGGGGGGGCATTTACTACAAATGTTTTCAATCTTCATCAGGTTTTTAACCCAGATGGAACATATCTGAACAAGTTCAGGGGAAAGGATGTTCTCTTAAAGAAACAGCCCAACAATCAACGGTCAGTGCAGAAATGTTTGACTTTCCTATTTATGGTGATAATAGTTCATTAAAATGAGCTGATTTTATAGAACATGGAACTGCTGTTCATGTTGCTTTTCTTTCTGTTTCTGTTCTTAGGAAGAAGGCTCGTGAGCCAGAACAACTCCACTGTTACAGTGTGTTTCTGACCTACTATGAGACCTACCAACACACCGTCTATGATCTCCTGGCGGATCCATTTAACCCAAAATAAGAGACAGGATTCAGAGTCAGTGTATGCTCTCTGAATCACAGTGCCTGTTTGAATCCAGGCTATCTGTGGTAACATTTACCCTGAAATCAAACATTTTTCATCAGAGCTTTGGCTGCTTGTCTTACTAAAGCCACACATTGTGTTATTTGTCTTTTCTTGAATTAGGCGCTTTCAACCTGTGACTATCTATGAAGATTGGCATCATTTCAAGGGTGTGTCTGGCTGCACGCAAAAAGAAGTTATGTCCAAGGAGGATGCTATTAGGTTCTTTATTAAAGGTGCGTGGTGATAATAACTCTCTGAATATAAGGCTATTATATTTTGTCATTGTGTTCCCCTATATGCTGACTGAATCTGTAGTTTTGCAAAGTTTGAAACATTTGCAAATGTATTTTTATTCTTAGTTCTTGTATTTTCATTGTGGATGCTGCTCTGCTCTGTCTCCAGGACAGAAAAATAGGCTAGAGGCCCATCATTTCAACACTGAATTGAGGCACTCCTTCTCTGTGGTCACGCTGAAGGTGGTCTCTGCACCTCTAGATGCTGAAAGGAAGCTCATTCCACAGGTAACGTTCACCTCTAGTGTGACATGTTGAAATTGTTCATTCTTTATGGTGAAATGTTTATTCAAAGAATGACAGTTCATGAATTTCACAAAGGATTCCAGTGGCTGTTGAGTGATACTAACAGTGTAATATTTTGTGTTTGCAGCATGGTAATAAGGTGAACGTGAGCCAGCTCTCTCTGGTTGACCTGGAAGCTACTAAGGTCAAAAGAAGTGCTATTGGAGAGCATGTCCTTAAACCAGGTCAGTGGGTTTCTTTCTCTCTTAAGTCAACCAGAGGCATTTCTGTGTATCAGTTGTCAGTTTGTTCAGAAGCAAAACGTCTCACTAATGTCTCATTTACAGAGTGTTTAAACGAGGACCTGACGGAACTGTGCAACTGTTTTAAAGTCATGCAGGAAAATAGAAGGACTGGAAACACGACGGTTGGTATTTTACAATCTGTTCATCATATTTAGCTGTTCATCTGTTTTATTTGTGTGTATTGTAATATTGTAAATATTCCTTTTAATCATTGCTAACATTCCAGTAGGCAGGATTTCACAGAGTCTTTATTTTCTTCCAGGATGTTCCGTTTCCTAAATCTATCTTCACAATGATGTTCAGCAGCTACTTTGAGGGAAAGGGAAAACTTGGCCTGATTGCATGCATCAACCCACTTGATCAATATGATGGGACCAACAAGGTAAGCCATGTATTTTAATGTCTCTAATCTCATTGCTTTCCCTCTGACACATCTGAACTATCATCATAACTACTCTGGAAACGATGAAAGGTTGACTAGATGGTTCAGTCCACTGTCACTGGTTCTGTCCACCACATGTATGGATTTCCTTCAGATTACTGTTGACACTTTGAAAGTCAGTTCAAAGCTGAGTTTCAAATCATCATCATTTGATTTGGATCCCTTCTGTGGCTTTAAGGTCACGAGGAAGTGTATTTCTTATAGTTCTCCTCTGTATGTGTTGCAGTGGATGATGCAGTTTGCAGAGAGTGCTGAGACGGTGAAGGTACCACGGTATTTTTTTCAATGAGCCTGAAGAGAGAGGAGAGGAGGAAGCACAGCACTAAGCAGAGCGAGCAGGTCCCAGCAGTGAAGGTAAATGACCCTCAAGTCTGTATTCTAGCTAGCATTGAGTAGCATAAACTGTAGAAGCTTTCTAGCACTGCTTCCTGGAACTGTTAGCAGCTGGAGAAACAGTTTTCAATATTTTCACTTTACACAACCTGGATTACTGGACTGAGAATTAAGAGACCTGATGGAATATCAGAAGAGTTTGGACTATAAAAATACAAATAACTGTCCATCACAGATAAAGAAGAAGAGGACTGTAATACTTCCTCTGTAAATAGTGCACAGTTCACACACTGTTGTTTTCATTCTCAGGTTTCAGACACGACAGAAATCTCACTCCTTTTGTCAACTAAATAAGTTGATATGGAATCTTGCCGGGATCATGCAGCAAAACCCACACCAGTGCACAGGGGCCCCTCCAGAATCCAACAGAAGCCGGATAGTCCAGTCAGTCTGTCCCCCCAGCCGTGGGAACAACGAACACCGTAGATCGTAGCCTACGGGCCCACGGCACAAGAAGCTACCCGACCCACACCCCCACAGAAGTCCAGAACATCCCAAACAGCACCAATCGGCACCCGGGGGTGGTGCCTGTTTTAACGTGCCTGTCAAAATACGTGAATCTCACCGGGATTAAGGATTTAAGTTGTGGTTATTCAATAACTACAGCACAAATTAGTCACACAGCATTAAAGTTTAACAGCGATGCACAACAACTTGTTATTCAAATTATTCTATAAGACTGTAATTATTATTGCAGAGTATGCTTTAAGTAATATTTCAACATTTGGAGAAATATGCTTATTTACTTCTCATGTCTCTATGTTAAATATATATATATATAATCTTCATTATAGCACAAGGCCCTACACATCCACTAATAGTTATTATTATTATTATTATTATCCTCCACAGTTCCAAACATCGTCCATCTTAATGAATCATCAACCTGTTCTGCAGCAGCATCCTGAACATCCTGCAGCTTACTACTGATTGTCAAGCTGTTGAAGTTGCGCCTCCCTGTCAGCGGGCACAGCGGTCAGGTACATGTCCCACATCTGCTGTGGGAGGTCCAGCTCCATCATCTTCTGCTTGATCATCAGGTTCTTCTCGATGTTCCGCCGCTTGTATTTAAACTCTATGATGGTCTTTGTGTACCTGTTGAGCGCCGTCACTGCAGAGGCCATGCAGGTGCCGAAAGAACCCCACGCTAAGCTAGGAAGAGGTTTGAAAACAGCGTTAGACTCGTGTCGCACTGCTATTCAAGAAAAGAGTCAACTAATAATTTTAATAAATTATGGATTTATAATCATTTAAAGAGCAAGAACAGTCAACAAGTTGTCAACAATCTATACAACATATATTGATTTATAATATAATTTATAGGTTTTATTTTTTGTATTGTGTAAAGTGGAAGCTAGTCAGCCCTAGCTTGTGGTTATTAGCACTGATTATTAGCAGTAGCGCTAGCTGTCTATCTCTTAGAGTGATGATGATAAGTAAATAGTGAAACTTTACTCTGTTTAAAACAAGGACTAAATAATGTTCAGAGCACAGACAGAATGATGGACAAACATACGGAACGATCAAAATAAATATGAGACTAACAGTGGAAAGAAATGGCTAAAAACGTTAACTCCTAATAATGTTAGCTCCTAATAACGCTAGCTCCTAATGACGTTAGCTCCTAATGACGTTAGCTCCTAATAACGCTAGCTCCTAATTACGTTAGCTCCTAATAATGTTAGCTCCTAATAACGCTAGCTCCTAATGACGTTAGCTCCTAATGACGTTAGCTCCTAATGACGTTAGCTCCTAATGACGTTAGCTCCTAATGACGTTAGCACCTCAACTGTTCAAATGACTCATGATTTTCCTGAGTTAATGGTTTAGTTGGTTGTTTGTTAGTTGGTTGTTTGTTATTCAGGAAAAAACAAAAGGAAGTCTTTTAAAGTGCTCATCCTTGTGTTCAGTAGAGACCTCAGACTTTCTGACACTAACAGGTTTAATGCATGATACTAATTATGACTCTGCTTGTCCATTTCAATTTTTATGCTATTTATATGGACTCTGTTTTACTTTGTGTTCTCTTTAGATAAACTACTCATTTACCAGAGTAATTCCCACTTATGCCAGTCTGGAGGACGTGTTTGAGCGTGTTGCCAAACCACTGGTTCAGGACCTCATTCATCAGAAGAGTGGTGAGTTTTCTGGCCATAAAAATGTACCATTTATCCTCTCTAGTGTTGGTAGTTTTAGTTTTGATAATGTTACCAGAGGTTGACTGATTTTTACAGGCAGATATAATACGGATAGTTCAGAGCAGGAAAAGCCCAGAGCTTCTGCTTTAGCCACAAGCCAAAAGTTTTAATTCAGTAACAATCCAGTTTATCAGATATGAATTGATTGTGACTGGGACTGTTGGTCTGATGAGACATAATCATACAATTGACTCTGTGAAAAGTGGATATGAAGTGGTTGTGATTTTCCGTGTTCATAGGTTTGCTGTTTGCATGTGGTGGGACAGACAGTGGGAAGACATACAGCATGGAAGGATCACCTGGGGATGAAGGAATCATCCAACGATCAATTGAGATGCTATTCGACAGCATCGGTCCACATCAGGCCCAACCATATGTAAGACCTTCATTAATATTTTGTCAACACGATCTCTAACAAATACTGTACACTTTTGGAGTCGGGGGGGCATTTACTACAAATGTTTTCAATCTTCATCAGGCTTTTAACCCAGATGGAACATATATGAACAAGTTCAGGGGAAAGGATGTTCTCTTAAAGAAACAGCCCAACAATCAACGGTCAGTGCAGAAATGTTTGACTTTCCTATTTATGGTGATAATAGTTCATTAAAATGAGCTGATTTTATAGAACATGGAACTGCTGTTCATGTTGCTTTTCTTTCTGTTTCTGTTCTTAGGAAGAAGGCTCGTGAGCCAGAACAACTCCACTGTTACAGTGTGTTTCTGACCTACTATGAGACCTACCAACACACCGTCTATGATCTCCTGGCGGATCCATTTAATCCAAAATAAGAGACAGGATTCAGAGTCAGTGTATGCTCACTGAATCACAGTGCCTGTTTGAATCCAGGCTATCTGTGGTACAATTAACAGTACCCTCAATGTGTTTGGATTTATTTAACATTTACCCTGAAATCAAACATTTTTCATCAGAGCTTTGGCTGCTTGTCTTACTAAAGCCACACATTGTGTTATTTGTCTTTTCTTGAACTAGGCGCTTTCAACCTGTGACTATCTATGAAGATTGGCATCATTTCAAGGGTGTGTCTGGCTGCACGCAAAAAGAAGTCATGTTTAAAGAGGATGCTATTAGGTTCTTAATTAAAGGTGCGTGGTGATAATAACTCTCTGAATATAAGGCTATTATATTTTGTCATTGTGTTCCCCTATATGCTGACTGAATCTGTAGTTTTGCAAAGTTTGAAACATTTGCAAATGTATTTTTATTCTTAGTTCTTGTATTTTCATTGTGGATGCTGCTCTGCTCTGTCTCCAGGACAGAAAAAATAGGCTAGAGGCCCATCATTTCAACCCTGAATTGAGGCACTCCTTCTCTGTGGTCACTCTGAAGGTGGTCTCTGCACCTCTAGATGCTGAAAGGAAGCTCATTCCACAGGTAACGTTCACCTCTAGTGTGACATGTTGAAATTGTTCATTCTTTATGGTGAAATGTTTATTCAAAGAATGACAGTTCATGAATTTCACAAAGGATTCCAGTGGCTGTTGAGTGATACTAACAGTGTAATATTTTGTGTTTGCAGCATGATAATAAGGTGAACGTGAGCCAGCTCTCTCTGGTAGACCTGGAAGCTACTAAGGTCAAAAGAAGTGCTATTGGATAGCATGTACTTAAACCAGGTCAGTGGGTTTCTTTCTCTCTTAAGTCAACCAGAGGCATTTCTGTGTATCAGTTGTCAGTTTGTTCAGAAGCAAAACGTCTCACTAATGTCTCATTTACAGAGTGTTTAAACGAGGACCTGACGGATCTGTGCAACTGTTTTAAAGTCATGCACGAAAATAGAAGGACTGGAAACACGACGGTTGGTATTTTACAATCTGTTCATCATATTTAGCTGTTCATCTGTTTTATTTGTGTGTATTGTAATATTGTAAATATTCCTTTTAATCATTGCTAACATTCCAGTAGGCAGGATTTCACAGAGTCTTTATTTTCTTCCAGGATGTTCCATTTCCTAAATCTATCTTCACAATGATGTTCAGCAGCTACTTTGAGGGAAAGGGAAAACTTGGCCTGATTGCATGCATCAACCCACTTGATCAATATGATGGGACCAACAAGGTAAGCCATGTATTTTAATGTCTCTAATCTCATTGCTTTCCCTCTGACACACCTGAACTATCATCATAACTACTCTGAAAACGATGAAAGGTTGACTAGATGGTTCAGTCCACTGTCACTGGTTCTGTCCACCACATGTATGGATTTCCTTCAGATTACTGTTGACACTTTGAAAGTCAGTTCAAAGCTGAGTTTCAAATCATCATCATTTGATTTGGATCCCTTCTGTGGCTTTAAGGTCACGAGGAAGTGTATTTCTTATAGTTCTCCTCTGTATGTGTTGCAGTGGATGATGCAGTTTGCAGAGAGTGTCGAGACGGTGAAGGTACCACGGTATTTTTTTCAATGAGCCTGAAGAGAGAGGAGAGGAGGAAGCACAGCACTAAGCAGAGCGAGCAGGTCCCAGCAGTGAAGGTAAATGACCCTCAAGTCTGTATTCTAGCTAGCATTGAGTAGCATAAACTGTAGAAGCTTTCTAGCACTGCTTCCTGGAACTGTTAGCAGCTGGAGAAACAGTTTTCAATATTTTCACTTTACACAACCTGGATTACTGGACTGAGAATTAAGAGACCTGATGGAATATCAGAAGAGTTTGGACTATAGAAATACAAATAACTGTCCATCATAGATAAAGAAGAAGAGGACTGTAATACTTCCTCTGTAAATAGTGCACAGTTCACACACTGTTGTTTTCATTCTCAGGTTTCAGACACGACAGAAATCTCACTCCTTTTGTCAACTAAATAAGTTGATATGGAATCTTGCCGGGATCATGCAGCAAAACCCACACCAGTGCACAGGGGCCCCTCCAGAATCCAACAGAAGCCGGATAGTCCAGTCAGTCTGTCCCCCCAGCCGTGGGAACAACGAACACCGTAGATCGTAGCCTACGGGCCCACGGCACAAGAAGCTACCCGACCCACACCCCCACAGAAGTCCAGAACATCCCAAACAGCACCAATCGGCACCCGGGGGTGGTGCCTGTCTTAACGTGCCTGTCAAAAGACGTGAATCTCACCGGGATTAAGGATTTAACTTGTGGTTATTCAATAACTACAGCACAAATTAGTCACACAGCATTAAAGTTTAACAGCGATGCACAACAACTTGTTATTCAAATTATTCTATAAGACTGTAATTATTATTGCAGAGTATGCTTTAAGTAATATTTCAACATTTGGAGAAATATGCTTATTTACTTCTCATGTCTCTATGTTAAATATATATATATATATAATCTTCATTATAGCACAAGGCCCTACACATCCACTAATAGTTATTATTATTATTATTATTATTATTATCCTCCACAGTTCCAAACATCGTCCATCTTAATGAATCATCAACCTGTTCTGCAGCAGCATCCTGAACATCCTGCAGCTTACTACTGATT
The DNA here is from genome assembly GCA_037577475.1 of Chaunax sp. Z400. NCBI lineage: Eukaryota > Metazoa > Chordata > Actinopteri > Lophiiformes > Chaunacidae > Chaunax > Chaunax sp. Z400. The sequence continues at coordinate 23,535,350 of CM075197.1, forward strand.
GTCAAGCTGTTGAAGTTGCGCCTCCCTGTCAGCGGGCACAGCGGTCAGGTACATGTCCCACATCTGCTGTGGGAGGTCCAGCTCCATCATCTTCTGCTTGATCATCAGGTTCTTCTCGATGTTCCGCCGCTTGTATTTAAACTCTATGATGGTCTTTGTGTACCTGTTGAGCGCCGTCACTGCAGAGGCCATGCAGGTGCCGAAAGAACCCCACGCTAAGCTAGGAAGAGGTTTGAAAACAGCGTTAGACTCGTGTCGCACTGCTATTCAAGAAAAGAGTCAACTAATAATTTTAATAAATTATGGATTTATAATCATTTAAAGAGCAAGAACAGTCAACAAGTTGTCAACAATCTATACAACATATATTGATTTATAATATAATTTATAGGTTTTATTTTTTGTATTGTGTAAAGTGGAAGCTAGTCAGCCCTAGCTTGTGGTTATTAGCACTGATTATTAGCAGTAGCGCTAGCTGTCTATCTCTTAGAGTGATGATGATAAGTAAATAGTGAAACTTTACTCTGTTTAAAACAAGGACTAAATAATGTTCAGAGCACAGACAGAATGATGGACAAACATACGGAACGATCAAAATAAATATGAGACTAACAGTGGAAAGAAATGGCTAAAAACGTTAACTCCTAATAATGTTAGCTCCTAATAACGCTAGCTCCTAATGACGTTAGCTCCTAATGACGTTAGCACCTCAACTGTTCAAATGACTCATGATTTTCCTGAGTTAATGGTTTAGTTGGTTGTTTGTTAGTTGGTTGTTTGTTATTCAGGAAAAAACAAAAGGAAGTCTTTTAAAGTGCTCATCCTTGTGTTCAGTAGAGACCTCAGACTTTCTGACACTAACAGGTTTAATGCATGATACTAATTATGACTCTGCTTGTCCATTTCAATTTTTATGCTATTTATATGGACTCTGTTTTACTTTGTGTTCTCTTTAGATAAACTACTCATTTACCAGAGTAATTCCCACTTATGCCAGTCTGGAGGACGTGTTTGAGCGTGTTGCCAAACCACTGGTTCAGGACCTCATTCATCAGAAGAGTGGTGAGTTTTCTGGCCATAAAAATGTACCATTTATCCTCTCTAGTGTTGGTAGTTTTCGTTTTGATAATGTTACCAGAGGTTGACTGATTTTTACAGGCAGATATAATACAGATAGTTCAGAGCAGGAAAAGCCCAGAGCTTCTGCTTTAGCCACAAGCCAAAAGTTTTAATTCAGTAACAATCCAGTTTATCAGATATGAATTGATTGTGACTGGGACTGTTGGTCTGATGAGACATAATCATACAATTGACTCTGTGAAAAGTGGATATGAAGTGGTTGTGATTTTCCGTGTTCATAGGTTTGCTGTTTGCATGTGGTGGGACAGACAGTGGGAAGACATACAGCATGGAAGGATCACCTGGGGATGAAGGAATCATCCAACGATCAATTGAGATGCTATTCGACAGCATCGGTCCACATCAGGCCCAACCATATGTAAGACCTTCATTAATATTTTGTCAACACGATCTCTAACAAATACTGTACACTTTTGGAGTCGGGGGGGCATTTACTACAAATGTTTTCAATCTTCATCAGGTTTTTAACCCAGATGGAACATATCTGAACAAGTTCAGGGGAAAGGATGTTCTCTTAAAGAAACAGCCCAACAATCAACGGTCAGTGCAGAAATGTTTGACTTTCCTATTTATGGTGATAATAGTTCATTAAAATGAGCTGATTTTATAGAACATGGAACTGCTGTTCATGTTGCTTTTCTTTCTGTTTCTGTTCTTAGGAAGAAGGCTCGTGAGCCAGAACAACTCCACTGTTACAGTGTGTTTCTGACCTACTATGAGACCTACCAACACACCGTCTATGATCTCCTGGCGGATCCATTTAATCCAAAATAAGAGACAGGATTCAGAGTCAGTGTATGCTCTCTGAATCACAGTGCCTGTTTGAATCCAGGCTATCTGTGGTACAATTAACAGTACCCTCAATGTGTTTGGATTTATTTAACATTTACCCTGAAATCAAACATTTTTCATCAGAGCTTTGGCTGCTTGTCTTACTAAAGCCACACATTGTGTTATTTGTCTTTTCTTGAACTAGGCGCTTTCAACCTGTGACTATCTATGAAGATTGGCATCATTTCAAGGGTGTGTCTGGCTGCACGCAAAAAGAAGTCATGTTTAAAGAGGATGCTATTAGGTTCTTAATTAAAGGTGCGTGGTGATAATAACTCTCTGAATATAAGGCTATTATATTTTGTCATTGTGTTCCCCTATATGCTGACTGAATCTGTAGTTTTGCAAAGTTTGAAACATTTGCAAATGTATTTTTATTCTTAGTTCTTGTATTTTCATTGTGGATGCTGCTCTGCTCTGTCTCCAGGACAGAAAAATAGGCTAGAGGCCCATCATTTCAACCCTGAATTGAGGCACTCCTTCTCTGTGGTCACTCTGAAGGTGGTCTCTGCACCTCTAGATGCTGAAAGGAAGCTCATTCCACAGGTAACGTTCACCTCTAGTGTGACATGTTGAAATTGTTCATTCTTTATGGTGAAATGTTTATTCAAAGAATGACAGTTCATGAATTTCACAAAGGATTCCAGTGGCTGTTGAGTGATACTAACAGTGTAATATTTTGTGTTTGCAGCATGATAATAAGGTGAACGTGAGCCAGCTCTCTCTGGTTGACCTGGAAGCTACTAAGGTCAAAAGAAGTGCTATTGGAGAGCATGTACTTAAACCAGGTCAGTGGGTTTCTTTCTCTCTTAAGTCAACCAGAGGCATTTCTGTGTATCAGTTGTCAGTTTGTTCAGAAGCAAAACGTCTCACTAATGTTTCATTTACAGAGTGTTTAAACGAGGACCTGACGGATCTGTGCAACTGTTTTAAAGTCATGCACGAAAATAGAAGGACTGGAAACACGACGGTTGGTATTTTACAATCTGTTCATCATATTTAGCTGTTCATCTGTTTTATTTGTGTGTATTGTAATATTGTAAATATTCCTTTTAATCATTGCTAACATTCCAGTAGGCAGGATTTCACAGAGTCTTTATTTTCTTCCAGGATGTTCCATTTCCTAAATCTATCTTCACAATGATGTTCAGCAGCTACTTTGAGGGAAAGGGAAAACTTGGCCTGATTGCATGCATCAACCCACTTGATCAATATGATGGGACCAACAAGGTAAGCCATGTATTTTAATGTCTCTAATCTCATTGCTTTCCCTCTGACACATCTGAACTATCATCATAACTACTCTGAAAACGATGAAAGGTTGACTAGATGGTTCAGTCCACTGTCACTGGTTCTGTCCACCACATGTATGGATTTCCTTCAGATTACTGTTGACACTTTGAAAGTCAGTTCAAAGCTGAGTTTCAAATCATCATCATTTGATTTGGATCGCTTCTGTGGCTTTAAGGTCACGAGGAAGTGTATTTCTTATAGTTCTCCTCTGTATGTGTTGCAGTGGATGATGCAGTTTGCAGAGAGTGTCGAGACGGTGAAGGTACCACGGTATTTTTTTCAGTGAGCCTGAAGAGAGAGGAGAGGAGGAAGCACAGCACTAAGCAGAGCGAGCAGGTCCCAGCAGTGAAGGTAAATGACCCTCAAGTCTGTATTCTAGCTAGCATTGAGTAGCATAAACTGTAGAAGCTTTCTAGCACTGCTTCCTGGAACTGTTAGCAGCTGGAGAAACAGTTTTCAATATTTTCACTTTACACAACCTGGATTACTGGACTGAGAATTAAGAGACCTGATGGAATATCAGAAGAGTTTGGACTATAAAAATACAAATAACTGTCCATCATAGATAAAGAAGAAGAGGACTGTAATACTTCCTCTGTAAATAGTGCACAGTTCACACACTGTTGTTTTCATTCTCAGGTTTCAGACACGACAGAAATCTCACTCCTTTTGTCAACTAAATAAGTTGATATGGAATCTTGCCGGGATCATGCAGCAAAACCCACACCAGTGCACAGGGGCCCCTCCAGAATCCAACAGTAGCCGGATAGTCCAGTCAGTCTGTCCCCCCAGCCGTGGGAACAACGAACAACGTAGATCGTAGCCTACGGGCCCACGGCACAAGAAGCTACCCGACCCACACCCCCACAGAAGTCCAGAACATCCCAAACAGCACCAATCGGCACCCGGGGGTGGTGCCTGTCTTAACGTGCCTGTCAAAAGACGTGAATCTCACCGGGATTAAGGATTTAAGTTGTGGTTATTCAATAACTACAGCACAAATTAGTCACACAGCATTAAAGTTTAACAGCGATGCACAACAACTTGTTATTCAAATTATTCTATAAGACTGTAATTATTATTGCAGAGTATGCTTTAAGTAATATTTCAACATTTGGAGAAATATGCTTATTTACTTCTCATGTCTCTATGTTAAATATATATATATATAATCTTCATTATAGCACAAGGCCCTACACATCCACTAATAGTTATTATTATTATTATTATTATTATTATTATCCTCCACAGGTTCAGGATGTCTTAATCATGTTATCAGAAGGAGGTTTATTTCATCTCTGTGCTGCAGAATTAGACGTTTTCATTCAATCATATTGAGTTTTTTGCTCCTCATCATGAGTACTTCTACTCTGATATTTGAGTACATTTTGTTGATAATACTTGTGTATATGTGTTTAAATACAGGGTATTTGCTTGTAACAGAGAACTATCTGCAGCTATTTGATAGATTATCATGAAATTCTATTCATGTAGGATAAACCAGTACGGAAGCTGATTGAGGTCACTAAAGAAAAAAGAGACACCTCATCTTGTAATTATGAGATTCAGGATCTCATAACAACCAGGAAAGATTTCTTAATTATGAGATGAGGATCTATGAGAAAAGTTAAGGTGGTCTCATCAGCGCTAACTGTAGCTACATGATAACAGTGGGCGATATGGAGCCATCACATTTAATCTGCTTAGATTCTACACAGAAATATTCATGTTACTAGACATAAGTTACTTTGCCTCAGTTCATTAAATGATCCTATTGAAGTATCACTAACAAGTAGAATGTTTTTATTATCTTAATATTTTCAAAACTGGAATAAATATCCACACAGAACCAGCTGTGGGTCACTGGTGGACGAGAACCACTTCAGACGACTCATTTGAAGCTCATCTGCTGCCCTCTGGTGGATTATCTGTGAACTGCATGTATCTGATTGTATACATTTGGTTTTTCAGGAAAGAAATTGTCACACCGATGGTGTAGAGGTCTGAAAAACTCAGGTATCAAATATGATACACTTAACGTTGTATAAAGGCCATCCTGTATCCCTTTGTCGTTATCCCAGTATTTTGTGTCTTTTTACATTTTTTGTGACTGTCATGCTCCTCTTGGTGGTTGTTTTCCAGTTCTTTGTGGTCCTTTTGTGACTTTGTAGTCATTTGACTTTCCATCTATACAACATATATTGATTTATAATATAATTTATAGGTTTTATTTTTTGTATTGTGTAAAGTGGAAGCTAGTCAGCCCTAGCTTGTGGTTATTAGCACTGATTATTAGCAGTAGCGCTAGCTGTCTATCTCTTAGAGTGATGATGATAAGTAAATAGTGAAACTTTACTGTTTAAAACAAGGACTAAATAATGTTCAGAGCACAGACAGAATGATGGACAAACATACGGAACGATCAAAATAAATATGAGACTAACAGTGGAAAGAAATGGCTAAAAACGTTAACTCCTAATAATGTTAGCTCCTAATAACGCTAGCTCCTAATGACGTTAGCTCCTAATGACGTTAGCTCCTAATGACGTTAGCTCCTAATAATGTTAGCTCCTAATAATGTTAGCTCCTAATGACGTTAGCTCCTAATAATGTTAGCTCCTAATAACGCTAGCTCCTAATGACGTTAGCTCCTAATGACGTTAGCACCTCAACTGTTCAAATGACACGTGATTTTCCTGAGTTAATGGTTTAGTTGGTTGTTTGTTAGTTGGTTGTTTGTTATTCAGGAAAAAACAAAAGGAAGTCTTTTAAAGTGCTCATCCTTGTGTTCAGTAGAGACCTCAGACTTTCTGACACTAACAGGTTTAATGCATGATACTAATTATGACTCTGCTTGTCCATTTCCATTTTTATGCTATTTATATGGACTCTGTTTTACTTTGTGTTCTCTTTAGATAAACTACTCATTTACCAGAGTAATTCCCACTTATGCCAGTCTGGAGGACGTGTTTGAGCGTGTTGCCAAACCACTGGTTCAGGACCTCATTCATCAGAAGAGTGGTGAGTTTTCTGTCCATAAAAATGTACCATTTATCCTCTCTAGTGTTGGTAGTTTTAGTTTTGATAACGTTACCAGAGGTTGACTGATTTTTACAGGCAGATATAATACGGATAGTTCAGAGCAGGAAAAGCCCAGAGCTTCTGCTTTAGCCACAAGCCAAAAGTTTTAATTCAGTAACAATCCAGTTTATCAGATATGAATTGATTGTGACTGGGACTGTTGGTCTGATGAGACATAATCATACAATTGACTCTGTGAAAAGTGGATATGAAGTGGTTGTGATTTTCCGTGTTCATAGGTTTGCTGTTTGCATGTGGTGGGACAGACAGTGGGAAGACATACAGCATGGAAGGATCACCTGGGGATGAAGGAATCATCCAACGATCAATTGAGATGCTATTCGACAGCATCGGTCCACATCAGGCCCAACCATATGTAAGACCTTCATTAATATTTTGTCAACACGATCTCTAACAAATACTGTACACTTTTGGAGTCGGGGGGGCATTTACTACAAATGTTTTCAATCTTCATCAGGTTTTTAACCCAGATGGAACATATATGAACAAGTTCAGGGGAAAGGATGTTCTCTTAAAGAAACAGCCCAACAATCAACGGTCAGTGCAGAAATGTTTGACTTTCCTATTTATGGTGATAATAGTTCATTAAAATGAGCTGATTTTATAGAACATGGAACTGCTGTTCATGTTGCTTTTCTTTCTGTTTCTGTTCTTAGGAAGAAGGCTCGTGAGCCAGAACAACTCCACTGTTACAGTGTGTTTCTGACCTACTATGAGACCTACCAACACACCGTCTATGATCTCCTGGCGGATCCATTTAACCCAAAATAAGAGACAGGATTCAGAGTCAGTGTATGCTCTCTGAATCACAGTGCCTGTTTGAATCCAGGCTATCTGTGGTACAATTAACACTACCCTCAATGTGTTTGGATTTATTAGTCAGGAGGACGTGTTTGAGCGTGTTGCCAAACCACTGGTTCAGGACCTCATTCATCAGAAGAGTGGTGAGTTTTCTGGCCAAAAAATGTACCATTTATCCTCTCAGTGGAAAGAAATGGCTAAAAACGTTAGCTCACGTTAGCACCTCAACTGTTCAAATGATGATGTGGATACAGATATTGAGATAATCACAGTATTGTGATTGGGGATATTTTTTTCCTACAATTCATAATAAATGATGATAATGATCCCTTTTTTAGTCCCACATGGGGAAATTCTTTCTCTGCATTTGACCCATCCCTGAGGAGCAGTGGGCTGCCACTACACGCGGCGCCCGGGGAGCAAATTGGGGTTCAGTATCTTGCTCAAGGATACTTCAACTTGTGGACTTGCAGGGGCTGAGGATCGAACCACCGACCTTTTGTTCTGTGAACGACCGCTCTACCCCCTGAGCCACAGCCGCCCCATATATATAATATATATATGGGGCGGCTAAAAACCATTATTATTATATTTATATATATGGGCGGCCATATATATAAATATAATAATAATTAAAATAAATTATTATATAATCATTATTAATTATAATAATATAATAATTATAATAATATAATATAATATAATATAAATTAATATAATATAATTTTCTTTAATTTATAACAATTTTGACCAAATAAGTTGCTGTCTTTTAGGAAAAAGAATTTAAATTCAGTGTGATTTTAAACCAAACAGCTTAAATGACACATTCCTTCAGTTGATGTAAACCTGCTTACACATAAGACCAGCTGTAGTCCCAGGTCTTAGGCCTCCAGTCTTCTGGCCCCATGGCGACAGCCAGTTGGAATATGGTGGTAAACATCATGTGGGCCACCATCCCACAAAACCTTCTCAATAATAACGTGATCCTCATTCATGGATGGATCATTTCTCTTTCTGAAAACGTTCAAATGTTTGAACAAAACATCATTTAAAATACAAACCTCTTTCATGCTCTGGTGCGATTTCTGAAAAGTCTCGACAGTCAAACCCTGAGATCAGAAGAAAACAACAGTCAAACTGAGTCATTATTGAATCAATAATAATTGATTCTTATCAAATCAATAAATCAATCAATACTGATGAATGAAATGACACTTTGGTAACACATATTTATACATTTAATTGAAATGAATAACTTGGAAGGGAATGAATTGAACTCTATACTCCTATATATGAATCTGATAAGAGTTGTTATACACCATGAGTACTTTTGTTTTTTTCTTTTGATGCTAATACTTTAGCAAATACTTTTGTTTAGGTAACATTTAAAGTAAAGTATCTGCGTATCCACAGCCGACAGATCCAGGAAGATTTACTCTGGTGCAGAACACCTGCTGATATGATTTTTACAGTATCTCCTGAAGACGTGATTAAAAGACAAAATAAAAATGTGTAAATAGGTTTTATGTTTTGTCTGATGAGATTTAGTCAGTGGAAAACTCCCCTCCTGGTACATCCTCAGCTGTCCTGTCACATAAGGCCACGAGAATCCCCTAAAAACCATTCTGTCATGTTGCCATGATTACCTGATGGAACATCTCACAGCATTAACCCTGAGGAGTCCAGGGGGATTCTGGTTCGTTTTTTGCAGGCTGTCATTCTTATTTGTCTTTGTTTACCATCTTTACCCCACAAACATGAGATCATTAAACTCAGCTGTACGTCTGACATCTTAGTGCGACTTTGTCTACTAGAAATTGTTCATATACGACTATTTTGCAACAGCAAATACTTTATTTAGGCCATTAGATCGATCACAATATGTGAACAGAGTTTTTTCACTTTTTTCTTCTTTGTTGTATCTGCAGACATTTGTCACGTCTCGCTTGAATTACAGAAACACTAGCCCCCAAAGATTTCCGGCAGTACTGCTCCGCTTAGGTCGTATCTGTAAGCTTTCCGAAAAACTTGCACAAATACGGATAAAATGAACGCAGAGCATGGACGAAAAGTTTTGTCTGTATACGTCTTTAAGGTTGAGCATAAATGGCAACAGAGCGTCTGCAGTCTGGGCCCCGAGGCTGTGGAACGATTTTAATCTATCTTTTAAATCTCTTCTAAATACTTTTACCAGATAACCTTTCATTTAATTTCCTTTGAAATGTTTTTAGATATATCTTTAAATTGTTTTCTATACACTGTTGGTTGTTTTATTTTTGCTGCCAGTGTTTAGTGCTCTATAAATAAAGATTAAATAAAGATTATAACATCCATAATCTGAAGAAGGGTAAAAGAGTCTTCCTCCATCATCACTTCCTGTTTTCGAACTCCTAGCTGAAGGGCCCATCGTCAGGCTTACCCTTCATGTCGGCGGCCTGCTCACAGGAGAAAAAGATGCCGGTGTGGAACTTCCTCAAAAGGAACTTCTCCTCTCCGGTCTCAAAGATGTACTGGACCATGTGGCTGTCGTTGACGTTGGAGCTGTTGAAGCGGATGCAGAACCACTGCTTCACCTTCACCGCCGGCCCCGTGCAGAAGGGTTTGGCCACCTTCCTGGTCCCCTCACACCAGTAGCTGGTGGTCACCGCTGTTAAGGCAAAAGCAAATGCCACAAAGTTGAGGGTGAGTGCCAGAGAAGCTCGACACCCGCGCTCTAGCCTCATAGTCCAGGCCAGGCCAGAGGAGATGAAACATAAAAGGCAACTAATCCTGGCTTTTGATATGCAGCCACCGTGTTTCGCCTCCCAGCAGATCTATCAAATCTTCATAATCTTGTTGCGTTTGAGGCTCCTCGGGTGAGGATGCTGTACATCTCTCCGCCGACTCTAATGACGTGCTTCCACCTCGATTAAAGCCTTCATTCCCTCCACATCCACAGAAACAGTAGGAACCCATGGCAGTCCGACGAATCTTTGTTTTCCTCTGCTTCATTTGAACTCTTCACTCTCTGCTGCTCGTCCAACCCCATCGCTCCTCCCCTTCTGCAAATCTTTGGCTTCAATATTATCCATTACAAATCATAAATCAAGGTCCAGACTTCCTTTGAGCACATTAATGAAACAGATTACTATGATCTAATCCAGGACAAGGTTTGCATTTCCCTGATTTTTCTGCATTTCATGTCGTGGTCTCAAAGTATTTGCTGTCACAGGCATAAGATCGAGTTTTGCAGTGGCTGAGCTGCTCAACAAGTCCCAAACAACCTTCAGGTCACTTTGCCAAAATAAATGTTAAATGTCAACAGGGTGACTTTTACCCAGCTGGGTAGGCGACTCCAGTCAGGGAGGCTTTGGTCTGATATTGAAACCTCCGAGTAGAGCTTGTTAGGAATTCTGATATTTTACAATGACTTTCCATCCTGCTTGTTTACGGATTAACAAACAGGTCTTAAATAAATAATTTAATAATAATAATAATTTAATTAGTCTTAAATAAAGGCCTGCTGTGTGTTTTTTTTCTTTCTTTCAGGCTAACTGCATGAAATCAAACTGCAAAAAGGGAGGATCCTCCTCCCCCTCCCTGTCTCCTTTTCTTACGCTGTCAGATATGTGAGGTGATGACCTGCACTTCACTTGTCTTTCTGGAAGAAGAGCAAACTTCTGCTGGCTCAAACATGAAATACAGCACACGCACACGCACACACACACACACATGCATTATTGATGCTATGAGTGAAGGGCTGGAGGGGGTAGAGGGTGCTAATTAAATCACTGCCCTACTACCACGTCCTCCTCTGTCTCTGCCTCCACCATGTCTCCCACCTGCTACATCACCAACCACTTTACTCCTCGCAGACACCAACCCACCCACCCGTCCACCCACACACCCACCCGTCCACCCACACACCCACACACACTCGTATATATTGTCACTCACACAAATACTCATCTCTTCTCAGTCTGCTGTTTAAGCTGTGCCCAGATCTGCCTCTGGGAAAATCTCTAAATCAAAGTTTAAAAACTCCTCCACTCATCAAACCATCTTCGCCCTGTCAGGAGGTCAAAGTCATGGGTCAAAAGATTTTTTTTCTCCGTCTCCATGCCACAAACCACGTCGGTTTGCATCCTGCCACATCCTTTTGATAGCGTTTGTTACATGCATTCAATGCCCCCCTGTTGTGACACGCTTTACATTTGGTTTAATCCTAAATGACCACCTCAGATTAATTGCAACCCTCATTCAGAGACCTCCACACAGTTTTATGACTGAAGGCTGCCATCTACTGGAATTTCTTTTTAATGATCACCATTCCATGCAACCATTCTCCAGATACAAGCTCAGTGGATTCATTTAAAGTAGTTTTATTTATCTATAAGGGCTACAAATATCAATTAACATTCCTGTAAATGTGCCAGTGTTCGCCAGTTGGATAATTGTCAACATCAGTCCATTAGTAAGATGCTTTGAAACCTATAAAATGATAATATTTACATTTTTTTAAAAAGCAGATAAGACGCCATAAAGACAGCAACAGCAACAAAACAAGAATTCTCAAGGCAGAACACAAACCATGCAGAGTAACAGGAAACAGTGAAGCATTAGTAAAAAAAAAAAAAAATACAGCAACAAACAGCATTTTGTCTCACGTCATCAGGCAAATGAAATCACAGCTGAACAACACTGACCCCCATATTTTCATACATGCAGAAATAGAGCAGCAGCAAACAGCTAATTTAAATCAAAAATGTTAAAATCTACAGTACCAGTCAATAGTTTGGACACAGTTTCCCATCCACTTGAATGGGAAATTGTGTCCAAATTTTTGACTGGTAGTGTAAATTCACAAAATGTAGTTGATTTTAGTAAAATAGTACAATATTGCACATTAGTAATACACACATTACAATTGACAACACATGCTGACTCTTTTTGATCTACTTATTATATGTAGTTTGTAAAATACTATCAGATAGTAAATTACAATCTACTTAAACAGCAATATATTAGCTATGTTTTATCTTCCTACCAATTTATTTTTAATTTTATTGTACTTTTATTTTTAGTAATTGATGCTGATCGTATCTTATCGTCTCGTCTTGTATCATATCATCTGACGGAGTTCAATGATAATATTCATTCATTCATTCATCATTACTTACAGTACTTTCATTGTACACTGTGTAATGACAATAAAGGCTTTCTATTCTATTGTATTCTGAAGCTCAACCTTCTGTTCAGCTTTCAGCACTGATACTAAACACACTTCTTTATTGTTTCAGCAAGTATTCTATCTCCCGTCCCTCCTGGTTTCTTTCCCCACACATCTTCATGTTCATTTATTTCTCTCTCTAAATTCTCACGGATCATCTCGTCATGCTCTGTGTTGTTCCAGAACATTCCAGATGGTTGTTGGTTCCCTGGCGTCTGACGATGCAACGATAACAAGCTGAAGAGGTAATCCCCTTTTCTGTCCCTCTGTTTATACTGTATTTTCATGTGCAGTTGTCATTGCACCATTTTGGGCCAGGTCTTCCACGGAGGGGACATCATGGATGAACTATAACCCTCCTTCAGTCAGACAGTCTGGCTTCAAGAGAAACATCCATCCTGCTGGAATACCATAGAAAACATATTGGGACTGGGTTAGAAAATTATTTATTGTCCAAATGATGACAAAAGTAAATGCAAGAATTAATCAATCAAACAAGAAAATATGTATATCTGTAGAAATCAAATACAAGAAGGAGTGTGAAATAAGAAGTCCTGAACAAATCAAAACTAAACATGAATAAAATGCCTTTGAGAAAAAAAAGATTTGTGTCAAGCCTTTAATGCCAAGTGTATCATATTAGATACATGAGTTTTTCAGCCCTCTACATCAGTGTGACAATATAAAATTGAAATATTTAGTTTTGATCAATTACTAATAATTGGGTTTGATAATTGATTATTACCAAAATAAATAAATAAATAAATGACCAAATTAAAGAAGAAATGCACGATAATTTGTTGGTGTGTAGTTTTTGGATGGCAAAAAAAAAAATACAGTGCTTCAGATGCCCTGACAGAGATGCAAGCACTGCACAGGCAATCACTTCTCCCATGTTTCAAGTTTGGAATTACTTGAAAAGAGTTTATGGGTATTAAAAAATGTTGTATTCTGCATGTTTTTGTTGGTTTAAGAAAATATGTTGTGTGGAAAATGCCGGATGTATCAAAACAAAACTCATATAATTTTCAATTATTTTGCATTTTTTGTAATTTTTTTTCTGGTTGGGGGGGAAAAGAGAAGAAAATTATCAATAAAATTTAATAACCACTGACTCGTCATTAGAACTTGTAATTACACCAACAAGTCAGCAGATGGGGCAAGTGCATCCTTCACCAACAACACCATGCATCCCTTCTTCACTGATGCTGCAGACAGTGCAGCTTTCCCAGGTGTGTGTGACTCTTCTTCACCTGTTTATTGTGTGATGGTATGTTACAAAACCAGACGGAGGGGGATGAGTGTCCATAAAGGTGAGGTGTAGACTGACAGGTAGTTCCTCTGTGTGCCCCTCAATAGAATTACCAGGACACCTGCTCTGACGGTGCAAAGCCTCTCTGTGATCCTGATGGATAGAATATCTAACCCTTTGCACTGATGTCTGTCCCTGAAATCCCCTGTGAAGGTATCAGCTCATTACTGCCAGAGTACCTGGCAGAGAGAATTAGGTTGAATGAAAGAATGAGATGAAATTATGTTTGTAAGTTTTTGTTCTCCTTTTCCTTTTTAGCTTTAATTCATTCGGAATAAATACCCGCAGTGCATTTGTTCTTAGTAGAAGTAGGAGATCTGAGGGAGTTACTTTAACATCAAGAAGGTTTCTGCCAGCTCTCGCTCCACTGACTGACTGTGGTACAAGATGCCCCGTTTAGGAGACAGAATGACTGTTTCTCTAATCTGTCTTTGGTTCATGTCACATTTTGTAAAACATGGCCCTGTTTACCGCTGGAGTTATTATCATTCTTGGTGTTCCAAGGATACAAATGTGATCTATCTCTCAGAGGTTTTTCCCCTGGTTCTGCCAACACAGTGATTTAATGACGTGCCTGAAACAAAATGTATAAACATAAAGAAGCACAATAAAAAATAGAGGCAGACACCCGTGAGTCCACATATGGATGGGTTTAGCCAATATCTGTAAATACACATAGCGGCAGCATGAGTAGAGCAAGATACAAATCAGGCTTAATTAGAGTTACAAACAAATACAGAGACCCTCGGGGGGTATTCAAACCCACACAGTGGAGAGATGAGCAGTACATAACAATATGCAAATATCAGATGAAACTTTAAGAAATTAATTACAATGGCACAGCATGAGGATTTTTTTTTAATACCAGCTGAGAAAAAAGAATAGAGAACAGGTGATTTTCACTGTTGCTCTTTTTATGTCATGTCATTTCAACCATGTACAAGTACACCATGAGATGTCTCTCCAGGACCATGCTGCTACATATTAACATAGGACTACAGAAAGTCCACAGTTTAAGACAATATGTGCAAAACTTAGGACTAACTAAAGTGCACAATTAAGACAATATGTGCAAAACTTAGGACTAACTAAAGTGCACAATTAAGACAATATGTGCAAAACATTGGACAATATAAAGTGCACAATTAAGACAATATGTGCAAAACATTGGACAATATAAAGTGCACAATTTAAGACGAGATGTGCAAAACACAGGACTACATAAAGTGGACAATTTAAGAGATGTGCAAAACATAGGACTACATAAAGTGCATAATTAAGTCAAGATGTGCAAAACATAGGACTACATAAAGTGCACAATTAAGTCAAGATGTGCAAAACATAGGACTACATAAAGTGTACAATTGAAGACAATATGTGCAAAACAAAGGACAACATAAAGTGTACAATTGAAGACAATATGTGCAAAACAAAGGACAACATAAAGTACACAGTTTAAGACAATATGTGCAAAACATAGGACTAAATAAAGTGCACGCTTTAGGACATGTGCAAGACAGCTCAAACAAAATGAACAGGGAATCATACAGTGTACAAGCAGTCGACCAGTCTACACAGTACTATTTGAACTGCGTAGTGTAAAACAATGGGAGTATTGTACGACTAGACTTTTAAACAATGCTGAAAAAATGTAAATAGAGGATGTAAGGAATATCCATGTGGTTTTCAATTAGAGCAGTTTGTTCAGACTTGTGCTCAGTCTGTCAGCAATGTGGAGTCATTTTGTTATTATGACAGACGGCACAAAGATTTTATGATGCCAGGCTGCTCGTCTGTGTGATGCAACATTTTATGGAACATATATTGCTCTGACCTATTCATGAGTGCCTCCTCCATGCTGCACAAAGCCAAACGGCTTCACATTCACACAGGGCAGAGCAACCACCAACAGGAAATACTGTTGGGTTTGACCAAGAACATCATGTGTTGTCTGCTTTTTAAAAAAAAAAATCTGATTTACTGGATCCCTAAACCAGATTTTCTTGTCCTCTAATCCAGTCAGTATGTATTATTCTGACCTCTGTTCTCAGTCAGTCTTTAGTAAGTTGCAGTAAGTAGTCACTTGCTCACGCTGTGTGGATTCTACATGTTCTAATATCCTTTTCTATAAGTCATTTTATTTGCAAACTTGTTGGATGTTAATTATTTATGTGTGCAGTACAGCCTGCAGGTTAACATTGTCTCTGAGGTTTATGCACATCTGTCTCTTTTGACCAGCTGTACTGTAGACACTGATATATTTATTTTCTTTTTTGTCATCATGCTCTTACTACTTCTTTTATCGTTTTTCTTTAAATAAACATCTTGTGGGCGGCACGGTGGCGCAGTGGGTAACGCTGTTACCTCACAGTGAGAAGGTCCTGGGTTCAAATCCAACATGAGGACCTGGGACTTCTCTGTGTGGAGTTTGCGTGTTCTCCTTGTGTCTGCTTGGGTTACCTCCAGGTTCTCTGGCTTCCTCCCACCACCAAAAACATGTAATATAGGTGAATTGGTGACCCTAAATTGACCGTAGGTGTGATTGTGAGTGTGAATGGTTGGTTGTCTTTCTACGTGGTCCTGTGATGAACTGGCGACTTGTCCAGGGTGAACCCAGCCTCTCGCCCAAAGGCAGCTGGGATAGGCTCCAGCCCTCCTGCGACCCTATACAGGATAAGCAAGCGGTTAAAGAAAATGAATGAATGAATAAACATCTTGTGTTTATGTGCAGTTACTCTCCTCGCTAAATCTGCAAACCAAGGCTGGCAGATGCATTTGACTTTTGCCAGGGAGATTTGTGATTGTTCTCGGAGATGAAATCCCCATCTTTGATTGGACTCTCAGATCACATCTGATCATCTTATTTGTATTTTCTGTGCAAACCTTACACGTGGCTGCTGGCTCAACTCTGCGTTTTTCTGTGGACAGTGCTGACCTGGAATCAGCTAATGAGCTGATTTTGATGTGTGTTAACACGAACAAGTGTTCAGCATATTTATACACATCAGTCCTGAATCTAAGGCCTCTCTATCTGACTCACTACCTGACTAGCCAGGCTTTTAAATTTAAAAAAAATGCATCAGTCATTCCATTATTTGACTATTACTCAATCACCAGTTGTGCTAAATGCTTGAATTTGGCCTGTAATGAGCCGGTGTCTCAAACAGAAGCTCTTACACATTCCTCATGAAGTGTTGCACTATTCCTTCTTAAGTTATGCAAACACTTTGTGACAAAATCAAATGGCAGCGTGTGACTGAAAAAGGTTGAATGACTTCAGCATTTAGTCTGTGTTTTGTCCAGCATGTCACAACTTAAACCACAACCCTTCAGACTTCATATATATGAAGAGATGCAATAATGAATTTCCACCTGTTGGCATGTGATGGGGGTTCTTTGCATTAGACGGGAGTGAATCAAAAGCACAGACAAACCACTTCACAAAACAACCCTCACCCTCCTCGTTCACTCCTGCATGGAAACGGTGAATAAATAACATTGCGGCGTGTTTGGCTCGCTCTCACCGACGGGATAAACACTCAGTTGACTCAGTTGTTTAATGAGTTTCTGGATCCTCCAGAGAACCGTTGCACTCCCAGAGTACGATATATACACCTTGACCCTCCTGTCTGTTCTGTCCACCAAACCCCTCCAGCCTCCTCACTCCTCCTCTTCCTCCTCCTCCTCCTCCTCAGCTCATGCCAAAGCTCAACTCTGCCCCGAGGCCAAATCCACTTCTCTTCACTGCCCAAATCCCTCGGCCATGTGAGCGAAATAACCCCAAGGCCCTGAAAAAAGCGCTGCAACCGCCGTTCTTCCTCAGTCTGCCTCCTCTCTCCCTCCCCCCTCCACAGCCACTATCTTCTGTGTGGATTTGTCACTTAAATAATCTTTAATTTGATGTTTTTTGTCAATTTTTTTTGTCATGATGTTTAGATTTATAGACGCTGTTTGAGGGTTGATAAACATTCCGGTTGGATTTGTCTCAGTTATTGATGGATCCCTGCAGGATGCTAATGGATAGTCCCAGCATTTCACTGTCACTACGCCTGGAACTTCATTGAAAATCATCGGTCATAGCATCACATACACCATCCACCACTAATAAATCCACTGATGTCAGCAGCATGGGCTTAGCCACTGGATCTCCATGTTCATTCCGACCTGCGTACTGCGTGTATCTCTCCTCTTGTTTATCCCAACTCCCTCTCTCAGCGTAAATCTCTCATTCACAAATAGAGGCCAATAGAGGCTCAGCTGATGTGATGAGATTATTTTTTTTCTGATTACAAATCAACCTCAGTTTAGATGGACAGAAAAAAAACACAAAAAAAACAGCCCCCCTTCATCAGATCCGGCCTGTTATATCCTCTCCTCCTCTATTTGCTCTGGCTCCTCCCCTCTTTCCCTGATATCTCCACCTTCTTTCGGTCTTTGGCTCCTCCCCTCCACCCTCTAGCACCCACTTCTCTCCCTCACAGTCAGATCCAAGGACTTGCCTCTTTCACACCAGCTGCACAGGTTGTGAGTGAAACAGGAGAGGCAGAGGAGAATATTTGCAACTGCTGCTGAGGGAAGTAGAAAAGGAGGTGATAAAAGTTCTCAGTTTCATTTGTTTTTCTTCTAAGAGAAGAAGGGAGCCAGGGTGTGGAGGAGTGAGGCAGGAGAGAGAGAGAGAGAGAGAGAGAGAGAGAGAGAAGCCTTCAGGAGTGGGACTATCCAAGTTTGGAGGTGCAGGAGGTTCCTCCAGGGAGGTGATAGTGATCCTCAGCAGCGAGCTCTCCTTTCTGGTGGGAGTCAGACCCCCAGAATCCAGAGCCATGGATCCCTCCATGTCGACAGAGGTCGAGGGGGAGCCCAAGGAGAGGAAGAAGATCCAATTTGCTGTGCCAGCTTCTGCGCCCACCAACCTGGACCCTCGACAAGTGGAGATGGTGAGCAGGCGGTGGACAGATTGGTGTTTGACCTGAGGAAAAATCAATTTAGCATCTCTGAGGATCATGTTTTAGCTGTAGCTCTGACTTGTTTTTGTGTAAGCTGAATTTCTTATTGACTAATTTTCCCTCCGCTTTCCACTAATTCATTAAGGGGTCGCATTATTTAGAGCAGCTATAAAGTGTTGTGCAAATGCCTCTATATTTGAGTATCTTCACTCTGCATTACGTTTTCTCTCAGCTTTCTAAAATCCTCCCCAATTTCCTCATGCAGGGTTATGTTTGCTGGGTTTGAGAAATTATGATGACATTTCCCTCTCATTGTTTCCTCATGAGATCAGTTCCTTGATTGTACATTGTATCTCAACAATGTTCAACAATGGAACATTGACATGAAAGCCATTATCTTGCACATGAAACCGGTTTGTTATTCTGCACCTCATCACCAACAACATGCCCTTGGGTGCCATCACTGATAATTATTATCTTTTTTCATCTTTGGCTGCTCTCCATCTCTCTTTGCATGTGGGTGACCTCTTTCTTTGTTGCCACAATTATTCAATCTGGCTGTGCTGCAGAAATATTATATGACTGTCTTTTTTTTTCTTTTTTTTTGTAAAATGTCTCATCCTCATTTTTGTGCACAGCTCTGATCTTTTTTTTCTTTTTTTTTTGACTCAAATGCTCGTGGCTCTTATTTTAGAGAAAATGGGAAAGTGGGCCCACTCGGGAACCATTTGGTGATGAGGTAGATCGAGGCCAATGGCTCATCTCTCCTGAGAGCGCCAGGAGAGATTGGGTGGGAAACAAGAAAGAGATGTGCTGATATCTGGGTTCACCTGTGGGGGGGGGGGTCAGCTCCCCCAGTAGCTGTCCTTCTTTCACAACTTGCATTAAAGAGGCTTTTAATGAACTAGAGTGACCCTCAACCATCTTCCACTTGACTAATCATCATGCACTCTCATATAGTTCAAATATGCAATACTTTTTCCAAAGCCAATCTTGTTTTACTTAAATGAAGTCACCAGATTTTTAGTATTTCTTGTCTCAGTATTGAATTACAGATTAAATCACTTGCTAAAATCAAATTTGTTTTGCAATGCTTCACTTCGACTCACATGAATGCCAGCTCTCCTCCTTCCTCACTTATTTCCTCGATCTCTCATGCCCTGTCATCTCGCTTTGATCGCTATCGTCCCTTCTAGGAAACCACAGGATATCGATCTACCATATGTGAGCTTTTCCTTCGTTTAGAAGTAATTCTTTCACTTCCTTTTGTGATGTGGAGAACCTTATTGCACAATCACCTCATGCTCCAACATTATCAGCTATATTTAGCCGGCCTGGCCTCTACCTTTGCCTTTAGATAGGTTGTGTGTGCTCAGGCATCTGTGTCGGCTTGGTGCCTCTGTTCAGGTCAAAGTTATTCAAACATCATGCAGATGTTTCAGTATAGCCTCAGGTTGGTTGTGGATGATACTGAGGAATTTGTATGTGACTTTTTGTGCAGGTGGATGAATGCTGTTGCAACAAATCAACAATTGCATTGAATGGGATTATGGGAAACTGAGGGGCGTTCAGGGCAGGATGTGTTTATGTGTTTAATTGCAGATAACATCTCCTGGAGGCTGGTGTGAGTCTCCAGGGGCATGTGGGGGGGCAGGGGTAACAGTAATGACCCTCAATTCTTTCCCTTCCCCTCCCACAGTAATTACTGACGCCCATAAGTCCGTCTCTGCTAATGAGTTGCAATGACTATACCATCCGTCCAAACGTAATACAACCAGCCACTCTTTACTGTTCTTTCTGATGGCGTTTAAATCCTATTGACCAAACAGCCTTGTTACCAAGGAGACAGGCTGCATAAGTACATCACCATAAACACCAAAATGTCCAGTGTAACATACACTGGACATTTCTCAACTGTTTGTGGAGGTTTGCTGTGAAAGACTATATAAAAGAAGTTACCGAAATAAAAAAAAAAGTATTTACCCCTATTGGTATTGAGATCGTCTTGGTTTTATTCTGCCGAGTTTTGAGACATTTGATGCTTGCATCTTCTTCTGTGCAGAAGGTGAATGGCATACATGTCAGCTCCACCTGTAACAACCATCTCCAAACTCATTATTTTCATAGAAATCCTTTTAATATGCAAAAATCTAACCAAATCTTTTGCAACAATCATTTTTATTTTGTGTGACAATGAAGACAGTTGTATGTTCCAAGTCATTACCATTTACTCTGGATTGACACAGCAGACACACCAACAACAAGTCAGTGATAACACAACAGGTCAGTTTTAAAATAATAGGTCTGGTATTATTTATATCACAGCAGCTGCAGTGTTGTTGCATCAGATGATAAGTCGTTTTTCTCATCTGGTGTAAATGAGTGTTTTCGAATGTCCTTGACTGATAGTTCACTTATTAAACTAGGAAGCGTGACTTTCAAATTTAAAGACCTTGATTTTCCGACCAAAAAAAAATGTTTCAAGGGTAGAATAAATGAATGAATAAGGCAGCATTCCTTTCTGACACCCAAAAGAGTTTACATTATCCATTACAAGTAAACCATATCACTTGAGAGACTGGATGGATTTTTAAAGCACTTCAGAATAAAGAGACATCTCTATTTATTTAAACTGTCACGGTTCTCTCCTGTAGGGCCAATCCACTGACCTTCACTGTGGGCAGATTTCTAACAGCCTCTGAAAAGTTTCCTCACTGAGTTCTGGCTGGAATCCACGACAACATGAGTGTCACTTAAATAAAATTTGGACACAAATTAAATTTCCCCACTTCCCTTGGAGGTTTTTTTTATTTTTTATTTTTTTAAATTTCCAGTTCCTTCCTTCCAACTTCTCTTTTAAAGAGCACATCTGTCATTTTATTATTTCCTTTCTTGTTTTCCAACACCGCCCATCGCATCTCAATATATCTGCAGTTTTTGTCTGCATCTTCCTGAAATCTTGCTCTTATTTTTTTAAGGTGATCCTTCTTCACAATGAGAGGTTATGAACTATTGTGGTTGCAGTTGTGGATGTCTGCAACAACACCAAGGAAGCACATGGCTGTGTTTACCATCCCTCCCCCAACTCTCTGTCTCACATGCACCAATCTTTGTCAGTGATGTAGAGTAATGTGCATAATGGACAGAGATTAGGGTCATGGTGCAAACGTTCCATCCCTGATTCCCTCCAAGTCTGCCACGCTGTGGACCCAACAAGCAGACATCTCTCTATGCTTCTCCCCTTCCAACTCTCTGGGCAGCTTGTGTTGATTCTTAAATGACAGGAAATATGGAATGGAATATCAAAGGAGAGGAAAGGGCATCGGTCCAAGCCTTCCGTGAGGGTTTGATTTCGGTTCCCATATGCCGCCCACTCTCCCCACCTTATCCCTCATCCTCCCCCGGTCAGTCTCTGGGTTAAACGTCAAACAGCGACCTTTGATGCAGTGTGTGTGTTTGTGTGTAAACACTGGCAGTCTGGGGGATTGTCAACATGTACTCCCAGAAAGAACATCCTGTTGGATGGCGCAAAGCATGCTGCCAGGAAAGAGGGTGCAATGATCTTTCTCTTTGCATGTGGACAGACTATGTCACTATAGTGGCGTGACTGTTTATGAAAATTCGATTTTATGTTTCTTTCGAAGTTGCCCACTTCTTGCAGTTTGTTTATGTCTGTATGGCAAAAACTGCTTGGGCAAGAAATTAGTTTAAAAAAAAAGAAGGTGTGTGAATTGCTTCACTGGGTTTCAGTTTGGACACAATCAATGGGCTTCTCTTCTGCAGGTTGTGTATGCACTTGTTCCATCCTGTTTCTGACAGCTCATTTTGATTGGTTAATGACTACAGAAACATTTTCATGGCCTGTGTCTGCCTACAGAAGTTTCTCCACAATGTTTCCTTTCATATTCCTTCATGCACCTTGTTTTACCATTTATTCTGCACGGCAAAAAAAAAGAAAGAGTAGCTAAGATACAAGAAATAAACACTAAATTTGACGAGAAAATGGCTTAACACTGTAATGAGATTATCCCAGCATGCACTAAGACAATTTTACTTGTCAATAAATCAGAGAAAAGTCAGTTAAGGTTAAAAAAAGCAACAACTATTGAATCACTTTTAATCAATCTCATGTTTCAAGATGTAGGATTTTAAATCTTGGCAAGTACAGACGAATTTGCAGCGTGCTCACCAAAGCCGCCTTATTCAATGTAATCATTTTATTCTGAAAATCAGGATTTCATAAGAATATGACATGAACAATCCACCATCGTCTGGCGGCTCCTGAGCACATGGACGTGTGTTATGTGTACACAGTTTAAAAACATAAATATTGAGCATGGGTAGAGCGATTTGCCGACTGATGACACTGTACACAGTGAGCTGAAGATGTGCCATAGTGCCCGCTGCACCTCAGACATACGCAGGCACTGTGCAGAACACACCCTCCACTTAGAATCCACATCCTGGTCAACAAATCCTCTGTTGTCAATTGGTGTCATTATCCCACCCAGTCACACGCTTGTCGCTTCAGGGATCATTCATTGTTAATCAGACAAAGTCGGGCTGTCATCAGAGCATGAGGAGGAACAGCTCCTTTATCATTTATCTCTGACTGGAGAGAAATCAAAGTGTATTTGAAACACCTCATCTTTTAACCTTGACTGTAGCAACAATCATGTTTTTGTGGAGGAGAGGGAGATTAGAGAGGCAACAGCAGGGAGTGAAAAGGGGCTGAGGGGATAAAGGCTGGACAAGGAGGGGAATTGTCACCATCAGACGTCATCATCGCAACAAGATCGGGGACCCTGACCTGCACCTTTGAGCCGTCTCCGGGTCCACGGCTCTCACCATACGCTGATATAGCCATGCTGAGGGGGGAGAAGTGAGGCGTGACACGAAACAAATGGGATAGGGCTTGATCCCTGTTTCATCAACACAGACAAGCCAAGACATGATGTTATTACTGCGGTGCCTCTCAAAATCTCTGATGTTTTCCTTGTGTTTATTTTTATGTTTATATGTCTGCGACCTAATGGGCTTGCTCTGAGGGCCACGTCAGGGCATCCTCAATATGTTAAAGAGGGAATAACCCAAAGAAAAACAGGTTTTATGCAGAAATAGCACAGCAAAAAATGGTTTGGTTCCTGAAACTCAGAATTAAGATCTAGATTTTACACAATCGGATAATAAATTTGGGTGTTTTTAGATGGTTTGAACCATTTCAACCTGGCGTTGATGATGTTTTACACTTGGTAATTTTATACATGCCTTTTGCATCCAAGGAGTCACCTGTAAGCTGCATAGCAACCATCAACAGTGACCTTGTTTCATTCATTCCCTGTGGGTGCATATGACGCTGCAGATGAGTAACTATAGCTACTTTGTCCTTTGTTTGCACCTGTTGACCTCTGGAACTGGTCTTTGTCAGTTGCACAATGTGACTCCACTGAACTCGAGTGCATGACAAAGAAAACGAGAATTAATGTGTGCCTTTGATTGGCACCTTTCCTGTCGTTGCCTCACCCTGTGCGTTGATCCAGTTTGCGCTGGCGCCCCGGCAGGTGGCTTCCTGTCAATCATTGCCGCTGCCACTCTGTCTCAGTTGAGATGGTTAACCTCTCTTCTGACTGTCTCTTGAGCGGCATGCCGCACAGCTACACCAGCAGCTAATTACTTTAATGCTGGGGAGGGGTTACAGTGGGACAGAGGAGAAGGAGAGAGAAATGGAAGGTGGTTGAGGATGATATCATTCTGCCAGTGGGTGCAGCATAATTACATCACCTATTTGGGGTCATTGGAGAGCCTCTCCAGATGCTATCTCCAGCCCATCTGTTTATTCGGTTAGGCATTGGTGGGGCCAAAGGTCGCTGCAAGTGTTGAATGATGAAAAGCAACGTGCAGCAGTCTCTCAGACTTTTAGAAATTCAATGCTGCTAATATTTTGCACTGCTGACAGACCTCGGGCCTCACTGGTCCACAGTTTGCGTAACCGTGTCCTTGACTGTCTTTGTAACAAGTGGAAACTCGACAAGTGGGAGTAACTCAGTGGAGCCTCTTTGAAGCTGCCTGGCTGCATTGTCTGCAAGAGATGAAGATAAAGTTGTTTGTCACATGATAGATGTGATCACTGGCCTTTGGTTGCGTATTTGTCATGGAAACATTTTGCCAGCCAGCTTTGTTAGGAAGGGGCAGGGCATGTCTGGTACCTAGGTTTAATGCTGACGGCAGCCAAGGGTGTTTGAGCAAAACAAAAATCTAAAAGTAAAATCCCTTTAATTCTGCTTTAAGTATGTTGACAAAGAAAACAAGACAGAGATGATGACGTCAATTAAACATGGTGATATTTTGCATCTCAAAAACTCTTTTGGTGTGTTATGTTTAAGTCTCCCACTAACAAAATACTGATGCATATATGCCCCTGTTCACACTAATCAGATAAGATACATGCAACAACACCTCTATCATCTGGCTTTTAAACTTACTAGATCTGTTTGCAAAATGCATTAATGTTATAGAGTTTTTTGGAAAGGTTAAACCTGCAAAGTTTTCCCCCATCATTTATAAGTGAATTCGCAAAGACTATCCAACAAACATATCCATAAAACATGCCTTTAATTTGTGAAGAGTGCATCTGCACTCGAAATACAATATATAGAAACAAAACAACTGAGCGCATACGGAGAGAGATCCTTTTTCACCTCATTACATTATTGAGCTCATTGCTAGATTGCACTTAGAGCACCACATGGAGTTTTGCCTTTTTAAAAGGCTCATTGTAGGGGGGGTTCAGACGAGAGAGAAAAAGGGCGTCTTTGTTTAATTGAGTCACTCTTCAGAGTTCAAAAAGGTGAAAGATCACAACAACAGAGGCTGGGAATAAAGCCGCACCTGAAACACCTCTCAGCCACAGATGGACAGAGAGAAGGGAGCTTTGCATTCAGGAGATACCTTTACAGAGTCCTGTAAAGACACAAAGAATTAAGGTGAGAGCCATTGTTAGGGTGAATGATTTATTCATTATTAATTCCCCATGGAGTTATGTTTCTAAGTGAATCAAATGTGAAGATATAAAGGAGCAGCAGACCTACAAACTATTTGAAGAACACACTAACATCTCTTTGCATTGCCAGCTCCATATGCCTTCCCATAGCTACTATGCATATCCCTGTATGCACATACACAAGTTGATATTCCTGAGTGATGCAGTGGTATGTGCCTGTGGGCAGATGTCATAAATCCATATCTATTTATCCACAGTAGGCTTATAAAAGGAAGAGAGCCAGAAAAGCTTCCTATGGAGGGGAGTGATGCTCCCGCCTCTATTAAAGAGAGTTGGCACACACTCCTGGATAGGATGTCCTGATTTAATGCATTTCTATTGGACACAGGAGATGTAAGCTGGCAGGGAAGGAGATCTGAGGTGTTTTCCTCTCTGTCTTGGCTTTGTGTCGAGGCCAGATCTGCTCGGCTGATTCCCCTCAAGATGCTCGATTGTTAGCGCTGGTGTGGGGCAGAGGTTCGGAGCCATTCTGTCTCAGCCCACGGAGCCCCCAGAGACCACTCCGATCTAGTTTATGCTGTCCTACTGCGGCTGCTTTTTATAGACCATGAGAGTACCAGTTTAGAGGATGGCCTCTGGGGACCAGACCCATATCAGCCCATCTGCACCCATGCTTCTACAGTAAATGCAAAATTGTGTTGAGCGTGCATGTTGGCATGTTGGCATGTTGGCACATACCTTTATGATTGTCAAAAATAACAATGCTTAATTTAAAATAAAAAAAATTCTAATTCAGAATTAATTTGCTTGTAATCTTGTAAGTTTAAAATCAACTCAGAAGTAGCTGTTTAATACAATATCAGACATATGTGTGTAAGACACATTTATTTGAACATGTTTAGGGTCTGATATTCGTTTGCTCACTTGTTCTGCAGATTCGAGACTTTTGATAACTTTTGTCTTGGTCTCATCGCACATCTGCATCATCATTACTGCAGTGAATTGTTTCCTGCTTTGCATGACACATTTGTGGTCCAGTGCATTGAGATTTTGAGATTCAGCAAAGTTGATCCTGTAAGACTGAGCTCTTTTACTACAAACCTTGCACCTTTTGCTCGTCACGTTCTGTGCCTGTGACGAGTTTGGATTGTATTTTCTGTCAAAGTGTCCCATCAACTCAACCGTGTTTAACCCCTTGACTTGTTGCTGTGCTTTTACTCTCAGTTGACGACGAATGACAACGTTTTTCAGGCGACTTAGGGGCCGTTTTCACGACGATGCTTCATGCTAGGATCCTTCCACCCCAGTTTTTATGGAGACCAAAGCTCTGATTGACACTTACTGAGGCTCTGCTGCCTCTCGGGGAAGCCTGCAGCCGTACACCTGTGGAGCCGCTGAAAGGCCACCGCATCAGCCTACTTAAAGCCCCCTCAATTCAAGTCCACACCAGCTCGACTGGTCATGGTACACAAAAACAATGGCTGCCAGCACTGGAGAGGGTGGAGAGGGTGGAGAGATTGGGGGCAGGGGGGTTTAGAGAAGTAGCGGAGGGAGGGGGAGAGGGATAAACCATAGCGGGAGTAATCTCACACGCTGTGCCCCAGTGTTGGCATGAACGAGGAAGTCACACACATATTATGTAACTCTTGGAGAGTGAAACGGCTTTAAGGCTGGAAAATCACTGGGGTCACCATGTGCTTTTATGCTATCTGGCATTGCCAACGTCACGCAGCATTTCGTCAACACCACCACCACCATCACTTTGTGTGTGTGAATAAAATAGAGAGAGACGCCTGTGATTGGCTGCTACAAATACATTCATGTAACTGACTCTATGGTTTCATGTTTGTTTTTTTACACTTAGACTTAGACTCAGTAGTTTTGTTTTTTTACACTTTACTTTACACCCTGTTTTACATTTTACCCAGGAGGCAGACTGTTGTCCTTTTTCTGATTTAGGAGGTCATGTCTTAGTATTTCACAAAGCCTTCATGGTGATTACATGATGACATTAGGGGGCAGTCACATATACCTACACACACACTCACACACACACACATAGGTGTAAGCACAAGGCTCAGGTAAATAAATCAACATGTTATGCTTCTCAATGATCCCATACAATCATTTCACCTCTTATTTATCTCATTGTGCCTTTTTTTTCTTTTAATCTCCATCTCAATAAAAGAAAAAAAGACTCAGTAGTTTTGAATTTTCATGCTCTCTTTAATTTTCCATGCTCTCATTCTGGTCTCCTTCCTTTCCTTTCCTTCCTTTTTGAGTTTTCTCTGCAGAATCTACAAAAACAACAGTAGATAAAGATCCAAGTCCTGGATTTGATGTGAAGCTGAGAAACGTTTTTCTCTCTTATTGAAAGGAGCAAGATGTCTGGATTCATCCGGGACTTCATTTTTCCATGAGAGAGAGCAAACCCAAAATTAATAATCACTTTAATCTGAATAACGTAACATAACCATAATTTTAAAAAAAACAATTGTTTTCTTTATAGATTCATCTAATCAATGGATTATTGTTCAGTCTATAGTCCCAAACTGAAAGATATAAGATCTAGTGGTTTTCCCAGTTAAATGCCTTTAATGCCATAAGACCTGGGTATAGACATGGTGTTTGCTCCCTCCTGTGCGTCTCTGCATGAGCACCTCGGGCTGCCCTGCGAGGCTGGTAGCAGGTGTTAGGCAGGCAGAGGCAGCAGAGGTCACAGCAGCCCCAGGCCTCCACACCTGGCAGAGGGGGGGGAGATGGAAGAGATAGAAAGGGGTTAGAGGAAGCCCTGTTAATGTTAAAAGAGAGTTAAGGGGGGAGATCAGTGGAGGAAATGAGAGGAGAGACAGGAAATCAAACAAATGGAAAATTCAGTTATGGTGCATTCAGGTGATGGAGAGGCGAGGAGAGAAATGAGGCCGTCAAGGAATGAATGATGAACAACAGGACACGGGAAGCAGAGGATCAAGTGAGATGGAGATTAAGGGTGTGTGATAAAAAGGCAAGGTGTGACAGATCCTGGAGAGACAGGAAGTTGAAATCTAAACGTGTGTCTGGGTGTCACAAGGGTGAAATCCACGCTTGATTGATTTGTGTTGTCGTGTTGGACTCTGGCAACACGGCCCAGCAAACCTCTGCTTTGGCAACATGTGCCTCACTGACATGACGCACACCTCGCTCAATGAGACGGAGTGGAACAGAACATAAACACATGTCTCCATATAGAGCAGCTTTACACAAAAGAGCCCGCCTGCTTCACTCTCTCGCTGTGATGTCATGTGCTGCTGTAAACAGCGGCGCCAAGGTTCACGTCAGGGCCAAGGTTGGTTTGCCCCACAGAGAACACTTCTCAATACCTTTTTAGTCCGACCTGCCAAGTCCACTTACAGTATGTAATGTATGTAATGTAGTTCAGCATTTTTACACAAGGTAGTTTTACAGCTACTAGATATTAATTTTCTTGAATTGTGGGGAAGTGATTGAGTTTCTGTGTGTTGATCTTTTCTGCTCAGGCCATTAAAGTGATTCGTCACCCTAAATTTATATTTCCCATTATCAGTGAGAGGCTTTTTTAAAGATAGAACTCACTTCTTTTTTTTTTAATAATGGATTCCAATTACAAGTTTTCACAGCGGAAATATTGAGCAAAAGATTCTCAGAAGCTTCTCCAACTGATCTGATCGTTTCTAATTTATCTGTAGACTAATTTCTGACCAATTTACCAATAATTATTTAAAACATCTGAAAACAACAATAACATAGCATCATATTCATAAAGCAAGTTCCAAGGCACCAAAATACAGTATAAAATCCAAAATGATATAAATAAGAGAAAAGCAACATTTTACTATTGATTCAAGATTTAAATGATTAGTCGATTATTAAAATAGTTTTTGATTAATATTCTGGATCCACTAAATCTTCCAAAACCTGTTTTTTTGTTGTTGTTGCTAAAATACAGCTACATACCTGAGACCTCATGCACAACCCTGTTACTTGTGTTCTTTTCAACAGGGGTTGAGTGTTTGATTCTCAAACGACAGACGTTTGCTGGTGCAGGACTTTTAAAAGCTCTAAACTTAGTGTCAACACTGTTTCTGCATGAGTACGGTCCAACAGTCTGGGCACAATATTGGTGAGCTGGAGGGACACAGCTGGGCATTTATTCCTAAGAGGACAGAGAAGTCAGTGTTTGACATCTACCAGGGGCGGCGTGCAGACCTGTGGTCCATCTGGC
Source organism: Chaunax sp. Z400 (assembly GCA_037577475.1). Taxonomy (NCBI): domain Eukaryota; kingdom Metazoa; phylum Chordata; class Actinopteri; order Lophiiformes; family Chaunacidae; genus Chaunax; species Chaunax sp. Z400. The sequence continues at coordinate 23,565,221 of CM075197.1, forward strand.
CGTCTGCTCTGGGATTGACAGCGACGTTGCTTGAGCCTCCAGGGAACATCATGTAGTCTAGAAATCCTCTTTTCCATGCTCCCTCTGTCAGTCAGGGTGTATGTGTCTGTACATGTTGGACTGTATGTTGTGTGGTGTTTATGAAGAGGTCATTCAGTTCTAATAAATCCTGTATCGGAAGCTATTAAATCACAGAGTTACATAACGAGTCCTCCGCTGCTCCACTGACTGACGCCTGCTCTCTGACCTGACCAGTATTGACGGCTGGCAGCACTAATGACGCATGTCCCTTCACCAGCAGGATTGATAAGCCTTGGTGATATGCATTATTAATGATACAGTGTTAGCCAGTTTAATTATTTATGTGTTTTATGGCCGCCCTTTATGTTTGTGTGTATGTGTTTGTTTACAGATCCGCCGCAGGAGGCCCACACCTGCCACGCTGTTCAGAGTAGCCGATCAATCCTCTCCCGAGGATGACCAGTCCACTCATCAGGTAAAGGTGAAGTAAAAAAACACTCTTCTATTATTATAAGTGTCCCATCTGTTCCATTTTTTAAGGTTGTCATTTTATTGTTAAATGACATAATGGTAAAGTGTGTTACTCCATTCCACCATCTGTCTCTCCAGCTGGTATTTATTTTGTACACCTGCTGGATTCATCATTGTTTCCATCATCACAAAATCACGTTGTGTGTTCAAAACCAAGAACTCAAATTCAGACTTTTAAACATTTTAAAATGATCTGAGCTGGAAGATTTATTATCACCCTCAGACAATATATATCCACTGAAGAAGGCCACAAGATGTAAATGAACTGTACTTATGTAGCTTTTCTGGTCTGACTGACCTCTGAAAACGCTTTACAACATAAGCCAGCATTCACCCATTCACACAAACGTTCATACAGTGGTGGCATTCGTACCATGCAAGGCGCCACCTGCTCATTAGGAGCAGTAACCAGTCATGCAAACACTCACACACCAATGGAAGAGCCATTGGGAGCAATTTGGGGTTCAGTATCTTGCCCAAGGACACTTCGACATGTAGACTGCAGGGGCTGGGGGTCGAACCACCAACCTTCTAATAAGTGGACGACCGCTCTACCACCTCATAAGTCACTGCTGCCTCCTGTGGCCAAAGGTTCCAAGAAAAACAACAATGACGAAAAGAAATTGTCAAAAAAACTGATGAAGTTTTGAAGTTTGTAGTTCTTATTGCAGTTTCTAGCAGACTATATAAAAAAATGTTTTTCTTTTTATATTAAGGTGCCATCATGAAAAAACAACAACATTGAAACATCTTGGGTTTGAATGTATTTCTTATTGTCTGCATCATAAACTCCATCATCATCTTTTAATCTGCTGCTGTGTCTGAAATGAGCTAAATAATCAAAGTTCTGGAACAAAGACATCAGAACTTTCTCACAAATTCTTTTTGCTTATTGTTACTTTTCTTGGATGTTAGAGCTTGACTTTGCAGAATGATGTACCTGCAGATTTTAACACTAGAAGGCTGTTTTCACATTCGTCTGCTCAGAGTGGAACGCCTCTCTGTGCTCACCTTAAATCTGATATGTGCATCTATCAGGATTTTGTGACATCACAACCATTATGGAGCCAATAATGGTCCAGTATGAGGCCTACAAAAGTGTGATGTAAAAAAAATGTGAAGCCCAGAGTATGTCGACACTAAGCACTCTACTAGACACCTCATGTCTAGCAGTTAAATAGTTGATAGATTACAGATTTCAGTCACACATTTTTATTCCCAGCAGAGTATTTGAATGTCTAAACACGCCTTAAAGAGACATTTCAGGAAAATCTCCTTCTTCTCAGTGGGTTGTAGGAGAGAACGGAGTGCTCAAGCCAAAGCGTGTCAACCCAAACGTGTACCAGCCTCCATCACTCAAAGGTAAGCGTGAGCAGCATCGATACTACAGGTGGTGGTTGTGTGTTGTGATTCATCCTTGTGTCCTTTTAGTTCTACCATGCTTCTCTGCAGTCAATCGTCTCCTTGCTTTTCAAGCTTCATGATAAAAAAATTTTTTAAAATGCATGTGACAGATGGGTAGATGTGCATTAAAACCCTTTGCTTCCTTTATTCTGTGCACACGCTTGTGTGATATGCATATAGGCGTGTTTCTGTGTGTTCTCACTCCTATAGTGCACACTCTGCAGCGGGGTCGGTGTGTTTGTGTGATGGAGGGAAAGGGAGAAAGGGAGAGATTAGAGTGTGACAGCTGTGAGACAGTGAGTCTAGAAAGTCTGGATGATCCAGGATTACAGTCAGTTGTGTATACAGCTGTGGCACACACACACACACACACACACACACACACACACACACACACACACACACACACACATACTCACACATGCACAACACACATATAGGCAGGATAGAAGTACATAAACCCAAATATGTAGTTTCTTTTGTGTCTTTATGCATGTTGCATGTCCTTAAAGAAGCAAAGATCTACATTTAAGACCTCGTCAGCAGAGCTTAAGTCAATGGAGATTTCTGGGTGTGTGTTGCATGTCAAGCGATTACATGATGAGCGCTCCTGCATCATAAATCTGCCCTTCGTCAGCTCAGACGCAGAGAGTGAAAGGGAGAGCTTCCTTGGAATAATTTACAATTACGTAACCTTCCTCAGGCGAGGGTACGAAAGAGAGGAGCCAAGGTGACCCAAAGGAGGCGAGAGGGGGGGGAGTTAATGTCACCAAATAGATTAGAGTGTACAGGGAGGGAGAGAGGGAAGAGTGTGAGTCATGGAGAGATAAGGGTCAACACAAACAGATGGGAGTACGGGGTGAATTAAGGGACAGAGAAGAACAGCGGAGGCTCTACTGTTAAAAATCAATGTGGGATACCGTTCTGCAGCCACCTGTCTGTCTGTGCATGTGTTTAATTGGCTCCCTGTCTAACTGGCACCTATTAGAAACCCTGTGAGGCTTGAAAAAAAAACTGACAGTGTTGAAGCGTGGTAAAACCAAAACAACATATCCCTCTATCCTCGTGTCTGTGTCCATGTGTCTGTGTGGCCCAACCCTTCCTCGTGTGTGTGTGTGTGTCTGTGTGTGTGTGTGTGTGTGCTGTGTTTACCTGTGTGTAGCTGTGCAGAAGATGGCTGAGGCACACATGCAGAACCTAGGTGTCTACACCCCTTATGAAGACCCTTGTGAAGGGGAGGAGGAGGAGGAGGAGGAGGAGGACCACTGGCAGGGGGAGGAGGGAGAGGACTGGTCTCCCACCAAAGCTGCTGGTGAGAGGGAGGCTCTCGGGGGACCGTGACAGCAGCAACACAAGGACAACACTGTTGTTGTTTAAGGAAAATACACCCGGTGGCACTTTAACACTGTTAAAGACAGAACACCTGTCATTGCATCTTAATTTACCCACTGTTTGGTTTGGTGTATTTATTTTTATCGGACAAATGAAGATAAGATAAATGGTGAGATGTCGCTTTCCAGCACATCAATAAAAAGTAAGTTTAATAGAGAAAAAGAAAAATCAGATTTCATTGCCACAAATCCAATTTGCTGCCATAATTTAATTTTAAATTTTGAAAATCAGAGAAATTGTGTATACGGGAAATGAAACAGGCAAAGCTGTACCATAAAAAAAATGCAGTGTCAAAGTATCTGATGGTGTATTTTCCCTTCAGGTTTGTGTGTCTTTTCCTTTATATTTATCCTGATGGTGTTTGCACACATTTCACACAGTCAGACACTTCAGAACCAATTTTTTCTCTCACTACAAGAAGCCGTCGCTGATAATCCTCCTTAAACAGAGTGAAAAACGTGTTTTTGTCTTGAAAGATGTGACTCAACAAAAAGTAGAATGCCACTCAGTAGAGGGCATACCTCTCCTGACGCATGCCCGGTGAAGATTTGTGGAAGTTGGGTCATAGTTTTTGTGTGATTAGGGACAACGTTGGAAAATGCAGAAAATCCTGGATCTTTTCTTTGATCCCTTTTATTCGGATCTGCACCAAAATTCATTTGCTTCTTTCCATGCGATGTAACATCCTTCCACAAGTTTCATGGAAATCCATCCAGTAGTAACTAAGAAATGGACAGGGATGGGAAGGTTAACTCTTTGATAGATGTAATCAAGCTTTAATGTTGTCTTATTTTTATATTGTGTCCAAGTTGAGTTTTTTTATTTAGGTAAATGCACAAATATGGCACAAATAAATCATAAAAAAGGGTGTTATTATAATTTGCCCGATGGTTCAAAGACAAAATTAAAGCCACAGGCAGAAAGAAAAGCATCAGTCTGATTAACCTCAATCTGATGATATTAGGCGGTGGCTTTGTTCACTGCTTTAACATTTATGTATTATTTAACATACTCTGAAATGATTTGTTTCCATAACAAATGTGATATGAGACTTTCAAAATATAACAGAGCTGCTCCTCTGTGATGAAACTGCAGTTTTCAGGGTAACATCCCTCCTCTGTGGCCCACCAGCTGCACAAATCTGTCAGAGGGCGGACTGCAGCTGACTAAAGACCTGGACCCAGCACCATAGGGACCAGACAGGATTTACAAGGACAGGGAGCAGCAGTCTATGTGCAGATCCTCTTCTTCTATTATTTCATAGGCCTGCTTCAGTGCAGGGTCTGAGTTTCAGTTATGTGCTGCAAGTTTAATCTCCAGCCAGACAAAACTAGACAAAAAATACTCAAATCTCACATTGAAGTCAACTTTTCTGCATATATTATTTCATTCCGTGCCGTAAAACTGTTGTATTTTAATCTCCATTATATCATTGAGAGTTAATTGCTCTGTCGGCCCAGATGACAGACACTTTGAATAAATCCCTTTGTATAAGCCTGGTGAAACACAAAGTACCTCAAACAGGATGCTGAAGGACCCTAATTGGTTCCTTTGAATGCAGTTCATCTGTTCTCTCAGCCTGTGTCTTCACAGGCAGAAGACAAATCAAGACAAACAAGATGTTTAACCAGCAGGCTCCTCATCACAAGACTGACATCTGATGAAAGTCTAGTGTCACAGTAGTACAAACCTGTAAGCACAGTGTCCTGTTCAGCCTCATCCAGCCTGTTTCTGAATCTCTGAGATACTAGAAAGGAAGAAATAAAGAGAAATCTGATCAAATAGTGAAGCTCAAATACTTAAAGGCGTTGCTGAATTGATTATAGATTAACACAGTCAAGGGTTTTAAAAAATGCTTTACCGTGTTCACCTGTAAAGTTGCTTGGGTGGTTTATCGTAGGAAAATAACAACCTATATTTTGTTCCTTATTAACTTCCAGTGATTGTCTTAATCAGTAACAAAAAGAGACACACAACAAAGCCATCATCGTGACACAACAAGACTATGCAACATTTTACCTCATCAGGAACTAATGAGTCCCCATCAGCATTGATTACAGCAGTAATCCTCCTCCTCATGGATTGACACAACCTCTGGATGATGTCATCCTGTGGGAGGAGGGCTCACCCTTCAGTCAGAGCTGCCTGGAGATGCTGCTGAGTCTGTGGAGGATGTCCACGCTGTTAGGCTCGCTCGCTAAAACAACCCCACAGGTTTTCAATGGGGTTTAGGTCGGGGCTCATCGCTGGCCAATCCAGAACACCAGAACCAATAGCCAATGGCGCGATCCCGGTCACGTTGACCCGGGCCGTGGCATCCTTACAGATCTCATTTTCTCCCTAATCGTTGTGCCATTTTATAGGGGTGGGTTAGTTTAACAAGGGAGTGATTGTTTGGAAAATATTGTCAATGTGTGACCCACAGTGCAAAACTCAATAATATTAATTTTACTTACCAAATGACACGTTTAACTGACTCAAAGCAAGGAAATTTTTTTCTGCTTTAAAAAAAAACATCCTTAAATTATACTACAATACTCCTACACCAGAATTTACCCACAAACATCTCAATACAAACAAAAGACACATCGTTATGGTATATTTATATCAATGGCAACAATTTTGCTATTTCTTCTGACACCTCTTTGTCTCCTTAGATCACCAAGAGACAGCAACCACTGAGCGGTCAGACAAGTTTTCCAGCGTGAGAGAGACGACCAAGCGGATCGAAGCAGCACAAGAGGAAGAGGAAGAGGAGGAGAAGGAGGAGGAGGATGAGAAGAAGGGAGACAAAATCAAAGGAATGACTGAGGAGAACAACTGGGGGAGCAACTGAGACAGAGAGAGAGAGAGAGAGGGAGCAGGGCAAACATTTGGAGGGAAGAATCTGGGAGGGTGAAGGTGTTTCGTCATACGGTTAAAATCTGAGGAACTCAGAAAAAATGAGGTTGTGCTGTTTTGTGGTTGTCAACAGTGAGGATATGAGCGAGGGGTCGAGTGAGTGAAAGATACTTCAATGAAATCAAATATTTGACTGGGGAAAGGTTTTTGCATCACCTCTAAAGGGTGAGGTGGATTAAAGAGAGGGAGTGTGTGTATTAGGAGTCAGCCCTTATGAGCGGGTGAGGACTGATCTACTGACAGAGCAGACTACAGATGCCACCTTCGCCCTGATGGCCCTTTATTTATAAAGAGTAGAGGGGCCAAGGTTAGCATGAACCAGTCCCCCTTTAACCTTTAATGCTTCTGCACAGAGCTAAATGTTCCTTTAAAGAGGGTAAATACCACAGTAATTAAAAGTACACTCATATGAAGTCTTTTATGAGCCTTTCAGAGGGACTTTAAATGTCTCTGGTAAATGTTCCACCTTGTTTTTAGACATGGCCTGTTCTCCTTTCATTCAATGTTTAGCCCTGTGATTAAATGCGCATGTACTGCCATCGTGTGGTGGAAACAGGAATGACAGGTTTAAAGTGATACTCCAACCCAACCGCTACAAAGTTATATTATTATTTTTCAGCTTTAATTCTATCGATGGTTAACATTAGTCATTCATGTATTTACACTGTGTAATGGTCTCTCTATGCAGTACAAATAATGGACCTTGCAATTCGGATGTTGGATTTCAAATTGCCTTCCTAAACCTGAGGGATTCATGGAGGAAAGAAAATGCAGCATGGAATCCAGCATTACTGGGTTTTTAGTTGGTTTTTTTGTTTTATTTCATAGATAAAATTAATATTTTTCACCTTTCTATCAACCAGGGCTGAAAATTTATGGATTATGACTTAAATCTCTTTTGTCCATAAGAACAACAAGAACCTTAATTCATATTATTTCCTAAAAAAAGTACCCATAGAAATTTCTGCATTACAAGATACACTCAAGGGATTTAAAAACACGCCGCTGTGTGCCTCCAGCATGTTAATGGTACAATCCCTGTCATGTTTCCCCAGCTGTGACATTCTTGCAAAATGAATTTCTCCCTTATATTTGTGCCTTTTCATTGGGGTGGGTTAGTTTAACAAGGGAGTGGTCATTCAGGGTAATTTGGATAAAGCCATCATGGATATTTCCCTAGCAATTTTCAGACTCACAAGAAAAGCGTGACCAAACCTCATATGTTGAGAATAATCACAAAACCTGCCCTACATATAGATGTACAACCATTTTTAAAGTGGACAAAAGGTTTTCTCGCATTAGGATGAAAAGTTAATGGTGCATTTTTTTAAATCCTTTGAGTGTACTTCTATTTAGCCCACCATATGTGTTGTAACATGTTTCAACAACTCAATCTAGAGTCTATAATTAAAAGCTAGATAGGCCTGTTAAAACACCTGGGGTGGAGTATCACAAAATATAAGTCACCAAGATGATTGTTTATAATTCTTGAATGGGCAAAGCTACCTCTAATTTGTTTGAAATACCCAACTGTAGCCTCCAAACATCACACATTTCATCTCAACTCATTGTCAACTGACACAATATCCAGAAATAGCAAATATATGTTTGTCATTTCAAAAGCTTTCCAATACCATTGACTCATTTTGGTTTGTTCTGTGTTCAGAAATTCCCGTTTGTATGCTAACACTTTTCTAATATCATCTGTTGAATGATGAATAAGTCACGGATGTGTTGTCAGAGCTATTTTTCTAATCTAGTGTTGTGTATGAGTAGCTCATCTCTGTCCTTTTTCTGTTGCCTATACTTACAAACCTGCTTAAAAGCGTGCAGCACACACAGCCCAAGATCAGGCACTGACTGACATTTGAACAACCTGCACAGACTTTCTGCAATTATTTTTAGCAGATATTCACTTGGTCTCTCTTTTCTTGCCATCAAAAACAGCTTTTAAATGTAATTTAATGTAATGTAATTTTCAGTTTAATTGAAGATTCATCATCTGATATATATAAAGGTTTCCGGTTGGATGAATGAATCTTGCTGTAGCTGTGATTTGTAAATACTGTGTGAAACCCAAATTGTGGGATGACTGGATGAGCAGGTTATTTGTGTTGATGCTCTGCAGCCAATGCTGTCCTCCCTCCCTCTCTGTGCACCTCCCCTGTCCCGCTGGGTAAGAGGAGAACAACCATAGAATGACATGTATGTACTCCTCTGCTTGTTCTGTCTTTATTTTGATCTTTTTTCCCCCCCATTCTTAATGTAAAGTGGTTGTTTTAAAATGAGCAACAATATGATATCAAAATAAAGTGTTTTTCCTTTTCTCCTTTAAACTAATCTGTATCTGTGTGTGTTTATATAATCATAATGAATGAAGTAATTAGAGCATCCTGTGAAACACATCATTCTGGTTTTTTTTTTGCTGCTTTTGGTTAGATTTGGTTATAGGTTAGATATCATATGTTTAAGGGCTTCTTCTTCTTCACCACAGCAGATCAACCGTCTCCATCTCGACCTATCCACTACATCTTCCTTCCTCTGTCACACCCCTCATCCCTCATCTGCTTTAAGGGCTTATACGTCTTGGTAAAAACCTTTCGTCGTTGATTTTTTTTTTATTGTCTCCTATTTTCCAACAAAACCGGAAGTACAATACAGCGTACACTCTTGCTAAGTTTGAAAAAGCTAAAGCTGGTCCCATGGCTTTTTTGATTAGAGGCATTGATGTCTTGCTGCAAAACGAAACTTTGGCTTTGAACTACTGTTTAGAGTAGTCTGGTTTGAACTAGATGTCTATTTCCCTAAAATAGTGCAGATGTACACTCCAGTTTATTTTTTAAAGCTTTATTTTGAAACGCTGTTAGCGGAAGTTAATATGTGAGGTTGTTAGCCATAGCCATTCTACTACGAATGTCTATGATAGCACATTGATAGCACTTTCAAATTAAAAACAAGGGAAGCGCCGTCATAGCAGTCACATGATTCTTCCTGTTGGAGCGAAGTAGGTAGGGATATATCACGCTGTGACATTTAGTCTTTGACATGTCAGCCCGGAAGACTCGGCAGGCGATGATGATGCGTTAAAACAAGTAAGTTTGATGCTTTACATTTGTGTTTTTATTCCAATAAAATGGGGATTCATTTATCTTTATTTCTTGATGCATATCGTTACTTCCTGTAGCTGTTCACTTGAGACAGGCTGTGTGAGTCGTTTTTCTTAATGGGGTAACAATTAGCAAACGAGACTTAACGCTAACTTGCTTGAAATTGAAGGTAAATTAGCCGGTGTAAACTAATCGCAGGAGCTTACTAGCGTGGCTAGTAGCTAACTAGCCGGGCTAACTAGCCTGGCTAGTTAGCCCGGCTAGTTAGCTAGCTAATCATGGTTCGATCAGCAGATGTTTACTAGAGTGTTGTGATCCCGTTGATTATTTTCTGTGGTGTGTTTTTGTTTTTAACTCTGATTGACAGAAGTAAGTTAGCTTGCTAGCTTTCCTGAAGTACCGTCAGACAGTCCTTTGTTTTTAAGCATAAGTGAGGGGCGGGGGTGTCATGGGGTCCGAAATGACTAAACATTTAAACGTTTAAAGTTGTCCTGACCACGATGAGTTGTTTTTCTAGCAGCGTATATGACCCATGATACTCGTTAAGTCTAAATTCATTGTCTTCGAATAATTCTAGACCGACACAATCAACGTAGTCTAATCGTGATTCACTGGATTAACTGAGGTTCAATGGTCAAACCTGTTGGCGAAAAAAAAGACCATCTGTTATGAACAAATAAACAGATGTTAAAGTGTAAGCAGCCTTCAAAAAAACGCTCCAGTATTAAAATAGCACATATTTATATAAGCCCCTATTTTATATTAGGTTTAATGGCTAAATCTACTATTCAACAATTTAAATACCTCAATACAACAGATATTACCAGTGTTTTTCTCAAATATAACACAAACTATTGAAAAAAAAAAAACTACTGCGGTGACATGATGTCTCCAGTTCTTTGTAGAGACCTTTTTGTTGTTATAACCTGCTGAAAACGTGATGTTTATCTAGACACCAGTATCTGGCAGCATTCCTGAGGAATCTTAGCCCCTTCCTCGTGGACAAAGGCCTCCAGTTCTGGAATATTCCTTAGTTTACATGCTGCAACCGCCTGAATAAGTTGTTACAGTAAATGGCTGGATACATGATGTGGTTATGAACACAGAAAGCACATTTCACATTAAATAGCATAAAAAAAACAAATGGATCATTTGTGTGGTGAGGTGCTGTTTCTAAGGGTTTTCAGGTATCTTGACTTCATTAATATTCCCATAGTGTGCTGGGGAAGAGTTGTGCGACATGATTACCTCCACAAAGAGGTTATGTTTTCACCTGTGTCTGTTTATTGTTGGTTGGTCTGTTTGCTTATTTGACATTTTTGCAAGATTACACAAAAACTAATGAACTGATTTCCACTAAATTGTGTGGTAAAAACAGTCACACATATTTATTGTGTTTATCTATGACTGTGTGTAGTTTGGTGCAGATGCAGATAATATTTGCCAAATCAAGACACTTTTCTAAGGGGTGATCTCTCAAGAGTGAGGCTTGTGTAGGTCCGGCCTCGGAGTTCCATTCTGGATTTTATCTCGACTTGCTGCTAAATCTGACCCTCCAATGATATTTTATGTGAAATAAAAATATTAATTTGGTTGTTTCATTATCACTGAATAATATGATACACTGCCCATTTTAGTTTCTATTTTTACTCTCTTGTGCTCCATTTCTGATGTGGCACACTGCCTTGGAATTCAGTGTGTTAATGTTAACTGCTTTTACGCTCTGCTTTTATAGGTTTTTTTATATCCATTTTGGATTTAAGTGAAATTTAATCTCCCTTGTTGGAGGGAGAGTTTCCTGTCACCGCAGGAATGCTGGGTGCAAAGTATGGGGACCTCGGGGGCAGCCTCCCGACCATCGCCTCCTTGAATGCGTCCCACTCTACTTCGCTGTCCATCCACTCCCCATACCTGTTTGTACCACCCGCTGAGCGCAGGGCCATCTCTGACGTCCGCCGCACCTTCTGTCTCTTCGTGACATTCGACCTGCTCTTCATCTCCCTCCTGTGGATTATTGAGCTGAACGTGAGTGTCCAGTTAGGTTCGACGGTGATGGGCGAGACTCGGTTTGACTCTGATGTGGGCTTTTCTTTCTGTTCTCCCTGTAGATCACCAGCTCCATCAAGGAAAACTTAGAAAAAGAGGTCATCCACTATGACTACAGGTCTTCCTTCTTTGACATCTTTGTAAGTGGGTCATTCCATGTCTGTACACATTTCGGATCATGCTTGGAAAGCCTCTCAATGACAGACCTGCTCTCTAATTCGTGTCTCAAAGAGATCTGGCGGACATTGTTGTAAAACCTGGTTGCTTTTATTGACACAAAAGAAGAAAATATTAGCATAAATTCACACATGATGGCTTTTTTTTTTCCTTCTCTGTTCCCTTCCTCGTCGCCTCAGGTCCTCGCTGTATTCCGTTTCCTGTGTCTACAGCTGGGGTACGCTGCTTTCCACGTGAAGCACTGGTGGGTCATTGCGGTAAGTGAGCTCAGCTGCAGGCAAGAACACGCTGATGAAATCATAGAAAGTCCTTTTATTAAGTTCAATTCCTCTTTCCTCCACAGGTTACCACTCTAGTGACCAGCGTCTTCCTCGTCGTTAAGGTCATCTTATCTAATGTGAGTGCACCGCCCCCAGCTCCTCAGTCGAAACCACTGAAACTTTATGACCTCTCCTTTTATGTCAGTAATTGTCTGTCTGACCAGAGGGTGAGCCTATTTAAAATGTTAGTGTTCTGAATCACTGACATGTTCTCCTATGTGCTCTTGGTCAGAGATTTTTACAGCTCTCTTAAATTAACAATGGGGAAGTAAAACTACGTCACATGGAGCCATCACTTCTGTAAGGGAAGTAGTAACTGTTATACCCGACAACTTCAGGCTGACAGGGTTTGTGTGTCTTAACAGCTCCTGTCCCGGAATGCCTTTGGCTATGTGCTACCCATCACTTCGTTTGTGGTGGCCTGGCTGGAGACCTGGTTCCTGGACTTCAAGGTGCTCACTCAGGAGGCCAATGACGAGCGAGGTGGGAAACATTCCTGAGATATACTGCAGGAGGTCATACTGTAGTTATCGCTCTGCCCGTCTGTCAATAAACTTTTTTTTTTTTGTTCTTGCTACTGAAGCTTGGCTAACGCATCAAACATATGAGAGTGGTGCCTTTTGGTATTTTTGGAATTTATAACATTATTATTTTTCTCGTTTTGGGGGGAAAATATTCAACTTTGACTATTTTGATTTTGGAGTGTTTGTCTGGAGCGTAACTTAAAACCCATTTCATATCTTCTACAAATTGCGCACACACATCAACCATATGCTGGAGGTAGTGCCTTTTGCTATTGACAGATTTTTTACAATTTTAATGTTTTATGTTTCCATGGCAACATCTTATACCTATTATTAAAAGAGTGAGAGTCATTTTTGAAGCAAAACCTCTGTATTCCTTCTTTAACGAACTGTGCTTGTAGACCAGGAATGATGTGAAACAGCGTTTGCTGATTATTATTTATCGTTTTATTTTTTTTGCATTACCATGGCAACAATACAATGTTGGATTTGGCCTCAAAAGAGGATACAGTGTGTTTAGCTCAGTTGGTAGAGCGTGTGCCCCATATATTGAGGCTGCAGTCCTCCAGTGGCCGGCGCGGGTTCGATTCCGCCCGTAGCCCCTTGCCACACATTTACCCCCCCACTCTTTCTCCCGCATTTCCTTTCACCGCTTCGGCTGGTTTCTGTTCATTAAAGGCAAAAAATGCCCCAAAAAATACCTTTAAAAGAAAAAGGGTATCTGTGTATTGAAGCTTACTGCTCAGATCACAAGCTTGTGTGGATTACTCTGAGAAATCTGTGGCCCATGAAAGCATTTTTTTCATTTGAAACTTCAACTGCTCGCTTGATTTTTCTCTTGATTGTGTGATTTTTCTCTCCAGTTTTCATTAGCAGGAGTTTGATATTTATTCCTAACCGACTGCTAAACTGAAAAAGCTTGCATTCATACTATATCATCTCCTGATGGCTCCTGTTAACCATCTTTCTCCTTTTCCCTCAGCCTACCTAGCAGCGGTGCATGCAGCCTGTGAACGAGCCCCCATGATCTACCCTCGCGCTGTTTCAGACGGACAGTTCTACTCTCCACCTGAGTCTGTTGCAGGTGATGTCTACGCATCTCTACATCTGTTCTTGTGCAGTCTCTCTCTGTGTGCCTTCAGTATGTTCTGCTTTTACAAGAAATTGAGTTTTAGCTCCAAACTTGTGTCTTCAGGCTCTGAAGAAGATCTGGATGAGGAGGGTCTCGGACGTAGGGCCGTCACCACACAGGTAGCTGCATCGGCCTTGAGGAGTTTCAAACTCAGCCCCGCCTCTCACCCGATCATGACTGATAACTTTCCTCTCCTCCTCCTCTCACTCTTTCTCTCCAGGAGAAGGAGTATGTCAGACAGGGTCGTGAGGCCATGTCTGTGGTAGAACAGATCCTAACCCAGGAGGAAAACTGGAAATTCGAAAAAAACAACGTGAGTGTCTGCTTAAGCACGTATGTTGTTTTCACGTGTGTGACAGCATAGGAGCTTCACTTTTAATCAATAAAACATAGCTCTTCCTGTTTCAATGTAAAACTCCCAAACAAGACAAGCCACCAAAGTCTAAGACTTGAATTAGTTTGCTTTACGCCATATGGAAGATTAGAATTTGAAAGCAATGAATGAATCTAAATCAGGCGTTGACCTGGTGTATTGGCCCCAGACCAATAAATCAACCAAGCTGATATATCAGCTGATAGTAGCATATTGGTATATAAATCAGCTCATTGAAAGAACAGTTTGCCCATCAGAGAGCAAGGACACGTCGATTTCTGCACTCTAAAAAGTTGTGTTCGGCAACATGTCGTCACAATTATTTAAAAAGCAAATCGAACTAATCTGTATCAACATTATTTAGGTTATGTGTTGGGAAAAAAATACTATTGGCTGATGTATCTTAATTGGATTTTTTTTTAAAGCACTGGTCGGCCTGAGTCAATCCTGTTCAACCCTTTTAGATCCAGTTTAGTAGACTGTTTGGGGAGAAGAAACTAAAGGTGTTACAGATGCACATCTGTGACATCAAAGCTTTTTTTTTTTTTTTTTTTACATTGAACTAACTCCTTTCCAAGCTAATGCCATCTCAGTCATCGATAAAACGATCGGTCCGACATGTAGGTGAAAAGCGTTGAGCTCAGTTTGGTTAATAAACGATGAGCTGTGCTCTCTGCTCTCACGGCTCCACAATTGATTTGGCATTTGTTTGCATGGATGTGCTCACCTGAAGACTTAGCCGTGGGCACTCGCAGGAGAAGTTGACTCGGAATTCAATCATTCAAACCACGGCAGCAAAACAAATCGATTTGGATCGATTCCCCTTGATCTTAACCCTCCATTCCGCTGCAGCAGAGATGTCGTAGGCGTCGGTCTAAGGTTCGGCCCGTGATGTCACCGTCATATGGAGCGTGCTTACTGGGAAAGCTCAGTAAGCACGCTCCACTGTGCATGTGCTTTACAAATGCCTTGGGAGAAATTTAGCTCGCACATGAGGATTTATTACGATCACATCAGCACAAACAAGTGGAATGTGAGTATTTTGTCTTATCTTGCTTAGGAAATTTGAGATGCTGCCCCTTCGTAACGTTTTGGAATATGCTTATTAGATTTAGGGTTTAAGCACTCCTTTGAGAACCTCACAGTTGAAGCGCAAACATTGAACCAATTTGATTCAGAAAACAATTGATGTTACCAACGCCTTATTGAGAAATGTAGTTAAACTAGTCGTGCTGCTGCTGCCAAAATACTGCATTCAGAATACTGGAACTACAACTTACTGCCAGATCAATCACGTTTTAAGGTGGTTAATTAAATATTTCGCACACGGTTCTTTGCAAAAATGAAAAGCAGAGCGGATAAGGTTCAAATACTCATCAAAGTCTAAACTTAATGAAAATAAAAAACAAATATTTCAGCAACTTAAGAACCGATCCATGAAAACTATCCACTTAAAAAAAAAAAAGGTGATTTGCATTTTACCACCAATAAAATAATTCTGCTGACATTCTTTTTAAGTTCCTCTCAGATGTACAGAAATAAAGCGAACGCATCGTGATACTAACAGTCTTCTGTTGCCAGGACATCGGGGACTCTGTCTACACCCTGGAGATTCCCTTCCATGGGAAGACTTTCATTCTCAAGGTACGTCGGCCCTTCGTGCTTTCAGTTTCACATGTTCCACAGTATGGTGTAACAGTAAAAGAGAAGGCTAGGCTTTATATCGCTGCAGATTAACAATCCTTTTTAACACCTCACCAAAACTGACTTAAACACAGTTTGCAGCTGAAGGCAGTTATATTGAGTCTCACTGCAAACAGTTCTTTTAGTGTGTAATTTCTCTGAGGGGAAATCTGCTGTTGACTGGATTTACCAGCCGTTGGCTCTGTTTTCAAACGATTTACAGCTGTGATGAGCTGTTACTGTAGATCATAAACAAGGTCCGGTCACAACCCTCTCTTCAGCTTTGTTTGAAGAGCACGTCTGTCGATAAGTTATTGATCGACTTCACATATGTGCTCATTTTGGCGATTGTGGAATCTTTTTTTTTTTTTTTTTCCCAAGACTTGTTTTTCTCATTTTCCTGGTGAATGACTCATAGAAATATCGCCCTGTAGTGTGACAAGCATTCAAAAACTCCACAGGGGAGGAGCCCTGAAGTGTTCAGTAGTAAGTAAATAAGGATTATGACGTACATTATCGTATTAATTAAAAAGTCAAAGAGAAAAATGAGCCAATAAATTATGGTAATTTACAAATCTATGAAGACACAACTCATTATAAAATAGATGAGCATGAGATTGGCTCAAAGATCAGGGGGCAGTGACACCTGATTACATAACTTTTTCTACATTAGTCACAGTATGACACAAGCATGGAAATACATCTCCCAAGAAAAGAAAATTGTCTTATTAGAAGAAATTATAACATGAAAAGATTTTCCCAAAGAAGAGCGATTCTAAACACACGAGCGCGTGTTTTTGAAGAGTGTTCTTGTTTTTGTTCAGGCCTTCATGCAGTGTTCAGCTGAGCTCGTGTATCAGGAAGTGATTCTTCAGCCAGAGAAGATGGTCCAGTGGAACAGAACTATCTCCTCCTGCCAGGTGACACCTTTTTTTTTTTTTTTTGCTCACTTTTCTTTCCTTTTTTTCATGGTTTAGTTGTGTCGTAGTGTCGTGTCCAAGTCTCACGCGGCTCTTTGCCTTTCTCCACAGATCCTCCAGAGGATTGACGATAACACTCTGGTGTCATATGATGTCTCTTCTGGAGCAGCAGGGGGAGTTGTGTCCGCAAGGTACATCAGTGCACCGTATACAGCAGGCTTCTTCTTCTCCTGCTTTTTTTCTTCTTTTTATTACGTCTTTTTGAAATGAATTTATTTCTCTTCATTTAGGGACTTTGTTAATGTTCGGCGGGTGGAGCGTAAGCGGGACTGCTACCTCTCTGCCGGCATGGCCACCGACCATGAAGCCAAGCCTCCGTGCGGTCGCTACGTGAGGTCAGATCATGCCTCTACAGGCCACGTATCACAGATCCAGTGAATTTAATTAATTTTGTGGATTTGATGAAAGTGCAGTTGTGTTAGTTTCCTTGAAACTCTTCTCTGCCTTTTTATTTCTGACCTCAGGGGAGAAAACGGTCCAGGAGGATTTGTCGTCCTCAAGTCAAGCAGTAACCCGTCCGTCTGCACTTTCATCTGGGTCCTCAACACAGACTTGAAGGTGAGAACTGCAGTCGGCCTGTCATTTTCTGTTAGTGTAGGCAAGATGGGAGGGGCTTTGTGTTAAAGATGTTTGAATTCAAATGGTCTGCATTTAGAAAATTGGCAAATAGTGACAGGATGAAGGAAACTAGAATGAGAAAAGATCAGATATGTGTTTGTAAATGTGAATCTTTAAATATGCCAGAATCTATTAATAGTAGTATCCAGTAGTTATTCATAAATAAACAATGAATATAGAAGTATTTACCGTGGATTTACCAGAGGGATGAGTAGAAGTCACAATTAGATTGTGATATTATGCTTTACAGGAAATGCAGAAAGTTGGTTGTAAAATTGAATTCACAGAAAAAGCTCCTATGTTATGAAATAGTTTTTTAAAGGATGCAGAAACAATTCAAGATACTGCATATAGTGAACAGTCTGTTAGAGGTTGTTGGAGGACGATAGAAGAATTACATGACTGACCGTTTTGAATCAAAGATAAATGACCTCAGTTCTAATATGAAAAATGCATGTGGAAATTTTTTTTTTTCAAATTTACTAAAGGTAAACTAAATGCCAACCTGAAAGAAGTACACAGTTAACATTAACATGTTTGTGTCTGGTCAGGGCCGACTGCCCCGCTACCTCATCCACCAGAGTCTGGCTGCCACCATGTTTGAGTTCATGACCTTTTTACGCCAACGGATCGCCGACCTGCGGCCTTCTCTCCGCTCCCACCACCACACTTAAAAAACAGGAGCGACGCCTAACTGGTTTAGAGTCGTCTCTTCCTGTTTTCTCTTGAGTGGACCAATGGGCGTAGCAGTACCCAGCAGCACAGCTGGGATGTGCTGCCCTCACCGAGAAGACTGCATTTTAAAGCATATAGGACACCACATTTCAAATCGCAGGAGAAGAGTCTAATCTTCCTCATCCCTCAGCTTCATGTAGTTTTTTGTATTCTGATCTCACACACATTTTTATGTGGACCTGTAATTGTAGACATGTACCGAAACAAGAAAACCTGGATGTGGATGTAAGTGGTTCTCGCTGGCTGTCTCTCTGAGCCTTATATATCTACGCATCGTCCGCCTTTTATTTGCCGCTTCAATTCTTCTTGTATATGCATGTTTTCCCTGCACCGTGTTGAATACATTTCTCTCGTGCTCTAAAAAAACAAAACAAATCCGCCCTCCACAGCCATATTGTAACGCTTGATTTGAATGCGTAGAAGAGAGTTTATTCTATTTAACCCGTACTGTGATAGAAGAAAGAAGACATTGCTGTTTCACCCGCCGCGAGAGGAAGACGCCACTGATCCCACATAGTGTAAGCCTCTTGGTTTTGACCTCATCTCCCATCCCAGGGGTGCAAACATCTTTCAGCTAACATATAATCATCCATTACAGAACCAGGAGGATGTGTCTCAAAATCCTCACCAAGCTCGGTTCTGAGGAAATGACTTATAGTCTAGGATGCTGTATACCTCCTCAAACTATCTTTTGTGCCAATAACCTGAAGTGGCCTTTGTCACGAAACGGCTGATTATTACTGTACGCACGTGACTGCCATTGTCTTTTGTCCGGGCTTCCCCTCGGGCCCCAAAGGCCCATTTATGCTCTACGTTCTGTTTTTTTTTTTTAGAGATGGATGTCCAGCATGTTAAGTTTTAGTTGTTTCCAAGACTGCGCTTCAGAAAAACAATGCATTTGTAATGAAAACTAGCAAAAGGCTGAGGTCTGACTATTGGTTCAAATGAACGTGGAGTTGAACCAGAGTGACTTGTTCTTCCTTGTGCTGGTCAGTCATGATAAATGGGGCATGAAACAACTTTTTTTCCTTCTTTTTTTAAAAACGGTTCACACTTTTTGAAGGAGCATAGTGTAAAAGGGGTGTAATTGTGACGTTCTGACTAAATAGTCACATCATGGCAGCGTGGCCTCAAGGCGTTTTAGGCCCTGGTATGTGTGAATGCTGCAATCGCAGCATGGAAATGTTCCTCTTTTTTTTTGAACTCCAAAAAAAAAAAAAAAAAAAAAATTTGGTCAGGATTTAACTGGATCATTTGTAAGGATTCTTTTTGTGTTTATTTTGAGCTACATACTGTACAGAGGGAAAAAAGATGAAAACATTTCATGAAATAAAAAAAAATTGGTGCCTTTTTCACAGTAACATTACCTATTGGCCTTTTTATTGATTTGTACTTATTTAATTTTGTTAAATCAATATTATTCACCTTCATTACAGGTCTCTTGTGTTCATATTCAGCCTTCCTGAGGACTTAAATGTTAGTTTTTGAATGTATAGATCATTCATCAAACATGTACTGACCAACAGGTTTTGAGTGAACCACTGATGTGTGTCCAATAAAATATATGAATGTATGAATGTGTTGCAGCTTCCAAAACCTCCCATTTAACATGCAGGTAATAATGTTCTTTTTATATACCCATTTTATCCCATTCATATATGTGTTTATCTGGTAGTGACAGAAAGACTGTCTTTCTCATGTGTGACTGCATTAGAGCAGGTGATGCGACATAAAAAAGTTACCACGGTGGATTCTACTCACATATTTTCCACCATTTGATCCTGAGCGTGTTTTACATGGTGAATAAAAAATGCCCCGTGACTTTATCCGAGGTCACGTGTGGAAAAAATAAAAAAATAAAGACCTCTGTCTTCTGGATGCCAGATCACCCTCCACATTTTGGTCATTATCTCATACTGTCACATGTTCACAATGTCATTTCTTTCTTTTTCTTTAATGACACATAATCCACGGACGTGAAGCCAATTTAAAAATGTCCAGAAATTCCGAGAAAATCCGCATAAACATTTTTATTAAACCGCCTTCACACAGATTCATGCTTTTAAGTGATCCAATCAACTGCATACAGTGAAATTGAATAATGCTTAAATCAATACAGTCATAGTACATTAGAGGCATTGTGTGCCTGTTTAAGAGATGTGCTGTCCTTGGGGGCAGAACAGTGCTAAGGCCGTCAGATGAACAGAAGGAGACACTCACATGATTAAGTTGTGATCTTCTGAGGGTGTGTGAATATGTGTGTTTCAAATGATGACGGAACATGTGCCTCACTTGCACTCACTGATTCCCATGTAAGAAGGACCAGTTCCTGGGCTGCCTTCCATCTGAGCAGCTCCACCTGGACAGGCTCTGGCCTCCGATCCCGATGTGGAGCACGGCCCTGAAAAATGGGAAACAGAGGATCAGTCTTTAGAAACTTTTCGTAAACCTGTTTTTCCTTTATGATTATTTTCACCAGACGCTCTTCTTTCTCTCTCCTTTCATTCTAGTGGACCACGTAATTGTAACAGCTTCCTTTTCTTGCTTTGCCACGTCTTTTTTTTTTTTTAATAATTTTTAAACCGAGGCTGTGAAAAAGGTCGTCTCACGAGAGCAGCTTCATGGACGGCAGCATTGTGGCTTAAAGAAAACCAGTTCTCCCACACCAGATCAGATCTGGTATCCACTCCACCGCTGCTTTGAAGGATCAGGGAAGTTGTGAGTGTCTGGATTGTCTGCCCTCCTGAACACCTAGTGACTCCTAACAGATGGGTTCAGCCTTCAGATATTTTTTGAAGTGCTGCTGCTGCTGCTGCTGCACTGGTGACGAAGACGATGATGACGAGAAGCAGCCTTTAATACCGTAAGAAGACATTAGACAGGCCAGAAACAGAAAAGTACTCCATCACATTAGTATATGAGTGTTAACATTTACAAAAAAAAAAAGTCTTTTACAGATTGTCATGTGTGTCACACTTGATGAATAATACATACACAATGAATGTATCAGTGTGTACTAACTGTGCCTCCTGGTGCTTCTGTGTGTTGGTGGACCACACAGTCAGGATCCGTTGGAGTACTTTAACCGTGAAGTCCAGAAGCGCCGGGATGAGGAGACCAATCTGTGGAGCACACCGGGAGACCCCAGCCACACGGAGAGAGAGGACGACCGGGTCCTTCACAGCCTGCTGCAGGCCAGGAAACAGACCCGCATGGGATCCACGGTATGTGAGGGAGGAAGTATATAAGACACCAGAGTCTAAAGGCTTCATTTGGTCACTTAAAGTAAAAAAAAAAATCAAACCAATGAGCTCCAAAGAACTCCTGGTGATGCTAACTGCTTCAAACATATTGGCTAAATTTATTTATATAAGATGCAAAAATACAGAAGCTTCTTTCAGCCACGCCAGAAAAATAAAACACATCAGTATCACATTATAATGTGAAAAGTTTATTATTAGGACTTTTTTTTGTTTTTTTTAATAACAAGATGTTTTCATTTTATGACATAATACAAACTTATCAAGTTATGATGAGACACTTTTATTGTTTTTGGCAATAATTTCAATAAAAGATATTTTGTAATTACATAAAACATGATCATTTTCTTGTTTAAATTATATTTGGTGTGAAGTAAAACTGTTTGCATGAGGACGCTTCTGCTGAGAACACATAAATAGAGGAATGTGGCTCATTTATATGATTTGATTAAGTTCTTGCTGGGGCTGAGACGTGGTGATATTCTGCTCTAATTCAACACAGAGGATGATATGATATTCATTTCACAACGTGGATTGATCATGAGGAGTCCACTTACACCAGAGACCAACTTATATACACCCCTCCGAATGAACACTGATAGATAAAAGTTCCTTGTTATAACTCGATTAAGTTTAAATGTCGTAATAACATGAAAATACATTGTTATTTCATGCAAATATTGTGTTATAACATGAAAAATATGCTGTTCTAATGCTATAATTTTCACATTATAACATGATACTGATCCGTTTTTCTTTTTCAGGTGTGGCAGCAATACGCTTCCGTAGAGAAGTCATAAAACCGTAGTAATGAATCATTTTAAACCGTATGGAATTATCAGCAGGACAATAAATATCCAGTTGCAAAGCAGTCGACCAGAAGAGAGAAATTACCCCAGACTTGAAGACACGTTTGTTTTTGTTTGGTCCTTTTCTTGTTCAGGGCTATCGCCGTCTGAGTGTTGACATCGAGGCCATGAGAGACACCCGTCGAGAAGTCAGAGACAAATGGCAGACAGTCATGGAGAACTTGGGTAACGCTGCACAGATGAGATGAGCATCACTTCTACAAACACACGGGCTCACAGGAATTCCCTCTTTTCCAGGTTTCATGGCGGAGGCCGAGTCGTTGCTGACGGTGTCTGCTGGAGCCTCCATCGACCGCATGCACAACGCTCCAGCAGCCCGAAACTTGCTCGACACGCTCCACTCTGAGACGTCCATCTTCAACTCCAGAGAACCTCCACCAGAGAGATATCTGTTCATCCTGGTGAGAGCATGGCTTTGTCGGGGGGGGGGGGGGAGGCTTTTTTGACACAGGCAGAACCGGATCTATTTTTTGTTTATAGATATAACTACTTACCTATGAGATACATGGAATCTATTTGAATAACTTTTACAAGAAGATGATTAATCACTCGTTTCCCAATCCAAGATTTTAAATCTTGGCGAGTACAGAACAATTTGCGGTGTTTTTGTGTAATCCTTTTAACAGATGCAAAAACATAACCTCTTTGGCATCACAATCTGTAGATGCGTAGGTTGTACTGTAACTAAAACTACTCTATTGTACCCGTTTGTCATTAATCACTGGTTATGGCCAGTAGGCAGTTTTAGAGAGGACGCCATCCCCCTTGTTAACCTGCCCACCTTCTCCATCCCATAGTGGTAGAGAATAAATACAGACTGTGACTCTGAACATGACTCTGAACATCAGTGGCTCAGCTGCTGTGTATTGATAAATCCATAGTGTAAAATCTTTATTCTGTATTATATTATAGCCTATATATTCTATAGAGTAGAGTCACCATTATGATCAAAGTGACAAGACACACCTCTGCCTGTAGGATTCTTATTACAATAATATTTCTATGATCTTTCCGTTGCATCTGTGTGTGTGTCTGTCTGTCTGTCTGTCTGTCTGTCTGTCTGTCTGTGTGTGTGTGTGTGTGTGTGTGTGTGTGTGTGTGTGTGTGTGTGTGTGTGTGTGTGTGTGTGTGTGTGTGTGTTGATGTACCTTGCTCGTGATCATTCTGCAGTTAGAATTTTGAATTAATTAAAAGAAAAATGAACCAAGATTCATCCAGTGGTTCAGATCACAGCCCCAGCAGGACATATGGTGACATATTCAAAGCCTTAGTGGAGAACTGATAATAATCTTGGTTTCCCAGCTTCAACCTCTTCTCCTTATTCGCTTCCTTCCTTCCTTCCCAGGATCGTCTCTTGTATCTCGATATAGCTGAGGATTTTCTGGCGAAGGCGAAACGCTTCTACCCTCCGAATGACGACTCTGACGAGGACACGTCGGGCCTTTCCATAAACCTGCCAGCGTTGCTGGCCAGGGTACAGGCCATGAACGGTGGAGGCAATGCGGAAACTGATGAGAGCGGAAGAGAAGATGGAAACATGAGTGACAGAGTCTGAGATCTGCTAGATGCAACAGCAAAAGACACACGACAGGGGGCAGCACTCATCAACCCAGGAGATCTGGATGAGGGAATTGCATAGCTCCTATCTCCAAGTATCTGTTGTCTCATGTTGCTGCTGAGTTTTAGGCAGCACAATCCATCCTTCACCCACCCCCAACTATACAGTGGCTTCCCCAAAGTTCTTTCCCTGTTCTTTGCTCAGCTGTTGTGAGACTTCAGGGTACTCTGAGCAGAGCCTCTTTGTATTCTGTCCTGTGATTATCAGCAGTCATTTCCTCAACTCACATGATTGGTAGCAACAACTGGATGAATAGCTCAGTGATCAGATGTTTCTCAGAGTGTGATGAGAATGTGTGTTTGTGTGTACCTGACATTTCGGAGATATTTTTGGAAAACAGCAGATGGAAAACTATAGTTGGTACCGTATGTTAAAACTTCAGGTGATGCATGAGGGTGATTTTTTTTTTTTTTTTCCCCTCCAGCACTTTTACTGAGAGATTTTTAAGCTCATGTGACAGTTTGTGTGTGATGAAATAAAGACACCGCCTGAAGCCTGTTATGTGTTCAGTGTCACATGTTAGTGTGATGCCTTCTGCTGCCTCAAATTAGTTTCCAGCTGTCCAAAAATAATAATAAAATAAAATAATTTGCTGCATGGAAGTCGAGTGAGAATTGATTCAATGGTTGCATGACTCAGTGTGTTAGTTTCTTATTAACTAGTTTGGTGTCCCTGGTCAAAAATGGCCTCTTAATTCTAGCTGATCATAAATCCATATTAATACACATATTATCATCTAATGATCATCTAATTAATTTTTGGCAGCCAAATGTAGATCTGGTTAATGTAATAGCAGAAATATTCCACCAACTATTAATGCCGTAAAGTGGCTTGTGCTGCTACCAGAGAGTGCTACCAATGCTACTACATAAATAACAGTATTTTACAACAATTGAAGCAAAACAAAAATATATAAAGGACTGATATTTATTGTATCAACTCATCATATCAAAAACATGATGAAAGTTGACAGAAAAATATACTTTTTCCCCCCCATAAATATTTATTAATTTTGGGGCTTCTGCTCCATAGAGCCCCATTCATTTTGGGCTGCCTTATGACAGCCCCTACGTACCCAGAAGGCATCTCTCTACTATTAGAATCTCTCTGGTAGAAATTCTATTGGTGATAGGTTCCCATGGGGGGTTGCCATGGAGGCCAAAAAAGGGGCATTTCTCTGGGAACACCAAGGGTGTGCACAAGTTCATTAAACACCCATAATTTAATTAAGATTCTCTAAATTGATTTTGTGTGTTCAGATGCCACGTGTGAACAAAGTCATGGAACCTTATGACAAACCAGAAGAAATTAACTTCATTTTTTTTAAAGAGAAAACTTTTGAATCAGTCAGATTTGACCAGAACTCAGCAGAAGGGTTAAACACAAGGGTCTGCTCTCACGTGGCCCGCCGGCTGTGTACCCATGGCTGGCTTACTCTCTGATCTGCAGACACATTGCAAATCCTGGCCTGTCTGGTGTCTGACCAACCCCCCTAATGGGACCAGGCCGGGTTGAAAGATGGATGGCGATGATGGTGTTTTGGTGATCAGCTGCTTCTTGTTGTTGTTATTGTTATGTAAGAGAGACATGCTGAAGAGGGCACATGTTTGGACACGGCACCGGCCTGTTGGCGCTCTGGCACACACGCCAATATCTGGTAACACTTGACACTGTTGGAGCTGGAGTGAAGCACTAGAGTCGAGCTGAAGATTGTGTGCAAGATTCAATAGAAAGTTAACTTTCCCTCAGACTCTTCTCAGCACACAGTGTCAGGCTGACCTGTGTAGGAGGCTCCTCTCTGCCCAAATACATCCCCCCTGAAAAAAAAGAAGAAGAAACATCTGACTCACTCAAACCTGCCCCCTCACAATATTTTGCCTTATTTACCACCCTGTGACAGGCCCCAGTGTAATCCTGCAATCCTCTCTCCCTCCCTCTCTCCCTCCCTCCCACTCCCTCTCTCTTTCCCAGTGACAGCACATTTAAATGTCACTTCCCAGCAGCTGTGGCGGTGTTGTTATGCAACGCAAAGCTCTTCCCGGCTGGGCCCGGCTCGGCGCAAGGCGGAGGGGGTGATCGCTGTGACAGTGCTCACCTCATCACTGCACACCTTTACAGACTCTCCACACCCTTGGCTTCATTAGCATAGCATTATTCCGCTGAACACAACAGAGAGGCGCAGAGGTGAAAGGCGTTCGAGGCACTCTTGCAGTTTTGGCAGGCGAATATCCAAATGAGAAGAGAACGAGAAGCATGTATCTGCTCTCAGTTACGATCTGATTGCTCAAAGTTGAGTCATCCCTATAACGATGTGATGTGAAAAGTGAGGGACGGTGTGTAATGACTTACTGGGCTTCCGAAATGACATTTCATGGTTGCTATGGTTTCATAATATGAACGAACGTATGATGACCCCACAGGTGCCCACCGTGCTCCCTCTCGCTTCTCTCTCTGCGAAAATGAGAAGAGAGAGAAAATGATTACAAGTGAAACAAATAAAAAATGCATTTAAGGACAATGGGATTTATCAGACTTCTTGTCCTGATACTGTACGCTTGTGTGTCGGTGATGTCCGATGATATCAGCACCTGATGTGGATGAATGAGTCAGAGAGAGGAACTAGTCGTGTGTGTGTGTGTGTGTGTGTGTGTGTGTGTGTGTGTGTGTGTGTGTGTGTGTGTGTGTGTGTGTCTGTGTGTGTGTCTGTGTGTGTGTGTGTGTGTGTGTGTGTGTGTGTGTGTCTGTGTGTGTGTGTGTGTGTGTGTGTGTGTGTGTGTGTGTCTATGTGTGTGTGTGTCTATGTGTGTGTGTGTGTGTGTGTGTGTGTGTGTGTGTGTGTGTGTGTGTGTGTGTGTGTGTGTGTCTCTGTAACCTGAGTTGATCATGATCTGTGGCGCTCTGTCATTGAGGTAATGAATCACCGGAGATGGACTTCTCACTGCTAACTGTGAGCCGGCACTCTGTAATGACATGTAATGAGGGTGTTTGATGTAATCATAAAGTAGAGTTGTAGAAAAATCAGCAGACTACTCCACAAAGTCCTCTATAGCCTATCATCTATTACCTCTGACATCAATGCCTATTCATCAATGCCTGTGTGGAAAAAACTGCTGCATCATTGTTATCTTTCCACATTAGCGCGGCCTCTTGCTGCTCTGTGTGCCGCAAGACTAAAACCTTATTAAGATTCCTCTCTGTAGACTAACCTGTTGTTTGTGTTAATATAATCTCCAGTGTCCACACGGCACTTTGCCCCTTAATACCCCGTGACCCCACAAGATGAAGTGGAAAGTCTTTGGCTGAGTGATCACAGAGGTGACCCGGCATACAATTTGAGAATCGGGGAATTTTCAGCCCAATTTACCCTTAACCCCTCCTCAGAGTGGCTGCGGGAAGGAGACACGGAGCATTTGGCGTCGGATGTCAGCACACGCTGATTGTAGAGTGACAACATGGATCAGAAATAGCAACAGAACAAGTATAAAAGTCGCGGGCAGATTGGAGCCCAGACATAGGCAAGCACAAAGCGAGAGAGCGAGAGAGAGAGAGAGGAGACACAGCCAGCTGGAGCATCACTGTTTCACCACAAAGAGCCTCATCACAGGCACATCACCAGACTTTAAGACTGGGCGACAACTCCCATTGGAGCCGATAAATCTTAACACAGATCTTTCAAAGCCAGAGATGATGCCAGTCTGTACCGTCCTGGAGAAGCGTAACGGTGAGGTGGTGGCAGCTGAGCTGACCTGCACCGTTCGGGAGGAGAACAAGGCTCAGAGGGAGAGCTACATCGCTGACTGGCAGAGCGTCAGTCTCAAGACTCAACCTCAGGACAGGTAAGAGCTCTTAGAATCTTCTATATCCTCATTGGTTATGGTTTGAGATCCATTTGCTCATTTATTCAGCAATTCTAGGTCGAACTTTTTTCATTTTTAAGAAGTCTGTTATTAAACCACAGTAAGTGCTTCTAACTTCTTCTCTATGATGCTCACAGGCAGACGATGACCATGAATGACAACTCTCGTAGGGAGACTCTGTCCCGGCAGTGGCAGGCCCGTTCACTGATGCAGACCTGCCCGTCTGGGGTCCTCAGAGTAGGCACAGTGGAAAGTGGGGTGAGGGAGCATCAGCTGCTGCCAAAGAGAAACACCCTCCCCTTGCCCATCTTCACCCCCGCAGAGCTGGGCATCAGGTTCGGACGCGGAGCCCCACACACCGAGGAGGACCTGCAGCCCTTCCCCACTCCAGATGGAGTCTGTCCCAGCAAGAGGACCGTGGACGAGATCACAAGAGACCTCCCTCCGGTCAAGCCGACCCTCATGGAGTTCACCAAGGCACCCAAAGCTCTGGGTCGCTCCATGTCTCAAGAGGCCCAGAGAGGGTGAAGAACAAAAACGGAAAGAGGGTGAAAAAGTTGGGAAAGGAGACTGTGTCAGGAAAAAAAAAGCATGACATGGTGTATATAGGTTTATCTGTGATGACTTTAGTGAGAAACCCTAAATACTCTAGATCTTTAGCACAACCTGTGTTTCTTGGCAAGCACAGCACCAGGTAAATGTCACGCTATGTCCCTGTTGGCATTTGGTGGTCAGTAATATTAGAAATGGTGATGTGATGGCATTGTGATGGAAAGGCAGGGTGTGTATTCACAGCTGTGCCACAGGCCGATGTCTGCCAGCTGTCCTCCTTAGCGCCAAGTTTCTTTTACCAAGGCAGATGAAAGTGTTCTGGTCGTATCCGTGGATTGTTTGATTGTTTGGCTCCACGTGATCGGTGGTGAAGGTATGCAATGATGCAGGAGGGAGACAGATTGGAAAATGAAGCGCAGAGGGATGAGAGAGAGGGATGGGAGGGGTGAGGGATCGGGATCATGCCTCAAAGTGGGTCAACTTCCAGGCATCCGCAAGCCCTTGACCATCTCTGATCTCTGTGAAGAGTACAGAATGCTCCGGCGTAATCACACCCTGCAGCTGTACGTGTGTGTGTGTGTGTGTGTGTGTGTGTGTGTGTGTGTGTGTGTGTGTGTGTGTGTGTGTGTGTGTGTGTGTGTGTGTGTGTGTGTGTGTGTGTGTGTGTGAGATCTAATGAAGAGGACTTAGAAAAACAAATAATCTTTGTTGAGTATTAACTGATCTGCCTTGTTAGTTGAGTGGCCGTTCATACATACTGTATATGATCTGATAGAGGAACAGATAACTGAGAACGTCTAGTGGTGTAAATGATTTTGAAAATGTGTGAAATGATGACGATGACAACATTTTTCTGAGATACTGTATTTATTATTTCTACTAATAAAATCTGAGCTGCTCCACACTCCTCTGTCTAAATGTGTCATTTGAATGCAACATGAACAGATTCTGATTATGTTAAAAGGTGGATGGAAAAACGCTTTGCCACTCGTTAAGCGTTTTGGTGAAGCAAACAAATGCTAATAGAGAAAAGTGAAGTGAGTAATTTCAGCTTAATGTTCATTGCTGACGGGGCGTTAACAGGTCATCAAAGCTGGAACGACACTGTTTTAACTCTGGTAACACTATTTTGCATCTTAAGTCAGGCTCATCACTGTGAATTAGATTGGATATTGATCCATGTTGATTTGAGGACAGAAGGAAATGAGATGCAGCAAAAAAAAAAATGGGATAAATTCCTCTAATAATTTCTAAATAAATCTAAATATGCCAGATAAAAGAAAATATGTTAAGTAGAACACACTGAGAAAGAAAATGAAGCAAAGAAAACGATGAAAGGAACAGATAAATACTGAAAATCATGTTGAAATAAAGCTGCCAGACAGGCTGTAAAAATAGCCGGGCATCTGGGCACATACTGTGACCTCCAGCGTCCTCCACCGTCTGAACAATCTCCATTTCACCACTTGACATCCCTCATTTCCAGTTCCACCTCTCTGTTTTCTGTTTGTTCTCAAAACAGACTCCACTGCTCCCTTCCAGCTTTACTGGCAGCGCTGCAACGCCTCCTCTCATCCATTTACTCTATAAATCTACAATTTACTCAACTAAATGATCAGTTATTACTTCTGCCATCAGCAGACGGTCACTAATCTCATCCCTCCTCTGAATATAGATTTCCCTTTAACTCCTTCCTCCCTCTTGTCACTCTCACCTGTGTCTCTGTGATAGGCAGCGTGTGGTGGTCGGATATTAATAGCTGGGTCAACATTGGCATTACCCTGGAGACAGTGGAAAGACAGCCGTATCGGCACGTTCTTCCCATTTGAGCTCTTAATCCTTGTGTTTCATGAAAGATTTAGGGTGCTGCCTTCACTCCCTCTCTTTGGAAGCATGCCTCCATACTGCTGCTGAAAGCTCCCCAACCTCCACTGTCACAGTATAATACAGTCCTCAGACTCCAAATGAACCTCCAAAGCCTGAAACTATTTTTACTGGATGCCAAGGAATGTGGGAATTGAGATGGCATGCGTTGTCACGGACAGATCCGGTAAATTGAAATTCTTTCCTATGCCTCAGCTGTCTCGGTGCTCCGTATTCTCTTTTATATCATTTTGCAGACTCATCCCATCATAGTTTATGCAAGTAAGGCAATGAAAACCCCTAAGAACTGAGTCATACTGTACATTTAGCTCCACACCATTACCTTTACCAGCGAGGACAAAATTAAAACACTTTGTTATTTAAACATATCCAAAATATCAAAATTCAACTAGAAAATTACTCTGATTTCATGCACTTTTCACAGTTTGATTTATTTTTATTGTCATCATTGGTAGGGAATGAGTAATGGGCCTCTTCTTGTCCTTCTAAGCATTCAACACAGTGTATTTAAGGACAGGGTCACACCGTGTTACACAGCAATAAGTCTTATGTGGTGTCACACTCTTGCTATGTTGCCCACAGTGCAATGGC
Organism: Chaunax sp. Z400; assembly: GCA_037577475.1. Lineage (NCBI taxonomy): Eukaryota > Metazoa > Chordata > Actinopteri > Lophiiformes > Chaunacidae > Chaunax > Chaunax sp. Z400. The sequence goes on from CM075197.1 coordinate 23,595,796, forward strand.
CTACATCACCACTAAAGCATGCACAGTCACTATGAAGGCTTGTCAAAACATCATACATTATACACTATATGCACCTGCAGTATGTTGGACGGCTTGTGGTTTATTTGCTGTCTCACCTAACATGTGTTGCTGCTCCCTACTGGAAAATGTGGGTAATGTTGGTTGAGCAAAATAAAGGTAAGAAAATTGCATAAATATTGCACATTTTTAAATTTATTTATGTATTCTAATCACTGTAAAAAAAAAAACGATTATACAGAAAATAACTGTAAATCTTTACAGTAATTTTCTGTTTGTTTAATTTCATACAAAACATTGTCTGTAAATTAATAAACCAACTGTTTTTTTTTAAGTTTAATGCCAATAATGACAAATTACATTTATTTATTTATTTTTTTTACAGAAAAATTACTTTGTTATTTATACTGTATTTTTTCCTCTTTCTTAAATTAATTAAATTTCCAAGGCACCTGTGACATCACAGATCAGACCGCGTTAATCAACTGTGGAGTGGGGGCTCGTGTGGGGTCGCTTTTACCTGCTGCGGGTGTGATATCGGCTCCCACTATGTCAGTTGTGAGTTGTGATGCGGGGGGAGGAGAAGGGACAGCAGGCCTGATCACACAAGAGAGAAGAATATTCATCAGTAGTTTTATGTCCTGGATGTTTTTAGTTACCTGGAATTAATGGGAAAAAAATGTGATAAAAAGTAAAATGACAAAAGAATTTAATCAAAATACAGATTTAATAAAGGGAAGGGTTTTTATGCCTAAACCTACAGTAGAGATTTTTATTAGTCTTTTTTCTGGAGGGGAGCAATTTGAGCAGAGCAATAATGGAGTCTGTGTTTGCTGTCACATTTCATTCTGTACATTTGGGAGAGAGGAGCTTAGTTCCAGTGATTTTCAAGTCTACTTATGCAACTCTTCTTTTTCCAGCTATTATTTCTACTTTTCTATTCGTGTTGCCAATTACTAAAAAAGTATGAACCAGTTTTCCTCCCTTCCTTCCTCAAAATGTCTCTTAAAAATCAGTAATGACAGTAAAAGTGTTGTTAAGTTGCATGAATTGTGACCTCATCTTAAAGCATAGCAAGGCTAATGTCGTTTTTTCAAACTTTTCAAACATTTATTCTCTATAATGGAGCAAAAATTTCATTACAGTGATACAAGAAGCAGATTTGTATTGGAGAATACATGAATCTGCTTCACTGTGTGGAGCCTCTGCAGAGAAAATGTTCCCTTAGAGAGGTTTGCCTTGTTTGCCCAAATTAAATTCTGGTGCCTGCTATAAAAAAAATATAGTTTCAATGTGTTTCATCTGTCTTTTTACTCCTGTTCATGATTTTTCATCTGAACTGCAGGAGCTCTGATCACCTGTCTGTGTGCGGTGGAGAAGAGGTGAGGGTTTCTAATGTCTTGGTAGACCGGTGTGGCCTGATGCAAGGCCCATGCAGGTTGGGACAGGTATGGGACAGCCTGGTAACAATGGTGGTATGTTATGCTATCTAAAATCACACTCTGCCGCTATTGGTTTGTTCAGTTTAAATGAACAAAGGAGGCATATAAGGGTCTTCGTTGCAACGATATTTGCAGGATCTCAGTGTAAAAAGGGTTTTTGATCGAACATCAACATGTTGTTTTTTGTTGTTGTCCTTTTTTATGGTAAAAACTAAAGTTCTGGGGCCCAGACAGTGCAGTGGTTTAAGTGTGCGCCCCATGTGCAGAGGCTGTAGTCCTCCCACGGTGGCCGTGGGCCCGATTCCCCCTCACGGCCCTCTGCCACATGTCTACCCCCTCACTCTTTCTCCCATTTCCTGTCACACATTTTCAGCTGTCCTATGCAATAAAGACTAAAAACTGCCCCCCCAAAACATTTTAAAAAAAATCTGGCAATACCTCAGAAAATAAACTAAAGATTGATTTCTAACCTGAGTAGCTGGACTTTAGCAGTGATTCTAAACTGTTTCTCAAAATTCCAAAGTGCAATTTAGGACATTTCTAATATTCAATCTCTGAACATAATGTCTCTGATTTATATACAGTCATTTTCAGTGACCAGATGATGCTTTTAGAAGGTTTAACCAGGGCTGACTTGTAGACATGACTTTAATACACGCCCTCACACACAATCTCATGCACATACATTTTACGCAATTGTTCAAGCGCAAGAGGAGACCATAAATAATATATCTGAGTGCTTGCTAGGAAGCTGGTAAAGCAACAGACAGGCAAGAACAGATGAGAAAGTGAAATCCTGAGATTTAGTTTGTGTGTGGTGACAGTCTGTCTTACCCTCCTTGACGTGACCATCACGGCTAATGGAAGCTGTGGAGCCAGGAGGCATCATGGTCACTGGGAGCTGCTGCAGGACAGCGAGGGGCTGCTCAGGAGCCTGAGCAGGAGAGATGAGACTGTAATGAGGCTCTCTGCCTGGAGGCACAATGGCTGAGAATAAACTCCAACATCCACCTATACACGTGGTGAAACTCCACAGCACAGGAAGGAAAAATGTAGTAATTATTGTACCAAATGCAGGCAATATTAAAAACATCAGTTCCTCTAATGCTATAAATGATTATATTATGACATAAGCAGTGATATCTTTTGTGTTTCAGGTAAACAAAAAGCAGCAGGCTGGTTGTTGCCAGGATAAAGTGCTTTAAGCGACACTAACTATAAAAGACAAGGAGTTAAAATAAAATCACACTTACAGGCAATATCTGAAAAGCACGCGGATCATACGGCTCCAAGTGTGGGTAAATATCTTCTGTCCACGCCATATGTGTGAGTTTCAGCTGATATCATTTGCAAGATACTCAGTATGTAATTGCAACCTGCTTGCTAAAATGCAGAGGCACACAAAAGCAGGTTGCCAAGGTGCCAAAACGCAAGCAACACACACACACACACACACACACACACACACACACACACCCTCACCCACACAACACGTACACACAGCCATCGTCTGTGATCACTCCACTGACCTACAATATGCAGGCTTTTGGTGTAATTAAGCAGAACAGGTGGTAACTCAAAGAAACAAAAGTATATCAGAGAGCCTATAAAATCATCCACCCACCTTGTACTTTTTTATGTTTTACTATTTTACGACAGTGAATCACTCTGGATGTAATTCGTTTTTTTTTTATGACGGCTATCAAAAGGAAAAAAATCTCTCCCTTAAATATCAAAGTGAAAAATACCTTCAGTTAGTTAGATTTTATGTGCTTATTTCTCTCTTGCCCACTCAGATGTGTCAGTGTCAGTTACAGTAAACTGTGGGACAGTGTCCATCATCACACACACACACACACACACACACACACACACACACACACACACACACACACACACACACACACACACACACACACACACTCACGCACGATGACTGAGTTTAATCTACATGCTGGCATTTAGGAGTATTTTGTCTTTTCCCAGGACAAAAAATCAGACACTGCTTTAAAATTAAGGGACACTTTTTTTCTATCTTTCCATATAATAATTATGTGAACACAGACAGAGAGCAGATCAGTTCCATAATAAATAAAATGTGTATTTTTATTAGTGGATAACATAGACTGCATCCTTAAACAGCAACCTAGAGATTAAACAGGTGTTTAGTTAAGATCTAAATGGAATAGATATATATACAGTATATATATGACAGTTTGCAAAAGATAAAACTATAGCATATAATTGTAATTGTAAGAGGATACAAGTTTATTTTTTAGTTTAAATGTGTGTGTATTTTTTTAAAAAGCTCCTATCCATAATTGGGGTATAAATATTAATGAATGCAGTTACATAGTTGTTAACATACAATGTGTTTATTCCTACAGTGTAATAAAAAAAAAAAAACCTTCATTTTACAGGAAATATTTTTTTATTTTAAAATTTTAGCATCGTTTGTCTTGTTAGCATCGTCAGCAACGTTGCTTTACAATGTCAAGATCATGGGTTCAAATCCTTCTTTGGACATAGGTTGTGTATAGGATTGAATGAAAAGTCTTGTCGACTTATAAACCATTTATTTATTTTATACTGCTAATAAATAATTGATGGATCAAGATAAAAGGCAACCCTTAAACTTTTAGAGTAACTTTTGTTAGTCTTTCACTCAGGTTGACAGAAAACACTTGAGTATTTGGAGTCGTTATTCCAGTTTATCCTTGTGGTGAATGATACATCAGGCTAGCTTTAAATTGTCCCCAGTCTCCCCACGGGTGATTTTCTGTATGCTCAGAATTAATACAACACAGCCAACGATGCAATTATAATAAACGGTTACAGCCTGAGCTTCACTGTGGCAGACGACATTAATTAGCACGCAGTTTACATTCACTGTACCACTCTGCCTCCCAACTCTCCTCTCCTCCTCACCCGTCCCCACTTACTGTCAGTGTAAGGGTCCTCTACACCCCCACCGCATCTCCAGCTCTGTAATTAAAACGCTGTAATCTGGGTGGATCGGCTCTATTTTTAAAAGCACCCTGTTATCGTGGCGGTAAAGTGACACAAAGGGAGGCATCAAGAAGAAGGAGGGGAGAAGTGGGAGGATGGCGGGGCGGGGAGAGAGATTGGAACAACCGCAGCAACAGGTGATGACCAACTGAGAGATGAGAAAGTATGCTTTAATTGGCAGAGCAGCCTAAAGATAAATCTCATCCTCTTGTCCAGTGCAGCCCACACATCTCACATCAATTACTCGGATATAGCATTTTTTTTTATCGGAACAAAAAGAAAAAAAGAGAAGAGTGGCTCAGAAATGCCACTGAAATGTGATCCAGATATCATTTATATACGCAACAACTTTATTAATACATAAAGTAACACGAAGACTGGGTATTACCTCAATCCATCATTGGCATTATGTTGATATCAAGCTGTCATTTTGCAGAATTATGGATTATGGACATTGCAGTCAGAATCCAATGAGAGTGGTTATTGAAGTATTCTTTCCAGCCTTTGTCTCATGCGATGTAAAACATGTTTAATCAAATCTAAAACCAAAGAAGAAAAAAGTAAATAAAAAAAAAACAAATGAAAAAGTGAACAAAAACAGGCACATTATGTATAATGTGTATAAATAAATTTTAAAAAAATCATGTTGGATTTTCTTTCTAACTGATCAGTGTGCAGATGGAAGCATGTGTCCACTCATGATGAGAGGCTCATGCTCGTGGCACACAGTAAGCTGAGCTGTAATGTTAGCTCGCTAAGTTAGCCAGCTGTTTGGCCATGCGTGAAAAGATGCATGCCTCCTTCTGTGCAGTGATGCAGTTAAAGTGAAACATGATATGAAACTGCTCACAGCAAGGTCTGAGGATTATCTTAAACTCTTATCTTACCAACCAGTTCATGATTTCTGGAAAGAGACATTTCTATTGGGTTTATCAGATGTATTTTTTTTTTTTGGCCCTTTCTCCGACTCAGCAACTCTTTAAACAATTTAGATGGATAAATCTCACAATTTAAGTATAACGGCTTCCAAATAAATGTAATGGAGTCCCAATTCCGTCACGTCACCGTCAAAGTAAATACACTTAATGACATCCCACCACTGCATTATTGTGACATAAGCCTTATTATCCTTACTGATGTATTGATTATTGATTTAAACAATATCACCCAGCCCTAAAATGAAGTACACTGAGGCGAGACAAGCTCATGTAAACTCCCCTCTGAGTGTCTACAGGTTATTATTAGAACATCTCCGGAAGCATATATATGCATATATCAGATATGTCAAATATGAATGAGATCCTGGAACTTGCTGACACTCAACCAGCTCTCCATAGGGACTGGACTGCTAAGGTATGATTAAATTATTTGCACTTCTCAGTAATATTTAATCATCCTCTTGCGCACACGTACACGGAAGTACCCTAGTCATCGGTGTTGGTTAAAGGGTTACCTCATTGCATTTGGGATCATTTATTCATACCCCATGGGTGGAGAGGGAGATGCCCAGTGGTTTTCTCTGCATCAAAACTAACAGCATCCAGCGCATTAGCAGGAACACATTAAGAACAAATAGCACGGCAGTACTGTTGTCTATAATGTGTTTATTATCCCATTAGTGAGCTGGTGTTCTCCGGAGTCGCCGCCGCTGCTACAGTCGATGGATGGTGACAGTAAGATGGCAGATTTGAAATTAAAGCTCTTATCATTAGTCCGTGACTCTGACTCACTACCCCTCCACCTCTCCCCTCACACACACACACCCACCCCTGTTTTGCCCCTCACCCCCTGCGGCATCAGCTCAAGAACATGGCCATTACCTTTCTCCCGTTCCTATGGCAACACCACCCTGCAGCCCCTATGTAGTGTTAGTGTGTGTGCACAATCACATGTGTGTGTGTGTGTGTGTGTGTGTGTGTGTGTGTGTGTGTGTGTGTGTGTGTGTGTGTGTGTGTGTGTGTGTGTGTGTGTGTGTGTGTGCATGGCGCACTTGGGTTTGTTTAAACACATGTCATTAAAGAGTATGATCATTTTTTTTAGGGTTTAAAGTTTTGAGAGAGGAGGACACACATGCTGCGGCTCAGTCTATGCATTAATAATAAGTTTCTAATCTGTGTTGTAATTCTTAAAGATCGATCCCTGACGCAGGTGATTAGTAAATCTCTGCTTAGCGCAACCAGACAGTCAGAGAGGCTCGGTGCTTTCTCTGCAATGTCACCTCGACCCTTTCAACTTTTGCTCCTCCACAGTTGCAATGTTCTGTCACGGTAACTGAAAGGAGAAGAGATGAAAAGAGATGATATCTCAAGAAGACGCGAGCAGGAGTGTGACATGACACAGCTGAATTGGGAGTAAAGTACAGGCCAGAGAGGCTGGATGTTATTCTCTCTCTGGCGCTCCTCCGTCTGGCTTGCAGGGCTGAGGTAGAAAGGGAGCCAAGGAAGCAATGCGAGATAAGGCTTTGAATATATCTCCTCTCACTCTTTTTCCTCTTCTCCCTGAGGAGCAGGGCTGACTGACAGACACTCCCCTCCACCACCACCACCACCACCTACTCCTGCGGCTGTGGGCAAGCACATAGTACCTACCACCACCAACTTGGGCCAATTAACACATCTCAATGCACACTGCGAGTTTATTAAAGTAGTATGCCACAGACGCCAATTATGTTGCATTTGGTCATTTGGATGTAAGCAGCTGCAGGGGGAAGTGTGTTGTAGGCAATGGGAAGAGTTTGTAATGATGCTGCAGAACAATGCACCAGTTTATGGTCAATACAAGTGATTTCAGTGGAAATCAATGGGCTGAAACGTGCACCACCCCCTTGTGAGGACACGGTCATTAGAGATAAGCATATTAATGCACTTCGTCTCAGACAGAATAAGCTTCCATTCTACTGGATGTTTGCTTTTTGTTTCGTGCGGGCTTGATTAGTCCCATGATGATTGTCTCCATCTGAGGCAGCCAAGCTGGTGTCATTGTGTTTCAGCTCCCTCTCTACAGCTCTCCTTTCCGAGCGCCGACTTAATCAGACAAATCCTGTGCCAAGCTCCCTTCTTCTATTTTGATTTGACATCCCCAGTGCCGAGCTGTCTCCTCACTCTGCCTGCATACCCAGATGCCCGCCTGACCTGGACGTGATCCTCGGTCAAACACAGAAAACGAGTTGAGAGATGGCTCGGTGCAACGTCCGACTCGCCATCCCTCATGAGAATTAGATTTAACCTTACTGCCGAAGGCCTGCACAGACAATGAGCCTTTGCGGGATAATGCTCAATCTAAAACTTTCCTTCGGGTTGGAGGCTGGAGATAATTCAGTTTGGAATAGTTTATGATTTCCTCAATAAGAACTTGGGCAAAGGGGCAAGAACATGTCAGTCTCAATAGCAATGAGTCACAGACTGATGTACCTGTTCGGCCTTTTTTTTTCTCTCTCAGTGCATAAGAGCTGCAGTGTAGAATCAGATTGTGGTGCCACTTGCACTGTAAAAAAATAAATAATCCAATTTTTACAGAAAATAACTAAATTCTTACAGCAATTTTCTGTTTATTTAATTTAACACAAAAATGTGTAAAATTATGGACATTGTAAATTCCTTAACCTTCTGTTTTTTTTAATGTGATGCCCATTATCACAAACTACGTTTATTTTTAAAAAATTTTAATGTTTTATTTCAAACAAAACTGTGTAAAATTATGGACAATGTTATATATAAGGATTTATGTCCATACTAAACATTAAACATTTTTCTTTGTATTTGAAGGTAAATCTTATTAGTTTTATATTAATGTGTTGTTTTACATTCAAAGTAATTCAAAGTTGTAGTAGTTGTTTTTAATGTTTTTTGACATAATATATCTGTTATTCCACTGTTTAATGAACATTTATCAGCAATAATAAACTGTACTATAATTAATTTGGACTGCAAAATCTGTTCAGTATTTTCACACTTTATTACATGTAATTTGGTGGTATGGTTATTGACCATCTGACTCTGCTGCCAGTCTTTTTCTTTCTTTCTTTTTTTTTTACAGTGTGTGCTAAAGATCACTCTTCCACTTGTTTCCTCTCCGTTTGTTTCATTTTACTGCAGACATCTGGTCATTATGATTTAACCTTTTTTACACAAAATAGCACATGTGAGAGCTGAAACTGTTAATACTAAAAATACATTTGCATATCATTTATGATGAATCAAAAAGGTCGGGGGCCCACTTTTTATGCCATTAATTTGGCCATTAATGTTGTGCATTTGAAAAGCACAAATAAAGTAAGTGTCCTCATAAAGAGAAGTTAATAAAGACGGTAATGAATTTATTTTAACTGTAGAGCTTTTTCCCTCTTTTCACTGGCAGATTCCTTTTAAATTCATCCCTCAAAAACAACACTTAGCTTGAACACCGTGGTATTATCAGCATCACCCTCTTCTTCATAATGTCCTCATTTCATTCATTACTTCATGAAACCAGGTGCTTGTATCAATTCAAGCACGGTGCTGGTTTGTGTTTTCCGAGAAAGATAAATTTCCGACAGTGCTGGCAGACAGAAATCATCAGAAGAGGATGCAACAGAGCTGCTTGAGGCAGAACACGCTGTGACACACTGGCAGGTGAAGTTCAGCACCGGGTCGGCAAAAAAAGCACTGCCACATCGCATCACCGAAAACCTGAAAATTCCTCAACTACAGCTGACAGCGAGGAGTTGTTCTGAAATCAACAGACACGTTGGCAAATCATGGTCACATTCATGCGATATGGAAACACATTTATGGGTGTGAAATGATGTAGGTGTATCATTTTGTGGATAGTTGAAATGTGTTAATTAAGTTTGCATGTGCATGTATATTTGTGTGTGCATAATGGCCAACTTTTCGGCTTCATGGTGCTGTGGGTGATGGAAGTTTTTGCTGTTTTATTGTTCATTTGCCTCCGGATTATAGATTTTTTTAAAGTTTCATGAGTTCGAATGAAAGGACTGTTGGTTTCCTGCTGAACTGGATGCAGCACAATTCTTCTGCATGTGGAGGAAAGGCATGTGTGTGCATTTGTGCAAGGATGCCTGTAGGTTAGCTCTCAGTGTTTTTGGAAATTCCACTGGTTTCAATGGGCTCAAGCCAGCGAGGGAAAGATAGAAAGAAAGTAATGGTGAAACATTTGTGAAACGACTTTAACGGGCAGTTTAAAATATGTGCTCTGATTCGACTTCATGCCTGGTGGGAGGCATTGGTGATACTGTTTGAAATGATTGCCAAGTCATACCACTGTGTAGGTGTGTGTGTGTGTGTGTGTGTGTGTGGCGTGTGTGAAACCAATGGAGGGAAAGAATTGTGTTAACATCCACACATCTCTGTGAGATATGAGATACTGTTTCCATTCCTCAACTATTGTTATTGCTTCTTCCTTTGAATGCAACACATCCCATTAGAAGCAGATTGAATAGGGCAGGAAAAGGCCACTTCATCCTTGTGGGACCTGCGTTGGCATAGAGAACAGATCTTTTGTGTATCTTGCCCTCTAATCAAAAATACTGAGGGAATTCAAAAATGGCAGTGTTGCCGGTACGCGGATAAATGTGTATCCTGTCAAACTTTTTTTCCGGTGAAAAGCAAGGAGACCTGCATTTACGTATCCTCACTCAAATCCAATCTTATCAGGAGAGTAATTCTTATTATTAGTTAAGCGCTGAATGCCGCTGCTGCTTTAATCAAAATTATTTCTGTCAAGATTTCATGGTTCATTATTTTCTGGTGTAAAAGGTCAGTGGTGACGCTTCCTGACAAGAAAATGTACAGCAGCTAAATAGAAAGAGGGCTTGAAAAACACCAATCCTCCACAAATGCACGTGTTAATTAGGGTGAAGGGTTAGCATGTTATTGTGTTGTTCCTGAGCTGCTGCTGCAGCCTTAGCTCATTAATATCATGCTCTTATTATAATTAAGTACATCTGACTCATCGTAATGAGGGGCGGCTGCGGCTCTGGAGGTAGAGCGGTCGCTCACGGAACGAAAGGTCGGTGGTTCGATCCCCAGCCACTCTACAAGTCGAAGTATCCTTGAGCAAAGATACTGAACCCCAATTTGCTTCCTGGGCGCCATAATGTAATGGCAGCCCACTGCTCCTCAGGGATGGGGTGGGTCAAATGCAGAGAAAGAATTTCCCCCTGTGGGATTAATAAAGTATCTGGACAAAAAAAGACAACTCCTTGTCAAGCAGTCCAACTTGTGAGCCCTACCTCCTCAAAATAATCAGAAGCACCGTAATGAGTCACGTGACCACAATCTGCTGCGGACACATGGACGGCGCTCTGTGCTAACTCTTCAGCATATGTTCAGTAGTAGTGGGTGACTCATAATGCCTCCAAAGTGAGAAAATAAAAACTTTAAATGGATATTGGGTAAGATGGTGAGTCACTTTAACTGACTCACAGCCAAGTCAAGAGAAAAGAGTTTTGTGTAAGGAAGTGACAAGTCTGAAACTGAGGAATCTGAGGAAAAGAGCGCTCAATGCGTTCTCCTTCTCGAATCAACGCCTGCAGAAACAGATACTTCTGAGGATATTTTTGATCATGATACTCATTTTTTCATTCAGTTTAATCAAAATTGTTGTCTTCAAAATGCATTCATATGCAGAGATTTATTGCCGATCCTCATAATAGTCATGTTATGCTCATTTATTGCAGTATAATATAAGGATGTGACAGTTTCCAGCTTGTTATCTCTGCAGACTGGTTTCTTCTTTCAGTTTTTATAATAGATTGTTAAGTTGTTGGTTTCACATGCAGACCATGTAACCCCAACTGTGCATCATATTTAATATGTTAATAGTCAAAATGTCAAGTTACATTTTGCACTTTGGCTGCTACAGACAAACAGAGTTTTACTTTCTTCAAGATTCACCAACTTCATCATTCATCAGCTTCACCAGGTTCATCAGCCACCACCACCAGTGTCTGGATTCCAAGGGGGATATATATCTTGCTTCTGCTCTGGAAAGATGACCTTCGATCTCAATCTGTCCGAAGAGTTTAAGCGCCAAAGACTTTCTGACACCAAAGCCTTTCTGACATACTAATTATCACATATCGTTTGATGTAATAAACATTCTTATTTACTTTAACCACTAGTCTCTCCTGATTGAAATGTCAGTGAGTAACAAATCCATTCCGTCATCTTCGTTTTCAGTCGATACAAATAGTCAGCGGTTGCAGCTGCTTTGCTTTGTCATAACAATCAAAGAAATTCTGCAGTTTAAAACTTGATTTTTCTTTAAGTTTATTCATAACAGCATTTAGAGCTGTGTTGATCGCTTCCACCATGCAATTTTTCTGGTTCTGGCAGATGGGAGACCGATGATGTACTCATTCTTCTAATCTCACGCCTACAGCGCCCTGATTAAGTTGCTTAACTTGGAAACAAGTCTTAATTAGCTTAGCACCAGACCCATTTGAAGGGATAAAATAACAAAAAACTGTGAGCACCAATTCAGAGGCCTGGAATAAGCTTGAGTCAGGGGTGCCTCAAGAGACTTTGGGCTCAACACACACCTGTAAAACTGTCACGTTCCTGAGCCTCTGAATCTTTTAGATCTCCATTACTGCCCATTGGTGTTTGCATCAAGGCAATGCCTGACTGTGAAAATATCATTTTTGAGTTTCAGTGTAACGTGTTAATATCCAAACCATTAGCTCCTCTCCAGAAATAGCATTCATTGGTACATGGCAATGATACCAGAACAAGTGTATTTATTTTCCCTGAGAATGATATAGCACGCTTGGGAGAAAAAAGAAATTGATATTACACAGACCTATTATAAAGTGTCTTAATAGCAGTTCTCTTCACTAAGATGACTGCATTTACTGCAGTGGATAGTTTAGCCTGACCTCTTAACCTCTGCATATATAAAATATAGTATACAGTCTATATTTTAGGTGCTATCACAGATCTACTCTGGATAGAAATGCTTATAGTATTCTATATGATATTCAGGCTTTAAACATTGATCTTTATAAACATGAATCGTCATTTATGCTTTCATATGAACTGCTCTTTGGGATGCTCTAAAAATGTAAAAGGAACACTGCTGCACATTGGGTTGTAGTATGTCTACATGTTTAAATACACTATTTTTTCATATGCATGCATGCTATCTGTTGTGTCTTAGATCAGTCATTAAAGTCTAATTATTTATGTTTTATTTATTCATGTTTTTTTCTGGGATACCTTTGGTTGAGGTCAGACTTCACTGGTCTGTTGCACATCAGTGTCCAACGAGTGCATGGTGAATGGGCACATGTGTGAATGCATGGGTGTGTTTGTATGGATTCATCTACCCCAGCTCTCCTAACAAGTACTGAAATAATAATGAGAACATTGCGTCTGAGTGGGGCATATGAGAGAGGAGTAAGGATGGACTGGAGATGGATATTGAAGAGAAATTGAATCAAAATACTGAGTTGGGTACAGCGTATGTCTTTTTTTTTTCCTTACTATGGGACCACTTGCAATTATAAAGTTTGAATTGAGTGTAAACCTACTACAATATCTGACACCTAGAATGAAACCATCTGTGAGTTTTCTGTCTGTCTGAAATAGAAATAAAGTTTATTTCTTAGAGGGGAAAGAGATGTGTGTAATGCACAGACACTACGGGGCATGAAAAGTAAAGATATCTTAAATCCTTCTAAATCTACATCATAGGCTCCCTTGGTATTAGCTTATTCTTTTACACACATTCTGGTGGCACAAAAGAAGACGAACACACAAACCTCTTGGAATGTACTTTAACTCTAAAGGTGAAGGAGGCTATGTGGGAGTTCAGTGGTCAGGGTGAGTCTGTTATACAGATACATCAGATTAAATCAGAAACATCAGATTAAATGCTGTGAAGCCAATATGAGCTTGGCCTCTTGTCTATAAGATAGATAACAGAGCGTGATTTCTCATCGCCTCTCTATGTAAAGCTGTTATAAATGCCACTTTTAACTGTTAAGTGTTATTGTAGAGCTTCAACATCCTTGTTTGAAACTATGTCAGATATATTTTCTGTCTACTTTTCAAAACACTTATGAATAAAAAAAGCCCTGTTAAATTCAAATGTCACTACTGTGTGTTAATGCATTATATTAATGTTTTATTCTTTTGCATAAGAGAAGATCACATCTGGCTATAGCGTGATGGGAGAAATGGATCAGAGACCATTTCACAAGTTTAAGACTTTAAGATTAAAAAGGTCGTCAGAAATTTGCATAGTAATGATAAATTTCTGAGATTTAAACCTAATATTGGAAGGACGATATCTGTGAAAACATAATTGTATGAAACCTTATCTATCAAGAAAATCATTTAAATACACAGTGTTGTTGAAACGATATGCATCACGTTAATAAACAGATGACAAAGCTTAGTATGGTCACTTCAGTGTTTTAATTGCATGGTGCAATTTCAAGTTTTTTGTTGTTTTTTTTGGTACAAAATAATTCATGCAGCATCAGTGATTTCAAAAGTGCAAAACGGTTCCAAAAATCACTTTACAGATCAATTAGCGAGCATGCCATACAGGACCACAATCAACCGATAAAGCTGTGACGGAGTTCGTTGAAAAACGTGCAAGATTTCATTATTTAGAGTGGATTTACAAAACAAGACCAAGAAAAATACTTTATAGAGAGAATACCCACATATCCACCACGTCCACATTGTACACTGGCAGACGTGGAACTATAAGAAGTCACAATCATGCTGTTTGACAGTTTTAAAAACATTCACCGGCAATCATTTCAAATTTACAAAAAAAAAAAGAAAAGAAAAAAATTTACCTAATAAAAATGAGGTAACAGTTTGTAAACATTTTCGTCACTTTGTTCAATTTGGCAACATTATACTCACGCTAAAGATTCAACAAATCGGCCACTTGTAAACAATTGCCCGAGTTTTACGCACAAACTTTACGCACAAACATTGGTCGTTGAACTACTTTCCTGTAGTCGTTTGTCGGAAGGAAGTGTGAAGTTTTGCATATCTTTCCTTACTAGCACACACAGGGAGCGTCTTTAAGAAGTACATGCAGATGCAGATCTTGACCTGCTGTAGGAAACGCGCACCAGATCCTCACAGCGGACCTCCTGTCCAGTTCTCCACAAAACCAGCTCTCCATACTCTAGCTGAGCCCAATCATGACCGTCTCTACGTCTTTGGAGGGTCTCCGGTCCCTCACCAGGAAGTTGATCATGCTCTCCGATTTGATCATCAAGTTGCACCCAAGAAAAAATATACCGAACATGACGGTGAGCGACAACACGCACAGCACGGCGATTTGCACCACACGCATGACGAAGAGTTTGCGCTCATCTTGCACCAGCACCAGGGACCCTCCGCCGTCGCCGGTTACCACGTTGTCGGTGTCATTGCCGGAGTATGTGGCAAGAGTTCCAGCGAGGGTCTGACTCCCGTTGAACAGCGCGTCCCTGGTCAAGTCGAAGAAGGAGATGTTCATGTTTCTTTGCGGGTTATCTGCAAACAGACAAGCGACTCCACTTGGCAGGCGCAGAGTGTCACCACAGAATCTGGACTCCAAGCAACAGTTTTCTGTCATGTGACTGGTCAAAAAATAATTTTCAAAGTCCAGATCTACAGGCAAACATCGCGTAATGAGCACATCCACGTCCACATCACCGGACTGTCGCTGCAGACAAAAACGCGTCGCATCTGGCGAAGCCGGTTAAGTTTATTCAACTCAAAGTCCGCGTTTTTCTGACTTTCAGCGAGTCTTCTGAAAGAGTGCGAAATGTGGCAAACGTGCTTCTCTTCGTTGTAATGGGAGACGCTCTCTCTGAGCACTTCTTTTGTGCCAAGTCTCTCGTGCGTTTTAAAGTGATGATGAGTTCCCCGTGGACCACACCACCCCTCCTCACCAGGGGAGGTGCGCAGTCAGATGGTCTCAGATAATGCGCTGCTCCAAATTAGATATAATCTCATTTAGTAGCCTACAAATATAAATCTGCAATTCAAGCCGCTTTTTCTTTCATCTTAAAAGTTTCTTCTTATTTTTATAAGCATAGCTGCCCAGATTATTTTTTTCTCTTTATCTAGAGAGTGTATTAAGGAGCAAGATGTTTCCTAAAACACTTCAAACAAGTGTATTTCAAACAAGTGGGACCGAGTGAGACTAAATAACTCTTAAACACGGAGATTTTGAAGCACTCACTTCGTTACATATCAATAACATCAGAAAACCTCACCAGTATTGATTCAGACATGCATTAACTTCTCCTCGCGAATATAAAACATAATTTAAAACCTGAAAACGTTCAGTTTAGTTAGAATCAAAGTGACTGTCAGATTGCAATCTGCTACCTCGAGAGGTATTTATAGAGTTCCTGATGGAAAGTGTCACTATAACTTAGAGGCCTCAGGAGAGACACCAATAGAGGCACAGCAAGCTTTTACTTAGAAATGAAGACACAAATTAATAAGCGATGATTGAACCATGGTAAATATTTATCAGAAATATTGGCTCCCCTCATGCCTTCACTGCGCCTCCCGTTTCCTTTCCCAGCTGCAATGAAACCCATGAACAGAAGACAGTTCTCTCTGTTTTATTGGAATGTGTTATTCAAGTATCAGTTTGAGTTTCAAGCTAACAAGGGTGGATGTGATATAAATATAATAATGACAAATGAAGATTGAAATAATTATAGATTCCTTTTGCAATAATAGAGTAATCCACCATCCAGAGTTAATGAGTGCTCTTCCCTCTCATCACACACCTCCTTCTGCATCCATGATGTGAAGCTTTACATGGTCAATACTGTGCTGACAGGCTGCAACGTTTGTGGAAGAAAATATATCAGAGTGCCATAATGTGTTATTTCCCTTTAACTGACCCATATCTAATCAATAAATACATAGAAGAAGTAGAAATGAGTTTTGTCATTCTATTTACAATTTAAACTACACTCGGGGAAGGTTGGGCACCTCCTGATGACCTCGTCCCGGAACAACGCATCAAGAGGGAGCAACCAGCTCCGACCAGGCCCCCATCCCTGGCCACCCCACCCACCCCCACCCACAAGCCCAGGTGCCATCAGGATAGTGTAACTATAAGGGATTGAATCACCTAGTCCTGGGAAGAACTGTGAGGAGGAAAGACCCTGAAAATCACTGAAATTAGGTTCCATAACCAAATAGAAACAGTAAACTATAGTTTCTTATAGTAATTACATCTCTAAAGGATCACAGCACTGTAAATCCTCCAAACTCTAAATGTAATTTATTAACATTGGATATAAACATGCTCAAATGCTCTTTAAAAAAACCCAGCTCAAAACATTCTTTTATCGTGCCTCCCTTTTCACGGTTGATGCTTACTTAATTACTTACAGTTAATAAAAAACTGTCTCATAATGACTCCCCGAGACCTGTCTGCCAATCCTGTCAAACTAATCTCCTGTTTGTCTAAAAACAAAGGCCATGAAATTCAATTTGGGATGCTCCTGATCTCTGAGTAAGCAGCTTTCATCCACCGACAAACAAGCCTGTGTACAAACAGCGATTAGCTCCGTCTACAAACACATTCCATAAGCCTGGAGGTGGTTGACTTTCAGATAAATTATTAATGGCTGAAAGCAGAAGAACAAGGAGGATTTTTTTTTTTTGATGTACAGTGAGATCAAATAATCTCATTAGCCAGTGGATTTGGTGCAAAGTAGTCGTCAGCAAGTAAATCAATGCTGCTTGTTGCAGTGTGACTATGGAAGGTGGAATGTACTGAACTTACATTCCATCTCTCTGTCAATATGTAAATCCTCTGCTAAGGCTTTAATCTGCAAAACCTGAAAGAATTTACAAATGAGAAGAACTTTTTGCAAAGTCAAGGCGGAGGACACTTCGATGCATGCTGTCCTTTTTGAAGCAATTATCAAATTCTTTTGAAAAGTCATTATGTCCTATTAAAGTTTCCCCTCTAAAAGCTTCACAAGCTGAAGAACCTGTTGCTGATTCACAACTTCAGGCTCTTTGGAACCTAAACAGTGAGGAGCTGCTGCGATCGCTGCACATCAGATTGTTGCAGCCGCCGCGGGCAGAGATATGTTTCTAACTCATGGTTATTGTTGTATAATTTTATATGAAGATATATTCATATGAGGATGCATATAGACATGGATGTTAGTGCCTGACTTGTTCCTAAGCAACAGTAGACCTGAGAGCCCAGTGACAGATGGTTGGTGAAGTTATTTTAGTTTAGAGGAGAGGGAGAGGGAGAGGGAGTGAGCAATGAGGTGCCTGGACGGAGGAGGGGGGGGGAGAGAAACGTTTCCATTTAACTTGAGGGAATTGGCAGCCTAGCAACACAAACTAAGTGAAGACATCCTTAGCAACAAGCAGGTGGTGTTTGACCACACCCCCCCTCTGCTCCTTACATCTGCATCATTTTTTGTTTGTGGTGCTGTCACAGCCTGGACTCACACTGGACACGCCCTCTTAAGCCCCACTGCCCCAGAGGGAACAGACTTACCTCTTTTCAATTAACAGTTCCCTGCCAGGGCGTCCATTTATTAGCCGCTCAATGCACAAACTGGGCTGCGTAGCATCCCTGTGTGTGAGTCCTGTGTGCAATTAAATGCCTGGAAACACCAAGGTGAGTACAGTATGCATTAAAAACGTAGGTTTGGATACTAATAGAACAGGTGTCACAAGACCAATGGAAGGTGTTGGACATGTTCGAGTCTTCAGGGGTTTGCTGCAGAGGTAAATACAGTCATTAATTACACGCTGATACAGATTGCAGGGACACACAGCAGAGTGGTGCCCGACATCAACCCCACCATCGGTCATTAAAGTTATTTTAAGGAGATAATGACTCCATTGCTTTGATTTGCAGCAGGATATTAGACTCCCGGGGAGTTTGCTCGCGCACCGACTGGGGCGTTTGAACGACTGGTGAAAATCAGTTTGTTTGAGAAACAGCTTCATGAACCTAATTGAAGAAAATCCTCACTCTGTCTGTCCAGCGCAGACATCTCATGCTCTCCACCAGTCGCTACCCATTAACCTCATTTCCATTTAGACACATCTCCACACTTAGTAATGCAGGGTATCATGATCCGTCTGGCTTTTCTGTCCTTATATTTGTCACATTCTTTTGTCTGTTTGTTTGTCTTTGTCTCTCTCAGAATCTTCCCATAGTTGCCAAGTCTGGATACAGAAAACACAAGAAATGTCCGTTTCTCCATTCCTCATACAGCATGTCCCCAGTTGTGTGCTTGTTTGTTATTTTATTTATTTATTTTTCTACTTTCTCCACATATAAGCTGCCATCCCCCTGAGAGGGAATTGTGTGCTGCAGATCCAGAGGGGCTGGAGGAGGCTGAGGCAGATCAGATGACAAAGCATCACAACAAAAATACACCTTGTACCCGTCTGTGGTACATTTCATGAGCCGTCCAACCCTGAGAAAAACTCACCCCCATACCCCCACCCCCACCCCACCCACACACACACTTGACCCTCCAATTTGCCAGCGAACCCAGCAAACCCTGGAAGGATAAGCGGATTGTGGTTAATCAAACACTGATTTTGTCTGAGAGCGATTGCATTCTCTGTATTGGTTCTCAGACTCAGTGAAAAGCTTAAAGGTCCCCAGATAGATCTGTAACACAGGTCAGGACCCTTCCATCCCCGTCTTCTCCAGCAGCCCCCTCCTCTCTCTACTTGTGCTGTCTTAATTGGCTGCCATCTGACCCAGTCTGTGGATTTTTACTAAAGATAACTGGCGCTGTGCTCGTCCCCAAAATACCATTCATCGGTGCGGGTGGTCGGCTGAGAAGGCTTTGGCGCCAATAGATCCAAATCAGTCAATAATGGAGATTGGGTTTGATTGCCCACAGTACCATCCACCCACAGTGAGAACTCAATGCCATCAGAACAGTTGACTATTATAGCTTTTCTACTTATTTCTCTATTTCTGTCATTTCTTCAAGCAGCAATTTCTTGGACACGGGTGGCAGTAACTTAGCAACCAGCCAGAGAATAAGAGCAGGGCACAGGGATAACGATTCAATAAATGGACAAGGGCAGAGATAAGAAGCATTGTCTGGATCTACAAACCCCACCAGTCACACTCACTGCCACCACATGCCTCCAAAAGTTTATTTCTGTAGGGCAATCGTAGCTTTTATCCCATTTTCTGCCTCATTTTCTTTTTATTTCTTTTTCTTGTTTTAATAGCTGCAGATTCCCGCATACTCGCTCATTCAGGGGAATGGGAAAAGGTTTTCTATGGCAGACTCATACATTTAGTGAGGAAGAGCTTTCTAAGACAATGATATTACACAGCAATAGCTTGTTGTGAAGCCAGTCCTTGTAAACCTTTTTTTTTAAATCAAGAATTGACTGTTGTTCTCATTCACCTATACTATAAATCCTTTTTTATATTAGCCTATCATATGGGCTGATATATACTCCGAGTGAGAAAATATAAGGCCTATATTTTCCCACTAGGGGTCCTTCTACCACAACTCCACAACTTATTCTTGGCCACTTCAGGTCTTTTAGATAATTCATTCATTTTGAGCCTAAAGTTCTAACTGGATGTTCAGGAATTAATGTTTTCCAGTTTTCCTTTCCATTACATTACATTCTTTGCAGCTTACATATTAACTACTTTATATACTGGGCTCTCTTCAGTCCAGCACAGGGTAAATCAACATGCAAATCATAACATTAACAGGACAAAAGTCACTTTGAATTTTTATTTATTATCATCATTATTGCTGGATAAATACTGTTTATGTGAATGTTGTTGTAGTCATTTCAAATAGATGTATTTGTAATAACAAATCACCATGTATTGATTTAGTATTTAAAGCCAATGACACATTAAACCAATATACCAATACAGATCCAGGTCTATATGATGTTTGAATTTTTGAGGTTCACACATACAAATGACAAAATATTATACATTAATCCCCATTAATGTTGATATAGCTTTTTCTTTCTGCGTACTTGTTATGATTCAGAACCATTTGCTTTCAGGAGATTCAGAGAGATCTGAAAATAAACTGTCACATAGGCAAAAGGTTGTTTTGTTTTTTCCCCCCTCTCAACTGATCAAATGTTATCAGACCAGTCTCATAGTGTCGCATGTGTTGGGTTCGTAGATATACTGGCCTGCAGGATGAGAGTTAGGGGAACGAGGGAAAGCTGTGACCCAACATTTAGTCGAGTCAAGAATGAGGAAAGGCGTTCAAGTTCCGCGCTGAACAAGTCCGCAGGAATCAGACGGGCTCGTCCGGTCTCCATTACACTCTGCAGAAATGGGAACCCTCTCAAATCGCCTATTGATACTTTTTCTCTTTTTGTCAGCAGCATCAGACGTTTTCGGTGAGATGACTTTTATTCCTCTGTCTACTTTGAAAAGTTTCACCTGCTTAAGGGACCTGGAGGTGTTTCCACCCGACTTTTAGGCGCATGTATGAAGGTATCGCCGACTCTTACTAATAACTCTTAATAGCGTCGATACAGTATGGATTTACACTTATTATAATGTTTTCAAACGCAACACAGAATAACTCTCTGAGTCCAATAGAGCCGTGCTGTTGGTTGTAGTTGTGCTGCTCCGTTGGTTTTCTCCACCTTTCCTTATAAGGGAGTGAAAACAGTCGGGCTGGAGTGAAGCGAGGTGAACAGAGGTCTTCATGCTACACAGCCTACATACACTGCAGCTTATCCTCACTTATCTCCAAAAAGAGACAGCAGTCTACGTTAATAAAATATTGTGACAGACTTTTCTACACCTTCAGAATTTAAAATAGTTTAAGAAAAAGAAAATACTGTGGGCTTCTTTCAACTAATTTAAATCCAGATTATAAATTACACCCAATCCGTCAGTTGTTGTTATATGATGTGTCTTCACATTGATTTCAGTTATTCCAGAGTCAAATTAAAACTAGATTTCTTCATATATATATTCAGTCAAATTTAACTCTTTTCACACAGTTGACAAAGTTGACAAGTTGTTCTGAGCCGCACCCATAGGTCATGTCTGAAAAAAAAAAAAAAAAGAAGAAGAAAGAAAAGGGTTTGGGATGAATGTAATTGTGAGCTACGGTAGAATGAGATGTTTGCCAACATGGGAAAAAGAATCTCAAAGCATTATAAGGATTAGCATCGTTCAGGTTGTTGGTAAACTGCACCGAGACCTGAAGCACTTCCTGTAAATGTTTGCACAACCGTCTGTGCTCTTATGAAAATCTGGTGGTGAAACTGGCGTCTGCATTTATGGAAGCTGAAAAGAGCTGCATGGCAATGCTGATTGATGTGATCAGCTATATTTGTTTGTTTGTTTGTTTGTCTGCAACATATCTCAAAGAGTTGTCAATGGATTTTAATTCTGGATGACTCTTTCGCCATTTCAGGATTGTGAGATGGAGCCTTTTTTTAAAATATTTTGCCAATATCATACGAAATAATTGGCCAATCAAAATGAAAGTACACAGGCATGAACAGTTTGTGATGTTCCACCACTACGCACAACTGGATCCAGATCTGGGAGAGTAAAATCTGTATTTGGAGGGGGTCAGTATGTATGGTGTCACAGGGCAGTACATTGTGGGGTAGAGACATGGCACTGTCAACAATATGAGATAATGCAGATTCAGTCATTAAATGGATTGCATGTATCTGTGAAAGGTAAGAAGTTACATCGAGTGGAAAAATAGATCCAAATCCACCATTATGGAAAATCACATTTTATTGATAACTCATAAATTACTGATGATAAACAAATGATTCCCTGTGTTAGGAGTAGGTTTACATGTGCAGGTGTTTGGCAGGATGCAGAGTAAAGCAGTGACACACCTCCGATAAACAACTGTAACAGGATTGGTCAGCAGTCTTGTCTACCTTTGCCTAAGTAAATTTTTTGCATTACATTTCCGTCTGTGTGATTCTGACAGGTTCCAACATCTGCACATCGCAAGGAGTCACCACTTGTCAACAGTGCTTGAGAGTTCATCCGAGCTGTGCGTGGTGCTCTCAGGAGGTGAAAACACCAACAAACACATTTACACAGTGTCTAGTTCCTCCTCACATTCATTACTCAAGGCAGCAAGTCAGAACAGAAACCCAACTTGCCAACAGCATTCTTCATGTTGCGATCCATCGATGGTTTCTTTCTTTGAACAGATGATAAGGAAAATAAGAAGAACATGGATGTTGGCTTCAGGCCTACTGTTCTTTGGAGATACTTGAGCCTGCTATTTCATCTCATGAGTTAAAATCTAAAAAGCATCTCTTCATTTGATTTTCTTTTATGTAATACTAGTTTATTAACTCAGTGCCTAACAGATCGGAATGTTTTTATTCCAGGAGTTTGGGAAGGGGGGATCCAGCGCGCCTCGCTGCGACCTGAACGAGAATCTGCTGAAAGGAGGGTGCAGTAATACGGCTGTGGAGTTTCCCTCCAGTTCACTGACGATTCAGAAGGATGCACCACTCAGCGATAAGGCCTCTGGGACTGCCAAAGATGTCACTCAGATAAAGCCTCAGAAACTCCATATGGCACTAAGACCAGGTACTTTTACACCCAATCAGACATAAGATCAGCGAACAACCGTACGAAAGGTTTTTGAGACACCATTTAATCTACTTTAATCTGCCGTTCATTCCTCCATCCCTTCCTTCTGCTCCTTCCCTCCCAGGGGATGCCAAGCGGTTCACCGTGACAGTGAAACAGGTGGAGGATTACCCAGTGGACCTCTACTACCTGATGGATCTGTCCTTTTCCATGAAGGATGACTTGGCTCGCCTTCGAACCTTAGGCAGTGAGCTTGCCACAACAATGGGCCGCACCACCAGCAACCTCCGCATGGGCTTTGGAGCCTTCGTGGACAAGACCATGTCCCCTTACATGTACACCTATCCTCCACAGGCAGTGGAAAACCCTTGCTATGGGTAGGCGTGGAGATTATTGTTGATGTTACATAGCTGATGTGGAGATTTTCTAATAATCTTTAAGGAGGTCTTTCTACTTGAGTTTAACAACTTTTAAATGGATTCTCTCCTCCACTGATCTCCTATTCCCCATTCACCATGCAGAATTAATGAGAAATGCCTGGCTCAATTTGGTTTCAAGCATGTGCTGTCACTGACTGAAAAGGTAGCTCGCTTCACTGAGGAGGTGGAGAAACAACAGGTGTCTCGAAATAGAGATGCTCCAGAGGGTGGATTTGATGCCGTCATGCAGGCTGTGGTGTGCAAGGTATGAAACTGTAACCACATACAGATACACGTACATCTGCTTATTTGCAAAAATGAGCGTGGGCATGCATTCATTTTGATTTGACCTTTTTGACTTTTTCACATTTATATCTGTGTCTATAATCATTAGGAGAAGATCGGCTGGCGTCCGGACGCCTCACACCTTTTGGTGTTCACCACTGATGCTAAAACTCACATCGCTCTGGATGGACGTATCGCTGGAATTGTCCAACCCAATGATGGACGATGTCACCTCGATAATGACAACATTTACAACAAATCTACCGTCCTGGTAAAGGCAGAAATTAAAGCTGACTTTGGTTTTCAATCTTTTCTTTTTTGTCAGAACGATTCGTTGTCTATTTTATCCAGGACTATCCATCCTTGGCGCTTATGACAGAGAAAATGACTGAAAACAACATAAATTTAATTTTTGCCGTGACCAGCTATGTGGTGCCGCTTTACAAGGTAAACAAACTGCCCTGCTTTTTTAATTCTTTTTTTATTTGACCTTTATTTAACCAGGAAGTATCATTGAGAATAAAAATCTCTTTTACAAGAGAAACCTGGCCAAGGTAGCAGCCAATCACACATATCAAAATGCATCAAATACAAAAAACAACCAAAAGCATCTGTTCTGTTCTATCTTCCCAGGAGTACAGTCAGCTCATTCCAGGCACAACTGTGGGAACACTGTCCGATGACTCCGGGAATGTTATTCAGCTCATTGAGGAGGCTTATGCGGTAAGTTAATAATCATCTATTTCATCTGTAAAAACTTGTGACAATATATAACTGTTTAAATTACAATAAATAACTTTATCATGAGCAGAAAATCCGCTCTAAAATTGAGCTGCAGCTGCTGGGAGTCCCAGAAGAGTTGAATCTCTCGTTTAACGCCACCTGCCTAAATGGAGAGGTCATCCCCGGGCTTAAATCCTGCTCTGGCCTCAAGATTGGAGACACAGTACGTATCATTTGAGATGCTGACGTGCTCATCTGGTATCCAAACAGGCAGTCACAGAGACATTTCCTCCTCTCCAGGTGTCGTTCAGCGTGGAGGCTCAGTTACGTGCCTGCCCCAAAGAGAAGACCCGCACTTTTACCATCAAACCTCTTGGCTTCAGGGATGCGCTGGAGGTCACGGTGGATTTTGCCTGTGACTGTGACTGTGAGGCAAAGGCCAAAGCCAACAGCTCCTTCTGTAGCAACGGCAACGGGACCTACGAGTGCGGTGTGTGTCAGTGCTACCAGGGTCGTCTGGGCCCCCGATGTGAGTGTTCGGTGGAAGACTACACTCCGTTTAATGATGCCAACTGCATCCCGAAGACAGGGAGCCCAATCTGCAGCGGGAGAGGCGACTGTTTGTGCGGACAGTGCTCCTGCCATGCAAATGAGTTCGGTCAGGTGTGGGGCAAATACTGCCAATGTGACGACTTCAGCTGCTTGCGCTTCAAGGGGGCGCTGTGTTCCAGTGAGTAGATGCACTTCTTTCTATTATAATCAGTTTTGGTTCTCTCTACAATTTTACTAACACCAATATCAAAACTGATCTAACAGTAATGGAACAAAATAGGTGCTCCTGTTGAATGGTAAAGAAATAAATGTCCAGAAACAAACAAACTCATCCTCAGGATCTAGCAAACACTCAGAGGGGTTAATCAAATACAAGCTTCAATCATACATGTGAGACTTTTTACAGTGTCATCTGGAATCCCCATTGTACTCAATGCTCAATGAATAAGCTGTATGTCACAGATTAAGGAGGACATGCAGGTAGGTGGTAAATTAAAGGTGAAGCCAATATAAATTGTCTTTTTAAGGTGTTGGGTCATTGCTCCTTACAAATCTCTGAAACCCTGCTGGATTGACACCAGTCGTCCAAAAGATGGTCCTTTACTCAATGATATATGATGATGATGAAGAGCTCTGACTGACAGTCGGCTCCAAAATATCCCATACTATGATTAGCTTGACAAAAATAACAACAATGTTGATTTTTTTACACTTGTACGTTTAATTAAAAATACTAAAAAATACTTCTTATAAAAATAAAATTGAACTTGCTAAGTTACAAGTAATGTGCTTATCGCCTTCTAAGTTTGACATCAACTCAATTTTAGTTTTTTTTTAACCACAGTATCACACCAGGAGCAGCATTAGAGGATTTCCTGTTGCTGTCAGCAGAAACAGTTTAATTGTTTCTTATCTCTTCCTGGGAAACTATGTCTTCATAATAATGGTGTCTAGATACATGTTTAGGGTCTGATATTGGTTTCCCTTCTTTTTCTGCAGATTCTCCTTCTCTTTCTGCCTTCTTTTTTTCTCAATTATTATTACTTATTACTTACTCATTACTGCGTACTTGTGGTCCAGTGCAATAATAAGATCTTGACATTCAACAGAGTCAACAATCCTGTAAGGCCAAAGATCTTTGACTATAAACTATGCAACTTTGTTGGTTAAGTTGTGTGATGCTGGAGAATTTAGTATCCTGTCAGAGTAGCCATGTTTGACCCTTGACTTGTTGGTACTATTACTTTTACTCTCAGTTGAAGATGATGACCGTTTTGTTGCGTTTTGGGCATCCTTTTATATGAGAATGGCGTTTTCGGGGACTGAGACCAGAGTGGAAACTTTTCAAAACGCCACCGTACCGTTGTCATGCAAATGGGCAAAACGTAACTCTGGCTGAAAACGACGATGACAGAAACCTCTGCACATATTTTGAAATTATCTACATGGCTAGATTTTTGCCTTTTTTAAAAGTTGTGTGAGACATCTATTTACTTTATGTCAGTTATAGCAGGAAGGAGGAAGCTGGCTTTCCTTTGCCTTTCCCTGCAGCTCTGAGGCCTCATCTGACTTTACTGGAACATACTTTGGTTGTTTCCACATAATCTCACTCTGTAAACAGACTTTAGTTCGTTTACATAGCCTTCTTAGCTTTGAGAATCCACAGCCTTTTCAAAAACCAATGTGCAATTACTATGACAGCCCTCTGTCGGGCCTGTAAATGTGGAGCGTGCAGTCAGTTTGGTTGGTGTTCTTACTGCTCACAGCATGATGCACTATCACTCCCTATTGCAAGTCTGCACAGCTCAGTACACAGTTACTCAATCACAGTGATAAAACTTTAATAGACTTTGTCATTGGTTATTTCATGTAACATCAGCGTGAGCCTGTGGCTGTGAGGAGGAGGGCTGAGCAGTAGCAGAAGAGGAAGCTGCTTTTTTTATCTTTAGGTACATTAGGCAGAGTCAATTTTATCTGTGCACACAAATGCAAAAGAGTCTCATGTTTAATATGTCCTGCTGTGTTTTTAAAAGAGAACAGTTTGGGCTACTATTCAGCCTATTATGGGAAGAAAAGGAAGCAGCATTACTCGAGCTAGAAGTCAGGATTTATCAGCCTCAGCTGTGTTTGATCATCCTTTTCTTTATTTTTCTTGTGATGTCACCGAAAATATGAAACTGCAATTCTAAATCACAGAAAGTTCCATACAGTTCCACCGTTACAATTCAGTCATTGTTTCTACTGACCTGAACTGAAAATGCAACATTCGAGTGGTCACAGTCTCTTAATTTTGACATGGTGCGCCTATAGCACTACCTATAAGATGATGGAGGGGAAGAACATGGAGTTATGTGTGTGTGCAAATTATTATCTTGAAGTATGAAATATAGCAACAAGGAGGAGTGTTTGGAGTCTTTCTCAAGTGAGTTTGTTTTTCCAAGAAGCAGGTATTAAGAAATTCAGCGATAACACCCAAACCGCTCACAACACACACCTACATAAACAAAAATTGGTGTAAGGCAGCCCACAGGGCTCAATTTTGGGCCCACTAAGTTGTCTCAACGGAGTCATGACATTATTGTCTTTAAAGAATGAGCGTCCCTCGGCCCCAGCTCAATTGGAGCCACCGCGACCCAGGGCTCCAAAAAGCTCCGTCTATGAGATATCCCTGGAGGGTGTGTATTTCTTCCTCTACTGAGGGGCTGCGGGACTGGAGCAGGGCCAGAGAGCAGGAGTCAGCAAGTATAGCCCCAGGGCCCATAAATAAGAGGGAGGAGAGAGAACAGGAAAGTTTGCATTCCTCTGCTGGTTATTTGCCAAATACTTTTTCTCTGCAGTACGACTCTACTCTCACTGCACTTGATTCTTTTCCCTCTCTTCTTGTAATGTTCTCTTTAACTGTTGTAACCGCTTATCACAGAAGGTATGTTAGCCTTCCCTAAAGCCCAGACATGTGAGTAATGGGCAGGATTACTGTGCAATCTCACAGAGTAGGATGATGTATACTTGAGAACTCCCTTTTTACGTGTGAGTCAACTGTACCGCTGGAACAAGACAACATCACACTCTTTTTAAATGCACTTTTAAATACATCATTATGACAGTGTACTCTTGCAATGTTTTTACAAAAAGCATGAAAGTTTTTTATCGTGTTGACTGAGATGGAAAGATTTCTGAGCAACTGCACAGTTAAGACTGTTAACCATTAACCAGTGATATACCACCACCACCAGTAACAACATCTGATACCATCACAGCCTTAAACGCAATCTAAAAGTGAAGCCGTAGTTAATGGCGTGGTGGAGACCAAGGAATTGTTTTCTCAAGTTTACAACAGTGGATAATTTGTTTTAGCTCTGGAATTAGGGACCTTGAACCTTCTGTGATATTTCACAACGAGTCACTCCCCCAGTCTGAGCCAGCTGGGTTGTGACTCACTCCCTTTGTTCTTCCTCATCCAGTGCTGAATCCTGTTTGCTTTCCTAATAAGAGCGTTGCAGTCTCTGGGGCAATGCCCTTGTTTCTAAAGTAGCTTGATGTGCTGATGTGGGATGTCTCTGTAATCCAGGGGGAAAAGCTCACCTCCAGAATCTGTCAGCAAATGGTCACTTCGACACTTTTCCTAGACTGACCCGTCTTTTGTACTTTCTATACTCCAGCAGAGTCTTAGGAAAAATCTCTGTGTGTCTGCATTTAAGAAGATGGTGAATCATTAGTGTGTGCTTTCCCAATAGAACATTTCCTGTCTTTGTTTGAGGAGGAGTGATTAAGTGATATGAGTAATGCCCCTTGCTGACAAAGATGAGATTAAAGAGCGATTCGCTATAAAGTTGTTTTAAAGAAATTTGTTACGAAAAGAAAGACAGAGCTGCATGCCAAGCCAAGTTTAGCTACTAGCTGCAAAAGAACCAGCATTCTAATTTAAAAAAAAAAAAAATAGCAAGCAGCTAAGGTGCCTTGAGGGTTTCGACACAGCGAAATTTCAGAAAACGCAACAAAAATCTGGATAACTCAACAATATGTCCCAAAACACGGCATAAATGAGATTTCAGATTTTAAAAAAGGTGGGACGACATTTATTCTTTGGAACTGGACATAATCCAAGTCCCACAGTATAATGTCATTTCCTGTTTCTGTTGTGTACCACTCTCAGCACATTCCCAGAGCATGACAGCAAAATGACCAATCAAAGCGTCGGGTTTAGAGCATCCCTCCCTGAAACAATTTAGAACCAACTCACCTTAACACATTAATGGAATAACAAACAAGAGCCCTAGTTGTTTCAGAAATGTCTAGACATGTCTATGTCTATGTTTAGTGAATGTTGCTTTTTGACCCTCCGGGCCACTGTAAATAATGATTTAGTGCGCAGATGACACTTTAGTAACATATAACACCAAGCATACTACTAGTAATTACATGGTGACATAATCTAAAAGTGCAACCTCAAGCATCAGCGTGCATCAAATTTAAAAACATACATGTTTGTTCTGCAGTTGTGAAATTTGTGTTTTTAGTTTTGTTTGCCTGGCCCCGCCCATGTGATGATGGGCTACGATAGCATGATCTTACTCATTATTTTTGATGCTTTCAGACCATGGGAAGTGTAGCTGTGAGTCCTGCCAGTGTGATGCTGGCTGGAAAGGAGAAAACTGCAACTGCTCCACACGCACAGACACCTGCATGTCCAGCATCGGCCTGCTATGCAGTGGCCGGGGTAACTGTGAGTGTGGGGTCTGTCAGTGCACTCAACCTGGTGCCTACGGAGCTACATGTGAGAAATGCCCCACCTGTCCTGATTCCTGCACTATAAAAAAGTAAGTTTCTAACTTAATGTTTGAACCCACGAAAGAGAGGAGGGAATAGTTTATCCACCCCTTGCTTATCACATTTAGCAATCAATACAGTACACACTGTGTACTGCATAAAGATATGGGACTCTGCTTACAGGCAGTGTGTTGAGTGTCAGCACTTCAAGAGAGGACAGTACGTCGACGACAACAGCTGCAGTAGAATCTGCAAAGATGAAATAAGAATAGTGGATGAACTGGGTGAGAACTCTGCCGTCTTAATCCTCCTTAATGTGAAACTGTTATGCTTACTGTTGTTTTCCCGCTGCTTGCTGATCATATGGCTCTTTTGCATCTAAAGATAACATATTATATCTCATAATCTTTTTTTTATTACCCTGCTTCATCTTCTCTTCTTATTTTCATCCTACAGTTTTCCACGATAGAAATGCAGTGAATTGCTCATACAAAGATGAGAACGACTGCGTGGTGCACTTCCAGTATTATGAAGATGCAAGTGGCAAATCCATTCTGTTTGTGGTAAAAGAACCAGGTACTACATGAGTTTCTGTGCATGTATGAGACATTTAAACTGCCAAAGGTGCATCATAATTTAGGGAGATTATTAGGCCATCTTTTCTGGCTGGCTACAGCAAAAGGGAAACAGAGTGTGATTCCGGTAATGTGCAATTTTCTGTAGGGCATCTGCCAGTCAACCACAGCTACCACAGCACAGAAAGCCAGATACGTAGTGATCATTGTGTAGTGGGGTGTCTGACACTAGACCACAGCGGTTGCTTAACCTCATAAGTATGCTTAACAAACATGGTGGTGATCAGTATTCTTCATCTATCCTGTAAACACCTTTTCTCTCTCTGCCCCGCTTCTTGTCTCTCGTCTCTCAGAGTGTCCCGAGGGTGCGGACATCTTGGTGGTGCTCTTGGCGGTGGCCGGTGCCATTCTGCTACTGGGCTTGGTTGGCCTGCTCATCTGGAAGCTGCTGGTCACAATCCATGATCACAGAGAGTTCGCCAGGTTTGAGGAGGAGAGAGCCAAAGCCAAATGGGATATGGTGAGAAATACTTATAATTAGAACACTGAATGCATACAATAACAGTTTGTCAGTCAGAAATCAATGGAGTACTGCAAATACAGTAAGAGAATATGGCTGCCCTCTAAAGGGGGAAAGTCGAAACTGTCCTACAAAAAGTTGGATGTCAATTAAACAGCTTTTCTTCTTTTCTTTTTTTCCCTAGGCTAACAATCCCTTGTATAAAGGAGCCACCTCCACCTTCACCAATGTAGCATACAGAGGCAACTAACACCCAATGCAATGAGAAAAACTCAGGGGTCAACGACAGAGATGGAATGTAGTAGCAGAGACATGGATGAGAAGAAGACTCTTTACACTGTCATGTGACCAGATACTGTGGCTGAAAAGTAATTATCGCTGTCAACAACATGCTGTAGTAGTTGTACATATTGTAAAAATAACTAAAACTGCTAATGTAAGTCACACATGGTTGCCTGCTATTATTCTTTCTATTTTTACACAATGCCATATCTATTAGGACTGTACGGTACGGTAAAAAATACACTGTGTACTGTCAGTTTACAGTAAGGGGAGCAACTGCTGAAAGTCTGTCTTATTTGTTGTCTTTTTAGGAGACTCTTCTACGATTGAAATATTTGTTGTTTATGTTTTTATTATTATTATTATTTTATAATAGAAAGAAGAAACGCCATGACCAAATTTAAGTTGATATAGAAATGAACATCAATAAATGGACATTTTGATGTCCTCTTCATTGTCTTCCACCACGTTTGATACATTATTTACACCAAAGCATATTTTTAAGTTCTCTTTTAACTAAATTGAAAAAAGGCTATTTCAAATGAATCACAGCAAAGTTTATCAGCATATGTAAAACGTGTACTATAGAAATTTAATAAATTATTAAAACATGCTTGAAAGGTTTTATGTACATTACCAATTCCCTTTTTTCTACTATTAATGTGTTTGAAGTGATGATTTTGATAGGAATGCAGCACCCTGTAGCTTTACACTTAACTGTATAAAAACGTTGTTTTTTTTAAAGCAGTAACTACAGCCTCTAGGCTGACCTGGTTTACAGTGATGTTTGTGGTCCATATTGTCAGCTATGGTAACTTTATACAAGCTTTGATATGTTTTTCACTCTGCTTCATTGCCTGTTTTTGCTTTTGTTGGACTTGTTTTATTTGTTCATTTGCTTTGTACATTTGTATGAAAAGTTGTGATCTGTCCTGCCATTGCTGAATAGTTAATGTCTTTGATTTATTTCTACTGACCTTGAACTGTCTTATACCTATATGCCATATTCTTTATTTGTGTATATGAGCAGATTTTATCGATCAGATGATACTGGCCATAAAATGCAAACAACCAAACTTACTCCTGCTCTGAAGTAACTTCTGTGTGGAAGAAAAGAGTACAATGTGAGGTGTATTTTGGTTTTACAGCTCGGATCCTCTCTCAGGACATCCATGTTTGGGGTTTTTTTGTGTGTTTTTTTGTTGTTGTTTTCTTTGCACAGTTGTTTAAAAATGGCAGGGGTTTTGCAGTAAAATGACCACAACATAAAGATGCATTTTACCTGACTTCACCATCTAGTTTTTGGTGCATGAAATTTGTGATGAACCTTTAAAATAAGTTAATATCACCCATCCCCGTTGTCTAAAATGTCTGAAATAGAAAATCAACTGTTTCTGTATTCACTCTGTGTGACGTGAGCTGCCACTAAAGTTCCAGTGTGTGGGATTTAGAGTCAGAAATTGAATATTATTTTCATGATCATGTTTCATCAGTGTGTATAATTATCTGAAACTAAGAATTATCGTGTTTTCATTGCCTTAGAATGAATCTTATATCTACGGAGGGAGCGGGTCCTCTTCATATACTGTATATAGATATATACATAACAATGTAGAGTAAAATAGAAAATAAAAATAGAAAATAAAGAGCCTCAGAAGGGATTTGAACCCCCAAAGAGGAGCCACTTTCAGTTCACGGGACGCACCCGTATACCGCTATCTATCTCAAAGACGTTGTTTGCAGTAGCTGTATTAGTTTTTTTGGGTTACTATATGTTTAACTCTTCATATGCCTCTAACAGTCAGCTCTATTCAGTGGCATTAACACAGCTGCTCGTCCCAAACTACAGCTGTTCGCTACGGTGGATCGATCTAATCTACGTTCGATTGATTGGCCGTGCTGGTTCATGGCAAAGATAATGTTGGCATATGTCTCCCTCTAGTGTGTAAATACTGATCAAATGCTGTAACACACCTGAAGAGAAGCAGTCAAAACGTTTTTTGCGGATCAGCCCATTGTAAAGTGTACATAGCTGGATGATAGTGGGGTTTTGATGATGTCACTTGTATACATTTATATCTGGACAATAGCATGTCTACTTCACGTGCTCGGCATAAAATCGATCATACGGTTGCAACTACATGCAGTCTGTTCTTTGGCTAGTGAGGAACAGCTGTACTACAAATCAGCTCTAAAAGTAGAGGAGGAATACAATGCAAGAAAAGCAAGTCTCGAGTTTGACAAAGTGGAAACAATAGCAAATATTTAGAGCCAAAAATCAACATAATTATACAACCACCCTCCCCATCTTCTAAATGCGTTGCAGCCATGCATAAGATGCGTTGCATCTTTTATATCAAACTAACTTACACGGTTCTATTTATATTATTATTCTCAATTGCAATATTTCCGACAGCACTGAATGCAGCACTGCCCTTCTTCCGTCGCGTCATTTCAAACATGGCGGCGTCCCATGCCGGGGACGGAGTGGAGGAAGGCAGCACTGACAGAGAGCTGATTCCGTCAGATTCCGCCACCGGAGCCGTGAAGAGACCTCAGTTCGGGACACGGTTCCTCACGGACCCGCGGCAGGTCTTCCAGCACAACGCATGGTTGGTATTCCAGACACCAAAAGGGGCAGACAGACACGTTGGCTGGGACATCATCATTACACGACCAGGACATTAGCTGGATGGATGGTCTGTTGATGAATTGATTAAAGCCAATGTTAAAAGCTATTATTTAGTAGTGATAACTACAGTTTGATGTTTTGATAGAGGGGTTACTAAATGTCAGATCGTATTATTTTCATGTAATTTTCATGATTTATATAAAAATATTATATATTAGCAGGTCATATGTTATCACCTGATCATAGAATTTAAGATTTTATTATTATTATTATTATTATTATTATTCCTGCCATGAAAGAAGTGAGGAGGATAATATAAGAATGGGATCCATGTGTCGTCTGTCCATCTGTCACATTTAGTTTCTGGGGCATAACTCAAAAACTGTTTGATATTTTTTCTCAAATCTTTATGTACGTATCTCCCAGATATTGGAGCGGTGCAGGAATTTTAAGCAATTTATTTTCATTTTGGAAATTCTTAATTTTCTCAGAAATGCAATTAGCAAGAATTGTAATTTACAGAGATGATTTAAATAACTTCTCTCTAACTATCTGGGATCATGTGTATTTCATGCTTCTTAGCTTTCAATTAGGCCTAATGATTTTTGGATAAATTGATGATATTTAGTACTATTACTGTTTTTTGTTGTCCAAATTAACAGTTGGATAAAAACCGGAGGTTTCTTCATTTTTTCCATTCAAGGTTTATCATTAATTCATTTTACTTTTATTTGTTTTCTGTAATTTTTCCAACAGGTACATGTTGAGGGTTCTCATTATTTTGAACTCAAGGCCAACTTCTGATTGTTTCAAAATGTTTAAGGAACAAATAAATGAGAAAAATAAACTGTGCTGTGAACATGTTTCACCTTTGTTCTTTTGGCCAGCTGCCATTATGAATACAGATTAAATGTATTCCTGGATCATTTGTCTTTACCACATGATTTTGAGGTTTTAGTGGAGCAGCCTACATTTTCATTTCAAAAACTGATCCATTTTGTGTGAATGCATTCAAGGGAACCTGCCAACAGACAGTAAAACATGTCTCTGCCCGATGTGTCGTTGCTGGTATGGTGATTTTTTGAATGTAACTAATCATTGAAATTGTCAATTTCATTCTGACATTTTTGATTTGTGTGACTTTTTGAGCAGATTTCAATCATTAGTTTGCACTCTTGCAGACATGAATACATAAGATGTGTGAGTTCCATTTTGTCCCTATTAGAATATCACATGAAGCATCTCAGGATTGTCAAGTGTTTCTGTTCTGTTATTCACTGCATCACTTCCCCCACACTGGATAATAGGCTTCTGTCTTCAACAGGGACAATGTGGAGTGGACTGAGGAACAAGAAGCATCTGCTAAGAAGAAAGTCTCAGAAAACAGTCAGCCATTACCTTCAGAGAAACAAGGTTGCATTGTTATCATCAAGACTCCTGGCACACACATAAATGTATCAGTTTCAGTTTCAGTTTTGTAACCAAGAGATACAGAATTTGATCTTGTCATTATTTCTATAGTGTGCACAGAGACTTCCACTTTTGTGAAACTGACTTCTAGCAATTTTATACTGTGTTCGTGCAGTGCTTGTCTAATTAATCTGCAATAAGCTTTCTGTACTGATTTGTAACCACGGCAGGATTTAACCTTAACTCTGGCTTTACTGGTTTGCCTTTTTTGCAGAGGAATACGACAGCCGTGCAAATGAGTACTGGAATGATTTTTATGCAATCCATGATAATCGTTTCTTCAAAGACCGCCACTGGCTCTTCACAGAGTTCCCAGAGTTGGCCCCACAGTATAGCCTTAACCATGAGTCCCATCTGGAGATTTCTGGCACAAATGACAGTCAGCAGAATAATCTGGATCAAGAGGAAAGGAAGGAAGTTGCAGCTGTGTCTCACACTGATGACGACATCCCTGGTTCCTCTGCTACATATCGCATTCTGGAGGTGAGAGATTAATTTGAGAGCGAGTTAGTTAAACTTAAAGCAAATCTCTGCTGTTGCCTCTGCCAAATAGGTTGTTTTGGGTATGTTGTCTGTCAGCAAGTCCATCCATCCATCCATCCATTTTCTTCTACTTATCCGGGTCCGGGTCACAGGGTCAGCAGTCTTAGCAGAGAAGCCCAAACCTCCGTTTCCCAACCCACCTCCTCCAGCTCTTCTGGGGGTACACCAAGGCGTTCCCAAGCCAGCCGAGAGATAAAATCCCTCCAGTGCGTCCTGGGTCTACTCCGGGGTCTCCTCCCAGTGGGACATGCCCGGGATACCTCCCAAGGGAGGCGTCCAGGGGCCATCCTAACCAAATACCCGAACCACCTCAGCGGAGTCCTCTTGATGTGGAGAAGCAGCAGCTCCACTCTGAGCGCCTCCCGATTACTGAGGATGACTGACCCTCTCTCTAAGTGTGAGCCCAGACACCTTGCGGAGGAAGCTCATTTCAGCCGCTTCTATCCGCGATCTTGTTCTTTCGGTCATTACCCAGTGCTCATGTCCATAGGTGAGGGTAGGAACGTAGATTGACCGGTAAATTGAGAGCTTCGCCTTCTAGCTTAGCTTTTGCGGGTGGTGGGCCCACTGGAGGAGGGACCCATGTGGCTTTTTCGAGCTGTGCCTGGCCAAGCCCATGGGTGAAGGCCTGACCACCAGGCATTCGTCGACAAGCCCCTCCCCCAGGTCTGGCTCCAGGGTGGTGCCCCGGTATCTTCAATCCGGGCAAGGTAAACTGGATCCTGTTTTTATTCCTCATAAGGGTATTATGAACCCCCCTTAGTCTGGCCTGTCACCTAGGACCAACTTGCCTTGGGAGACCCAAC
Organism: Chaunax sp. Z400; assembly: GCA_037577475.1. Classification (NCBI taxonomy): domain Eukaryota; kingdom Metazoa; phylum Chordata; class Actinopteri; order Lophiiformes; family Chaunacidae; genus Chaunax; species Chaunax sp. Z400. The sequence continues at coordinate 23,632,415 of CM075197.1, forward strand.
CAGGGGCAAATTACCCCCTACAACATAGCTCCTAGGATCATTCATGTCTTATCTCTAAGGCTGAGCCCAGCCACCTAAAACCAGAAGCTCATTTCAGCCTCTTGTAATCTGCAATCTCATACTTTCCGTCACTACCAACAACTCATGACCATAGGTGAGGGTTGGAATGTGGATCGTCTGGTAAATCGAGAGCTTCGCTTTCTGGCTCAGCTCCCTCTTCACCATGATGGTGCGACGCAACACCCACATTACTGCTGATGCCATGGGACATGTGCCAGATTTTTCATTCATTCAAAAACATGTCCCATGATTGTTAACCCCTGTATGAAGTGATTTAATGAAGATCTTTTTCCAGAGGGAGATTAACAAGGTTGTAACAGCTCCTTGAAAACAGAATAGAAGTTGGATTTTTTTAAACAGACATTGAAAGCTTATGAAAATAAACTTAAATAGACATGGGCCGTTGAAAGGGCTTAATGTTGTTTGACTTATCTCTGGTAAATATTGACCATATTGAGACCATATTGTCTGCCGTCACTGTAACAGCACAATAGAGATGTATTTATACATTTAAGCCTCTTTTTAATTATTGTCTCTGAGCTTCTGTTATTTTTATGAGAATCTGTGTTTTAGCAGTAACAAACTTTAATCCGTATATCTAACTATGACATGTTGCATCCTTGGATTTTAGGGAATTGGACCTGGAAAGTCATTGAATTTGATGTTTAAGATGGTGTGAGATACCTAATATAAAGTTTATTGAATAGATAAGTGAAAGGCCTCCAACATTTTTGCTGTTTACTGTAGAACAAAAACTAAATGTTAACAGTAATCCAGCCTTCATCATTTAAGACTGGATGGCTGCACCACATAGTGTTATCCCTGTTTTTGTCAGGATTCATTCTCTTGAAGCAAAAACCTTGCTATTGTAGGTGTTGGAGTAAACAAATTAAATGCTGTATGAATTCATGTGTATCGCACAGGTTGGCTGCGGTGTAGGCAATACGGTGTTTCCAATACTGAAAACCAACAAGTAAGTGCAGTCAAAGCATTTACATATCCTTTCAAGTCATGATTCACGATTACTGCTCTGCTTTTGCCTTGTGGTGAGCACTTTAAGGTCTAACTGCAGTGTTGCTTTTTGCAGTGACCCAGGACTCTTTGTGTACTGCTGTGATTTCTCTAGCACTGCTGTGGAGTTAGTCAAGGTGAGATGATGGAATAATGAAAGCATCATGTGCTGAGAGATGTATCCATGTCGAGGATTGTGGGCTAACTGATGAATTAACATTGCCTTCTTCTCATTAGACTAATCCAGAATACGACCCAGGGCGCTGCTTCGCTTTTGTTCATGACCTGAGTGATGCAGAAACCAATTACCCCTTCCCAGGTGGAACCCTTGATGTTATAGTGCTAATCTTCGTGTTATCAGCATTGCATCCCAACAAGTGAGAACTTCCTTCTCTGTCTTTCTTCTCCTCTTTAGTTTTCACGAGCTGTGTCATTGAATATTGCACCGGTTGTCTTAAAGTTTTACCCTGTCTCAGGATGCAGGCATCCATTAGTAGATTAGCACGGTTGCTGAAGCCCGGAGGAGTGATGCTGCTCAGAGACTATGGACGCTACGATATGGCACAGCTTCGCTTCAAGAAAGGTTAGTCGGGCTGAAATCCAGTGAACCCCTGGTCCAAATTGCTGTTAAGAATGTCCAGAAATTATTCATTTAATTCACGTCTGTCTCAAGCATGCTGCTCTTAAATATAAATACCACACATAATTCAGGTAGTAGGAGTAAGTCTGACTGCACTTTTTATTTTAAAAATAACTTTTTCACAGATATACAATTAACAGGGACAACTTAAATAACTTCTCTTTAGCTCTCTTTCCTCAATGAACTGCACCCATGACAGGGGATCCTGAGTATTTCATGCTTGTTTCTTTTAGGAAGGTGTCTGTCAGAAAACTTCTACGTCCGAGGTGATGGAACAAGAGTATATTTCTTTACTCAAGGTAAAAATATATCAGCAAATGTTTCTTGGAATTATCTTTGCCTTTAGTTATATTTATGAACATCTTTCTGTGCTTTTTTATTTTTATTTCAGATGAGCTCCATGAGATGTTCAGTGAGGCAGGACTTGAGAAAGTGCATAACCTCGTAGACAGACGACTGCAGGTGAATAGAGGCAAACAGCTCACCATGTACAGAGTGTGGATCCAGTGCAAGTACCGCAAAGCTCTGGTTCAGCCACTTGAGACACAGGAGAGAACCCGACTGGCTTGACCTTTCCCTACAACTAATACTAGGAGCTGCTGAGGGTGTGTGGAATTGAGAAGCTCTGTTGTGATTAAGGGGACATAACTGGATAGTCTTAAGCTGTAAAGGCCTTACACTATCTTAGGGGCCATAATGTGTATGGACTTTATGGCTAGTGTTTCTGATGTTGCTGCAACTCTAACCACAAGAGTGATGATTTTTCTTTTTGTGCTGATGGGTTCAGTAATCTGAGAAAGGGCTTCTTACCCCTGTATAAATGTTTCTATTCAGCCAGATGCTGTTTTTAATAAGCTGATATTTTGAAATAAATGGTAATGTTTTTAAGATAACTTCTCGATATTTTTGTACATGCAAAATTAATAAAAATCCAAACTGTAAACCTGTCTTCTAAAGTGTTTGTCAAAGAATTTAATTCTTACTCAATTATATTGGCCCTTACACCACTTTCTTTCCATCGCAGTCTGTCAAATAAGATAATTTATGCTTGAAAGGCTACTTTGAAAAAGAAATAATTGATTTGATAATTTATTGATATTATTACAGTTTGTGGGTATGAACATCATGGCCATTACTACTTTCTGATAAGTGATCATTTTGGTAGTTGTGTGGGTGGACGCTACAAAATTGTATTGTGTAAAGAGGGATTTGCCATTGGTCCAGACGAGATTTGGGGCAGGCGTGGACTGAACGAAGGTGAAAATACTTGAATAATCTCACGAGAACATATGAGATTTTGCTGATTATTGTTTACATTGAGAAAACATGAGAACCGAACCGAATCGATCCGGATTTAACTGAAACGCTTGCAACCTCACAACTTCCGAAATAGAGTGGTTTCTCTCTTCTGCGGCGGGGAAGGCGACTGGAGCCGAACTTTGTTTTGATCGAGCTGTAAGCCAGGACCCGAAATTCATCTCATCATCGGGGGGAGAAAAAGATAGGAGCAACTAACGCTAGCCAAAAGACAGCATTAATATCTGGTGAAACCCAGAATCTCGAGAGTCGCCATTGTGTGGAACGAGATACCCGACACAGTCGCTGTATGGTCCTTGGAAAGAAGGATGTGATGGGAATCCCCTTCTGAAGGGGTACAGCAAGGCGGGTTAGGGATACCCGGAGTTGTCGAGGCCTCCGAGGGAATCCTCCGTCGTCTACCTTGAGCTACACCGCTCGTTCCTAAGTCTTGATCGTGAACAATCACCACGCGAGGGACGCGGCTGTTGATGCGGCCTAGCCTGGGAGGGTCTGCCTAACACAGGGGAAACAACGGGGACGGTTTCAGGGCTAACACAGGCCCTCTGGAGGACCGAGAAAATTTTGAATTGCAGTAAGTATCCAGTTAGGTTGTTGAATAAAAGAGTATATCTGAGCAGGCATATTGTCTCAGTGAGCCCAGGCGTCGTGGCACGAGCACCTGACAACACAGAACCGAGAGGATGCTTCATTTTGACAGACGAGTTAACGTTAGCCTGCTGGCTACCTAACGCGAGCTATCGAGAATGTCAGTGAAATAATTCACTTTTGCGCACTGTAACGTTATTTGTGGTGGTCCAAGTCGATATCTAAACGTACAACCGTGACTGAGTAAATATTAACAACAATTTGGCTTGTTGGGGTACGTTATTGGACAAAATCACATCAATGTTACAAGCTAACGTTAGCTCTGAGATTACAATGCTAAGTGACGACCAGCATCGCTTGTTAGCTCATTTATACAATGTTAGCAAGCTACCTCGCCGAACATTCACTGATGTCTCAAATCTAGTCATTACCCGAGCCAGCAAACCCAATCGTGAATATTTAACTAGACTGTATCCGTAAATGGACACAAATGCTGCTGGTTTGACTATTCATTAAATGTGTGCATGCCATAGGTAACAGATTGACTTAGCATCAGTGTTGGGCGTTTAACTTAAACGTTAACCTTTCCACAAGCCAACAAGCTGGGCAATTATTGTCTGTAGAGGCCTTTTCCATTGGTAACTATACTAGGCAGGCCCTCCATAGTGACCTTTCATAACTCCAGGTCTATGCAGCTTAGGCCTATAATGCCAGGGTGTTATCACATGATGCTACAATTTTCTGGACAATGACTCCACACATCTGGCCTACCTATTTGATACATATTTAATATCCCTTATGGGCTATGATTTGGGCCAGATTGTGCATTTTAGTTCTATGAGTATTTAATTAGAGTTCTAGAGTTGGTTAGTGCTTGATGAACACGCATGATAGTGGAGAACATTATTGTCAGGCTTATTGATGACTCAGAACAGGAATTTTCCACATCCATATAGCTAAAAACAGCCATGACTCATCACAAACATTGCTGTTGAAATAGTGATCTGTCACTCCCACTTGAATATACCAGACACCACAATGCCATCCTTAATCTGTGCTCTTGTCTCTGCAGCCATGATGGAAGAACTGCATAGCCTGGACCCCCGGCGGCAGGAGCTGTTGGAGGCTCGCTTCACTGGGGTTGGTGTGGCTAAGGTTTGTGTTACGGCAGAAGTCGCTGTGTTGGAGCATGAAGACTGTCCCCCGTTAAAGTGCTCATAATCACAGATTTTATTGATTGTATTTTCTCGTGAATCTCTTCCTTTCTTTGTCTCACTCTGCCTCAGTATCATTCTGCTGTTTGGCCTGCATAAGCTTGGCCCCACTCCTATTCTTTGTCTGTCTCTGGAGAAGGTTGAGCTATGTCTGTGTTTTTTTGGCTGGTGTGATATGGCATCTTTCCCTGGCTCATGATGTAGTGACTGTATATGCAAGTCGCAATGCTTGCCAAAAGGCCACAGACAGGACAGGGGTGGCAGGGGGAGGAGGAGTAATGGCAGAGGAGGAATGTAGAAATAGTTTTGACCAGGTGTGAGTGGAGGCAGCATTTAGCTCTCCACAGTCTTGTTTGCTACACGGAGGAAACTGTCTTTATGGAAGGTGATCTTGGAACAGTTATGGAGTGAGAGTCATCGCCAGGAGTGGGCCCCGTGCCAGCCATAGGCAGAGCTGAGCCCAGAGCATGGCATGGCTGCTGCCGCAGAGAAAATGGCAGCTCTTGGTAAGGCATTATGCCACAGCCACGCAGTATGACAATAGATGCAATGTGTGTAGGGGGAAAGTGAGAGAGATGTGTCAACAAATGACTATGAAGAAATATGGGGTGGTGGTCTAAATGCCCTTCAGTGTCACAGAGCAGATTTTTTTCTTTTGACCTTGAACAACCTGGTGGCATCACTGTTCTACCCAGTAAACACCGAGGTGGTATAAAAGAAAAAAGGAATATTGTTATCCTTTGAGGACAAAGAGCTATAGGACACCTTTTATGGGGGCCTACTGAAATTGTCGGAAGGTGCACTTCCTTTTGAGGAAGTCTGATCAAACAACAAAATAGCTCAGAGGGGGTGGTTGTAAAAACAAACTGTCATTCTTAAATCAAGCAAAGCATCTTTCGCCGGCTTTCTCCAGAGAGAATGTTAAGAGGATGATGAGCAGGAGAAAAATGGATGACATTATGTAAAGGTGACAGACAGAGGGAGGAATACTTCCTCAGCGGCATGCCTAATGTTCAGCCATTTTAGGGGGGTTCAGTGAGAGAGCTCTTGTGTGCTCTGAATGACTAAGTATCTCTCTCTGATTGGACAGTGCCTGCTTAATTCCGATTTGATTCATTTGACTGACAGGCATCACCTAGGGAACTGGCATTAAGACTGATGCAGGTCTAGAGTCAGTGGGAAGTTAATGGTGATGGTATTTATTCAAACTGCTGCATGCTTTCCCTTAGTTTCTCATCCATTTTACCAGTGTTGTCTAACTCTTGGGTGTGCTCTCTTCCCCATTTGTATACATGCGCAAAGTGTGTGTGAACCCATTTTGAAAATACAGATTTCCTCATGCATATCTCTTTCATGAGTCTTGTGTGTTAAATTGCTCCTTGGACTTAATTCTTTTGCGTATGTACCTCATTTTAACAGGGCTCGGGTCAGAATCAAAATGAGTCGTCCAATCAGAGTCTTTGCAGTGTGGGCTCCCTCAGTGACAAGGAGCTAGAGGTTAGTCTCTGTCACATATGAACAGGTTGTTGTTGTTTTTTTTACCACACATCTCATGTTCCTTTATGCTGCGTGTGGTTGATTCACTCTACCTTCCTGACAGACTCCTGAGAAAAAAGCAAATGACCAGAGAGTGAGAAAACGGAAAGCAGACCATTTTGACAGCAGCCAAGGTACGATTATTCTTTTGCTGTGATCCTCTGATCATGTTTCCCAAATTTGAGCCTCTCTGAACTCCTTGCCTCTCTCTTCTAGGCAAAGCAGGAGCAAGGGGACATAAAATTAGCGATTATTTTGAGGTGAGTAGCAAAAATTTGTTTCTTTCTTGTGCTGAATGTGTATCCAACAGCGCTCATGTCCTCTGAAAATGCTTCAGTGTGGGTTAACTTTTCACGCTTTATTTCTAACACCTTTTTCGGCCGTTTCGATCTCTACACTGAGCCACTCTCCTCTTCTTCTCTCTTGACGTGTCTATCAGTTTGCGGGAGGTAGTGGTCCTGGTACCAGCCCTGCCAGGGGAATTCCACCAGTTGTCCGCTCTTCCCCACAACACTCCCTCTCCAACCCCCCTGTCACGGTGAGCATGTTTGCTCTGTGGTCTGTCTCATTCTTCTTCTAACACTTAACACACTTTCCTGTCATTATTTCCTTCGTGCTTGTTATTAACATCAATAAGTCACATTAGTTTACAGGTGAGAAGAATCTTATGTGGTCTCCAAACGCTGTTTGTTATGAAGTGTGCTTCAATCTATCATCAAGACTCAACGTTCCCTGAATGAAAAATGATGGGGAACCTATTGTCAAAATTAATACTGATAAATGCAAATATAGCCACTGAAAAATAAGATTAACCTGTTGCGCACATCTTTTGGCGTTTTTTGCCAAAATCTCAACTCAAAAGCTTTGAAATAAATTTGAGAGTTCTAAAGTGCCGTTTATTATGCATACGATGGTTCTGGTTCTGGTCCTGGTTCTTTTGACAGATTAATCTCAGTTCTTATCAGCAGCACGTCTAGAAAAATTCTTAAAGTGATGAAATTCACACATTGACAAACCCTCTGTATGTGTAAAGTTTTTATTGGATGAATGTCTCTGTCTCTAAGGTGCAACAGGGAAGCCCCTCCTCCGTGGGCTCAGCCAACACCGAGCACTCATCGTGTTCACTGAAGGCTGTGTCTCTTCACATGCTCCACAAAGCCACACAGGTACTTGACATGCAATCACAACCGGCTCTCTGTTTGTTCGATTTAAGTCATTATATATAAATGCCATCATAATTCAAGTTATGTGATTGCCATACAAACCAGTGGATTACAATAAGTGTCAACTAGAAGAGTTGATAAGCTGAGAGTACTTGTTTGCACTACATGTTTAACTGATGCAGTATGATCCACCATTAATATAACCACTGTTTTGTGTTCACTGTACCCTGTAGTCTGACCTTACTATAGAGAAACTAATAGCAATGGAGAACAACAAGAACTCCGACCTGGAGAAGAAGGAGGGCCGAATAGACGACTTGCTGCGGGTACTAATGTCATTACATTTCATCCTTGCTTCTCTGCTGTCCAGTTTACATGATGTCTGAGAGTATCATGTTGACTGTCTTGATTTTTCACTCAAAGCATGTTACAGTTGACACATTCCTTCTGTCTGTGCACGCATGAACTAAACAAAATCTCTTTTTTTCACCTGACCCTTTTCCTGGTTGTTTGTGTGTCCTGCTCCAGGCAAACTGTGATCTGAGGAGACAGATTGATGAGCAGCAGAGGATGCTAGAGCGATACAAGGAACGCTTAAATAAGTGTGTAACCATGTCCAAGAAGCTGCTGATTGAGAAAGTATGTTATTCTAACATCACTGTGATTTATTTTCAGCTGGTTGGTCATTCTGGGGTTTTTTTGGGTTGTTTTTCTTTTTACATTAGCTCGTTTTAGAAGCCTTGATTTAAGCCATGTAAGAGTCAACAACAAAGGTTTGATGCCTGTGTGTCTTTGCCCATCATCCAGTCCAAACAAGAGAAGATGGCATGCAGGGACAAAAGCATGCAGGACAGGCTTCGGCTGGGTCATTTCACCACAGTGAGACATGGAGCATCTTTCACTGAACAATGGACCGATGGATATGCCTTCCAAAACCTTATCAAGTAAGGGCCTTCATGTTTCAACTCAAAGCTTCTGCTGTCATGTTATCTTATTTAAGTAACTGTGCTAATTCAAGAAGCAAAATCACACAAGCTTGAAAGAACAACACTCCTCTCCTCAATATGTGACAGTCATGTGACTAAAATCCTGTACATACATGGATGAATTCAGAGAGTTAAATCCTGTGCATGAGTGCATTTTCCATAGAAGAAGTAAAGGCAGCATCAGTAGATCACACATAGATAAATGCATTAGGTATATATATATGTCATTGCGATGTTCCATCTGTTGTCAGGCAACAAGAGAGGATCAATTCCCAGCGAGAGGACATTGAAAGACAGAGGAAGCTGCTGGCCAAACGCAAGCCACCGTCCATGGCCCAGACTCCGCCTCCAAGCCTGGAGCAAAACAAACGCAAAAGCAAGACCAATGGAACAGAAAATGAAGCGTACGATACTTTTGTGTATTATCTCCTTTTTTAAAGCAGCTATTTTTTCCCCCCTGCACATATATTCAGATTTGATGTTGGTCCTGTGTCCTGGCAGGTTATCGCAGGCAGAGTACCACGAGCAAGAGGAAATCTTTAAGCTAAGACTAGGCCATCTTAAGAAGGTAATGACTGATATTTTTTTTTAATGTTTTTGCTGAGAATATTCTTACTGTAGTCTTTTATTGTTTGTTTTGTTAATGTCACAATTTTTTGACATTATTTTGTTGCCCTCCACAGGAGGAGGCAGAGATCCAGGCGGAGCTGGAAAGGTTGGAGCGAGTGCGGAACCTGCACATCCGTGAGCTGAAAAGGATCCACAATGAGGATAATTCTCAGTACGATCCCCTCTTCTATAGCCCTATCCTAGTTAGTCTATTGATGTGATAGTTAGTCCTTTGGGTTGTTTATTTATTCACCTTGAATTGTCCCTCACCCTGTGCAGATTCAAAGATCACCCTACGCTAAATGACCGATACCTGCTACTCCATTTACTTGGAAGGGGAGGTTTCAGTGAAGTTTACAAGGTGAGAGAAACTTAATCTTTCCATTTTAAGTCATAACCACAATTTTGGTATTAGTTTATACAATATAAAGACCTTCTATATTTCAATTAAGTCAGTAAAAAGGCATCATAAGTATTCAGTTTACAGCCATTTTAAAAAGAGCGTCATAAAGACATGCACATTTTGATGCAGTCATATACAGCGGCCACTTTTTTCTCTTGCTTCTAAAAAGGGTTTATTGAGATTTCGTTTCAAATTTGTGGTCATTTTTGAGGTCAGAGATTGTGATGCTACATGAAAGAATTTTAAAGCACCATACTTATATTCTTAAAATGACTGCAGCGGCTGTGTATACTTTGGAAAATATTAGAGGATGCGTGTTTCATTACGTTAAAGAATGTGAGAGTTGTGCCAAGAATCGGTGTCATCACAGTAAAAATGATGAATACAGCCTCACTGCAGCTAAAAGAAAGTAATGCCAAATGTATGTCCTAACTAAGAAGAGACTCTTCTTTTCCAGGCCTTTGACTTAACAGAACAAAGGTATGTTGCGGTCAAAATCCACCAGTTAAATAAGAACTGGAGGGATGAGAAGAAGGAAAATTACCACAAGTGAGTGCTGTACATTTTTTTAAATGCAATACTACAGTATGTTTACAATGGCTAATCAATCAGATTATATATCAGAAACGCTGGTAATGGTGACACTGGTCTTTGTTTCAGACATGCATGCAGAGAATATAGAATTCATAAAGAGCTGGATCACCCACGAATAGTTAAACTCTACGACTACTTTTCGCTCGATACTGACTCGTAAGTCCCTCCTTGCACACCTTTCAAAATATATACTTGTGTTTATGCAGATTATATTACTTTTAAACCACAACGCAGATTTAACTTTGTTTTGATTTGTTGATCCGAGTTCTGCCGACGTGGTGAAATGTCTGATTATCCCTTATTTTGGAGCAGGTTCTGCACAGTCCTCGAGTACTGCGAGGGCAACGACTTGGACTTCTACCTGAAGCAGCACAAGCTTATGTCGGAGAAAGAGGGCCGCTCCATCATCATGCAGATCGTTAACGCCCTCAAGTACCTGAATGAGATCAGACCGCCTATTATCCACTACGACCTTAAACCCGGTGGGTCCCCGCACCACAGTGGCTCTTATATATAAGAGTTTCCATGACCTTGTTTTGGATTTTTGCCACAGTTCTGCTTAAAGCATTGTAACACTGTCATTGAATTAGCCAGTTGACATGCTGCTGCTGCTATATTAATGTTGATATAGTGTTATTATTCTAGTTACACATGGTGGGCTACACCAGTTACTAGCAAGCAGCTTAAAGGAGTGACACACAACATGACCATTCAGAGTATAATTGTAATTTTTGACTCAGAATATGAATATAAATCTGAATTATGCAGATGTTTACTTTCATGCATGTAAACCCTTTTGTCGTCCTGCTCAGGTAACATCCTCCTGGTGAACGGCACCGCCTGCGGGGAGATCAAGATCACAGACTTTGGCCTGTCGAAGATCATGGATGATGACAGCTACAACTCAGTGGACGGGATGGAGCTGACGTCACAGGGAGCAGGGACATACTGGTGAGATTTACGCTGAGAGACGACTGGCTGCTGCAGGGACGATACCATATATTTTTGTATTTGTACCACCGAGCCTTGGTCCTCAAGGCCCAAATGTATGTCATCACACAACACATTGCATTAGCAAGTAAAAGTCATTGTTTTTCTGCATGGATGTATTTCATGCTATATAGAGAAAAACAAAATGTCACAGTACCTGCACAATTAAGCATGCAGTATGAAGCAGAATCACCCTTTTAAACGTGTCATGCATGCAGGGTTCATACAACAAAGTCTTAAAGGTTTTGAAAATGCTTCATTTGAACTGCTTTTATTTTCAAAGTAATGTGTGTTGAAATTGATTTGCAGTGGGGATGGATTCTTCATGTAGGAAAAAATAGTCTTCAGTAAGGCAGTATTTAAAGTTATTCATAGCTCACCTTCTCCCTTTAGGTACCTCCCTCCTGAGTGCTTTGTGGTTGGGAAGGAACCACCCAAAATCTCCAACAAGGTGGATGTTTGGTCGGTGGGAGTCATTTTCTACCAGTGTTTGTATGGCCGCAAGGTAAGGGAAACATACTGGGGGAAAGAAGTCCTGTCAGGACATTTGAGCTATTATTTTTGTTCTAAAAATGTACAATGGATGTACTTTTTCTAGGTTAATTAAGAATTTTTAATATAACATGTAGAAAAAGTACGTTTTTGTAAACACACAAACACCATTTGGCCAGTCATCCGTGTCTGAACCAGTGAGAGAGGACATTGAATGAACATTATTTTGATTATTTCACAACAGTTACATTTTAAAACACAAATACACACCCACACCTCCACAACCCTCCAGATTTGGTACGAATTCAGTCATGCCTGTGTGTAGCTCGCACAGACCTGCATCAGTTTATGATGGACAGTAGTCTGACGCCCAGAGTCATCCATACACAGCAAAGTAGAAGGAAATGAAGGTAATACAGGCAGAGGGCAGGGTCTGCACAGTGATGATTGAGGAAAAATTACTTTTATTTGAATCTGTGCAACTTTTTTCGGAAATTGCTGCATATTTTACCATTAAAATTTTGGCATTTTCTTTGTACACAAAGAGAATAACACCTTCTATGGAAAAGACTTTGTTAGGAGAAACTAATCAAGTGGAATAAGTCAGCGATGTGACGCTGACAAATGTTTCAAATTGAAGTTTTTAGTCAAAATATGATGGAAGTGACTTTTATGATGGACTCTATACTGTAACTACCAAGGGATTTAAATCATCTAGTCCTATGAATAACTGAATATCAACACGTTAAAATCTTCCTATTCATTTTATTTAATTTGTTTCATATTTTGTTGTTTGCCTAATACTCTTCTTCTTTTTGTTCTCTAGCCATTTGGCCACAACCAGTCCCAGCAGGACATCCTGCAGGAGAACACTATCCTGAAGGCAACAGATGTGCAGTTTCCCCCTAAACCAGTAGTCACACCTGAAGCTAAGGTATTCGACTCTAATCAGCTCACAGCATTCGGTATAATGCAGGGGAATACAGCGATCAGCACGTCTGTGTGTTCATCAGTACTTAGTTCATAGTTTTGAACTTAGAGGGTGTCATCAGTTCAACGTTTGTTTTAGCTTTTGTAGTTTTGGTGATGTGTTTGTATTGGAATACCTCATGAGTGGATTAAATGATATATGATGGCAGTTTGCAGTGTGTGTGAGTTAACCTTTAGTTTCACATTTTAGATTTATTTGATCAAACAATTATTGCTAATTATTGTTTGTGATTCTTCCAATAGATTATAGTGACAAAGCATATTTCAGAAACATTCATACTGAGACTGCATTTGGCTTTTGCTATTTAGAATTTTATTTTGTTGTGTTGTATTTTCTTGTATTGAGGTTGACATTGTGTCCTGCTCATACTTTTATGACAAATGTATTTATATTATAATGCACAGTCATCAGGAAAATGACCTATGGGGGAAAATCAGTTTGCTACTACAACTGTGCCAACTTATGAGAGCTCTTGATTTGTCTATTGAATGTTTGCTTTAGATCTATACATCTTCAACTCCCACAAGACCTTCTTTATATTCTCTAGTAAACAATCATGTTCACATACATTGTTTTTAGGAAGTTTTTTTTTTTTGGATGCGTTAAGAAATCCTTTTCACTTTACCAACACATTGTTAAGGCTGACGTCTTTGGTTGTTTTCTCAGTCACTCAGACACTTTGATTCTGTCTCCCTCCAGGCCTTTATAAGGCGCTGTCTAGTCTACCGCAAGGAGGACCGCATCGATGTGCACCAGCTGGCCAGTGACCCCTTCCTCATGCCCCACATCCGCAAGTCTGTTGCCTCCTCGGGCACCTCGGGCATGGCCGTGGCCTCCACATCCAGCTCCTCCAACAGCAGCGCTTCAAACTGAGCCCACACCCCTTAATTGACTTGACTGAACCATATTAAAGCGTGGGATGGGAGGGGAGGGGGGCGACGCCATACTGTGTCCAGCATCCCACCTCGCCATGAAGAACCCAAGAGAAACTATTCAGACGACTGCAAGGGATGGGTGAGGGGTCATGGACGGGGTTGGGAAGGTGAGACCCTCGTCACCCTTCATCCCTCTCATGTCCACCCACCCCAGCCTACCTGTCCTCCTTTCTCCAAAAGGCGGCATAGTCCTGGGGGGTCAAAGCCCTGGACGACTAACACAGCGAAGGGGCAAGGTTTGGCACTGTGTTGGTGAAACGTGGGGGTTCAGTGTTTGGAATTTTCTTTTCTGCTTCAAAAAGAGAAAATAAAAAGAAGTATTGAACTGCTTCAGCTTGGCCACATGGAAAGGAATGCAGAAGGCCTCTTGCCCATGCGCGCTCACACACACACACACACACCCATGCATGAGCCATTCTGATCTGTGGGCGGTCTGAACTCCTCAAGCTCAAACATTGTTTTTTTCTCACCTCCCTGAACTTTAATGAGAGAACCAGTCTGGCCTGTTATTGTATTGAACCCTGAATATCTATGGCACTATGTCATCGAACCCGCTGTTCTGGGATCCCCTGCCCCGCTTAAATTCCAGACCCAGATAGTTTGTGACGAGGAGGGAATGACGCTTCTATCCCCCCCCCACCCCTACCCCTTCCCCCTTCCCATCACCTCGTCCAGCTCCTGTGACCAAAGCTTAGAACTTCCAGCTGGTGGCAGTGTTCCACCTCAGTTTTTATAATGAATGGTTTTAGAGTCGTGCTACTTGATATGAAGTGGAAGCTGGTGAGAAACGACCCCTTTTACATTTTTTTAAAAAAACTTTTCAATTTAACCAGTTTTATTGAGAAAACTGTTGTTTTTCAAGTTGCCTTTAATTAGAACTGTTATTGTTTTTGATTGACCCCCGACCATAAACACATATTTATTTAGGTATGTTTGAATTTATTTTTGGCCAATAAAATGCAAGGGACTGGTCTATCATGTTGGGGGGAGATTGGGCCTTAGCAGAGAGTTGCATAAACCATTAAATACTATTGGTTAAAATGTGTTTGTGGTTCTGAGCCTCTGTTTAAAGGAATATGTTTATTTATGTTGATTTATTTGTAACACAACACACAGTGTATTCATGTGCATTATGCCTGTTTGGTTTTGTTTCACATTTCATTAGTAAAATCAGCTTTACAGACTATAAATAAGTCGGTTGCATTTAGCTTAAACTAGCTGGTGATGGGTTGTGCTGCTCATATATAGAATTCAGTTACATTCACTGATTACAACATTGAGCAAACAACTAAACTTAAACTGTAACAACACATTGACAGGTTTGATAGAGCCGACTTTATGGATTAATACAAGTTTTACTGTAGCGCCGTGATGAATGCTGTCTCACATACGTAACTGCAGTCCTGATCTAGAGTCGGCATCCTCCTGTCAGGAGATGGACAACTTTACTACAAGGCAACATAGTCCACAAACCGGCATGCATGTGAAGCTCCATCCATCCAGAGGCATTCCTAAACCAGATAAACTATCATCTCTACAATTTCCTGGGTTTTCCCCCCTGGGGGACACCACCTTGTTTGATCGGAAGATCTCCAATGGAAGATGCTCCGAGGCATCCTGATCAAATACCAGACCCACCTCAAATAACTTTCATGCTGAGGATCAGCAGCTCTACTCCAAGCTCCCTCTAGACGCCTGAGCTGCGTACACTACCTCGTCTGAACCCAGTCATCCTACAGTGGTTTCTAATTTCAGCTACTTCTATCCACAAACTCGTTCTTTCTGTCACTACCCAAAGTTCATGACCATAGTTGAGGGTTGAGATGTGGACTGACTAGTAATTCAAAAGCTTCTCCCTACAGCTCAGCTCCGTCTCCCCCACAACAGCCTGCTAACACAAAACTGCCATTTTTGTAAAAGAGACCCCAAGACTTGAAATCCTTCTCAAGGGTTAGCAACCTATTCCAGAGGCAGGGAGAATCTACAGTTTTTCCAGCAGAGAACCATGGCCTCAGACTTTGAGGTGTCCTCTTCACATCCCGCTGCAAACAACCCTAGTACCCTGCTTTCAAAACAGACAGCATTCTGTAGTGGACATCACTGCATGGGCTCAGGAACTCTTCCAAAAGCCATTGTCTGTGAACACAATTCATCGCTGTGTCCACAAATGACAGCTGACACTCTACCATACAAAGAGGAAACCGTATATAAACCAGATCCCGAAACACCGCCGCCTTCACTGGGCCTGAGCTCGTTTAAGATGGACTGAGGCGAAGTGGAAAACTGTCCCGTGGTCTGACGAGTCAAAATTTGACATTCTTTTTGGAAATCATGGGTGCCGCGTCCTCCAGGTTAAAGAGGAGAGGGGCCATCCGGCTTGTTATCAGCACTCACTTCAAAAGCCAGCATCCGTGATGGTATGGGGCTGCATTAGTGCACATGGCATGGTTAACCTGCACATTTGTGAAGGCACCATTAATGCTGAACCATATAAGGTTTTGGAGCAACATATGCTGCCAAGTAGACAACATCTTTTTCAGGGAAGGGCTTGCTTGTTTCAGCAAGACAATCCCAAACCACATTCTGCACATATTACAAAAGCATGGCTCCGTAGTAAAAGAGTCTGGGTGCTAAACTGGCCTGTCTGCAGTCTAGACTTGTCACCCATTGAAAATATTTAGTGCATTATGAAATGTAAAATACGACAAAGGAGACCTCGAACCCTTGAGCAGCTGAAAATCTACATCAGGCAAGAATAAACATTCCACCCTCAAAATGACAGCAGTGTGTCTCCTCTGTTGAAACATGACCCTGTCCCAACTTTTTTTTGATGTGTTGCTGGCGTCAAATTCTAAAAGGATATAATTTTCTATGTTGTCTTTGTATTTATTATTTTACTTTATTTTATTTAGTATTTTAATGACATATGGGGTTTCAATGATTTGCAAATCATTGTATACTGTTTTTATTTACGTTTTACACAGCGTCCCAACTTTTTTAGGAAATGGGATGTATATAACTTCTGACCCTTCACAGATACATGAAACCATTTAAAAGACTGTGCATTATCTCACCTACATATTGGTGGCAGTGTCATGTCTCTACACCTCTACATTACCTCAAACGAGGGTTAACTTTATTCCCAGATTTCCAAATACTTTCATGCAATTAATTGCTTCAATGTCACCGGCCCTCTATATAAGTACTGCTCTACAAAGTCAAAGTGCAGTATCTGCAAAAATGCCAAACTGAGAAAAACTTTCTTTTTTTTTTTCTTTCAATAAGTCTAAGCATCAAAAAATAAATAACCTCAATATCTCTGGAAAATGCAACAATAGAACAACAACACTAATAGATTCAGGAGAAAATACAGCACTTTTAATTATGTGAATTTTGCAAAAAATCGCAGATACTGCACTTTGGCTTTGTAGGGCAGAGTACTTGGTTGCTATTGGCAGTCCTCTCGGCGCCGGGAGGTCCCCGGACCCCATGTTGGGAACCATACAAACACACGCACACATTGTTGACGCGGCTCCATTCATTCCAGTCTCATCTGACTGAGAGGCAGACGGAGCTCGCGCCCACCAGCCTGCATCATCATCATCATCATCCGTCCTCAGAGTAAAGCTCTGGGGCAGATTCTGCTCCGGCTTCACTTTTTCTCGGCTGTTTTTTTTTTTTTTTTTTTTTTTTGGAGCGTGAGCGTGTGTGTGCGCGCGCGTACGTATTATAGCAACGATCATGCAAAGCAACGGCCGACACCGAAACAAGGAATCAAGGAGAACGTGGACTAATGGGAAACTTATATCTTATAAATGCACTTTATATTTATTCATCGTCTGTAGTGTGGAACTGAGGAGCGGCGTTACGGGTGAGAAACTTTTGCATTTGGATCGACTTCCAGAAAGAAGTAGAAAACGCACGTGAAAAGCAGCTATAGACTGGAGGATATTTTGTGGATTTGGTGCGCTGGTATGCCACGAACCAAAAGTCCGAGCAGTGAGTGGAACCAGATGTGGAGAAAATCTGGGGGAGGAGGGAAGGCTGCTGCCTTACTGTCTCTATTGTGATTTCTGTGCACGAATTAAGTTCATTTAAAGCTGCAAAGCAACGCAATTTGTCGCCTTTTGTCCTATTTTTGGGTCGTTCAGGCTAGACTAGATTGTAAAACTGACGTGGGGTGACGCTCCAATTGGCGCCCTGTGGCCAAATGTGACCTTCACATCCTGTTACAGGCTGCAATTAACACATCCAGTCCAGTCCTGAACAGCGAGACCAGTATTAACCAGTGTTGTTATGGGATGGAGGGTAAAGACAGGAGGATATTTATTTACAGTGTGTTCAATGACCACATCATTATTGCTTGTTGACTGGAAAACTGAGTGAATGAGATTCTGAAGTGGACTGGAACAGGGTCTAAGTAGCATGACTTCTCTTTTGGCACAGACAAGGATGCATAGATTAAGAATCTACAGTCAAAATCAAATATTTAAACGAAAATCATTTAAATTCAGCATAAAGAAGGCTTTTATCTCTGACCATCATGGAACTACCTTAAGTTAAAATAATTAACCACATATTTTCTGATTATTTTCATTTAATAAATTTGATATTACAGCATATAATTTTGCTAGACATCATATTTATTCTTACTACATTAATCTACTCTCTTTTTGTTTCATCCTGAAGCTAGATTGAAAATAATGACATTATGTGGATTTACACTGCCACTCCTTACGCCTTTATCCCTAAGAGAATATTAGACACCACATCCTAAATCATCTGGAGTTTGTTTTGTTTTTGTTTTTTGTTTAATCACCTTTAGGGTGTGTACAGAAGATCATGGCCATTTTAAATCTAAATTCACCATAACCCTCACAACACCAAAAAAGAAAAGAAAAAAAGAAAGAAAAAAAGAAACACAGATTTTGGCAACCCTAACCCCCCCATTCCCTCCCACCCCAGATAGATTTCCAAAATATTACCTAGTGGAATGGGTGCTAGCATAAGGCGTCACATAGAGAATACGTTACATGTATTTTTGTATTGTACTTAAGATAATATGGTGTCCTGCTTAGCACCATGCATCCTAGTTCCTTCATTTTAAAATGACTTGCACCCATCTGCTATCAAATCCCCTGTTGCCAAAGTTGAGAGTCCCTTCTCAATCACATTTGGGAACAAATGGATGAACAGAAGGATGAAATGTTGCAGCTTTAGATGTGTTATATTGAATTGTTATGCATTTCTCCATTACGAGAATTAACATTGAACATACCATTGACTGAAAACTTTCATGCGATGTGTAAGAGCTTTGTCCTTGCCGTTACATTATACTTGCGATAAAACAATGCAGGACGGATAAAGTGTGACAATGAGACAAAACTGATTGAAAGTAATTGAATATATTTTCCCCTGCAGTACAGCAGTATTTAATTGGGTACTGAAGTCCTGATTAACACGGCGTGGGATTTGATGATAAGCTTCATTCATTATCCATGCAGACAGCTCCAGCTGCAGCAAAGATGTTCATGATCTCACTCAAATTCCCATTCGATATAATCTGAGCATCCTTTCCATAGTTGTATGTCTCTTATCTATGATTTAACATAAGCGTGGGACTGATGGAAAGCCTCAACTTTTACTGCTTTCTAAATTCGACACACACTTTCACAGAGGTTCCTTTTAGCTCTGTGTCTGATTGTGGCTGCAAAATGCAAACATGCTCCTCTCTCCTGATAGCCTCTCCCCCCATGCTTCTCAGCTGGGGTAACACCTATGCACAGTTTTGGTTGCTGCAGAGGCCAGACCACCATAAAACACCAAAGAAACCAACACAAAAGCCTGGAATTTCCTGTGTATTTGTTGGTGGCCATTTTATCACAATGACCAGTTGCGTGGGCCCTGTTTTTGTCATCTGGAGCATCTGTCAAAATAAAAGGTTACAGGAAAAGTATTTAGCCCAAAGAATCGAAAATAGACGCACACAAAAGAAGAAAAAAAAGACAGTCTGCTTGATTTTAATTATCTGGCAGCATTACTGAGTCACACTAACACTTCACCAAAGAATGCAACAACAAGTTTATTGAACTCAGCATCTCAAGCCAGGACTCACTATTGATTCGTCACCCATGTCCTCCAACCAGGTCCAGCAGATGACTGGTGAGGAGGTGGAGGTTCTGGGAATACGGGCCTCTCTTGGCAAGTGTCTGTGGTTGTTCTTGGCCGTGGGTTTCAGCCTCAAGAAAATGTCTTCGGCGCTGAAGAAAGAGGGGTGACAGGGCAAAGAGGAGGATGAGATCACAGCGGGGGAGCTGTTGTGGCTTAGCGCTCACAGGGCTCAGTGGCTTAAAGTTAATCTGGAATTCTGCACTCTCTCTGGTTGCCCAGGAGTTTTCTCACATCAAACGTCAGGCTGTGTCCTTCAGACCGGAGCTAAAACTTCTTTTTTGAATTTTCCTCTCGCTGTCTTGAACTTCAGGTTCTCTAGAGATTCACAAGCTTTTGCCTGCAACATGAGATTTGTGTTACGAGGTTGATCTTGTGTGAAGATCGTCCCACAGGCAATGGCTTTAGTTACTATTGTGAAAATGACAGAATGCTCATCAGACTGATTTATTTGCTTGTACAGCATGTCTCACCTCATTAACAGCTCAGTGTTGTGTTAGCCCCACTGTTCATTCACGTATCCTTCAGGTTTTAACTTTACTTTTGTGACTAAATTGTGAGCAAAAATCAAACATTGTATTGTCTGTTGTGGTAGACATCACACTGTACAGTAGAGTAGACATGAATTATAACAGAGATGTGAGGACAAGTCTGTCATAGTTGGTTTTATATGAACTATCCTGAGGGCTTAATGCAAAATACTCTGTACAAACCAGTAGCCGATTAATTCATTAATGTAATTATTTTGATAATAAATTGATAATTTAAGCCATTTTTCAAGCAAAAACAAATCCCCCCAATTTTTTTTTCTCCACAAATGTGAATATATGCTGGGCCCATTTGTTACTATGGCTGTAAACTAAATATGTATTGCTCCTGTGTTGCTGAAGGGGCTTTTAGGAATTCTGATGGACATTTTTCACTATTTGCTGGTGTTTTATAAACCAAAAGATTCATCAATTCATGAAGAAAACAATCAGCAGATAATGATCTGACTTCATTGATGATTTTTTTTAGACTCACTGGATGCACCAGACGGTGACTTTACACCAAAACAGGTCTTTGCTGGCTTTTCTTTGACATGCGATCGAGGCTGCGTTAATAGGAGTGACTAGAACAACAGGAATCCTTTCTGGAAAGATGGTTTTAGACCCAAATGCAACTGAGATGGTTTTATTCTTGAAAGAAATGTCTGAATACACTTTAAGTTTAGTGGAGACAATGACTGAGCAGTGATCGAGCCTTAGAGCTGGGTGTTACTGTAAGATGGATGGCTTTATAAAAAGAGCAGGGTGGTGATTATATCTGATTGCACTGTACAGAGCATTTTCAAGCTCACAGCGAAGCGATCCGCCGCTGCTCTGTTACTGTTTGCCATCGACCAAATGAGCTAACACCGCTTCTGAGAAACTCAACCACAGGAGTTGAAGATGAGGGGCGTGTCAGTCGTTCTCTGCAGATTACAGGGATTTTTATGGAGCTCTTGTTGAGACTCCATTGTTGTCTGTAAAAGCAGCACAGGAGGCTTGGAGTGTTTGAGCGGAGAGGTAGGAAATAAGGACACAGCGGATTGAAGTATCTGCAAAGGAGAGTTGTGTTTTTCAACAGGCTGCCCCAATGATTTTTTTCCCACCTACCCCACTTCCTGGCCTCTCACAGGAGCCCGCCGAGTAGGAATGCTATACGGGTCTCACTTTTTCTCCTCTGAATCTCAAGTCTGAGAGGAGAGGGCGTGTGTGTGTGTGTGTGTGTGTGTGTGTGTGTGTGTGTGTGTGTGTGTGTGTGTGTGTTTTGGGAATATTTCTTAAAGTCATTTTAACAGGATCTTAATTTAGAGTCCCTCCTATACTCCTGACTTGCATTTCCTTTCCTTTCCTTCACCCACCTTCACGCTGACACAACCACACACATTTATTTTTGCAATCCTCGCTTCTAGTTTTCTCTCGAAAATCTTTAAAAAAACAGAAGAAGAAAAAAAAAAAGGGAATGACGGAAAACCGCACACTTTTTTTTTTTTTTTTTTTTTGAGAAAGGTTGTTGGGTTTTGTTCCTGAAATCCTAGTCACTCCTGCTGGCATCCAGCCACTGGCCTGAATATGCTAAATTCAACACTTTTTTCAGAAACGCTTGGTTTTCTACTTTTATTTATCTTTTTTTCTAATTTTGCATGGCGTATAGAAGAATGCCACAACACCCTGCAGGCTGCTGTAGCTCCTCAGAGAATCATACTGACCACTAATGCCAATAAGAGCATCGGTGTACAGCAGCATGACGTGTGCAGACTGGAAACAGATGCCCATTCAACCCAGTTTCACCAAATTAATCAAAGTCTGACCTGTTAAAGCATTCAGTTATTTGAGTCAGGCATATCAGAGTCACCCTACAGATAAAGACCCTTATATATTTATCCCTCAAAGCTGCCAACTGCTGCTCTCTCCATCGTGAAACCCGGCAGAAATAGACACCACAAAATGTAATTCCAGGTCAAACCTCGGGAATGGGGTAATTGAGACCTGGTGCACTTTGAAATTGCTCAACCGTGATGGTTCACCTTGCATTACAAACATCTGCAACCGCTTTTCACAGTTTATTGCGTGATATATCTGCAATTACTTCCAGCATGGAGCCCTGTCCTATGATGTGAACATTTTAGGGTTATAGCAGGATAGTTATTACATAAGATGTAATATTCAGGGAACTCAAACTAGTTCCAACCCAGCTCTGCATCTATTAATGGAGATATGGATCCAGCATCTGACCCGATCCCTCGCCACATGAGCTGCTTACATGAAATCCTGTTTTCATCACCATTATTGACTGACGCTGTTGTTTCCCTCTGTCTGCACAGCGCCGCTGGACTCGGATGATTTTGCTTTCTTTCATGGGGGGGCCCAGGGGTGCCTGGGAGTGCGGGATCACTCCCTCGTCCTGTCACGCTCCTGTGAGGAAGTCAACCAGCGGTGGAAGTGGGTGACCCGGGGTCGCCTGTTCAACCTGGGCTCTTCGCTGTGCCTGGGCATGACCACTGGTAACCTCACCTCCAGATCGGACTCTTCTCCTCTGGGGGTGTACACCTGTGACCGTGAGCCCCCAAGGGTGCGCTGGACCTGGAAATGTGAGCAGGTGTTGAACAACCTCAACAACTACCTTCACTCACCCTCACTTTGGAACTCATCCTCCCCAACCCCAACTTCTTCCTCCTCAACGGCCAACTGGACACTCCACAGCAGTGTGCAGGACCTGTGCTCTAAAACATATCGTGGTAAGCATATATGTAATCAAACACATTCAGATTTGTATGGCAATGATTCTTCAGATTGTTGGTCAGAGTATTCAACTGTGTTTACCAAGACAAGAGACAAACGATGAACACACTTTAAACCATCTGCAAAGGTAATTAAATCTGGGATTGTTGCACACAGACTTGAGTTTGGCATCCATAGGCTCCGAACTCATCACTCCCCGCAGACATGCTTATACGAATATATTGGGGAGTGACGAGAAAACTTCTTGAACCCTCTAATCGGAGCCTACAGGTGGATGCTGGGGTAGTGCTGGGGTTGAAAGTGCAGCAGCATGCGCAAGTGGAGCAGCAGCAGCATCGACAGGCAGAGGGGGAGATGGGAAATTGCTGCACCTTAAATAGACCGCCAAATCGGGAGGGTGTGTTGATGACGTTTTAGGGGAGTGAGGCACGTCATGTGCATGTGTGTGTTTGCAGCAGCGCAGCTGGAGTTGTCTGACTGAACTAGCTCGCAAGCTTTGCTCCATTCAGTGAAAGTTGACACATACTTTGTAGGCGATCTTAAGGTGTGCAACTCATAATTGGTTTCTTTAATTTGCTCTTTTTTTTTTCTTCTTTTTTTAAAACATTTTTATCCATGTTTTATCCATGGTTAAGGGATATCCACATTAGCAAATACTGAGTTTGAAACTGGCACAAAGGAAAAAAGGAACTGGATCAGAAAAGGTTGAAGAAATAATAAAAATAGAGAAAGAAAACAATATATGAAAGCAAATAGATGCAATTATATACAGTACCTATGCAAAATAAAATTCTCAAAAACGTAAGATATTAGATCCCAAATATTTCACCCACTTGCAGTTCTTCTCAATGAAATCCACTGAAGGCCTTCATTTGCCCCGATTGCAGCGACACAGTGACCCAGTGAGCTCCTCCTCTACTGTATGCTGTGTGATGCCTCAGTGCTGAAGATAGACTTACTGTTGTGAATAGCACAGCTGCATCTGATCAAATGGACATAGCACAATGTTGCTTTTAGGAAATCGTTGAGGACAAGCGGCTGTCTGCCTGATGGAAAACCTATGAAAACATTGCTGGTGCTTGTAAACTCCAGCAAGCACACAGCGTTGTCTTTGCCCTCAAGTCTGTAAGTTTATTTAGTATAGCTTTCAGTCTTGATTAAATCTAACCATGGTGGTTCACAGCTAAGCCGCATTTCCGTTGCCATTTTGACCAATATCAAATGGCAACTGTTGTTGACAAACTATAGCGTTAACATCCTCTACCTCACTGCAGTTAAAACCACATCTGGCATACATGGAAGACCAGAAAACCATCCTGCACCTTCTCCGCTATCTGTCCTCTTTTCGGTCTCTTTTACTGTTTTGTGGGAATTTGGTTCATTGGCATTTTTTTAAATTTTACGTGCCGATCTTCAAAAGTTTCCCTGTGAAGTCGACTCGCTGCTGGAGAGGAATGCCTCTGACATTAGTCAACCTCACGGCAGCCAACCAGCCAGCAGTGGAGCAGAGAGGGAAGTCAGGGAGGGAGCTTCAGAAATCTTTCCTCCCTCGTTTAACACGTCTGCCCTACTTTCCATTGGCCGTATTTTGGTAGCACTGCAGATCCAGCATTTCGCCCTCTCTTTCTGTTCCTCTTCTCTTCCCACCATACTATACTGGTAGATTGTAGAGACTAGAATGGCAACCTCTGGGTTTTTCTTCTCTCTTTGTCAAACTGCAGAAATCAGTCATAGTCCCTGATATTTACTTAATGCAGGATCTTTAAATATTGGAATACTTAGGATGAATCTTTTTTCTCTCTCTAAATTTACAGCTATTGATTGTTTCCACATTAATTTCCACATTTTTCATGACAAAAAATACAAAATTTTACCAATAACATGCCAATTTGTACACACACTTGCGACGGCGACATCTTTGGCCAGAGACGCTCTGTTTTTAGGTCGTCCGTTCATCGTCCTTCTGTCGATGTCTCAGGAACGCCTTCAGGGAGTTTCTTGTAGTTTGGCCCCAAAGTACACTTGGACTCAAAGATGAAATGATTGGATTTTGGTGGTAGGTGTAAAGTCAAAGTCACTGTGACCCCACAAACACCTTTTTGGCCACGTTTGGGGGGCAGAATAAAGGCGCTTTGTGAATGGGGCTGACTCCTCTGTAATATTAGTCTCTAAGTGAGGACAACATGTTTCTCATTGGAAATTTTTAACTAGAATCATACATGTCAATGTAGTGATGGCTTCCATTTCACTAAACACACACTCATACTTCCCCATAGAGTATTATGAATGTGGACAGACATGGATGTAAACTACAAAATGACCGGTTACAGTAACTCTTCCCTCTGCTGACCACTATTTGACTGTAACATCATCCTCTGTTTTGACCGTGTGTTTGATGATACAGTCACTGAGAAAACAGATAAGGTATTCCAGTTCATTTCACAGCATGACTCTTTGCTGCTGGATGCAGGGATTTAAAGTCTCTCCCCTGTGTGCTCCTCAGAGATCTACACCATCCAGGGGAACTCTAATGGCCGCCCCTGCTACCTGCCCTTCCTTTATGACGGCCAGTGGTTCCACAGCTGCACGAGTATCGGGCGCGAGGATGGTCACCTCTGGTGCGCCACATCCTATGACTACGGCAAGGATGAGCATTGGGGCTTCTGTCCAGTAAAGAGTGAGTTATCTCATCAGCTTCACCCCAGTTTCCCCATCACTCAACCTCCTCCAGTTCGCTCCTCTAACAGACTTCTTATCTTCTTCCCTCACCGTCAGGCAGTGGCTGTGAGACATTCTGGGACACTGACCCGTTGACAGACAGCTGTTACCAGTTTAACTTCCACGCTTCGCTCTCATGGAATGAGGCTCGGATCAGTTGTCAGCAGCAGGGGGCAGACCTGCTAAGCATCAACAAGCTTCACGAGCAGACATACATCAACGGTATAAGTCAAATCTGCACACATGCACGTTTGTGTGCAGAGGCTGCAAAGGACTAAACCAGTTTCCTGAAATTATTACTGGCAGGGCGGCACACAGCGAGAAGGTTCTGGGTTCAAATCCACACCGGGGGGCCTTTTTCTGTGTGGAGTTAACATGTTCTCCCGTGTCTGTGTGGGTTCCCTCCGGATGCTGGAGCTTCCTCTCACAGTCACAAACAAATGTGACGCAATGCATGCAGTATTGGAATCGGTGGCTCTGAATTGCTCATATGTGTGAATGTCAGCATGAATGAATTAAAAAATTGCTTCTTCCATTAGTCAGAATTATATGGCAAATGAATCAACACTAAACAAACAGTTTAGGATTTTTTAGGGTTCTCTGTGGGTTTTTTTTTTGTGGTGTGCTCAAATTGACAATGAAAACAACAACAACCTTGATTTCTTATCATCACCATGTTACCTTTCCTTAAGAGGCTGTATTTACATGTCTGTTAAGCCTTTATTTCCTGGTTTGCCAGAGATAAACAGAAAAAAAATCAAGTATAAATAGGCTTTGCTATGCATCACAACTTCATCTGGTATTGGCTGTGTTCACTCTCATTCATTCACTCTCCCAACTGGAAGAATTGATTTTTGGGATGTCATGACCTACTTGCCAACATCACGCCACACCTCTGCTCTTCTTACATAACTGTTCTGCCTCCCGCCCAGTGCAAAGCTGACGGCTACAATGACGGTTTGCTACGACTAAGTGGAAGAGTGTTTTCTCTTATTGTATGAAACTGTTGGGTTTCCGCTCTTGTCATATTTCATAATTTGATGAAGGTGTTGCTGCTGTTTTAGGTTTGCTGACAGGTTACAGTGCTGCCTTGTGGATCGGCCTCAACGATCTGGACATCCACGGAGGCTGGCAGTGGGCCGACTCCTCACCCCTCAAATATCTCAACTGGGAGGCAGGTTAGACTGTAGAAATAACTCAGCCTCTTCTGTTTTTGTAGCCTTGAAGTGTCTGCGATCGTGAACTTACATTTTCCCATTAAGGGCTGAACGAGCCTACATGCTCATTTTTAGCAGCACTTTGCTCCGAGTTAAAATCACATATGGCAGCATTCCAGTGCGACCACAGCCTTTTAATGTTGACCACTGTTCCTGGAGGAGGGGGAACTTGGCATTAGTAATAATCTTTTTCTTAATCTCATCCTTTAGACCAGCCAAACCATGCTGAGGAGGAGAACTGTGTTGTGATCAGAACTGAGTCATCGGGTCGTTGGCAAAACCGTGATTGTTCTGTTGCTCTGCCATACGTCTGTAAGAAGAGGCCCAATGCCACCATGGACCCCTTCACTACCGGTCAGTGTATAGACACTTGAATTAGTCCATTAAAGTCCTGCCACGGCGCCAAAGTCCAAAATTTCATGGGTTTTATCTCGTTGCTCCCACAGACTCGTGGGCAGATGATGAGAAATATGAGTGTGATGTGGGCTGGCAGGCCTTCCAGGCTGGCTGCTACAAGCTGACTTCAGAGAAGTCTGACTGGGATACGGCTCAGAAAACCTGTCAGAAGATGGAGGCCAACCTGGTCAGCATTCACACCCTACCTGAACTAGAGTTCATCATACTGAACCTGAAGAAAGGTGATATGTCCATTTTAATTCTACCAGACTTTTTTTTTTTAAATCTGAAATGCGTTGCTATCAGGAGCCAGAAAGTAAATTAAATTCTATCATATTATTCAGTGCCTGTCTCACAGGATGGCCATTAGGAAATGGCTTTAAGGAATATAATAACTATTTTGAAAGAGCACACAAAATAAAATTAAAATAAAATCCTTGGTGTTCCGGGTCAAAAGTAAATGGTCATTAGAAACGCCTCTTTTTGGCCTCCATGGCAACCCCCACGGGAACCCATCCTTAATAGAACTTTTACCCCATGGGAACCACATCTGTTGGTAATTATCAAAAACAACCGCAACATTGTTTTAATGATATAAACAACTTTCTCACAGCTCTGGTACATAAAGCTTTTTTCAGGCTTTGCTCACAGTTCATTCTGTAGCAACAAGATGACCTAGTGATGTGAGCTCAGGTCAATGAGGCCTTCAGGCCATAAACAGCTAATGGAAGTTCACAGCTTTTAATGTTCGCAAGAACACGAGTTGATAAAAAGATGAAACACAACATTAGATGATAATATATATGTATTATTATCATGGATTTATAATCAGCTAGCTCAATGGGAATGTAGGCAGCTGATATTTTTCACAGAGCTGAAAAACTACAAAGTGGAGAATCAGATTTTCAGGTCAAGGACTTGCTCCAATGTAGTTGTTGAACCTCATGGAAAAAGTTTAACAGTTTGGTATTGAAGTCATAGTTGCAACTATGAACTGATTTTTTACCCTATTTGTGTCTTTCCAACCCAACCGTCTCATCTGTGTCCTCCGTCAGACATTGACCAGATGTGGATCGGGCTCCACGACACCGATATGCAAATGGACTTCCAATGGACCGACCACACGCCTGTCATCTTCACCTACTGGCACCCGTTTGAACCCAACAACTTCCGCAACACTCAAGAAGATTGCGTGTCCATCTGGGGAGCTGTGAGTGACCCCCCCCAAACTCTGGGGCCTAAATTACTCTCCCTGCCAGCGAGTCGCCTCCGTTTGTGTATACTGAACAGCTGTGTTCCCTCCCTCTGTTTGTGTCTTGCTCGTATGCACAGGAGGGCCGCTGGGATGACAGCCCTTGTAATCTGACTCTGCCCTCCATCTGTAAGAAACCGGGAACAAAGAGTGATGGGAAGCCAAAGCACAAAGACTGCAAACAAGTATTACTCTCTTTATCTCTCTCTCTGCCTTCAGGGCTGCATATGTCATTTTCCTCTTGACGTTTACAGCTTAAGTTTTAATTTACAGAATTGTTTTCCTGTTATAGACCACATATATTGTTGTCTACTTACTCCATAAAGACTCTTTTCAGATCTCGTGCAGTATTGCCGCGCTCTTAGTCCAGCATCTGACACTAGTGTTACTTGGAGCTTAATTATTATTCTAAATATTCCAGCCCTTCCCTCACTTTTGACCACTTTTCCCAGAGCTCCCCTCCACCGCTTACCTTTCCACTGGTCCACTAGTCCAGCCTGTAACTGTTATGGAAATCTCTCCCAGAAAATTGAAGCACAAGACTTCCTAGACTTTCCTGACTTAACAACAACAACTGTACTTTCCATAGGCTGAAAAACATTTAAAACATAATTTTAAGGCATTAAAATTGGGACATGTTGTTTGTATCTTTTATTAAACAAGTGCATACTGTATATACAACAGAGATACATTACACCAACTTCTTGCAGCCACATGGTGAATTAAATCCCATCTGGAGGATCCGTCTCCATCTGTCTGTGATTTAACAGTCCATAATTCTCTCCATGTGAGACTTTAAGCCTCTCATACCTGACTCACCTGACCATTACTCCAAACCTAGTTTGTTTTCTCCCGGTAATGTGTGACATAGGGAATAATCATAGTGAGAAAAGAAATCCTAGTGCATGTTTGTGTGTCTTTGCGCCCTTCTGCAATGTTTTTATTTTTGCTAAGCGTTGATTTATGATCTAAACAGTCTGAAGCCGAGAGTCGTGCTGTTTCTCAGCTGTTACACTCAACAAAGATCTCTCTATGGATGGACTATTTGTTCGGTGTAGTGAATCTTTACCCCTCTCCCTGGGGAGCAAGGCATCATGGGTGGTAATGTGACAGGGGTCATTTGGCACGGCACACGCTGTGGGGCCCAGCGGCGGTGCGCTTTTTTTTTTTTTTCTCGAGCGGATGAGGTCGCTTTGCACAACATGTGAAACAACAATAACAGAAAGGCTGCTGACGGCTTCAGCAACATTAACCCACATGATTCCAAAACCATACACCCCATCCAGGGCTGGGCTCATCACTCAGATGGATTGCTTATTAATGTAACGCTCTCATTTTACTGAGTGGAGTTGTCACTGACACTACAGTGTAAATAATCAAGAGGCTGTTTCAACCTAAAAATTTAAGTTATTTTTCCTTGAATATTCAAATTGAATCAGTCTTATTCTTTTTAAACCAAATTGTTACATAACTTGAGAAAACTGGGTAAACTGGAAAGCCCTCAAACAGCACAAACAAACGATACGGCCACTAAAACCTGTACAATCAGAAAATTGTTTCAGTGTTATGTTTCAGCAAAGGTGTTGAGGACCCAAAATGCAGGCAGCAGGCAGAACCAAGGAGGATGCAGTTCAATGGTTTAATTAATCAAAATCCAAACAAGAAGGCAAACAGATTCCAAAAGGCAAAAAGGCAGAGCTGAAGTCCATAAAAGAAGAAAAAGATCCAAAAATGTCCAATATTAAATTATCCAACAAATTCAAAGGAACACAGCAAAACCCAAATAATAAGCAAAGGATGAACATAAAGGAACCAACAGAAACATGGAGAGCATTTAAAGATATGGAGAAAATCCACATGCATGACTAGACGAACTGACAACTCAAAGTGGAAAACACACAGACGAAATACACAACGAGACGAGACAAGATGGGGAACAGGTGGAACAGGGAGGAGGAGACAATCTGGGACAGGTGCAAACAATGAACAATCACAATGGAGGGAAAAGCCAAAGACAGGAAGTGTAAAATGAGAGACACAACATGGAAAACTAAACTACCAAAATAAAACAGGGAACCATGACATTGAAGGCTATGACATAACAAAAACCTGTAACAATTCTCATGGTGTAACAAAATGTATCAGCAGATAATCTCAATTATTGTATCACTGCACCCAGGTCACTGCATACAATATGGTGATGTCACCATGATGACTTTGCCTCATGCCAAATTATGTAATACCCCCTAATTCCTTGACCCCGGACGTCTACTTCTAGCATTAGGAATCATGTGTTTATCATCAGTAATTTATGAGTTATCAACAAAAGTATGATTTTCCATAATTGCTAGATATAACGTCTTACTTTTTTTTTTTTATGATTCTGAATCTTCATTATCTCAGCTACATATTGGTGGCAGTGCTATGTCTCGATGGCTCTCTATTACCTTACAGTGATCCAATACATATTTAACCTTCCAAATATATATTTAAATCTCTCCAGATTATGATGCTGATCTGGATCCAATTGTGCATAGTGGTGAAACGTGACGTGTGCATAACTGGGTATTTTTTATTTTGATCGGCCTATTATTGGTGAAATATTTTAAAAGGCCCTGTAAGTTGAAGGAGGTGAAAAAGTGGTGAAGAGTCAAAACGTAATTACTTCTTTCAGGTCATTTTAATTCCAAATGTGAGCTCATTGGGACCACATTTTATAATGATTTCGCTATGAATAAAAAGGCACAACAGCAAAATCTTAAATTGTATCTCACGTAGGCCATAACTTAGAATTATATCCTGAAGTGTAGTTGTTTTGCAGAAAGATATAATTAGTGAGTGGCTGGTGAACTTCAGTTTTGTATTTACAGCAACTGGAGATCCAAATATTTCCCTCAGGAGGAGGTGGAGACCAAAAATAGAGCAAGAAGTGAATAAAAGACATACAGTACAATCATCATGTGTCTGAAAACAAGACTCCAAATGACTGTTATCACTGCAACATAACTGCTAAATATTACTGCTAGGTATTCTTTTTGAAGTTAAGAAGTCGATCTTGATGTTATGACTGTAAGATAAGGAGAAGAGTGATAGGAAAGAAAGTGTAAAGGAGGTGTGAGTTTAATCTGATCCAGCCTATAAAGCAGCTATAATCTGTTATGTTTCTGTCTAGATGCCAAATGTGGTTGTGTAAAAAGCCTGGGGTTCTCCTTATTCACACAAAGCTATAAACAGGCTGTCTCTCACTATCAGTCTCGCATAATCGCCTCTTTCGACCTTCTGAAAGTTGGCTGCACTTCTGTGCACGTCTGTGCACATCTACAACTGGTGCATGAGCTGACGGGAGGGATTGAGGGCAAGGAAAAGACATTTCTCTGTAACTTGACTTGTTTGTTTTATTCTACATTCAGGATAGATAAGTGGCGCCACTTTTACTATGACTGTATATTGGTGGGATTTACATATTATCCAACAATCTGCATCACTGTTAGTGTATTTTGATGCACATCCAGAACTGGATTAACAAGTAGCTAGTTGCAGAGCCAGTGTAGATGTTTGTACTCTCTGAATGCTTAATTTTCTAGTCTTTCTTTTATTGTTTTGAATTTCATTTTCCATGTCCTGCTAATCTCCTCTCCTCTCCTCCCCTCACAGGGTTGGAAGTGGCACAGTCCATCTTGTTACTGGGTGGAAGAACATCCGCTTACCTTCAACGAGGCCAGGAAGTCCTGTGAGGACTATGGAGCGGCCCTTGTTACCATTACTAATAGGTGGTTATGACACACAACGACTCCCTCATAGCTATTAAAAGGCATCACAGTGTGTTTCGTCAGTGTTACCTTTTTGAAAGTCCTTTTAAATTTTTAAAGGTTTGAGCAGGCCTTCGCCACCAGCCTGGTGTTTGGTCGCTCTACTGGTTCCTTCTGGATCGGCCTCCATGACCAGGGCAACCCCGGCTCTTTCCGTTGGCTCAGTGGGGATGAAGTATCCTACACCAACTGGAATCGAGACCAACCAGGTTAGTTATATATGTCATGTGAGCATGTGACTGATTTACAGATATAATAATTTAAAATGCAGTGATATTCAAGAGAGATAAGATTTTTATGAGACTTTGCTAAAAGTTTTGCTTCCAGAGCCAACTTTGGATTTAATCTACAAAGAGTAAAATGGACTGGTCCCAGGTGGGGTTTTTTTCTTTGGCCTGAGTACAGCTTCAGAACTACATCCTGATGTGTGATTTAGCTGTAAAGCAGCGTTGATTAGCTGACAGTGTGCCGATCTGAGACAGGTATCGGCAGCAGTCAAGACCAGCCAGCGGGGTTAGGTTTTAATTTAAATTTAACTTATCAAAGCTGGACCAGATTGTTGCTAAAATCACTGCAGCACCACAGGGTTAAGACAGAAAACAGGGCAGAATTCTCCTGATAAAACACTGGCTATCATGGGTTTTTGATTCATCACGGCCATAACTACTAAAGCAGACCTGGAGGTGGAAAGAACAGGCGTGGGTGAGTCCTTTGGCTTCGGTGTCATTGATTCAAAGATACGAACCGTCTGACGTCTGCACAGATAAAACTGTGGTCTGGTGCTCTGGTAGACTTGATTAGTCACAGGACTTGGCAATTTTTTAACTTTTATCTGTAGTTTTTTTTGTCACATGACATCATTTTAAGTTTTAGAAGAACAGCACTTGTGTTTCTATTTGATACAGAGAGGAGCAACGGTGTGAAATTCATGTTATACTCACCGATCTAAACTGAACTATAAAAGAATCATGCAAAGTTTTCTCATCTGCAAATTTATTTTTTTGTGGCTTTTTATGCCTTTATTGGACAGGACAGCTGAAGATGTGACAGAGAGAGTCGGGGGGAGACATGCGGCAAGTGGCCACGGGTTGGAATTGAACCCAGGCCGACCGCGTAGAGGATTATAGCCTCAGTACATGGGGCAAGTGCTCTAACCATTGCGCCATCTGTGCTGCCCCTGCAAATATTTTTAAGACTCAGTGTTTTTGACAATATGATTCATAAGTGAGATTAGAGAGATTCCAGAAAATGCTGCCGTTGTCATTTGATGCAGGATCCAACACTCATAATTGTTTTATTAAAAAAGTGTGATCCGCACACTTTTTTTCTCTCCACATCATCCCTCTATTTCCACACATTTCATCACTGTAACTTCTCTCTCTTTCTCTCCTCTCATCTGCGCTTCGCCCCGCGTCTATTTCAGTCCGCGGTGGCTGCGTTTCCATGGCGACGGGCTTCGCAACAGGTCTGTGGGAGGTGAAGGACTGTGCGTCATCGAGCGCGAAATTCATCTGCCGCCAGAACCAGGACACGTCTCTGAGCCCCGAGCCCCCGGTCCCTCAGCCCACCCCGAGCCTCAGTGGCTCCTGTCCCAGCGGCTGGAAGAGCAACAGCAACCTGCGCTACTGCTACAAGGTTCATTCCTGCAATGCTTCACAGCGTTAGGTCTTCACTGGAATTCTTTTTATTTCAATCACACTTTGATTTTCATCAAATGATGAAATCAAAAGTAGCATTTTTTTTTTCAGTGCAGAGCCATCTGACTTTACTATACTGTAGGTCCTTGAGAGGTCAATACAATCACTTCTTTAAAGTAGGGTGATTGTTTTCAACTTAAGTTCAACTTCTTTAGAGTGAAATATAATTTCTCGTCCACTCTGATAATAACAACTAGAAGGGCACTCAGTAGAGCTCATACCTCTGCCACAGCCCGGCAGTCTGTTTTAATTAGATTAAACCCAAATCCAAATTGAAATTATTAACCTAGACTAACAATTTTTATGAAAATCTGCCCAGAAATTTATGCTTATGTATTCATTAGAGTTATGTTAAGAGTTATGGAGATAATTCAGTCAGAACTCACTAAGTTCTGAGGTTTAATAGCCAGTCATAATTAGGGCTATTTTAAAAAATATTCATATTAAGAGTGGAAGTAATACTCCTTTTACACTAATACTGCATTTTTCACTGTAATTACACCTTCATCACCTGTTTGCAGGTCTTCTCGCACCTGGAGCAGAAGCTGAGCTGGCTGCAGGCTCACCTGTTCTGCCAAGGATACGGAGCCAACCTGCTGAGTATCAGTGGTCCTGAGGAGGAGCACTTCATTATGCAGGTGCTCCACGAGGCCTTCGGGTGGGTGTGAATCTCTGGACAATCCCTATGACATGTGATGTAATACGATGATGCTGATGGTGATTGGTGCTGATGATGTGGCCCGCAGGGAGTCAGAGGACCATGAGCAGCACTGGTTTTGGATCGGACTGAACCGCAGAAACCCCATGGACGCCGACAGCTGGAAGTGGAGTGATGGACTCGCTGTGAGTAAAAGATGCAACTTGACTGTGCAGCAACAGTTGCTGGGTAAAAAAAGATGCTTGAAACATAATTTGTTTGCTTTCTTTTTGCTTTTTTCTCAGTTCACGTATCAGAACTTCGGCCGCTACTACTACAACATACGGCAATGTGCTGCAGCGGATTTGGGCAGTATGTCCTGGCTGGCCATGCACTGTGACTCTGAGTTAGACTGGATCTGCAAAATCCGGAGAGGTACAACAACACTGGACCTTTTGCATTCTATTTCATTTTGCACATTGTCTATTCACCTTTAGGAATACCCTCTTCTATCTACAACCCGTATTGTGGGGGCATCTCTGTCTGATTTAAGTCTCAAGATTTCTTACCTTTTTATTCATAGCCCTTTGGGCCTCTGACATTTTGTGCATCATGAATACACTTTGCCCTTTTGTGTGTGTGATTATAGGTAGTGTTGAGAAGGAACCAGAAGTCTCTGAAGGTCAGTCTTATTTTCTTAGCTTTGAACATTTCTCGGCGTACGGAAATCACTTCTTCTTTGAGGCTTATTTCAAAGCCTCCCTATTCTGTCCCATGACTGTCTTTGCTTCCTCTCTCTTCCCTCGTGTGTCAGGCACCAGTTCACCAGAGTGGATTGGTTTCCAGGAGGCGGAGTATAAATTTTTTGACCACCGCACCACTTGGGACCAGGCCCAACGGATTTGCTCCTGGTTTGATTCCTCGCTGGCCTCCGTCCACTCGGCTGACGAAGAAGCTTTCCTGGCCAACACTTTACGCAAGGCACTCCAGACTTTATCAAGGATTTGTCATTTAATCTAAACATGGAATGAATTTCTAGTGTTTTAGCAGCTAATCCTGCATCATAAGATACTTAACAAGTATAGGCCTGTGTGCAGGCAAGCCTTGCATGATTTCAGTCTCTGTGACTGTTGGCTCAACATGCCTTTTCACATTTGGCCTCTCACCTTCAGATGGCGAAGGTGGAGGGTGACAACTGGTGGTTGGGGCTTCACACCTACGAAAATGATGGGCGTTTCCGATGGTCTGACCACTCTGTGCTCAATTATGTGTCCTGGGGCCTTGGTAGGCCGTACCCGCTCAGCCGTGATCGCAAATGTATCTACATATCTGCCACCAAAGGTAAGAACAACCAACCGATGTAAGAGACCTCAACAGACTGAAACACATACAGATGCATACACAAACCTGTATTTTCCATCCCTGAACAGGAGATTGGGTCGATCAGAAGTGCCACTCTGACCTGCCCTACATCTGTAAGAGAGTGAACGTCACAGGAACCATTCCTCCAACTCCATCAACCCCCCACCCACCTTCAGGCTGTCCTGACGGATGGTCCTCCTATCAGCATAAGGTAGAACCACAACACACGTGTCTAGAATGCATCTAATACCTTACAGACAGAGAAGCAAAGCAACAAGAAGTGCACCTACTCCTGTCCTAACTCCACCAATCAAATCTTATTTCTTTAACATGAGCAATGACATCTGGTGTTTCTGCAGTGTTTCAGAGTGTTTGATCAGTCGTCTTACCGAGTCACATGGTCTGCAGCCAAGTTGAAATGTGAGACGCAGGGAGGTGTCCTGGCAGTGGTGTCCAATCATTTGGAGGAAGGTAATTACAGCAGAATGCTGCTGGCATAAGGGTAAAGCAGGGTTCGCTGTAGTTAGTGATCTTAGTGCCCAATGTTAATGTAGAGCTCTTACTTTTTAATGTATAATTATTTTTTAATTATTCAGGTTAATTTGTATGACCTATCATTGTGAGCAGCATCAAATGGATGTAGTGTGTTATAATTGGTTATTAATATCTAATATCATTTTAATAGAAACTGATTGCCTGTTTAGATATTTATCCTACTTTTATGCATCCACATACTCTTCTTAAGTACCTCCACACACACACACACTGATACCATCTATTCTCCACCTCCCAGCCTTTGTCACCACCCTGCTTTTCAATGCCAGCGTTGACCTTTGGGTGGGTCTGACCTCAGACTCTAAAGGTCATTTCCAGTGGACCAAGGCTGGCCTGCTCAGCTACACCAACTGGGCTCCTGGAGAGCCACTCGACAACAGCGGACCACACCACAACAAGACTCCGGTATTCACAACACAGACCGCATAGCATGGTTCCATCCTTGATATGTTCATGTTCTTAAGATTCCACTCTCCCCTCTCAGGGTAACTGTGTGGTGATGGTTCATGGGAACCCACAGAAGAACACGGGAATGTGGGCTTCCCGAGCCTGCGAGATGGAAACCAATGGGTTCATCTGTCAAAGGCAACAAGGTATGATATTAAATAATAACCACAACGATGTGTTTTAAAAGTGTGGAGTATTTTCACCCCAAACAGAAGCTTGTCGACTTCATCTTGTGTGACGTTGTCGTTTCTTCAGACTCCAGTCTCCTGCCTGCCCCGGCTCTTATTCCCGCCTCCCTGTCAAAGCCCATAGAGCTGGGTGGAGTGACTTATAGGGTTGTGGAGAAGCGCCTGGACTGGACAGGAGCTCTGCACCTCTGTGAATCTTTGAACGGGACCCTGGCCATTGTGAGGGATCCCTATCAGCAGGCTTACCTCACACTGCTGATGAATAGCCTGCGCCGGCCTGCCTGGATCTCTCTCTACAGCTATGAAGTGAGCCTATTAGCAAACCAGTTTATCTTCATATAATTCATTAATACAGACTCACACAAGCACAAGTGTTTTACAGGATGAGAGAAGCCGCAGTGAATTGCAGTTTTTTTTTTTTTATGTTTTCAGGGATGGAACTACGCCTGGCTGGGAGAAGAGCAAGTTTCATATACAAACTGGAACGATGGGGACCCCAAAAAGGTGGCAGGGTGCGGTCACATGACCACTACTGGGCAATGGACTACGACTCCCTGTGACGCTAAACTGGATGCTGCTATTTGCCAAATTAGTGGTGTGTGTTTAACGTAGCAGCAGAGCTAAACCTTACCTGTAATTTCCAAATACACAGTCAGCATTAATGTATAGATTTAATGTAACTTGTGTCTGTTTTGTTTGTCTTCCTGCCAGATGAGCCTGTGAATCACCAGTGGATCTACCCTGGCCAGTGCCCCCACTCTCTCGGCAGATGGGCTTGGGTGCCTTTCAGAAACCACTGTTATGCCTTCAACCTGCAAAGTCTTAAACTGCAGCAGGATGCACGCATGTCTTGCAAAAAAGGTAGGCCAGAGTTTCAGGAGCGCGCTCCAATCTCTGCTCAGATGCTGCACAGCACATGATACTGAACCCAAAGCCAAGTTCAACTCATCTGACCTCCACCGCAACACTGTTGACACCATGCTTCAATATGTCTAAATTTAGATGTGTTATTCATTAAGCCAATCTTTTGTTCCATCTGCGTGTATTTCTTTCTAGTGGGCGCAGAACTTCTCTCTATCTTGGATGAGACAGAGAACGGTTTCATATGGGAACACGTCCAGAGTTATGCAGAGCAGGCACGCGGAGCGTGGCTGGGAATCGGCGTCAAAGGTCCTGCAACATTACGTCAGATGGTCCCTTCCACCTCTCTCTACAGCAGCGGACTTATTAACCTTCAAAAGCTTTTTTTTTTAAACACAAGCTTATTAATTTTAATTTGCTTTTAGGCAAATGTTCTTGCTTTGCTTGTAGATAAGTTTCCTAATTTAACATGTTCGATTATGATTTCTTTCATAAAATAATTATGAACCAATTAATTCAGTAGAGGAAGCCTGATTAAGACAGGTGCTCTTATGTCAAATAAATGTGTTAAGCTAAAGCCGGGTGAGTTAATTTATTTGAGGGTGCAATTAGATACTCTAAGTGAAGTTCCCTGAAATATACTTGATAAGCTAACGCAAAGAACCGAATCCAATATTGTAAATGTCAGGCAGAACAGTTAGTCGAGTTAACTCTCCTCAAGATAAAACTAAAGTGTGTGTGCTTGTGTTCCTGCTGCAGGTAGACGTCTAGTGTGGAGCGAGGACACAGAGATGTTGTACACCAACTGGGAGACGCATGACGTGGCCTTCTCTGTGCTGTCTCCAAACTCCTGCTTCTGGATCCAGAGCAACAGTGGCCTGTGGAAGCCGGGCTCCTGCAGAAATCGCACACATGGAGTCATCTGCAAGCAGCCTCGCAGTAAGCACAAACAGAAAAGAAAGGCTTGCGCGGAGGGGAAGTAATTCTCAAAGCCAAGTTTGGTGGCTTTGTGAGCCATCAACAATGTTGATTGTCATGCAGATGTTTAGCATGAGGGTCCAATGTGCAGGAGCTGATGCAGTGACTTTTAAAGCAAGGCGCCTTTATTTATGTAGCACAATTCAGACACAAGGCAATTCAAAGTGCTTTACAAAGGCATAGAATTAAATAAAAATAAGACATTAAGAACATTAAAATGAAATAGTACATTAGGAGCATGAGAAACCGATAAGAACAAGACATTAGAATGCAGTAAAATTGCAAATCAAAGCAAAGACGAGCAAATAAACAGTCATTAAATTAAGACAGATACTGTAAATAAAAGTAGATAAGAAGCGGTTTGAGTTTATGGGCAAGCTGCAGTAAACAAAAATGTTTTAAGACCTGATTTAAATGAGCTGACAGTCTGAGCAGACCTCAGGTTCTCTGGTAGTTTGTTCCACAATTTAGGAGCGTATAAACTAAAAATTGCTTCAGCCTGCTTGGTTCCGATTCTGGGAATGCTAAGTAAACCCGTCCCAGAGGACCTGAGGGGTCTGGATATTTCGTAATGTACAAGTAAATCAGATCTGTATTTTGGCCCCAAGAACATTCAGCGCTTTCTAGACCAGAAGTAGTAAAATTTATCCTTGCACAGACAGGAAGCCAGTGTACTGATCTGAGGATCGGATAATGTGCTCTACTTTCTTATTGTTTCTTGTGGTCTCTGGCAGCAGCATCTGGATGAGCTGCGGCGGTCGCATTAATTTTTTTTTAGACCTGTATAGACACCATTACAATAATCAAGCCTTTTGAAAATAAATGCATGGGCAAGTTTTTTCTTAGTTTAGACAGAAATCCTTTAAATCTTGCTATATTTTTAATGTTGTAATAGACTGAATTAGTAATTGTCTTTATTGGGCTGTCGAAATATAGGTCCACATCTGTAATTACACCAAGATGTCTGGCTTGATTTGTAGATTTTTGTGTCTTGGACTCGATGTGAGTGGATAGTTTTATCTTTCTTCTTTGGGGCCAAACACAAATATTTAATTTTTTTCCATGGTCAATTGTCAAAATTCTGGTACATCCACTCATTGATTCATTCAGTACATTTAATCAGTGAATGTAGGGGACTGTAGTCATGTGGTGACACTGTAATATTTAGTTGTATGTCATCTGCATAAGTATGGTAAGAGATGCTAAAATAAGTCATTATCCGACCGAGTGGTACACATTGAATAGAAATGGCCTGAGAATGGACCCTTGGGGAACGCCACAGGTAATTTTACTTCGCTCAGATTCATAATTAGCACTAGATGCAAAGTACTCCCTATATTGTAAGCATGATTTGAACCAGTTCAGTATAGAGCCAGAAAGTTCTACCCACTTTTCCAGTCTGTCGAGCAATACGTTACTGTCGATTGTGTCAAAGCAATATCAAAACCACCAATAAATCAAATATTGGCTGATCGGATCACAGAGATTCATACACTATACTAAATGTAACCCTTGAATTGAGTGCAGTATTCAGCAAAAATGAATAAACAATGAAGCAGCCACAGGAAAAAAAACACATTTTTGAGTATTTGTAAGTTTGTAGGTGGAAAAACCTGAGAAATCACCCGGAAGGGGGATCAAAAGTTAATTTTGACTAAATGTCTCTTTTTCCATTTCAGGTATTGAAACCTCATCTTCAACATGTAAGTATGATTATCTGCTGATATTGTATTCTGTTCACAGGGAACTTAAAGGGAGTAATTTATACTAACCTTGACTTCAATCTTCTACCTCTACCTAGTGGATAGTGACCACCTGCCCACTCTGATTGTTGTCTTGGTGACGGGCTTTTTGCTGGTGGTGCTGATTGTTGGTGTGATCTACTTGTACCGTCGCCGGACTGTTGGGTCCAGGGGTTCCTACGAAGGCGCCCGATACAGTCGCACCAACTCCAGCCTCTCAGAGCAGACTGAGAAGAACATCCTGGTCTCTGACATGGAGCTGAACGAGCAGCCAGAGTAGCAGAGCCAACGTGGACCGGCCAAATCTGAACTGGACCCAACCTGAAACAGGAGAGGCCGATTTCAATGTGGCATTTAACTGTTTTGTGTTGTCTCCATTGAAACCAAAAATGAAATGCTGAAGGGCTGCGTAGAGCGCAGCCGATGTTTAGTTTTTAAAATGAATCCCTGCCTGCTCAATCCTCAGTTTCTCTCCAGACAAATTGGATCCTTCCATATAGATACAGTTTTTACCCAAAAGTGTTCATGAAGGCAATAAATGGATCTACTGGGAGATCAGTTTTATCACAGTCGTGAAAATTCAACATAAAATGAGTTTCATCAAATATCTCCTCGCTTTATGGTGCCAAAGTAAAGTTTTGTTTGGTGTATATTTGCTTTATTGCTCCCATTTTGATAGAAAGACGTACAAAGCAACAAAACAAAAAAAAAACAACCATCACAGCCACAGATCTGCTCCTTATTGAACCGTTTCTATCTTGTCTTTTTCAGGACCAAATCCACCTTTTAATTACATTCTGTTTCTTTTTTTTTGCCATAACAGTATTTACCTGAACTTGAGGTGTATTTTTGTTTCTTTGTGTTCGTGTCCTTTTCATGGATTTGTCGTTATCTGTACAGTGCAGCTGTAGAGAACTGATACTGGTGACGCTCGTGTGGTTTTTGTGAGCCTGCCTTTCTCCTTCTCTCCGCTCTGACACGTCAGCACCAGCTGTCAGACGCGCAGACGAGGAAGAAGTCCAAATGTGAATGTGTGGAAGATGACAGGGACCATTACTAGTGCTGACCTCATACCGTCATTGAGGCCAGCACACTAGAATTGTGCACATTTAAAGTTCTGTAGTGAACTTTGTATTGAAAGCTGGTCTTTGGATAGATTACGTTGTCTTTTTGGTACTGCAGGACTGAGGGTTGTCATGAAATGATCAGACGTTCACTCTCCATGGCTCTGTGTACATTTTTGGCACTTTCTACTATTATCCTCAGCTTATTTAACATTAGTCATCCACACGCCTCTAGTCATTATCTTTGCAGCTCGGCCGATGCTCTGTGATTCCAAGCTTCTGTTTGTTTTTCTCCTCATGTCACCATCTGGAGCTCATGCAGCAATTTGTAAGGACAGTAATTCTCTTTGTTTGCACCTTGAAAAAGGGTTTGCAATTTAATACTTGCATGATTCATATTGTTTCTGGACCACAGTTCGATTTTCTGTGTGTGTTTTTATTTGGTTATTTTGTCTCTATTGGCCTTTTCATTAACATGTGCTTTTGAACCAGATATGACTGGTAAAGGGAATTGGGAAACTTTTATGGGATAATTGCCGACACTTGAAACTCTCATTGACCCACAAAGGAAAACATCACTTGTGTGAATGACACTGTTGTATATATGAGAGCCGAATCATGATTCAAAAGTGAATTCAAGAAAGCCTCCTGGTTGTTTTTTTTGTTGTCATTTTAAGTTTTTAAGATGTGCGCAGCGTAATACTAACATTTTTTTTAGAGCTCATTTGCCTCCTCAAACCTTTTTTTTTAATCTTTACCCCTCAGCTATTGCCTCTGAGGGCATTTCTCTCCTCCTGCTCGGAGGTATGCTTCGGAGCCGTTTCAGTCTTTTGGTGTTTTACTGAGCTGCCGTGAAAAGAAAAAAAAACAGCAGCTCTATGACTTCGAGTAAGACAGAGGGGGAAGGGAGGTGGAGAGGGAGAAAGTGGAAGAGTGTGTGTGTGTGTGTGTGTGTGTGTGTGTGTGTGTGTGTGTGTGTGTGTGTGTGTGTGTGTGGTGTGTGTGTGTGTGTGTGTGTGTGTGTGTGTGTGTGTGTGCAGTCTCCAGCTGTGGAATGTTGAGTCGGCAAGAAGAGCTCAGTGGCACGTCTGGAACCAATCAGAGAAGGACGGCTCAGGGACATGAAGGGTCAGGACGAAGGCTGGAAAAAAAGGAAAACTAGATGAAGGATAAACGAGAGGAAATGGGGAGTGTGAGGAGGAGTCAGGGATGTAGGAAGAGAGGAAGGCAAGGGAGGAGGAGTGTAAAGGTTGCAGCGGTTTGTCCCAGGCTTACCCTGGCCTCTGCTGGTGGTTTACTGTACAGGGTTGTCTTTATATGCAGTGACTGTCACTTGTTCCCGGTGAGATCATGTTTATGATGCAGGCTGGCGTTTTGTCCCTGTGAAGATTACCTGAAGCACCTGTTCAGCTTCTCTTTTTTTTTTGTGTGTGTGTCATTTTTATATGAAAATAATAAAGTCTATGTTCTCAAAGCTTCTGCTGTCTCCTTTGTTTCACCGTGGTGCACACAGAGAGAGAGAGAGAGAGACAGTACACTGTGTCCACTTGCTTGTAACCTAATGATAAGTTTTCCTTGTTAAGCTTTTCTAGTCGATATTAGTAAAGCGTGGACTGTGATTTTGACGTTTTTCCACAAGAGGGCACACCTCTCCTGCTGTATTGGACACATTTCATTTGATTCACTTGACCATTTGTCACTATCTACCCAGATCAATGCATTATTATTATTGTTTATAACATATCTACAGAGACAACTAATCTACAACTGCCAGTTTTGTGATCCAAGCAGAATTTCTGTTGCTTTGTGTTTGAAATTATATAAAAATATCTTTATTTAACCAGGTAATCCTCATTAAGATTAAAAATGTCTTTTCTAAAAGTGACCTGGTCGAGAGAGCAGCATACAAAATTGTTACAAGTAGACAGTACAATCAAATAACTTTCATACACTAGAAATAACTAATACAATACAATAAAATCAAAGAATAATTTAGAATATGTTCAAAAACGATTCCAGTGCAATTTTAAAAGCAATCACATTGACCAATAGTTCTATTTCCTCGATCCTTTAGAATAAACTTAACAAGTAACAAGTTCTGACAGCTTCAGGTCCTTCTGTAAATTGTTCTAGGATGAAGCGGCAGCAAGTCTAAAAGCTATTTTTGCCAGCTCTGTTCGGACTCTGGGGACAATCGTTTGTGAAAATGAAATTATGTCTACTGTTGGAACAGTTTTATGCAAATAATGTGTGATTTTGTTTCTGATAACGTGCAGCTGCGGGGCGGGAGAGTGGTATCGCGGTTTGCATTGTCTGGGTTGTTGGGTTCAAATCCAGGCCTGGGGCCTTTTTGTGTGGAGTTTCTTTGTGGTTTCCTCTCACAGTTCAAAGACATGAAAAATAAGGGAATTGCCCATACTACCCTACAAAGCCAAAGTGCAGTATCTGCAAAAATGTTAAACTGAGAAAAACAG
Source organism: Chaunax sp. Z400 (assembly GCA_037577475.1). NCBI lineage: Eukaryota > Metazoa > Chordata > Actinopteri > Lophiiformes > Chaunacidae > Chaunax > Chaunax sp. Z400. Next base: position 23,676,775 of record CM075197.1, read on the forward strand.
CTTTTTTTGTGTTTTTCTTTCTATAAGTATCAGCATCAAAAAAGATATAAAACATCCAATACCTCTGGAAAACACGGCAGTAGTATAACGACACTCTAACAGATTGAAGAGAAGATATATTTCTTTCAATCGGGACAAAAAAAAAAGAGAATTTTGCAAAAATTGCACATACTGCACTTTGCCTTTGTAGGGCAGCATAGCTGTGAATGTGAGCATGAATGGTTGTCTCTCTGAGTCTATATACTGTATGTGTCTGCACTGTGAACATGTCCAGGAGCTGGGATAGGCTCCAAGAAAAGATAAGGATGGATGGACCATGCAGCTGGCGTAGTTAGCTGGAGTCAGAACAGCAGCTCTAAACCATACTGCATCCCCGCTTTCCCCCAGCTGGTGTTTGCCCCAAACAGGGAGACCAACATGGAGACAAGATGTTTGAAACCCAGAACCTGGTGTAATGGGAGCTTGTGACCTGTCAGAGACCTGTACCTCGGCAGTGTCACACTGAAGCCAGTAAAAGACTTATTATTCAAATCAAACTGGCTCTCTGTAATCCATCTCATTTAGGATGAATGTCACAACTCAACCGGCTGCACGCTGCAGGCATTCAGCAGAAAGCATCCAGAGGTTATGTACTCCAGCAGTTTAAAAGTTTTTAATGTGTCTCTGCTGTATGAAAAACAGTCCTTGAGTAACTTTTGCATATTTAAACATTACATTATTCTCTATTCTAACTGTGTTTAACATCTCTACCACCTATTCACCTCATTTGGATGCTATAGCTGTGACCCATAGCGGAGATACTTAATGCTGTCCATAATATTTATAATAAAGCATATATAAATTACTTTTTCAGCTACATTCTAAGGCAGCATAATGGCTGGAAACACATTTATTTGAAATGCTTCCCTTCTACTGCCTCCTTTTATTTTAATGAGATCAGTTTATTAGCATTCTTCACTGCTTTTGTTTTCTCCCATACCCATTTGATGATGCAGTAATGACTCACTGAGAGGTCATGTTTGGTTTATGAAAGTGTCAGTGTGAGGTGAAACGGTTGAAATCATGAGGAGGATTTTATGGTGCTCTGCTGGCTTCTCTCTCTCTCTCTCTGCACATGTACAGCAGTCATAGTAAAGCCGCAGATATTTGCCTGAGGCATCTCGAATGCACCTGTCTGGGGTTTAAAGACAGGCGGCGGGCGACAGAGCTGTCTGCTCTGGGACTGACAGAACAATATCACCGCTTTCATTCATCCTCGCCTCCTCGGAGAAACTCGAGTAAAAAGCCTTAATGATTAATTATCCCCCCAAAAAACAGGACAGAAAGCTCACAATGTCATCTTATTTTGAATGTTTGATACGTCCATCTACTCTCCACCGTGTTGTTCCTAAGCTGCTGTTTACTCCCCCGCTCCTCCCACTCCCAAGTTTTCTTCCTATTTGGCAATGTTGGCACTCCAGGTTGAGGGAAGGGAAACCAGAGAGAAAGCTGTGTTAACAAGTGAAATTAAAAACCCATTCATTCTCCTCAGTCATCCCTTTGGAGGATGGCCAAAAAGAGAAGCAGCTGTTGGACCAGAGAGATGGAGGGTGAGAGAGAGAGAGAGAGAGAGAGAGAGAGAGAGAGAGGAGGGGGAGGAGAAACATTTGAAAGGACTGGGATCGTGCACTCTTTCCTGTGGAATGAGCTCGATTGAAAAGACGCTGCTTAAGCAAAACTTGCTCTGCCCCTCAGAATTGCTGTTGGTTTATAGAATCAATTGAATTTAAAGCAAATAGTGGGAGCATTGTACTGTTCCAATGATGCTCCTTCACTGTTTTACTGTATGTGAGATATTTATCTTTAAAAGTGGTGCTGCCAACCCAACTGGTTTAGCAATATGAAGACCTTTATTTCACAATGCATGTGTTTTTGTCTCCAATGAAACTGTTACCCTTGAATTCTATTGGTTGGGCGCCAGAAAGGGGAATAATTAAAATAATCAGCCTGTCAATTAAATTAATGTTGTACATCAAGTGGAAAATAAATGAGGTAAGGTAAGGTAACCCAGAAATATCAGATCAATTCATTATTTTAAAATAAGTATATTCAATTCACCTCGATTAATAAAATGAACATGAATGATGCAATAATCAAACAGAAAATTCTGCATCACAAAACCTTGAAATCTTGAAATCAAATTCACTGATGAAAATATTCAATGTCCATGGATCAAATAATTATAATAAGGACTCCAATATTAGCCTCAAGGCTTTGTGTGTAGTGGTGTGTAGGGTTACAGTTTGTCCTTCACATTCAGTTCAGGGAAGGTGAAAAGTTTGTGAGTTTCATTTGTTGTGGGAAAGATGTTTGAATACCAGATGAGTCTAATTTATAATCTCCTCTGCTGTGCCACACCCACTTCCTCGCAGGTGTCACCCATCCTCTGTTGTGCAGCAAGGGAGCAGACAGCGGCCTTTTTAGCAGTCTGCTACACTACATCAATATGCAATACATAGTTTTGTGGAGATTCAATTTCGAAACGCTCTCATCTCGCCAGATTGGGACGCCTGTGTTTGGATACCTGCAGCGTCAAGGCAATTCATCACATTAATGAAATATTCTCTTAAATCCAATATTGCTTTAAGTCACTCCTGTTCATTAATTTCCGACATCGCTCAGCAGCGACAACACATATTGCAGGGACAGCTTTCACAGCAAAAAAACTCAATTGCAAAACCTCTGAAGGTTGACAAAAGTATATCATTGTTCCCCAGTCCTACCCAATACAGTGTTTTGGAGGTGAATCTGGTTCTCTATGCTCAATGCACTGCAATATTACATTTGTGACAGCTCTGAAGCAACGTGCTGCTTTCTCACTGTGAAGCATTTGCACTGGAGCTGCTTTCTACCACATATTTAGTCCCTTGGAAACATAAAATCTCAGTGACAGGTACGTCAAAACCTCATCATAATGGGATTTGGCTGAACTGAAAGTCTGTGAATGCTTAGACTCTTCAATAAGGGGGGCTAACATTACGCTATTAAGTGGTTGCCGCATACTTGTGCTGCACCTGTTTCATTTTATATCGAGGAACCACAGAGACAATGATGCCCCCATCCCTGTTATCTACTCTTGTAAGAGCTCTTGGCTGAGATTGCTTCTGGTGTGTCATCATGCAGTTCGACAGCTCTCTGTCCACCTGTTGTCACTGCTAGATGCTCCTCCTCTGAGCTGTGAGTGCCGAGTCAATATAATAATCTCCTTTGCCAGTGGGTTGCCCTTGCAAAGACTCTGACACACCCAAACACGCACTTCTCCCCGAGCCGAGAAAGGCCTCATTTGGAAGAGGCCATTGATTTTGAGTCAAAATGTTTTTTAAAAGCCATAAAAACAACCTCTGTGTGCCAGCTGCTTTAAAATGGGGATCAAATTCCCTAATCTAGGTCCAAATCAAAGGCTGCTCTCTTCAAAGTGGCTGGATCAGCGGCGCGACACACAGTGCCAACAAAAGAGCAGGGGGAGGGAAAAAAAAGCTTTGCTCTCACTTTGCTGTCCAAACTCATTTTGACCCCCGTCTTTCTCTTTCTGGTGTGTTTCCAGTGGTGTTGTGTTTCAGTCTGAATGTGTGTGCGTGTTGTGATGGACAGTCGTAAGGGGGCCAAGAGGATGAACGGTGTGCAGAGGCAGGTTGGTGGTGGTGGTGGTGGTGCTGGTGGAGGGGGGTGGAAGACTAGAGGCTGGGTGTGGTGCAGTTATCTCCTCTGTACAGATGAGAACATGTCTTTGCCTGCGGGATGCTGCTCTCTCTCAGGCCAAGGACAGCATCCGTGTGGTGAAAGGGATTATGGGCACTCAGTCTCAGTCTCTGCCTCTGGGGAAGCTGGGATCTGCACTTGCTTGTCTTATTTGTTAGCCATTTCTCAGGTATGTTATCTGCACCTTCAATGGATATAATTAGCGTCTGAGCAGTTTGTGCTCAAGGAAAACCCTTTATATACAGAAGAAGAATTGATAAGGTGCTGAGATTTGGCCATAAAAATAACAATAGCCCTCATTTTGCATCCAACATATTAAGATATATGTCATTTATGTTCCCATTTTCTGGCCCTGCGATAAGAATAATGAGCTGTTTTGACACTTGCAAAATACAAAACTTGACAAACAGCAGTGACAGGATCTTCGCAAGATCCGTCGACCTGTAAAACAACAAAAAGGTTCCATTATCACTGCTTACCAGGGACAGGATTAGACACATTCTCATTTGCATGGATTTCTACCCCAAAATAAAAATAATAATGAGGTACAAATAAGTAAAAAAATAAAGACAAAAGGTGAAGTTAATTTATGGAAAGCTCGGCTGTTCCAGCGCTCTCCGCTTTGATGCTTAATCCGCTATTAACCCCCACAATATTTGGCATACGCACGTCGACATGCATGTCTGCACACAGCCTCTCATGCACACACACCTTGAGTGGCTGAGGATTCCTGAGTCAGGGCAACCAGGCACTGAAGGCAATACTACCCCTGGGAAATAAAGATAGGCCCAAAGTGCAAAAAGAGTGAGATCAGGCTACTGTGAAGACACACAGCAGAGCTTCCACCCAATCCCACTAGTATTTACTTTCGCTAGTTTCCAGGGCAATGGCTGGAGTCTTTCTTGTCGAAGCGAACCCATTTAGAGGAGGAAATTTTGGCCTTGAAAATAAAATGTTGCAACGGGAAAATGTTCCATTGCTCAGAGGTTTTGTCTCTTTGTGCGACAGATTTCTCAGTGACCATGTAGACTGCATGCGTGTGTGTGCATCTGTTTTAAATGAGCTCCATAAACAGGAAACTTAGACAAAGGCTTAATCTTGCAAATGACCTGCCTTTTAGCAAGACATGAAGTCACATCTCCATCAGCCGTTTTCTGTCATCTCTGCTCTTTGGTATATTCTATTCTATATGCTATTGGTATATAGAGTAAATTTGCTTGAAAAAAAAAAAATGAATGTGAACCTATGATTGTGTCTGTTCTGTGGATGGTGTGTGTGAGTGTGTGTTTCAGTGCTCTGCTGCTGAGTGTTTCCTTCTGTGAAGCAGCCAGGATATGCAGAGATGAGCTCTATTGTTGGCATAAATTGCTTGGTCCAGGCACGCCGCCTCTCCGCATGGCATCCCTCCCCCTCATACCGATCGATCTAATCCTTGACTGTAATGACTTTCTCAGTCTGACAGGGAGGGTTGGGCCGGGCCATGAAGTGCAGAGCAGAGTGAGTGAAAGGAGGTGGAGAAATGAGAGGTGCTGGTGGTGTCAGTATAGTGGCTAAAGTTACTTATGTTGTGAAGTTATGAAGTTTGATCTGACAGAAGATTAGATTCATGACGTGATGGTCTCTCATGTGGAGTTTATGAAAATGATGAAATTATTTTTTTTGTAGATATATCCTTATTCTGAATTCGATGCCAGCAAGATGTCTCAGAAGAGTTGGGATGGAGACGACGAAAGACTTGGAAAGCTGTGAATGCTCAGAAATACCTGATTGGACCATTCCATAGGTAAAGAGGTTAATTGGTTACAGGTGGTAGCATCATGATTGAGTATGAAAGGGGCGTCCTCAAAAGGCTCAGTCATTAACAAGCAAAGACGGGGAGAGGTTCACCAATGAAACTCTGCATGGACAAATACTCCAACAGTTTAAGAACAACACTTCTGAATGCACACTTAGATGGAATTTGAGGGTTTCATCATCTCCAGACCATAATATCATCAAAAGATTCAGAGAATCTGAAGAAACCTCTGCACATAAGGGCCAAGGATGAAAACCAAGATTAAATTCTTGTGACCCATAAGAGATAAAGGACCATTCAGATAGTTACCAGCACAAACTTCAAAAGCCAGCATCTGTGATGGGATGGGGTTTGTGTTAGGGCCCATGGCATGGGTAACCTGCACATCTGTGAAGGCACCATTAATGCTGAAAGGTACATATGAGATTTGGATCAACATATGCTGCCATTCAGACAACGTCTTTTTCAGGGACCGCCCTGCTTATTCCAACAAGACAATACCAGCTTTGGAATAAATAGTCCAGGTACTAGTCCAGACCTGTCCCACCGCTCATTATGAAGCGCCAAATAAGGCGCCCCCAGACTGTTAAGCAGCTGAAGTCATATATCAAGCAAAAGTGAGACAGAATGCCACTTTCAAAACTCCAACAAATTAGTGTCTTCTCTTCCCAAATGCTTATTGAGTGTTGTTAAATGAAGAGGTAAAGTAAGACAATGGTAAACATGACCCCAACCCCCAAAAAACATCCTGCAAGCTCAGCTGGATCCAGGACAGAGAAGAAAAAATGTAAGGCAATGTTGCTTCCCTCTTGCAGAAGACCAGAGAGCCAAAGAGGCGAATAATGAAACCGAGAAGCTGACAAAAAAGAGGACCGCCGGTCTTTCACAGACTGACTGTCCATCATCTCCCAGAGAGCTTACACTCTGCACATCAAGGTAGAAAACATGAAGATTTCTCACTATGTGAAAAGGCCTTAGAGGAGCAGTAAGAGGCAACATCTCTGTGAATATATATACAGTATAACTCCTCTCCGAACCGTCACACGCTGTGTTCAGCAGGCCTCTATATATGTCTGGACGTCTTCCTCTCATCTCATATCTTCAAGGAACTTTGAGACAAAAGAGGAAAGTGCATGTCCTATTAAGTTTAAACATAATGGATGAGAACTTTCTTTGAGCAGGTTATTATTTTTTTCTTTCTCTAAAGTGTTCTCTACCATCTGTTATTGAAAAAAAGCAAAGTGCTAAGCCAGTAGGTGTGCAATCAGTATTCTATTATTTCCATTATATAATAATCTGTCAGTTACTGATTAAGCTGTTGGTGATCATTTTCGAGTCGTAAAATGTTTGTTTTTTTTAAAAATCCTTCACAATTTCCCAGCAAACATTGTCATGTCCTCAAATTGCTTTGTTAATTTAATCAACAGCACAAAAGCAAAATATGTTCAATTTACATTGATTTTAAATTGAAGAATACAGCAAATCCTTATACAATTCCATATGTTGAATAAGTCTCTGCATGATTTATTTATCATACAAATTTGATCTTTGTTTTTAATTTGTGTCAATCAACTAAATGGTCTATCGCCTGATCGTTTCATCACCAATGGTATCTAAAACAGTGCTGCAGGGTCTTTATGTGCATGCAGAGGTGCTGTGAATGTGCATAGAAATGTTCCTAGATATGAATGTAAGGAATCAGTCAGGGTCCACACTTTGGGATTGTTTGGACATGTTTCTGTGTTAAGTCACAGTTCAGCCCAGAAACAACCTCTTGTGCATATCCGTCTATATTGAGGTGTTGGTTGTCGGGTTTTGGAGATATCAGCTGTCTTCCTTCACATGAAGATAAATGAACTAGAAGGCAGCTTCGTGTTGGAACTGATTTCTTTCTAAACTAAACTGTGCAGAAGTTAGCGTGCTAATGGACTACAGGGTCTCGTGAAAAGGTGGAGTGTAAACAGTCTAGCTATATGTTGGCTTAGTTTGCAAACCTCTCATCAATGAGTAGATGCAAGCTTCCTCCTGCACAATGATAAGAAAATAGTTCCAACATAGAATTTGTCACAGGGTCCCTGAATTATCTTGAATAGCCAAGCCATGATTTCTGGAAAGAGAAATTGCTGGTGAGTTTTTAAAATGTATTTTTTTGGCACTTCTAGTTGGCTGTACTCAGATATCTAGTTAGATAAATAATCTGGGTGGATGAATAGCACTACATGTAGGAGGAAAAATATGTACTTTGGATTTTTGGGGTGAACTTATCATAGCTGATGTTATTGCTATGGCAATACTGATGAGCTTTCGACCTTCTTCATTTAATCTCTCTCATAAAGTAGCTAAATATAGTCAGCAGGTAGAGGTATTATCACATATTTCAGCAAGATAATGTGAGAGGTTATGTTTCCACATAATTTATTCCCCCCAAAATGTCCCCTAAAAATGTCAAAGAAAATGAACGTCACCAGGATTTTTAGATGAAGGGTTTTTTTTGATAATCTGTTGGGTCGTTACAGCAGGGTTTGCTGAACCGATGATCAATTACCTTGTGACCCTGCAGCGGATAAGTGGTGATAAAATATGGATGGATGGACAGAAATGATGGTCAAAGTATCTAATGCTGTTAAAAGTTTTACATCAAGAGGAAAAGTAAAGCAAGAAGTAGAACAAGTCAACAGTTTCTGTTATGTTTCAGTTCAAATACAGAACCCAGATGCAGACAATTCAGGAAGCAGAGAGTGCCGTTTAGGGATTTAATGAAAAAATACTTGAATCAACTTACAGGGAAAAAATCCAGATAGGAGCAAAAACCAAGGTAAATCCAATTAATAGGTCCCCAAAAAATAAACGAACTGACAGAAAACACAAGAAAATAACTTACAGAAATACCAGGCTGAAAACACAGGGGTAACGAGGGGAGATAGGAAACAGATGAGGACTGAACACAGGTGAAAGCAATAAACAATCTCAACAGAGGGAAAATAGACAAAGATAGGAAGTGTGAAGTAAAAGAAACAACATGGAGAACATGTCAAAATAAAACAGGAAACAGGAAACACAGAACCTTCAAAACTCAAACCATAACAGTTTCAGTCATGATCAGCTGAGAAACACACAAAATGTTTCACAGGTAAGAAGTAGAATGCAGTCAGTGGAGCACACACCTCCGCCAAGGATGACCAATCCTACATGTCTGTTCAGCTTTCCTGACCTCATCCCTACACAAAGGTTTGTGGGAATCGTTACAGTTGTTTTAAGTTAATTAGGGAAATCTAATAACTTATCTCACAATGTCACAGAAAATTCAACAAAAAAAAAAAGAAGAAAAAATCCTGTATCCACCCCTTTATCAGATCTGCACCACAACTTAATGGATTCTTTCCTGGCCCATGCCCCATCCTTCCTGCAAATTTCTTGGAAATCCATCCAGGACTTTTTTGCATAATCCTGCAAACAAAACAAACAAACCAACTGACGGAGATGGGTGAAAACATAACCTCCTTGGCAGAGGTTGAAAGACTGGGTAAGATGGGTAAATGTGCACTAAATATTGAGAAACATCCTCTACTGTATTGCCACATTAAAAACTAATTTGAATCCCTCAGCGTTCAAATCGGTGGTGATCTTGCGAGTCTGCCAGGCGACTACATGTCACAGCTCGGCCTTTCTTTTCTTCATCACTTGGAGACTGGCTGCCAAGACCATACACTGATTGCACTGTGGCCTCGCTCATGACTGCTGTCTTCATTATTATGGCAGACACACAACAGAAAATCAATAGATCTTAATAAAGGTAATTTCTCCACAGTCTGGCCTCATGTGGCGCCAAAGCACCAGGCTTATGTCCTGACTTATTTTATCCTCCTCCAGTATTCATTTTGTCGCAAAAATGCAGGAGAGATCAATTCATGCACCATTAAAACTTTCAAAAGAAGATTATGAAAAAAGGAAGGTGAAGGCTATCTGAATGAAGCAGATATTTTCAATCAAATAGCTCATTTAGTGCAGTGGATGGGACATTTTTATGAGCCCTGTTGGCTGCCTTTAAAAAAAAAAGAAAATCTATGATGTGAAGGTGAATATGAATCGAACTGATCAGGCATTTCAGAGTCATCTCCACAGCATCGCCTCAAAATATAATATTGTCTCAGTTGACATTTCTTTAAGTATTATCTGTGCCTTTACTTTTAACTTATCAGTACTATATTACTATATACTGTATATCCTTTACTTTATTTCTTCTTCTTTTTAAGACATTAATTACAACTGAGATACTGTGGATACAGGGTGGGGCCCCTGTATCCACGATCCAGGCGAGGTAACTCGGATCCAGTTTTTATTCCTCATAAGGGTATTATGAACCGCCCTTAGTCTGGCCTGTCACCTAGGACCAGTTTGCCTTGGGAGACCCAATGAGGGGCAAATTGCCCTTGTCAACATATCTCCTAGGCACCTCATGCAGGCACTCAAAACCCTCCACCACGATAAGATGGCGACTCATGGAGCTTCCTCCACAGGGTGTCTTCAGCTCACCCTTAGAGATAGGGTGAGGAGCTCAGTCACTCGGGAGGGGCTCAGAGTGGAGCCACTGCTCCTCCACATCGAGAGGAGTCAGCTGAGGTGGTTCGGGCATTTAGTTAGGATGCCCCCCAGACACCTCCATGGGGAGGTATTCCGGGCACTGCGAGGAGTGGACATACCCCGGAGTAGACGGACTATATCTCTCGCCTGGCTTGGGAACGGCTTGGCGTACCCCAAGAAGAGCTGGAGGAGGTGGCTGGAAAGAGGGAGGTTTGGGCTTCTCTGCTGAGACTGCTGCCCCCATGACCGGGATAAGAAAATGGATGGATGGATGGATGGATTTATCTCCATCTTTAATTTAAACATGCACGTTAAAAGACTGTTGGGATGATTGTCATGAATAAGAAAGTAAATTTCAAACATAAGTTCCATTCAGATTTTATTTTCATAATATTAAACTCTTCTTATATAGAAGATATACATATCAGATCTCCAGTATGTTGATGCTACACAAACTGTGAGATGTGTTACATATTTACCTGATATAGTGTTTTCTATACTCCACTGCTCTAACAGCCCTCTTTTCTGACAGACATCCATACTGTTTCATTTTATATATATATATTTCTCATGTCCAAAGCTCGGATTCTGCATGCTATATAGTGTTTGTCTCTGTACCAATATATAGAAGTAATATTTTCCCTTGAGACAAATGATCAGCGAACAAAAACACAGAACATTTCTCATGAGATGAGTGAGGAGGGAGTATTTAAATGGCTGTTTCAGGCTGGACAAGAAGCTGGATAAGACGCTGGTTGAAAAGGATTGTCTAAGCTGGTGTGTAGCCTTTGGCGGGAGATTATCTTATAAAGAGGAAACTGTGGTCAAGCTCGCCTCCCAGCTATGTATCCGATCAAGGACACTTTCAGCCTGCGCGCCGTTAAGATTCTGGATTAAAACTCTTTTAAAGTAGGATTTTACTCTGCCTGAAGTTTCTTCTCCTCTCCACTTGGACAAGAAGGTTAATCTGCTGTAGCTGGAGCACAACACCCATTACATAATGCTCTCTGCCTTCACGAAGGAGGATAGGTAGCTTACACAGAGCTATAAAACCATCCAAATCGAGCCTAGTATCGTCAGCGTCATCCTGAATACTCGGAAAAGCTCAAAATGCTGTGAGATGTAATGGCTCAATCTACGGCTTCTGCAAGGTGTGGACAGAAATGCTCCTGGATACCCAGATGAGTGGATGAAGAAGACTCTGGCCTCGGGCTTGTTGTCTGTGCATGTCAACCCGAGGCGTGTGTGTTCATCATTTCATCTCCTCTCTCGGGCTACCGACTCGCCTTCGGATTTAAAGCGCCTCCTTCATGAATTTTAATGTCCACTCCTGATGTTGACCCATCGGCTAGACTGAAAATCTCAAATGCTAAAAAAATGCAGACATACTTTCCCAGCATGGTGTCCCAATAAAAAAGACACATGGGAGCATGGGGCAGTGGTGTTCTCTAAAAGCAAAGAGTGCGCTCAATTATTCAATGGACATTGAGAGAGCGAGAGAGAGAGAGAGAGAGAGAGAGAGAGAGAGAAAGTGGTGAATGATGGAGTTAGAATTAGAAGGAAACTGAGATTGTATACACGAAGTTTGCTGTTATAGAAGATGGATGATTTTTTTTCTACGGTTTATCTCTCGATAAAACATATAAGAATTAGCTCATAGGATACACATTTGACTTCCACTCATCTGGAATGTAAGTCATAGGTTCATATTTTGGGCCATCACAATGAAGCTCTAGTGAAAGTTCAGTCAGGAATAGTGTGAAATGTGAAATGTAGGACTATTGCATCTCTATTATAAAGTGTGCTAATGCTGCCGTGCTCCCAAATTTCCACAATTATAATTACATTGTTAGGTAATATTAATCTATTAACCAGTAGATGGAGATGGAGAATGATGATGGAGAAAAAAAAAACTATGGAAATCTAAAGAAACTGGAAATATGCCATAATAGTTATGAGAAGGAAAGAGGTGCTGACAGGCATTTGAATGCAACACGTGCATGCATGTTCGCGTGCGTCTCTGCAAGGATGTAATAAACAATGGGGAGTAAATGGGAAACCTGCCATCCACAGGGAGCAGGAGTGACATGATGACATGCATCAACATACATATCCCAGCATGCACGCTGTTTTTATCCATCCTCACACGTCCCCCTTCCCACTCTCTCGTTATGCACTCACACTCTTTGCTCAATCACCTTCCTCTTTCACACACACACAGACGTGCAGACGATTTGCATTGATCGCTGTGCTCGTCATGCCGGCGAGAATCACTAATGTGACGCAAATCATTCTGTTTCTTTCATCAAGAGGTGATGCTGAGCCAGTGGGCAGCCTAAACCGGCACCTCGCTGCTTCATCACGGTTACCTTTTTGACTTTGAAGGCTGCGTTTGCTCACCTTTAGTGTCTGTTTGCCGGCAAAGTTTAATCCCAGATCGACAGCAGAACGCCAGCAGTGAATACTGAGAGTGCTGCTCATTGTTCTGCATGGCGTGTGCTGCACTCACCCCTTGTATCATTTGTCTCTATACGTTTATGTGTGGGTGTGCAGGTTGGTTAAACTTACATGCCTGCATTGAGAGAACATGAGCAACATATGCTTGTATTCTCGTCCTATAAGCATTGCGTGTATGTATCATAGTGTGGCTGAACGCTTCATGAGCGATTCTCTCTACAGGCTGGGTTATAATGAGGTCCCTGGAGCTGAATGCAGGCTGTCTGTAAAACAACAGATGTGACTGGACTCGTTCAGTCTCTCTTCCCACTAGCCGACGGAGCTGTCACTCAGCGGGGAGGTAGGATGACTGACAGGTGAGGAGAGCTCCTGTGTACGGCGGGAGACGGGTGAACTAGAGTGAGGAAGGGGAGGCAGTCACCTGGCCTGACTCTTGATCCCACGGCTCACTGCTCTCCAAACAAAATAATCTGCCGGCTGAAACATCCAAAATGTCAACAGCTCTATCGCGCCGCTGCTGCGATGATGATGATGAGACCTTACACTCCTGCTACTGATGCTACGCTGCAAAAGCGAGCCGAATAATCTGACATTTAAAAGTCATTTGGAGACTTCTAGATAAGGTGACATCTTTAATCACATCGGAAATGTGATTTTAGTCTTAAATGCTGACGACTTGTAAACCGTGAGGATGGAAGGGGGGGGGGGTCAGATTATATCAAATGTGAATCCTTCTATCTTTTTTGATGTGTTGCCCTCCACAGAATACAGCTCTGATTCAAACTCTTTGTTGGAAGAATGAATCAGGATTTCTCACCTCTCTTTTCTTTAGGTGCCTGGAGAGAGCCTGACGGGGGAACTGGCAGAGGCCTCCAGTCAAATGTTACTGCTGAGTGCCAGAAACACTACAATAGAGGTTCTGTGTGAAGGAAAGAGCAAATGGGTACACACACAACAACATCCCTCTGCTCCTGGGCAGACGGCCATCGGCCCACTGCTGCCTCTCAGTCAATAGATGTGCGTTGTGCTTTCTCCTACGACAACTTGCTGCAGAAACCTGTTGCTGTGTGAGGTATACAGGCAATTCTAACAATTATTGGTAGGAAAGGAAAACATCCATCGACACTTCCCATAATAATGGGCATTAGTCGTGAACAGATAAAGCTAGAAACGCTTCAGCTCAACCCAAACAAATGTGTGCAACTTTCTGTGTTGACATTATCTTTCATTAAAAATGGTTTGAAATGGTTTTATCAATAAAATAAGTAAGAATTCAAGGTGCATTTTTTTTTTTTTTTTGCTTCTTTTTGGTTTACGGTCTAATTTTCCCTATAATAGTGAACAGAAGTGTTTATTGAGTGACACATGTCGTTAGCTGAGGTTGTGCTGAAACCGAATCTTGGATGATACTGTAAAAAATGACAACTTTATGAGGCAGAACACAATAGTAGGTAAAAAAAAAAAAAAAAAGGGAAAAACATTCATGGTCCTAAAGCAGATGAAGCCTATTGATTTTAGTGATCCCCTGACTCTTCCTCCAGGGCCACCAGCAGGTTGACATGATCAGGTTTTAGTGAAATATCTTAACAATGAATTGATTCATTCAATTTTTTCCCCCCACCAGGTCAAAATTTTAATTTGTCCAATATTTTGCGTTTCTGACCAAATAACATTTCCCAATATTTCCAAATGTGGTTTAGCACGCTAACATGCTAAATTAGGACGGTACACCTTAAACCTGCTAAACAACCCAAATCGGACTCTGACTTGTGTTTACTCAACAAACAGTGTGTTAGCAGCGGACATATGCAGCAATTATGATCTGACAGGGAAGCTGAAATATTTTACACTGCGCAGTGTGCACTAGTTAATCCCTGTGCTGTTGTTCCCTTGCTTCTTTATGCGACAACATGTCATTAGCTAGATAATCAAGCTTGTTCTCATTATCACTGCTCATTTTAATGAGCTGAGTACATCCACAGCATAGCCTCCAGAGATGAGCCATCACACGATGAGGCCTGATTTCCTCCAGCAGTCTCTGATGCTCTGGGAGTGTGTTTAAATAAAACAACATTGCTTTTTGTAAATGTGCTATCTTTGGGGCATAACAATTAATGTAACTCTGTCAGGCACTATTTGCAGATTGAGTCTTTTTCCCCCAAACATATCATTAATAGCAAATCTCAGATCTGCAACAACTCCATCTGCTCCCTTTGCCATTCGATCAGCATGCACTGGATGGATATTTTGCAGGCAAAATATGGAGCATCTCCATCATCAGAAAAGGCTATGATGCATGACCTGCTTGACTCGGCTGATAAATGATTTATCAAAAGCACACACAACTAGTCTAGGTAAGGGTTGTGTACATAGAGAAGCGAGCAGAGAGGGGAATGAGAGTGAGCGCTGAATGTGAGCGCGGAACGTTGAAACTCCAGATGGTGTCAGTGACAGGTGTAATCATCGTTGGGAATTATGCTACAGTCATGATGCACTGACTGCACAATGTGCGATATTTCATCTCTAATTTCAGCTACACATCACACACCACCAGGAAAGCACTTATGGAATCAATCGGAACAACGTGGAGAACCAGACGGACAGTGTTGTACTGTAGGTGGACTGCTAATGATATGATTTAAAATCTTAAAAATACATTCCTAAAATATCAGCTTGGCAAATCAAAATTTAAGGGTATACAAAAATGATTTTGCAAAATTTAGATTTTGTTTTTGTTTATGTAAAGCCAGGAATTAAATCCAGTAAATTTTTATGAATAAATTTTTTAAGATTTAATTTAAATCATTTAGTTATATTATATAATGCAGACTCAATCTCAAGGCTTAACTACAATGAAGATTAGATTGCACAGTTTCATGATCAGTATGGTGGTTTTATACTATGGAGAAAACTATTTAAACTCATTTTTTGCTGCAATGTTGACTTTTCAAACATAAATATAAAATATCCTGAGTATTTTTCATCCTTATTTTGATTTTGTCTAACACTATGCACACACAAATAGAAAATATTGGTAACTTTAACTTCCAAACTACAGGAACACCATGCAGGATAAATGAATGTTTTTGATGCTGCTTCAGTGTTTTGTTTCAAATTTCACAAATGAATGCTTGAATGCTGGTTTTCCTCTTAATTATACCAGGGAACAAATGTGCTTTTATTGACTAACGCATAAATGCTCCGTTGTGAGTGGACCGTGTCTAAAATTCTTTATAGTTTCAGACACTCTCAGGTGGAAACATTGAGACTGGGTGGAAAACATTATGTTTAATGGTAGTATATTGCAGGGCAATTCAATCTGCTTTTTAAAAACCCTTTTTTATGGCTTTTGGTAATGAGAAACTGTAA
This sequence comes from Chaunax sp. Z400, assembly GCA_037577475.1. NCBI lineage: Eukaryota > Metazoa > Chordata > Actinopteri > Lophiiformes > Chaunacidae > Chaunax > Chaunax sp. Z400. The sequence continues at coordinate 23,692,715 of CM075197.1, forward strand.
ACAAATGCAAATCAATGCAGTAAAAACAGCAATGTTGGCATATGGTGAATTATATGTAGTTCATATCTACAGTCATGTGTGTGTGAAACATGTATGGACAATAATATAGCCATTTTCTAAGAGGAGGAACATTTTCAGTTCCAAATGTTCCCATTTTATTGTATCCACGCGGCAATAAATAGAAATGATTGTAGTTCTTGCAACTCACTTTTGAAGGACGTTTTTATCTCCCACTCCAGACTAGGTACTCTCTCAGCCCGACCTTGAGTCACGTAAGTGCAGACATAAGTGGACATTGATTGGTTGAACACATGAGCTGGTACACCCCCGTCGACCTCCGTTTTTAAATACGTCAAACGTTAGCTGTGAAAAACAACAGCCTCTAACCATAGCCTAAAAAAAATGGCACAAAACACAAAAGGCTGCTAAAATGTTTTTGTTTCATGTCGAGGATGCGTGACTCATTACGTTTATGTCTTCAAACACTCATTATGGTGCTATCTGGAAAAAAATATGCAAGTCTCTCAACTCTGGCAACTGTTTAGATGTTTAGACTGTTTAGATGTTTAGATGTGTGTCTCCTGGTAGGAATTGAGCCGCTATAAGGATTTGAGGGACTTTCTTCCAGCAGAATATTGTATCTCTATTAACTTCCCTCCCAAGTGCCATCATTTTCTTTCCATTTATTTCCTCTCTCTTGTAGACCCAAGATCATTCTTCACAGTGACTCGCCTTGTTCATGCTTCTCTCCAGGCTGTTTCGACTCTCGATTGCACAGGATGCAGGTTACGCTGCTGTTGCCATGATCTCCGTTATTGGCTGCCTTTCCAACCACAGTATCCCACAGCACCGCTTCACTGGGATAAGAAGGCAAAGAGAAAGAGGTGAAAATGTTGACAAGAAATGTTGGGGAAAATGCTGCAATTCCATTGCTTTGAATGCAAATTATAATACAGGTGTCGAAAAACTGAAAGCGAGCGGTACTAACTTTGGTTTAAATATAGTTTCCTTTTCCCCTGGATCTTCATCTCAAACATTCTTTATAATTGGCATTAATTCAGCGTTAGCAAGCTGTGAAAATGTAATTTCTAGTTCAAGCACTCAAATTGGAGCTTAGCTGAAGTGGAGAGCATTATGCTGTCTGTTGAATTGGTTTTGCCAGACTGAGATTGCCCCGGTTCCTCCACCGAGAGGGACGGGTTAATAGATCCGCGGCGGAGGAGGCTCAGAGAGAAATACAGGCGGACAGATAGGGAAAGAGCAAGAGTGTGGTTATTTAGAGGTGAAGGGAAAAGAGAAGCATGTGGATGTGTGAGGGGGGAGTGAATGATTGGCTTGATTTCCCCCGTGTGACTGTCATCATCAGGGAGTCGGTCTGGCTCCATCGGCCGGCCAGGAGCTCAGCTGCATCTCTAAATGCAACTCCTGCCTGCATTACATGGCTATTTGCAAGCAAGGCTCTGTGGACTGATGGTCAGCCATATTGGTCATCATTGCTTCTTTGCAGGAAATGAACAAAAAGAGGGGGAAGTCAACTTCTCATTTAGCCTCCCTTTCCTTCTTCCCTCCTGTAAATGAAGAGTGGAAGGTTTCTCTACTGTGTTTGTTCATGCTGAAAATCTTCTATTAGGCCTTATCTGTGGGGACGATTGCCATTTTTCTGTCTCTCTACCCCTGTGTTGCCTCCTTCTTTCTATTGTCTGGTTAATTTTGATTTGTGTGTATCCACCTTGTCTGTCAGCTGCCTTTGTGCTGCTGTGTTTTAAAGGTTTGTGGGATTTGTTCTTTTTATTGTCTGGTTCCTCCCTGAACTGTTGGACGTCTCTCAGGACACCTCACAGCTAACCGGGCAACGCTGGCACGTCTTCGTGTTTATGAGACAGCGGGCATGTGTTTGGTCCCACCTGGCAGGGGGAGATAGAGAATGAGTGGAAGGGGAGGGGGGGGTTGAAGGGGTGTGAATGAGAGGCCTGTTGTGGCACTGTGGGGAGCGGGTGGGCATATTGGAGAGCAGCAGGTGCTCAGACAATCTGGGAGGTGGCCTGAGCCCCCAAAGTGGCCACCTCAAATGAGAGACAGCCTCTAAGTGGCTGCCGATCAAAACTGACAGGGGTAGCGACCACGCCGCTTTGCCAAGGACCCGGTCTGAGTGCACCTGGCCTTGAGTCACATGACCGGAGATGTCATAGACAGACCCTGTGTGTGGCGTTTGTGTGTGGCTGCTTTGAAGTCTTTGGTTTTGGCTCGTTTGTGTTGCGACCACATGGGGAGTGGAGGCCCGGCTCTTCCTCTCAGGAGAGCCAATGGGAGTGTCTTTGTCTGTCTGCCAGTCTCCATAGATGTGGCTGCTTTTCAGTGGATTTCTCTTTGTTTTTCGGTTAATTTGATTTTACTCTCACATCTCTCATCTCTCCAGGGGTGGACCGGTCAGTGTTAAGCCTCTTTACTATTAGAATACCAATCAAACACCCAGCAGCACAAGCTCAACCCTGCCAGGAGCGTCCGCCTCCTCATCTTGTGTCTTTTGAGTGTATACTTGTAGCTCATCAGAGCCATCTGGACGCAGACTATGACGGCTGCTGCTCCCCGTATATTATATAAAGTATCGTAAATAAAGGATAAGGATATCGCTGCACAGCAAGTGCTGTCAAAACACCCGCGTCAGCTGCATTTGTCAAGGAAACGCCAGAGGAATTCACGGCTGAAGTGTGGATGTTTATTTAATAGTCGTGTTATTCTAAACCTTTTAAAAAGCCTGTTAAAACCCCACGTCTCCGGCAAGATACTAAATGGGTTTTTGAGGAACAGCCACATGCACTTACTTGAGGTCAAAAGGGAGATGCAACACATCAACACAGCAGAATGATTCACTCCACTGTTTCCCCCTTGGTTGTGTTCTCCTGGACTTTTCTCCTTGACCCTGACTCATCCTTGCCTCCAGAGAGTTAAAATGAAATTACCCAGAGGAAATAGACACCCCCCCACCCTCCCACCACCTACCTCTGACTTGCACTAACCCCCCATCTGCAGCCGGCGAAGAAAAACTATAGCTATTATGTCATTATTTTCAGCCCTGACAATAAAAGCCTGTAGAGGAGAATGAGGAGAGATAAGAGCAGGGGAGTGAACAGAAGACTGAATAGGACAGTCTATTGTTGTGAAATTGTTCATTTTTCTGTGTCAGGACAAAGGGGAAATCAATAGGAGATATTGATGTTGAGCTCTAGGCTCACTTGTATCATCACTGCTTTGTCATCTTTCTCCCTCTGAATAGTGATTTTGAAGGCGTGTGGCGATGTGTGTCTTTTTCTTCTGCGTCTTTCCTTTTCATAGACTGACGTCTAACGATTGTTTTGGAAAATGAATGAGTTTAAATCAAGTTTCGCACTTATTCACACTGGATTTGCAGGATTGCAATTTTAATTGCTATGTATGGCGATGACATAATTATTTTGGCCTGATAGTGTTTGGTGCAAAACGCTCACCTGTCAGTCAATCCTCAGTGTCACTGAGAAACCAACTCGCTTTTCCCCTGCTGCTGTGACCTCCTCTGTGAAATTCAGTGACCCAATTGTCATTCTGGAAGTGTGTGTGCGTGTGTGTGTGTGTGTGTGTGTGTGTGTGTGTGTGTGTGTGTGTGTGTGTGTGTGTGTGTGTGCGTGTATGTGTGTGTGTGTGCTGCTGAGCCGTGGAGCAGATGGCAGAAGGACAGTCCCGCCCACTCAGCACCACGTCCATCACTCACCTCTGTAAAATACTACACTGTAAAAGTCTGACGAACTACTCGACCAGCGCTTTGCAACACAAGCCAGCATTCACCCATTCACACACACACACACAGGGGCTGCCATACATGGTGCCACATGCTCAGTCACACAATAGCCACTTTCAGACAGGCATTGCACAACAGCGCTGAAACAAATCCCCTTCTCTTTAACCCCTTCGGTGCGTTCAAACTGGACCGGCCCAAGGCGTCACAACGCCATCTCTGCGTGACGTACGATGCAACAGCGAGCATAAAAGCTGATATATTTCACTATCTATCTAGTTTAGCTGTCATTTTCTGTGCTTGTTCTTCAAATAACGGACTTCCTGTCGCTACCGCATCGTCGAATCCCCTGGGGTCCAGTAGGTCACACTCCTGAACATATTACTACAACATCACACCTGTTCCGCGACGCCGGGGGGACTTCATTCAGACAGATGCCCGTTTCAGCTCTGTCACTACCTCCCAAGGCGACACAGAGGCGTCACAGAGGTGGAGCAAACTGACACCCCATTACGCCTTCACTGCATTCATCAGACGTCGGGGCGGAATAAAGGCGCAACAGGCACGGAATGAAAACGCTGTCTGAATGGGGCTAATCACATCCATTGGTTGGTTCAAACCAATCAAAGGTTGAATCGGAAGCAACTTTTTAAGGCTTTCACCTCTCAATCAAGAGGCTTCTTCAGTTCTCAGTGACTGTTTCAGGTATTTAACCTCTAGGGAAGTCGTTAACACATTCAGAGTCATCAAGGTCACATGTTTACAGTCGACCCACCCGCCACCATTGTGGGTCGTTAAAGTCATTGAGGACACAAGTGGTTTGTTAACCCGCTGGATCATCGTGAGTCATTAGCGTCACATAGAGACGTCAAGAGACGCTAAGACTGCATCGTATGTGGCTGATCACAACCTTTTTGCATGTGCATTGCTTTGGCCCAAACAGGCCAGAATCCATAAGACATACATAGACGTAGATGGTATATGAGTGTATTCGTCTCTCTAGAGCGGTTCTTCCACCATTCAGGACCAGAATATTGAAAACTTGAATAATACTCTTAATTTTACATCAATCCAAGGTTAAACCTCCCATGTACATGGTTAAAAAAACAAAACAACTCTGATCCTGGGAAATCCTTGTGGGAATATTAATTTTAAAAAAACTTTTTTGCATGTGCATTGCTTCACCCCAAACGAACAGGGCAGAATCCAAACTAAACTAAACTAACTTAACGTAATTGTTGTCTGATGAGGCTGATAAGGGTCTATGTGGACATTCAAAAGTTCTCTCACCATTCCTCAGAAAACACAACTTCATTGATAAAAGCATCCCAACAGACACTGGATCTTTTGGCTTGCCTCATTCAAAACTCCATGCAGGGCTGTCAACTCTGGACACAAGACTTGATGCATATTGCTCAAATAGTAGCCTACTTTGTTCGCATGTAGACAGTAGTAGTATTCTAAAATACAGAATTCAATTGCACATCAGCTGCTAGCATAGACAACGAGGTCAGCAATGTATCTCATTATCCATCCACTGGTAGTCAAGGCCATGTATCCATTATGGGAATAGGCTGGTGTCTTTGTTTTCCTCTGGAAAACGGAGACATGGGTGTCTGCATCTCTGTTCCTGCCCGTTCAGACTAAAACACAACTCCAGAGTTTTAGAAACTGAAACAGGGTCAGCAATGTTTCCAATTTTCTCCAGAGAAAATTATGCTAAAATAGTGTGGATGTAAATATAGCACAAGTCGTTTTAAAAAACATACAAGACACAAGAGGGATGGGTTGACAGCTTTCGACTTCAGGTGGGCTCATTGCACTTGTCAGAGGTCTCTAAATTAATTATCATAAGGTATGCTCTTATAATATCTGCCTCATGTTCTCCTCTGTCCAGAGTTGTCAGTCGCATCCGTCTTCAACCCAGATTCACATTTCAAAGACATATAATTTCATTAATACCATGTTTATTCCAGAAACACAAAATCTCTCCTCTTGTTTCCAGGAGACAGACTCAAGTTAAGCTGTATTGAATTATTACCATCATCTTTAAGTGCCATCATTACTGGTGCCCACACATGGGCTTTGTATCCTGCAGCCAATCTTTTCTCCATAGAGCACACTATATGTGCACAAGTGCCGCCACACAACGTTACACATACAAACATCTACAAGCACACAGCCACAGCAAGACGCATGCACACAAGTAATTAAGTCTGAAAATCTGATATTTAATCACAAACACGGGCTAATTTCCTTGGTAATGGCGCAGTGAACACATCTCTCCTCCTGGCTGGCCGTTCAGAGAAAGCCTGTGTCATTGTCTTAGAAAAAGAAGTAATCAGCACAAGAGAGATAAGCACTGAATTAATAGAATCTGAACTAAAGCGCTGCTGAGAGGATGGGGAGAAAGAGAGAGGGCCTTTGTGAATGCAAAAGCTAGATGTATACATCTATAATCTGCTTAATTTTACATGCTGTTTAAACAGGCAATCCATTTTTAAATACTGCTATTTTCTTTGGCGAGTGTTTTCAGTGCCGACGTCAGAGAGCACTTAATGCATCTGCTGTCTAGCCCCCGACACCGAGACACTGAGGAGGGCTGGAAGCTCTGAAGCCATTACTGTAATGTCCTCGTGAAGCTGCGTCAATCATAAACACATCTGTACTAAAAGCCAAGTTGTTTCTGTGTTGTTCTGCTTCCGGGAGGCTCAAAGTGATTCACTCTGATTCAGGTTCATAATAACAACCTGTTTTCTTTTGTTGTTGTTTTTTTTTTAAAGCTATTCTTTGTTTCTCTGTTATCTCTGTCGTTTTTCTTCTTCCTCAGATCCTGTCAGGCTATGCATCGTAGCACATGCAGACGTCACTGCTTCAGATGTCGATAGGCAAGGGCCATCCATCAAACATGAAGTCTCTGCTTTATTTATTAAAATGTATTCTTATGTTTATTTTAAAAAAAACTGCCTGGATGTGCAGCTGCCTCTTGGCAAATATTTGACAAACATGTGTTTATGGAGAAAAATGCTGCTTACAGTGATGAGTGCATACTTTAATTTCACCCCGAGAGAATTAACTCATCACTCATTAAGTGAAAAAAAACAAACACTTAGCTACTTACTATACAGTAGATTTTCTGGGACAGTGTTAATTAAATATAATTCAACGAAACGCTCCAGCCTATGTACAAGAAGGCCACACCAAGATATGGCTTGTGGGAAAAATGGAAAACAGTGCAGCAAGGGAAATAAACCACTGAGTTAAAAAAATCATGAGTATTTCTTTCAGCCAACCAGCTGTCAGCTGTGTACCTACACTTCTAACAGAATCACACATCCTCACGTCTGCCGGCTTTGGCTAAGTCAACAAACCTTAACCTGCACTTGATTTTACCCCAGGAAATCTCGCCAACGTGAGATGCATTTACGGTTGCATGGCTGCAGTGGCCAGCTCTGAGCGTTCAGGAAGGTCTCTCCGAGTCTGACAAGCTAACTTTCCTCCAGTGTGTGCCAGACCCTGACCCTGGCTTCAGGCCTGCCCTGGGGGAGCAGGACTAATTCATAAACCGAGATGACATTCTGCTGTTGGACGCTCCCCTCAGAAACAGCTCGGTTGGTTTCTGATTGGTCTGAAAATTTCATTAGAAAAGCCACCAGCTGCAACTGGCATGTTCCAGGAATGTGAATGGAAATAGGAGAATCTATCTGCCCTTTGTGGTTCAAGAGAGGGGAGGAGAGAGTTTTTCTTTTTGAACTGAGCTAAGAGTGGAACACATTTATTTATTTTTTTGTTTAAGGGTGGAAAATCAATTGTAACTATGTAGTAAGGAGGATATGACCACCTTTTGTCTAACACACCACTTGGCACCACTTTGACGACCACATAGCACCGTCAAAACGGCAAAAATACGCACAAATATGTTGCTCATTTAGAGTTTAACGTAACAAAGGTATAAATATTGTTTTAACATGACATTTTTGTGCTCATACAACGCACACGAAATCATGTATCCAGCTAATTCATAGAACCAAACACATGTACATAAAACAATACGTGCTCTTCATTATACCCACGAAATACAATGTCAGAAACAAATCTTATGAAATAGGAGAAGTTTTACAGCCATTTGAGTTTCTTCAGGTCTTATTCATTAGAAACATGCGAGCCGTAACTTGAATGACACTTTCTCTGAACAACAGCCACACAGAGGCGCAGCCAGCGTCAGTTAAGTTAACTTACAGTTTAAAAAGTGTGTGTGTTAACCTTAAGCTATAAGAAAGTGAAAAAATAATACATTTAAACCATGTATTTCAAGCAAACTTATTTCTGGCATGAGTCTGTGTAGCATGAAATCACGCCAATGAGCGAATGAATTGACTATGCATGTTCCGGGGCGAATAGCTCTGAACCCTGGAAACAGCATCAACAAATACTCAAGAGGTCATTTACACTTATAGATTGGTTTTCTCCAACTGAGTTAGAAACTACAGTAGAGTGTTTTAAAGAAGTATGCAGCATTACTTTAAAACTATGTTTTAAAACTATGTTTTAAAGTATGAAAAAGTTTAACTTCGTTTGCTGTGGCTGTTGCTCTTTCTTGGTGATGGGTTTATGTGGTGGAAAGTCGCTCAGTGGGTAGGCAGTGATTTATGTGTCGTGGAGGGAGGCTGCACATCTCTCTGACACAACTCAGGCATCAACAGGAGTTATGTCCACCCAAAACCACAGAGCAAGGTTGACCAAAAACAGGACATAAAGTAAGCCTTTTTTTTATTTTTATCACCTCTCACTCTCTTGTGCGCGCACAAAATGCACACACAGCCACAAAAAGCCTCTGGGCCGGCACCTCCTTCGCTCTCTGTTTGTTCGTCTGCTCCTCTGTGCCCAGCATGAAATGTATGCATTGTCACGGAGTATAAATAAACGTGGTCACACATGCACACGAGCAACGGCACAGACACAAAAACACCCATACAATGCAAAAACAAAGACATCAGATCGGACTGTAAATAAGCATATTTAAATATGCTCACACAAGCAAACAGAAAAACCCTCCAAGTTAATAAAGATTAGCAAACCTATGTGGCGGGAAACATGCTAATTAGTTTTCATTTATTAGCAGATTGTTTCTTGACAATATGTTGCTGTTGAATTAATGAGGTCTGTGTTTCATAACAGAAATGCATGCTGGTGGATGTAATTGTTGTTCATTAACATGCACGTGAATGATGAAATGCATAAAGAACATGCACACATTGGCGGTCATGGTCTTGAGGTATCACCTCTCCTCATTCTACTCTCATGAATGACCCATTTCAAGTAAGAGCCTTCTGCATGGGGCAACAAACAACGACCAACTCTGCAGCAGTCGTTCACATAACAAAGTTGCCATTCTCTTTCTTGCTCTGGCCTCCGAGTCTGACAGCAGTCGCCTGCCAACTTGGTGATATGCAATCCAAAACTGGCAATGATGGCTTTGCTGGGGCTGGACTGGAGCCAGCATTCGCCCCCACACCCCCTTATAAATTACACATGCTCACGGAATAATACACAGCTGTGCTTGCAAAGCTTATGCAAAGTTCAAAATGATATACATTAAAAGATTATGCGTGTGCTGTAGGGATATATGCATGCGGCCAAAGGTGCAGGCACAAGCAAATTCATACAGACAGCTATAGCTGCTGAATCTGGTCTCAGAGCCTCGATGCGTGTCAGGTTAAAGGAAGGAGAGAAAAAATCGGAGGAGTTTTGTTGGATGCAATCATAAAAAGGTCTGGACAACATTAGTGACCTTTAGTAGTGCACAGCCACACAAAGCAGGATGAGGTGGGCAGCCAGCTCAACACACTCCTTTGCGTCATGCTTAGTGTGTGCTCAGGGCTACACAGGTCTGATTAGGAACGGCTCAGTGGCTTTTTCCGTACCAATAAGCCTCCCCCTCTCCTTCTCCATCCCTTGTTTTCCTCCTTCCATTCCCCTTTCTGCCATTTCCTCCCAACATTCTGTACTTTTTGTTTTGCCATTGAGTGAGTGCTCTGAGTGCTTCTGGGTGACTCACCTCCACCTGCTAAGTGACAGCATGTCTTGGACCTCAGTGAGCTCATTAACATTCTTAAGCATCGCTGCCGTGACGTCAGTGTCTCTGTGGAAACTCACTCCGGGACCATGGTCAGATTCACAATCTGCCGCGTTAATATGCATCCCATCGGGTTGTCGGGAGAACACACTTTGTTGTTTTTTCTGTTCTCATAATGACCATAATTCGCCATCAAAATTATATTACCATGCTGTTGATGATAAATAGTCTGAAACACCTGCAGGGTAGAAGTATGGGAAGAAAAATCCAACTGCAGAGAATTGACAAAGCACCTGACTGGCTCTCTAATGTGTGTTTAATTGTCCAAACCAGGCGCATATTGTGTCAGAAAGCCTGCTAGCAGAGAAGCACGATTTCAGCGTCAGATTAGCCAGCCTGACAAACCTGCCCTGCAATACACAAATGGGCATGGATTTTATTACTCTATAATCACCTCGACTGAGCCGGTGACAGGCTGAGACACTCTTCTCTCCAGGGATGATGGATGATGAGTCCGCCGTGTCGCCGACATTATGTTTGGACAGTTTGGTTTGCTTATTCTCACCTACGGTGTTGGAGCAAGATTATAATTATCTAAGTGCTGTGCTAATGCAAACGGTACATAGTATTAAGAAATTTGACATTTTCAATATCATGCTCTGTGATTGCATTTTAAAAAGCAATGTGATGCACTGTTTATTATTTAAAGGCCCTAATTATGTCAGTTCCAGTTTCTTGAACCTGAAATTTGCAGCTGTTTGGATAAAAATATTGTAATTTTCTTGTTTCATCTGGATTGTTGAGTTTTAAAACTTTAAGTTTTTATTCATTATCCTTAAAGCCCTTCATGGCCCGGCCCCTGAACGTGTACTGTACCTGTATCTTTGTGTTTATGTTTGTTGTAAAACACTTTGAAACATTTGTTTCGACAAATGCTACACAAATAAACATTATTATTATTATTATTATTATTATTATTATTATTATTATTATTATTGTGATGGTGATAAGGATAGCTTGATTGCACTCCAGTTTTGTTTGTTTTTTCCAAGTTCTGCAAAAAATCCTCCACACTGGTGGGTTTGATTATGCGTAATTTTATTACATGTTTTATGTATTTAATATGTCGTATTATTGTAGCTTCAGGTCTGTGTGTTGTGTGTTTCAATTGGCTGCAAGACCAAAATTCCCTTGAAGACAAAGTTGAAGTTCAGACAGAGACAGAGATACAATGGATGTAACAACTGATGCAGATCAGCTGCATCAGTTGTTACATCAGTTGCATCAGTTGCATTAAATTCAGTTTAACCCAATTATCTAAACAACTTTGTTCGATGTAAAATAGAAGGAAATCCTATATGTATCTCAAAATTCTTCAGAAATTAAGGGATTTAAAAAGCAGGCTACTAAAACAGACATTCCTTAGGGAATAAAGTTATATTTCTAATCATTTCAGGTTTCTACTGGAAATGAACATCTTTTTAACCAAATGACATTTGCCTTCCCCTACATATTTCAAGACGTGAATTTTCTTTGAAACCTCATTTTAAAAGGAGTTCTCATATCAGGGCAAACTGTAACAGATAGGTGAAATAATCTCACCTTAATGACAGCAGAGAAAAGCCCTGTGGAGGTGACGTGACGTGTCCTTTATTAAGGCACTAACTAAACCCTCAACTTCTCTGGCCGAGCTGCTCGTTGGCCACACATTGATCAACTAAAAGGCTAGTGAGAAATGCTCTGCAGTAAATATGAGGCGGGTGATGTTGGGATTTATTAACCTACTCTGAGAAACACAAAAAAAGAAGAGAGACTGCTTAAATACCATTAATGTGGTACATTTCAAGTACAGGTTGTTCACTATAAGGAGCCACAGTCACATCAGCTGATTCAGTTTCCATGGTGATGCTGTACAGCAGGTGATATGGCAGGCTGATGACCTTTCATCCACAAATTTGAGTGACGTGAGGATGAAAACAACAAACAAAGAAACTCAAACAGTCTGCTCGATTGTCCCAAAGTACTGAACAGCTGTTTGCAAGGTGACAAAGCATTTCAGCTTCAGCTACTGTGGTTATTTACCAAATAATTAGCAGCTAACAGGTGGTTCATCGAGTAGACGGAACAAACATTTCAGCCAGTTCTTGGGGTGGATTATGTAAATCTATAAACTGTGTAGCTGCTGGAAAGTAACATAGTGGGGCTCCAAGTTAAATATGACAGCATGTTAACATGCTCAAAATCTCAATGTTAACATGCTGATGTTAATCATTTCCCTCCACTTAACCGGGGTCGGGTCGTGGTGGCAACAGACGAAGAAGGGTTTTCCAAACGTCCCTCTCGCCGGCAACATTGTCCAGTTCTTCCAGGGCATCTCAAGGCATTCCCAGATCAGACGGGATATGTAATCCCTCCATTGAGTTCTGGCTCTACCCCGGGGTCGCCTTCCTCTTGAACGTGCCAAGTGCCAAAACGTTGCGAAGATATTGAGAAATTTCACAGGATGAGTGAAGATTTTGACTAGCTGGCGATGCTAGAGGAGAGTTCAAGAACTCATCCTGATGATATTAGGCTTTCAGTCTGGACAAAACAGATGGCTTGTTGAACCAACATCACGGCTAAAAACAAACTAATTATTTCCATGTACTGGTATTTCAGCTTGATTTTTAGTCCACAGCTCTTGATAAATACTCAAAATTTGTTCTTTGCAATTAAGGATAAAGGTTTAATTTTGCCTCCGAGATGTTTATCATACATGGGGCTCTAATTATAAAAACCCAAGGACTGGATGTTGAATTGCCAAACCACTCCATCTCTCTCATCTTATCAGACCTACTTGTTGTACGGCTCATTCGCACAATTCATACACAGCCTCTAATCCCTGCAGGGAAATGCTGTATGCGTGCATCCAACGCATGATGGAAAAAAAAACACGACCTTCCTAAATATCAATAACCCTTCCCATTAAACTTGGACCGCTTTGCTTGTGAAATTATTAAAAACTGTTGTTTTGTTTTTTAAATTGAAAAAAAAAGATGCTGGCCTCAATTCACAGATACGCAGTTAAAGACAAACACAAACACGCAGCAACAAATAATGTGATAGCACACACTCACACATTTTAATTAGCAGCACTTTGGTGCAGAAAGCACTAAACCGTAGGATAATTAATCTCCACAGTCTGTGTTTCCACTGCACAACCACCTTGGGGAGGGCCCCCGTTTGTTCTCTCCTTTGTTGAGTTCATCTGCTGGAAAACGATAACGTCGAAAACCTTAAGAGGTAACAGGGGAAAGGTCGTCACATTAATATGCAGTTGACGGCATTTGCTTGTGTCGTACCCTGATGGTCAATGCCCGCGCTATGACTGTGGAATGCCAACAATCTCTGCCGCCTGCCTGTGTGTGTGTGTGTGTGTGTGTGTGTGTGTGTGTGTGTGTGTGTGTGTGTGTGTGTGTGTGTGTGTGTGTGTGTGTGTGTGTGTGTGTGTATGTGTGTGTGTGTGTGTTTGTGTGTGAGAGTTCAGCATGGTCACATACTGCCTCTCATTACAAATCTTCTCATGACTGTATGCAATTTGTGGCTCTGCTCCCTAGCCTTTTGTCGTCAGGCAGGCCAAGCACCGTTTCTCCCCGTCTCTCTCTCTCTCACTGTCCATCATCGCTCCTCCTCCATCACTTTGTCTCTCTCGCTCTCTCTCTCTCTCTCTCTCTCTCTCTCTCTCTCTCTCTGCCATTTCTGGGGACATAACCCCGTCTGCAAATTGTAGTAATTAGCCAAGAATGTCTGTGATCATACACTTCCTGTGTGGATGATGTCAGCCGTGGAGGTTTGGGGACAATGTGACTGAGCCCTCTGTGCTTGATGGAGTCACATGGAAATAGCAAAGAATCAAAGGGAAATTCAAGAATGCAGAATGAGACCGTGAACCCACAGAGGTATTTCTAATCCTGCTGGTGTCTCAGCGGTAAAGGGCAAATGGCTGATCAGATTGCTGAAAGTGAGGCTAGACATCCTGCAGTAATAAACCTGCCTGTGAGGGGGAGTAGATTGTCAAGATAAGCTCTGATGCCATTCTAATTTTATGAACAAGACAGCGGCTGATTTTTCTTCATCTTGGTAAGATGCACACATCTATCAGCATCTGGATGACAGCTTCACTTCATGCATATGCAGGCTGAGGGAGAAATGCAAGCCAAGTGCAGCCAAGACAATCCTGCCCAATGCCACAAACTGGCACCATGAGACAAATCCTCCTCAAAAGTCAGTCTGAACTGCAGGGGTATTACAGGTCTTATGCCCCAGCTGTGGGTGCTGGTCTCATTTCCACTGCCCATTTCATGACCTGGGAAACACATTCTTATATCTTCTTTGTGTCCATCAAAACAATGTCCCACCTTTTTTAAGTATGAAATCTGAAATCTTGCTTCATCTTCGTCTATTTAACATCTAGCAGGGATGTAACAGCAGTTAACAGCCAGACAACGCTGACATATATAAAGGTAGATCATTCAATGAGTGGCGAAGTGTTTTGCCTTACAGTAGATGGGCCTGTCTACTATCATCCCTGCTTGAATGCTGTCAGGACACAGCAGCTTGCCAACTACAAGAACGCTCCTGACAGAAAGCCCTTCGGCTCAAGACTCTACAGCGAGACTGACCAACAGTACAGAAACAGCTCAGAAAGTCCAAAATACTTTGAAAGGTCTTGAGTCTCTGGATCAACTGGACGGCCACATCTTGCTCTGCAAAGAGCTCACTTGTCATGTCGTCTGCTCTAACAGCATGGAGTCAGTCCTTAAAAAGCCCTGCTTAGGTCCTCTGGTGCTGCTGCATTGCAGTTCAGTTTTGTTTTCAGCAGCTGATGTCTGCACAGTGTGAAAGACTGACTAACTCCTCAGGCTGCAGTGCTGTTTGACTTGGAGGTCAGTTCATATTTACACATATGGCTGTTTGAAGGCTGGCAGAGGAAAAGTACATGTTTGGGAAATTGTAGAGAAAACTTTGAGCATCATGAAGGATTGATTGTTGGTTAGTCTTTAACTAGAATGGCACTCAGTAGAGTGCATACCTTCACCCAGGTCCAACAGTCTCCTTTAATATATTCAAACCTTATCCAAAGTCAAGCTCATGGCCCTTTAACCATAATCTAAGGTTGTTGGATTTGTAACAGTCAAATTTAAATACGGTGGATTTGTTATTGGATCTGCACCAAATTGCACACACTCATACATACCAACCCACATAAATATTCCTCATTATTTTCATCAAAATCCGTGCATTTATTCCCTTAGAATTTAAAGACTGGTTTTAGCCTCTGCCCCATGTAGGCCTACAGAGGCTGCAGTCCTGCCACAGCGAGCGGCTGTGGGATCAATTCCCACTCAAGGCCCTTTGCCGCATGTCTACCCCCTCACTCTCTCTCTCCCCATTTCCTGTCACATATCTTCAGCTGTCCTTTCCCATTAAAATGCCCAAAAATAAAAAATAAAAACAAAATTAGAGACAATGGAAAAAAAAAAAAAAAAAACGCCCCATCTCGCAATGTTAAAAAAAAAAGTCCTGGATCTGCCCCTTTTGTCAAGACCTTCACCAAAATTTAATGGGTTCCATTCTGACCCAAGACCCATCCTCCCACCAAGTTTAATGGAAATCCAGTCTGTGGTTTTTGTGTGGTCCTGCAGACAATCCAACCAAAAACCAAACAAACATGGGTGATTTGCTCTCTAATGCAACTTAATGAAAGACATGGATGAAACCTTCTCTTCTTTCCCAGTACAGTCAAGCTGTTGCTCCAGACTGTATTTATTCAATGTATTTATCCTAGAAGTGAAAGTACAACAAAATAGTACTAATATTTTACCACTTTATTTTCCACAAAGAAACATCTTCAAAATAGTGACAGCATTAACTTCAGTGAATCAAACTGACATAGTTGGAGCTGATGAGTTAAATGAGCAAAATAAAATCAGATATGTTGTGACTTTTATTCTAAAATGCACTTGTGGTGGTAATGCTCACGCACACCTTCACAATATTTCAGTGTTTCCAGCTCCAAGTGTTTGGTTTGCATCATCATTCATGAAATCACTAGAATCCCTTTTCAGCATTTCTGAACATGCTCTCCAATACGGCAACAGAGAGCAGCTTGAGACGGTGCAGCTAGACAATTAGTCCTCATGCTGGCTGAGCAACTAGCTTCATCACCAGATGTCCCGCTCCGACATGGTACTCCTCATATGCACTTCACTCTCTTCACCATCACAGCGGTGCCATCGGCTTATTACAACGCTTTCAGGAAATTAATTCCTCTTTTCATACCAGGGACTAGATGGCAGTTCCACTCTCACAGCGTCCTCGTGTCCAGAGGGTTAGTCCAGTTTGTCATCATTTCAAAACAACACAAATATGTAAACAGCTAAGGAAATCTGCACACACGCAACAAAAAAAAGGAAGAAAAAAAATCCAAAGCATTTCTTTCCATAGCGCTGTTTCTTTTTTCCTCACTCCTCTGCAGTGCAAAAAATGAAGATACAAAGAAAAGATCAACGAAGAAAAAAAACAATAAATAGACTTCCTCTGTTATATATTTCTGTGTTTATGTATATACACATATATTCTTTTTTTATAATAATGGGTCTCTACATGAGGACACAGCTCTTGGCTCGGTCCTTCCTCATGGCCGGGGGTTGGTCCATTTGCTCAGTCCGACCCGACAGGGGAGGCAAGGGGAGCTGTGAGACTCGCTTCAGGCCTCTGCGGGAACTGCTGCGTTTCAACTGCGGCTTGAGCGGCCGCCGCACCGACGCCACGGTCGTGACGTGGAACACGTCTCGGACACTGTTCTCCGAAACCTTGGAGGTGCACTCTACGTAGGCCACTGCCCCGATCTGCCGCGCTATCATGGTGCCCTGGAACATGGAGATAGGCAAAGAAGGAGACAATTAGCAAGCACGAAAGCTTAATTTATAGAGTTTTTTTTTTTAAACTGACAAAACAAAATGCTTTACAGGGGGAAAATATGAGGTAAAAAGGAGATTTTTATCAAAACAATACCACAAAATGCATCTTCTATAAGTTTTTGGCACCTTCCAATACATTCCCATTTCAAAACAATATCTGTGCTCTTAGACTTGGTAGACATGAGTTTCCTTCATTAAACCTTGGCATCAGCAGACAGTGTGTCTCAACAGTGGAGGACTAAATGGCCATGAGAGAGGCAGCAGATCTGTGACAAAGCTTCTGATCTACCTGACTTAATGTCAGCAATCTAAACATGTCTGGAGACAAATGGAGCTCTTCCAGCTGAGGCATGAATAATTTAGATAGTGTGACTCCTCGGTCTCTGGTGGGAACGGAGCGGCAGAGCCCACTGGGCTGGTCTGAGCTGCTCTGATCTTCTTCTTTTTCTTTTTTTTTTGCTACTTAGATAGAAGACTAAACTCCATACTCCACAAACTCCTCCATAACCGGTTAATTGGGTGGTAAATCGTTTGCTTGAGATCAAATGAGCGACAAATTCAATTTGAACCGGTCTGGTCTTGTGTCTTGTTTCATGATGAGACTTTAAACCCGCAGGATCAACACATTCAAGGGTTGCCACAGATGAGACATGACTGCATTTCCAATGACCCTATAATTGTTGTTTTTTTTGTTGTTGTCTTTTAAACGCGGCTGTGCAGTGAGACGTATATAAGAACAAATGTGCCCTCCCTGGGTGGAATGGCAGGTTTGGATTCGGGGTGGCGCTGGGAGGGAGCCGAGGTAGAGATTACCGTGGCAAGCAGAAAAGTTCGATTAGATCTCAGGCAGATTAGTCTGGAGTTCACCCAGTGGTCACTGTTACCCGCGACTCCTCGGCTGTGATGGAATTCAATTTAAGATCAACAGCAGGATAGCAACGCATGCTATTGGATTAGAGCACTGTAATGTTTATCGTACACAGCTCTGACATCTGCTGAGTGACTCATATTTTCTGCGCATGTTTAGAGGGATAAACAGAAGCTGCTTCAGTTGAACGTGGTGACTGAGGAGGAGCCAAACAATAGTCTAATGTAGGCTTGGCCACAAACGGTCCCCTGCTATTTTACATGAGCTCTGTGGCATGTCACTCTATCTTTTGTTTATGTGTCTTATTTACATGAACTGTTTTTTCAGTTGCTGATTTTTATTTTTTGGAAGCTGTGTGCTTTTAGCCTCCGGCGAGCTCTCAGACACCAATGGGGAAAAAAAGGGCTCCTTTGTTCTGAGGGCTTTTGTGTGTTGGTTCAAAAGCCCCTCCACTTTTTGTATGTCCAACATGGGAGCGCACAAAAAGAACACGCTGAAAGCTGATTAAAATTCACAGATTTACAGAACAGTTAATCATCCCCCTCCTCCTCCTCCTCCTCCACATCCTCTTGGCTTAGAGGTCATGGCGGCATGCGATAAAAGGGCTCGCTCATTCATCAACGTCCATTTTTTCCTATTCATCCTGCATTTTGAAAATCCCTAAATCTGTGTGAATATTACATTCTCAGAGAGAAAAATGTGTCCCTCAACGTAAATTCCACTAACTGCCTTTAGTTCTTTCACGGCCCTCTATATAAGCAACCTCACATCGCTTGTCAGCAAAATTTAAGCCAGAAACGCCAACCCCAGCAACATGTCCCCGAGGGGCTTCACAGAGCTCTTATTCTGAGGTGGTTGATTGGGTTGCATGAGCTTCCTCTCACACCACTTCCTCTGGGACTTCACTACAGGCAACGCCGCTGCTGATCCAAGATGGGAAAAATAATGTAGAATCACGAGATTGCTTTCTGATTGCTTTTATGCTTTGGTTGTTGTTCTCAAATCTGCTTTTCTTCCCAAAGTTGAGACTCCAAAAGAGGGATTTAGAGACCAGACTGGGAGGTCTGGGGGTTATTCCCCAGAAAGGTCTCAGACACTTGGTTTCCTGCATTCTGGTGGCTTTTAGGGCATGTTTTCATGTAAAATACATTAAATCCTACTTTTTTAAAGTTGTTTTTTCAGGCTTTTTGCGTTTAGTTGATAGAGACAGGCGAAGTGGTGACAGGAAATGCTGGAGATAGATGGGGTGAAGACATGCGGCAAATGGGCTACGGGCCACTACGCCGGCCACTAGAGGACTGTAGCTCAACACCGGTATAAATTAATATACATCAGTTTTAATTCATACAATCATTTTTTGACCCTGCCCCTTTGAGAACCTGTGATTAATGCTGGGGCTCGATGGAAAAAAAGAGGGGCAGATTTTTTTCCAAAATGCATTCCCTCTCTCCTGTGAAACTCTCCGTAAGAAATTGGAAATCTTCTTTCAGCATCAACAACTCCCTTCCGCTTCATGTGCATGCCAGAAACCAACAGTGGGTGTGCTACTGTCCAGGTGGAAACAGTAGACTTTGTCGTAGGACTGCCAGACACAGGTTGTGATAACGAAAAAGAAAAAAAGGTGGGGAAAAAAGGAAAAAAACTTGTCATAAAAAGGGAGAAATGTGTGAGGGAAATGGGAGAGGGCAATGAAAAACAGGAGTCTCCTGGGAGAAAATCTGGGAGGGTTTATTGATTATTTACCCCTATTTACTCCTTTCTTCTGACATACCTATCATCTGCTTTGTCTCACCTGCTCATGGGTGACGGGGATGAGGCGCTGCTTGGAGAGTTCCCTCAGGGTGTTGACATCTGTCCTCATGTCCAGCTTACAGCCCACCAGAACCACTTTGGCATTGGGACAAAACTCCTGCGTCTCCCCTTGCCACTGTTGAGACATGAACCGACAGAGAGGGACACAGAAATGCATCATGGATTCTGAGGAGCATGAGAGAAGAGCTGTCTGTCCTGACTGGTGAGCTACTGAGATACAGACACGACCTTTTGGGCTTTTTCTGACACTGGATAGAGGAGCTTGGGAGAGAATAATGCTTTTGTTTGTTCAGCCACGGAGTCGATGGTAAAATGTCTCAAAAGTACTTTTTGACAACTTTTGAATCAAATGCAAGATGAAAAAATGATTAAATGATGCGTCTTCAATACAAAACCATAAAGCTGAAACAATTGGTCAACAGAGAATGAAACAAAACCATTTTGAGAATAACTATTTTAGTTATTTATCAGGCGAGAATGGCGGAACATTTTCTTTCTTTTTTCTCTCTTACTATCTCTGGGAAACTGTGATCAATGTTTTTACTATTTTTGTCATTTTTTTAGACTAATCAATTAATGAAAAATAAATCTAATTCAAAAGAAATGGTTGTTGCCCTATAAACATAAACAGTACTATTTATAGTAACGTACTGAACATGTCAAAGAATTGTTTATTTTTGTCCAGTAATCATGTCAAACAACCTGTGGCCTTTTTTCTTTTTCTTTTTTATAAAGCAAGCTTATCAAAAAAGCCAGGCTTCTCCACTTGATTCCGT
This sequence comes from Chaunax sp. Z400, assembly GCA_037577475.1. Taxonomy (NCBI): domain Eukaryota; kingdom Metazoa; phylum Chordata; class Actinopteri; order Lophiiformes; family Chaunacidae; genus Chaunax; species Chaunax sp. Z400. Next base: position 23,712,978 of record CM075197.1, read on the forward strand.
TCCATAAACCAAGTTCAACATAGTTTAAGCTCAGTTGCTATGGAAACTTATGCTGTTCCAGGGCAGGCTGATTGTCAGGCAAAGCCTCAGTTGTTGTTAAAACCAGAGGTTCCTGAAACACTGACCTGAGAGAAAAGAGATGATTTTACCACAGACTCTCTGGCGTGCTGCTACATTATTGGACTTTAATAAACACAGTCAGTCATAAAATTAAAGTTGAGAGAAAATCATATAAAATAAAACAATTTAATCATACAATGATAAATTAAAACATAGACCTACATATGTGTTTAATTGTATGTGACATCACAGTTTCAGGCTTAAAGGACATAAACTAAGCATATTTTTTATTTTTTATATGCATTATTTATTCTGTCAGAGAGATTCTGTACATCGGTTTTTGAGATGTGGGTAGACGATACCCTAACAAACCTACGGACCTACAGATGGATGGATAAGGGTAACTGTATATGCCCCCCCTGAGGCAGGGGCATAAAAATTGAGATGATAGTAAGTTTTGGAGTGGGAGGCCTTTCCAACCCTGATCCCATCTGTTCAATGTTTCACTGTGAATTGAAATCATAACACTAGATTAACCTCCATGCAATAAATAGAAAACTGTACTCGTGTCAGCTTGGTTCATGTTTCTGCAGTAACTGAGGAGTGTAAAACCTTCCTCACACAGCCCCTGTCAATAAATCTATTTCAGGTTATGTACAGAAAAGGATGAGCCGACTTCCGTCTAAAAATCACCCTGAGATTAAATGTCACCTCTGAAACTCAGCTGAATCAACACAGACTGTCCTCATGACAGCGCTGAAATATTCCACATGCCGTGTGCAGAATGTCCGGGCGTCCATTCATCTTTAAGTTTGAAAAAAAACAACAACCTATGACCTTTAAAGTCCATCCCTATTCTGCCAATAACATCCAATCAAAAGCTTTGATTGTTTAACCCTCTCTCCTCCCCCAGCTGTCAAACAGAAACCTTTGTGACCCGCTTGATTCAGAGGTCAAGAGTCTAATTTGGGATGGTGACTGTGCAACAGGTTTTCCATGTGCCCCTGAGTTGCAGAGATTACCAGGGCGACAGCTCGGGGTCAGGGGTCAAGGCAACCCCCTGCCAAGGGATTCATGGGAAAACCAAAAGCTTGACGGCATCTCTGCTTCCCCCTGTTGACAGAGTGCACTGAGGCTTGTGAGATGTTTGTGTGTTTAAAAAAAAAAAGGTGTCTTGGGTTAGATCTACTAGTCTGCTGGAGCGTTTTTAGCAGCTCCCCTCAGACCGCTAAACACGTCAAAGGGCCAGCCGTGGGAACTGTTTTCGCCCCACAAGGAGCGCAGTTCAAAGGCAAACACAAACACATGGCTTCAAGATGAGAGACCACGAGAAGGCGCAGGCCTGTTTTACATGACATGCATGCACATAAACAAACCCATTAACTTGGGTGTCTCTTTATATACAATAGGTATTGCCTCCAACTGTAAAAACATGTCCATGACCACAACCCTGCCCCGCCAGCGCCATACTTTAGCCTTCTCTTCAACCTCAACTCATTACTGAAACATCTGAACCATAGGCCACCTTACACATGTTAACCACCACCATCTGTCCAAATGTTCTGCATGAAACTTTTACATTTTTAACGCCTACTGAAAGGCAACTCTAGCACCGTTAAACAGGCTCTGCAACAGCTTCTTTGGTATAGCTGGCGTGGCTAATTTGCATAGCTGATATTCCTCTCGAAACCCACCAGGCTGCAAAGCGTCTCCCCTCATTCCTCATTCTGACCTTCCATTCCTCAGAGGGACGAGGGTCAAGTATCCACGGACGTTTTGAGGAGATAAAGGAATTAGAGGCTCTGACCTCTGCGCTGATTTGCTCCATCGTTGAGCCGTGTAAAACGCAAGCTGCTGGCACAGAAATCGGAGCGGATGGGAGATGATGCTGACCGGGGGGAAAAACCGAATTCTTTTCCTGCGAGTTCTTCGGTGTCACAGCAGATATGAAATGCTGATCCAAAGTGTCGAGAGGAGGAGATGAAATATAAAACACTGACCTTCTTTATGACACTGTCCAAAGTCTCCGGGCGGCTTATGTCGAAGCAGATGAGAACCGCGTCTGAGTCTGGATATGCCAGCGGCCTCACATTATCGTAATAGGAGGAACCTGTGGACACACAATAACATATGGCATAAGGTCACGGTGTCGTCTGAGAAAATCCTGTGTGTTCGTGTTTTTCACCAAGTTAACCCCATGAGGCTCTTTGTTCCAACCATATGGCATTTATGTCAATTAGAAACATCCTGCACATCCCTGGAAGGTATCTAAAGGTCATTAAAACACGGGTAGCTCATTAAAGGAGGCTCTGACATGAACTTGGACATGCTACAGCTCGAATGCACTCCGCACATGCAAATGAGTCCTGATCTTAACGGCTGTGAGCACATTGGAGTATCTTTGTTTCTAGGGCTTCGACACAGCTGTGGCCTTCCCTTATCACAGCGCTTCTAGAGGAATGAGTTAGATATACAGACACACACAGTCTAAACTGAATAATAGCGGGTTGAGGATCGAAGACCTTGTAAACACGATGCATTATTATCTTGAAACAACAGTGAATGCCAGCAGAAAGGCCAAACTAAAGGTTAAACCCCATTCATTCTCTGGAATCACCCCTCTTCTTAACTCTCTTGCAAATTGGTCGGTGTTTTAAAAATCCTCCACTTCTTTGCACTCACATGCCTCTCCCTCACTCTCACTATTCATTTTTGCACCTTGATCAAATTTGAAGGCATAGCGGTTCCTCAGTTACATGGATCCTGTGCTCTTATAGCTCTCATTAGGAGGCTTGTAAAAATATAGAGGCTTTTATGAGAAATGTGGCTGTGGTTGTGGGCACTCTTTCCCTGCCACTCCTGGGAGCTTGTACCGGCCTGAACTCATACATTTCAATAGCAACAGCGCCCTGGCTGCATGCATGACAAAGCACCTCTTTTTACTCTTACAACTGCTAGAAATGTGAATATACACTGTGGATGGATGTTGTACATTTTGTATTATAAAAAAAAAAAACACACACACAAACTGATGTTATAATTATTGTACATTATCTTTGCTGTTTTCAAGCTTCATTCCAGGCAGCACACAATAGTCAGTCAGCCGGTTAAAGCGCTGCGTGCCTTTGTCTAGTTGGGTAAATGGAGTCTGCACAATAGCACTACAGCCTGTTTTAGCATCACTATGTTCTCTTTGTTAATGATGGAATGAGACCGTGACAATAGCTGCACGCGGCCCACGGCCCCCCGTCATTCAGCTGGCTGTGCATCGGTGACCTGCTCCCTCCCCACTGAGAACAATGCAACAGGCTGCACATGAAAGATTGATGCTTGTTGTGCTCCAACTGAGAGGCACCATTTTTGATTACATCCCATTTCTCTCCAGAATGCACTTCTCTGCCATTAAGGGCTGACAAATATTCTGAATCCAGTCTCGTAAGACGCTTCAAAGAAAGGTTTTGAAACATGCATTGTTAATGTCTCCTTTATCTCTTTTGTTTCTTGATACCACAGTCAATGTGCATTAAAACCCTCAATCTCCACAAATATATAGCCCATTAAACCCTTGCTCATTGAGTGCATCTCATGGATGTATGATAATTAGTTGCCGTGTTATAAAATGGTCCATCCGTCCATCACTTTTCTTCCTCTTATGCAGGTTGGGTTGCGGATGCAACAGGCTTAACAAGGTATTCCAGACGTTCCTCTCCCTAGCAACACTTTCCAGCTCATCCTGGGGGATGCTGACGCGTTCCCAGGCTGGATGAGATATGTAATCCTTCCAGCTAGTTAGCCCAAGTCTCCTCCCAGTTGGACGTGCCCAGAAAACCTCCAAAGGGAGGCGCCCAGGAGGCATCCTAACCTCGAGCCCAAACCACCTCACTAGGGCTACTTTCAACGTGAAGGAGCAGAGGCCATACTCCGAGCTTCCTTCGGATGCCCAAGCTCCTAATCATATTTTAGTCTAATGTAGAAGGAGGAAAGAAAAATGAACCAACGCCCTACATGTTATCAGTAATTCAAAGCCCCCTCCTCGTCTGATTAACAGAAAATTGCTACTTTTTTGTACTGCTGAGAAAGCAGGACTAAAACAGAAACACACCCAAAATAAATCTCCATCATATGGGTGCCAAGTCCAAGAGTCAGCAAAGCACACACTGAACAACAGCGGGCTTTGATTGGTAGTGGTCACACATGAGGTGCTGTCGCTGCTGAAGTTGGTCTTTAGTATGTATCACAGTGGAGCAGACCTGTGCTGAGGTTAGAGCTGAAGAAGAAAAGAGAAAGAGCATGTGGGAAGAAGGGGGGGGGGGATAGAAAAGATTTAATGACTCTGAGGCGAGGGCAAGGTGCAGAAGTATGTGGTGATGAGAGAAGTTACTGAGGAATTAAAGCAGAATCCAAATGACGGGAAAGAGAAGTCAGATGACAGGAAGTTGAGACAATGGTGCTCGTTTGACTTAAGATGTAATTAGGGGATGGAACGAGGCCGTTGGGATCCATTTGTCAATCCCCTGTGATCAAAATGACTGGCAGGTCACGGTCACAACAGGCCTTATCACAGCACAGCCGTCGAGAGCTCCTCCGCTCTGAGTGACAGGGAGGCCACCTCAGCACTTCTGCAAAGTCAGGAAAAAGTCCTCCGACGGAGAGAAGAGAAGAAAAAGTGCTGTGTTTAAAACAAGTCGAGCAGGCACAAATAAAATCCAATCACCATGTAAAGTATATAACCTCTATTCGCCGAGATGCACGCCCCATCACACCCCCAGCAAAGAGACATGACAGGAGATAAAAGAGGATGTAGCTGTAGCGGGGTGGAGGAGAGGGGTGTGCAGTGGGTGTTTGGGTAGGTAATGAAAACAGGACAGATCAAATAAAGAGGTATGAGAGCTCTGGGTTGGCTATTGGCAGAGGTGGCCTGTGCCCATTCACAGTGAGGTGGAACAAAAGGTCAATTGAATTTTCAGACAGAGGCGGGATGAGATGGATGGGGCAGGAGGGTGAGGGAGGGGAGCACAGCCAGGCAGCAACAACTAAAAACTAGGACGCCTGGCAAGGAGCGGGACCCTGCCACGCCGTGCCAAGGACAGGCATAAAACACCCCTAAAAAAAAAAACCTCAAGCATTAGCATTAATCTGATTTAGCACCGAGGATCTCTGACAGAGGAAAGTGGATTTCTGTCTTTATTTCCACAGGGCTAATTAGCGCTTAGCTATGCTGCAGCATCGCGCAGAGGGCTCGGCCGAGTAAAGGTGACAGAGGTGGGAGGAGAGCGTCAGTCGAGCTCCATCAAAGGCCAGAAATATCCCAGAGGATGTCGAGGCGGACAGGAAGTTAGCGGAGCGCTAATGTACAGTAATAAGGCTTGAGGGTTTGTGGTATGACTGCATTTATGCCTCTTGTCCCCAGACACTTGAACTACCCTATTGGGACAATCTGTCTGGAACAGTAGAGCTCTTCTATCTGCTCATTCAAACCCCCCACCGAGAGAATTTCCATTTCATGACAACGAACAGTTAAATTAACGCAACGATAAAACACACACGGTGCAGCTTGATGGTGATTCTTCAAGAAACTTGTGTGCATCAGCATCTAACAAAGCCTTCCAGTCCTCACAACATTAATCTGTAGCATCACAGCAGGAATTTTCCCTTTCTCTCTCTGTTGCATGCTCATTGCCAGCACAGCTAAAAAGCAAACCATTATGAGCGAGGGGAAAGAATAGTCTGTGCCTCGAGGCTCTCTGATGTGTTCATGCACATATGGCTGGGAGTCAATAGCAACTAACAGCCTCATTAGGCCATATAGACTGATGCACAGAGACGAAGCCAGGGTAAGGAAGCAAACACAGTTGCAAATGTCGCCGAATAAATGAGAACAGTTAGTGTGACTGAGTTAGCCGCAACCTTAGAAACACATTCAGCACCGCATGTACTGTGTCTCTATTCTTCTCCTGTAGCTGTTTTCCTCTTGAAATCCACCTTCAAAGCAAAGGCAAAACATTTCAAGTTGGGGTTGCCAAGTATCGTAGCAACCAGGAGTGATGCAAATGGCTCCATTGTGAGGCCCTGAAAGGAAGAACGGAAGGAGAGAGCAAGAGAGCAAGGGGATGGTGGAGGCTAATGACTCCGGCGCATTGATGATTGGAGATGGCTAAAAGGAGAGAAGAAGCGGGTTGATGCTCCATCCTTTTAGAGGCTGAGCAGACTTTTTATTTCTGTATGTCTGTGTTGTGACCTGATATGGCTTCTCCTCCATCAGGGTTCTTACTCAAACAGCGATAGACACTGCTGTAAAGACACCCTTCGAGAGGAGGTGAAGTTACTCTGACCCACTCTGCTGATCAAGACAGCATGTTTTTTTATTATATGAACATCCGCCTGGAATTACACTTTTACAGTCCCACATCCAGAATCCAGTACAGTTTACTGCAAAACTCACACTCCAATCTATCTGGAAGATTGGAATAAAACATGTTTCCCTTATTTAAGGAGGAGACTTTGAACGAGTAACATCAGCTGGTTATCAAGGGCTACATGTTGAAAAGGTTCATACCAGGCTAAATCATACTAGGCTAAATCTTGATGCATGAAACTCAACAGGGGTCTATTTGACTTTCTAATGAGACAAGAACCAACTTTGTTCATAATCTTTATGGTGGCGGAGGATGTCCGGTTTGGTGGACGCTTCTCTGCTCTTTGCGGACAATGTGATCCTTCGGCTGTCATTGGGACAGTTTGCTGCTGACTGTGAAGCGGCTGGGATGAGAATCAGCACCTCCAAGTCTGAGGTCATGATTCTCAGTCGGAAAAGGGTGGATTGTTCACTCAAGGTTAGGGTCATCCTTGCTGCCCCAAGTGGTTCAAGGATCTCGGGGTCTTGTTCACGAGTGAGGGAATAATGAAGCAGGAGATCGATAGACGGATCGGGTCAGCGTCTGCGGTGATGTGGACTCTGTTGTGGTGAGAAGGGAGCCGAGCTACAAGGCGATGCTCTCGATTTTTCCGGTCAGTCTACGTTCCTACCCTCACTTATGGTCACGAGCTCTGGGTAATGACCGAAAGAACGAGATCGTGGATACAAGCGGCTGTTAGAAAATGGATGGATGGAACATGAAGAATCTCAGAGACACAAATCACTTGCATCACAAAGATGGTGTTCTTGGCATCAGTGGAGTAATATGGGGTTGTTTGTATTTTGTTGACTTCCATACTCATCCATTCGTTGGTCGTGGGCTAGAGGCGGGGTTCACCCTGGACAGGTCACCAATTCATCACATCTTGGAGCAACTGCCTCTATGAGATCATTAAAAAACTTGTAATGAAGCGACATCAGGTGGCCTATACTAGGAATGGGGTTTATATCTTTGGTTGCTCGTGTAGCTTGACCTATAGGCTATACAAGTACACACACACACACACACACACACAGATACGGATAAAGCTGTTGATTTGTAATAGAGATGGCTATGCCGGGTTTTCAAAAGCATTAGCACACAGACAAGACAGTGGAGGTGACACTGGGTTAAATGGCCATTAACCTTCCATGTCTGCAGCCTTCACTCAGGGGATATTGATCAAAGCTCCTGCTCCTTCCCTCTGGAGGAAGTGCAGTCTTTGAAGGGCACCAAGCACCTTCCGCTACTGATCTGCTCTGAGCTCTGCTGCCAAGGAGTTAATGCCTCTGTCTGTTGTCCAATCACAGGTTGAAAAGCATGACTGGCCACAGCGCTGACAGCACAAGTAGGGGGACAGAGCAGCATTACAGTCTGTCTCTTGCTCGCCCCTGGGATATGGAGATGTAGTGCGTTGGCTTTCAGATTCTTGTCACCTCCAGCCCTCTTTTATCATCAAACACAGAGACAGTCTCATTTCACCAGAGATACAGTGTAGCTACGCATTTCCTCTCCTGGTGTCTGATCTCTGTGTCCAAGTCTCTGGCTTGTGCTGCACTTCCGTCAATCTATATATTCTATGTCTTGCTTTTATAAAAACGCCAATCCTGTCTGTCTGGTGTGTTCTCCATTTAACTGAGGCATGACTTTATATTTGGTGCGTCATTCTACATTGATGCCCCCCCTCAGGGACTCTCATTTCCTTGGAGGTGTTCATGTGATTAGATACAACACGAACACAGCATTTGTGGACAGGCAGCACACACAGATTCTGTTTTTATCTGTTTCTTTAGCCCCATTCACACAGCGTTGTCAAGGCGTGACTTGTGCACCTTTATTCCGCCCCGAGGTTCTGTGCGAACGCAATGAAGGTGCAATGGGACGTCTGTTTGTTCCACCTCTGTGACTGCTGCGGAGGTGGTAACGGTGCCGAAATGCACATCTGTGTGAACGTGAGGTGTTTGACAACATATTATGGCTTCCAGCCTATATGGCTTATGGGTTTAGCTCAGTTGGTAGAGCACACCAACCAATATATCAAGGCTAGCGGGCAACGCTCTCTTTCCCACATTTCCTGTCACCTCTTTGGCTGTCTCTATCAATTAAAGGCAAAATGCCACAAAAATAACACATCCTGTGTTGAACCCCGGCTGGTTCTGATACCACAAACACAGACTGCAAGTCTTTTTTTTGTTGCTCTATTTGTTTATGTGTGGATGCTACATCTTTTCATGACATCTGTGAATTTTATGTAACTCACTTGTTTAAGTTCCATTAAGGCTTAAAGTTGATGCATAATTATGGACATGGCTTCTGGCTGTCTTGCTACGCGTCACTACAGTTAATTCGAGTCACTGAACTTGACCTCTCAGCTGTGTTTGTGCCGCTTTTTGGAACATTTTTCATGCATATATCAGACAATAATATGGCTTGTTGTGCAGTTAATTGTAATGTGAGACAGAAGGCGTCTGTGCTCCACCACTGTGTCCATTTATGAAGAAGCCTGGAGTTAGGTGGAATCAGGCACGGCCAAGATAATGACGGCCAGAGTCGCCACACTGAGCCTCACAATGGCTCTTCAGATAACGATGGCTGATGTCACTGACACTATGCCCATGTTTTGTACAGTCTTTGGGAAAACAGCAACTACTTTAATCCTTCCAATGAGGCCAACATGCTGATGCAGAGGACTGCTATAAGCCACCGTGTCATTTTTGAAGCTGCCAACAGGTGGCGCCAACTTACGAAGTTTGTCTGCTCATAGCTGCTATAATGAACTTGAACTTGATGGTGAGAAAATGTCTGGTTAGTACTGTAATGGTGATGATTCTGAGCCAACTGCTTATTTAGCACCACCTTAATTTGGCAAAGGATGCTAATGACTGGAAGAAGAAAAAACTCATTCTGCAATAAGTATTGTTTTTGTTTTATGGCACTATTTTCATCAGTCATTGAGATCGTGCCAAAACATTTCCTGCCAACATGAAATACCCTTTCTAATCCTTTGGCCAAATATTGGTTATTGCCATGCCGCAATGCATTCTGCTCTGAAAGGCTGCCACTCCTCCTCGAAGAATATACCATCACTGCTCATACAGACAGCACTCAAATTCATCTTTCACTTGTAAAACAGCCAAGATGGAATCCTTTACTTGCACTCCTACACATTTTTCAATCTCGCACTCCTTTCAAAACTTGCACTCCTGCTCGATGACTTTCATTATTAAAACTTGCATTAACAGCGTCCTCAGATGTGAGAATATTCAGGAGGCAGCTACACAGGCATACAAAAGGAAAACCTGCTGTGAGTGGAAAAGCGCTGCTCCATCGACTCCACTACCTCCAGTGTTATCTACCCACCGGCCCACTCTGTAACCCCCCCCCAGAGAGGCCACCAGGGAAACATGGAGCTGCTTCAAGAGCAATTTCAATTCCACAAAAGCAGCAGCAGCAGTGAGAAAGGAGACACAGTGGATCTTGTTTATAAATAACGTCATCCATAAATGATGGGATCTGTCGAGTGTGAGCCATGTGCAGGTTGGGGGGGGGGGGATTGGAGGATGGAGGTGAAAGATGTATCCCCTTTCGCTCGGATGGGCTGCAGACGGATGCTGAGAGGGTTTTGCTGCCGTCGTGGTGGGGGCCAGGAGGACGGAGCGCTAGCTTCGGGAGCAGCAGAACCAGTCAGTGCGGCCGTTTGAAGTGGGCTGATCAAAGCTGGCGCTGCATCGGGTTCTGTTGCACTCAGTAGAGAGAGTGAACTGGGAGAAAACACACAGAGCCACAGTTCCCTGGGTGGTTTTCCTGTCTGACTGCATGACTCAGGCATCCACTGGTGCTGCTGAATAGAACAAATGCTTGATTCAGCGCCAGGGTGCATTAGTTGGTGTCGCTTCTTTTGTTTAAGTTGCATTTCTTGCATTACTGGTTACTGTGGGAGACTGTGGGAGCGCTACTGCAGGTGTTGGAGAGGGAAGTGTGTAAATATCAGGTGATGATCAGGAAGTAAATTATTTTATCTCCAACAGTTCCTCCTAAATCAAACCTGGTTTTCACATGAACAACACGGCGCTACGTGCCAAATTCGAATCACACACCATAACTCCAGTAGAAAATATGTTTTCAGCAGTAATTTTCAAACTTGTACACTACAAAATAAAACTGTCCACAAAAATTTGTTATCCTATCTTTGATATTTTTTTTAGAATACTTGTTCAGTGTGCTTAATAATTGCTTATTATTATGTAAATCTCTTCAGGCTGTAACTCTTATCCAACAAGTAAAGTTTGACAAAGACTAGATGGACAGTGGATTTATAACAACTTCCTGTTTCACACCTTTAACGTTATGAGAAAACTTTTGATAACTTTTCGCCCTTAAGGTGTTGAGATTTTACTGATCAAACCAAATCATTTCAAGTCAATCAGGTCACATTTCTTGAAGCTTGTTAAAGGACAGTTTTCAAACTCATCCGAGACACTGGCCAGAAGTGGCTACACGCACAAAATTTCATCTCTCTAAGAGTAATAGATTCCGGGAAAACTTCCCAGGACAGACGGAAGTGTGTATATGAATATGTATAAGGGAAAATGATTACATACATTTGAGCAGAGGAGGAAGGGCTAGATGATCTGATAGGTGGAAAATATACTCATGAATTTAATTTTACAAAAAGAGTAGACCATCAAATTAAAAGTAAGATGTGAAGAGTTTACTTTGTAATCATAAAAAAAACAAAAAAAAACATGTGCCCTTGAAGTAGCTCCATTGAGGATCAATAACCTCCTACTCCTTTGCATCCTGTCATAGATCATGTTACTTCTGGTCAATGAAGACTGAGGTTACACAATAAAAGCGTGCTTCCTCCATCTCTTCATACAATAGACAACAGCACTGCATTAAATCCCCTACAGGATTATTTATATCATCATCACGTAGCTCAGCGTTTAGCATCTCAAAAGAGTGCTGCACCGCTTTAAAAGTGTGACACGGTTGGCGTTTTTTGTGTGTCTACATCCCCAAGTACCACACTGGGTCAGGTCCCAAGGGTGCTTCCAACAAAGCCTCGAAGGGGGGGAGGGGGGGGAGTGGGAAAGGCACAGATGTACCCTTCTCCTTCTGTCTGCTCCTTCTGTCCCCATTCCCACTTTTCAATGCATGGAACACTTGCTCCTCTTATAACATGCACCAAGGGCAGCAACACCCCACCCCACCCCATGCCTCCCATGCTTTTACTCGCCCCTCACTCTCCCAATCTGTTCGCCGATTGGTCGCAGCAGCTGCTCCGCTTTCCGGCCGTATTGTACCCCCGGCTGCCTCCCATTAGCCCCTGTTATGCCTCTGGTCAGCGGAGGAACAATAGGAGAGGTCAGGGGTGAGAGCTATTGGAATTCCCATACACTGACCCGCTCAATCACACACATGCCCACACACATATATACATGCACTCTAACTTATCCATTACATATGCATAGCTGTCTTTTTATCTGTTGCATGCAATGTCTTCTAAAGACTAGAGATCCGTCCGTTAAGTTAGTTTAAGTGGCAATAAATATGAAAGTGGTCACTCCGAGGATCATCACCTGACTTTGCAGCTCCCCTCAGCAATATATATGGTGAGTTTCAGCTCATCGCTCTCATGGTATTTTAGCTGTTTTCAGTCGAACAGGTCTAAAAACTTACGGTACACAACCTGTTCATCACCAAACAACAGGCAAACGTAGACATTTAGCTGCATTTAGGAACTAAAGACCCAGAAATTCCCCCTCAAGAGGAAATTTAAATCTTCTTAGTTTTTTGGGTTATTTTTTTTTGACTCCCTGATGATGGCTTGATGCAGAAACACGTTGGAGCTCAGTGTTTTAATGTCTAACACGACCATGCCATTACAATAAAGGCCTTTCCCTTGGAGTTTCCTTACGGTTTTCATGTCTACATGTATCCCTGTCCAAAGAGCACCTCCAACAAACTCATTTCGAGTCCAGGAAGCACTCCTTTCCTTGTATTTTTAAAGCACTTTTTATATCTTCATTTTATCCTTTTATTCCATGTAAGTCATAGTTAATAGTCCGGCTGACGACGTGGCTTGTAATATGAGCTCATTAACAGTCTTAAGTGCTCCTTTCCTTCACAACGAACCAACAGACTTCATTTATTTCTGCCTAGTTAATACTAATTCCGTAATAACTTCCATCGTTTCGATGGTTCCATTCAGTGTATCCGCAGTGTGCAGTGTGGTGTTCTGCAGTCGACATGCTATTTAAGCAGATTATACATTTTGCCTGGTGCTCAGCATTAAGCTGACAATGCATGTGTGTGTGTGTGTGTGTGTGGGTGTGTGTGGGTGGGGGGTGAAGGAATGTTTTTCTTGCTGTATCCATGATCATATTTACAGTCTCCTCTGCCAGAGATAAGAGATGAGACGGGTTGGGAGGCCATCTCCTCTGGGGCCTTCAGGAAGTGCTCGTTTTATTGTTCATGGGCTGATGGACATGTGGGACATTTAGTATGAATGTAAAAAACAGGCTGAGCGGTTGCTGCATGCTTGTGTGGTCCAGGTGGCATCCAGCACACTTCTCTGTGTGTGTGTGTGTGTGTGTGTGTGTGTGTGTGTGTGTGTGTGTGTGTGTGTGTGTGTGTGTGTGTGTGTGTGTGTGTGTGGAGTCTCTGGAGTGTATGTGTTTCACTGTGTCACTGAGGAAGGCAGAGATTCTGTGCAGTAATTACAGCCTGTGTGTTCCTGTCAGTGGAGCTGGCTGGCTTTCATGCAGCACTTCTGCCCACCCTGTTTAACACGGCTCCTGACTCCCGGTGACCCCAGCGCGTTGTTTCAGCAGCCGCCTTGACTAAATGGGCTATCAGAGATGTGGAACATCGACGAAGCATCTTCTCTTACAGCTACTATAGCAAATGGGCGGCCATTTCCTCTTCAGCTTGTTGACCCTTTGTGCAGCAGCCTATGAATATGATTCACTGAGTGCTGAGCTCGAGGGATGCAGGTTTCCTGCTCAAGAAATAAGACATCCAGCCCGGTAGTTAGGGCAGCCTACTGCCCTCCAGAGCTTCCATAATGTCACACAAACCCACTCAGAGGCTCAGGGTGCAATGAAGTGCAACACTGAGCATGAGACCATCGTTGTTATGGAGCTAGACACCATTGGAAAATAATAGTTATTTAAATATGAGGTGTGCTCGTGTCTCTTCTTCTGTAGATTACATATTATATAGCAACTATGTTTCAGTGGATGCAAAACACATTTTAGTTTTTGTTTAATGACCATTTAAGACACTTTGGTCGCTACATTTACTTTTTTTTTTTTTTTGGAGTTGAAATGTATTTATTTGCATGTAATAATGAGCAAAATCAAATACTTAAAATCTATCAAAATAAGTTGTTTTGTTTTTTTTTATTTTTAGGCTTATCTTGGGAGAGATCAGTTCAAAATTCACCATAATCAATGGTTATAAAACTGATAAGTAGTGTGTACAGCGCATTCATTCCACCACACGCAGTGCCTGCTATTCCATTTCTAAAATGTAAAGCGTCTTTGTCGGCTCCAACTATTAACTGTAATCCCTGGGATTTTCGTCTTCGGCTTGCCAAAGAGGCTGCATGCTCACCCCAAACTTAACGAGTCAAGGAGGAACCGGAATACATTCCCAGAGATTCCTACTTCAAGTTTAGAAGGCCCCAGAGGACAGTACAGTATCCCCTGTGTCCATAAATCTATGAAGACTAGAGACCTGGCACAAAAGAACAGGTTATTTCCAACCCCTTGCCAAAATCCAACATCTCAATCTCAAGTCGAACAACATTATTAAAAGCTGTATTTTGTGCTGAGATGTTCTTGTGCTTCACAGTTTCAGCCACCAAATTTAAAAAGGGAAGTCATTAAACATGCACAGTGGGTTATTTTCACAGACACAATGCATGCAAGACCAGACATGCCTGTTCATGTGTCTACATGAGTCTGCAGCCACGCTGGCGGTTCTGAGAGGCTGTAGGCAACAGCAGCCGTTTGACAATATGAACGTCAATCTGAGGATGGCGCTACAGTAAAAGTCCAAAGATTCATCTTCTAATAACGATCAATGTGTGCAAAAATTGAATGACAATTCAGAAGTTGAGATATTTCGTCATTATCGGATACAATGTGCCACATGAAGGGCCGTTGTGATCATAAAGTTTTAGCTGACAATTCATAAAGATAATTGCAATTCATGGTTTAATTATCTTCAGTTCATTTTATCCCACCATTACAGCAGAATGTCATCGTACAAGTACACCTCATGAAGAAGAGGCACCATTTATTGGCAGTCTCTCTCTCTCTCTCTCTCTCTCTCCTCTGAGAACAACTACATAAGGAGGAGGCGTAATAGCAAACTGCCTGGATGGACCTGTGGCTGCAGCTGTCTGTCCAGGAAAAGTGAATTAGGTGTCTATGAATCCATAGATGCTTTTTAAATTTGTGGTATGAGTCTTGATTGCTAACTTTTTGCTCCAAATTTGGAAAAATTGCCACCTCCAATTTATTCTGCTCTTATTTTTCATTTGGCTTAAAATCAAAATGTGCCCACACTAGTGTGCCACGGTGTTTGGCTTTGCCACTAAATGAGCATCTGTTGTTTATGTCAAGAGATGCTCATCGAAAAAGTTAATAGCCTCGAGATAAACAGTCGGTGGAGCTAAAGGCTAATTTAACACTTCACTCATAGCAGAATTAGTGCAACCAAATGACATCATTAACAGGCGAAACTCAAACATCAAACGGTGGAAAACGACGTAGAAATACTAATGGAAATATGTTGATTCTGTTTCATCCAGAAGTGATTCTAACGATTCTGCTAAATGACTGCGGTTAGCTCAAATAATCATGATCAGGCGATTATGTAATAACTGTGACAGACGTAGCCACGTTTCCTCTGTGACACAGTAATGATGGAATAATAACTGTAGAAATTATTATACAAGAAATAGAGGATATCAATTAATGAATCAGCAAACAACAGAAAATTCTTGTGTTTTGATTGATTTGTTGTGTAAATCAGTTGTCAAGCAAAAATACCAAACACTGGCTTTTTCCCAACTTCCCAAATGTGAAGATTTATTGTTTTATTTCTTCTTCTAGGATTTTGGATCGTTGGTCGAACAGAACAAAAATAAAATAGAAAACATTAGGAAATTATGATCGGAATTATTCTCTAGACTAATTGACAATTTGCGAATAATCTGTAAATTAATCAGTAATTATAGAACAATCTTCCAGCCCTGGTAAAAAAAAATCATTAATATAAAGATGAACTGGTGGTTAAGAAGAAACTTCTTCAATGTATGTATTTGTTTAACTACCAGGACACAGAGCAGCATATAGCTTCTATAATGTCTACATTATACTGTAAAATACTAAAATATTGATATTTTTCTTTTGTTTTTGTTTGTTTCCATGCTTAAAAATATTTTAAAAAACTGACATGTTTGTGTTTATGATATTCTAAATTCAAACAATGATGCAATGTCCCAATAAAAAAAATAATAATTAAATATTACCAGGGCGCAAATATTGATTTGGACTTAAAGTATTTCACCAAGCTTGCACTCTTATGTTCACTCATTACCTGAAACTGTCTCGCGGCTGTTCTCCTCCCAGTGCAGGGGGGGGGGAGTGCCTTCCAGCGTGTTATGCATCATCAAAACAGGTTTTATTTAAGCAGTTACTGCCCTGGGCTGGTTAGACAAAGAATAGGAACAACTTCCAGTACTCAGGCTCGTTGCATACATTCAGCGCTTGAGAACAATGCATGAAAGAATGTCGTCACCCTCCTTCAGGATGTTGGCTAAAATAAACACAAGGTATGTTAACTGTCTTGTGGTTACATATGCAGCTGCTTTTCCAGCAGGTTGCAGCGACCTGAACAGCATCTCGTTCTCGAATTGCACAGAGAGGAGAGAAGGAACATGAGAATCTCGGCTTTTAATCATTTATCGCTGAGTGTAACATTTCGGAGACGCCACACAAAGTGAGGAGGAGCAAAAAGCAGATGTTATCTCCAGCGATAAGCATGCTTAGAGTACCTTCTGAGCATCATCTGACTCCAGTGAGCTGTAGGTTTGAGGGCAGAGGGGGCATTGTTGGTTTTATTTCTGCTCTGTGGCTGGAGTTCACTCATTCTCCATAAAAGATTAATCAAACGGAAAGTGTTGAGGAACAGAGAGCCCACTGAACTCAGCATGTTTTCACAGGCCTCTGGATCATACCGGTCCAGTGAGCTGAGAATGTGGAGTTTTAAGAGCATAAAGAAAGCAGGAATGCTGGAAAGTCGGAATGAGATGTGAGCGCCGATGCTGGGAGTGGCGTTACACACTTGCACTGTCTTGTTATCATTTTTCATATGAAAAACAATCACACCCCTGACTGTGAAAAGACAAGGAAGCTTTGTCATGAGAAAGGAGACATTAAAAAAATATTTTCCACTTGAAACGGCTCCGAGACTAAAAAATTCGAGCGGAAATTATATATCAGAATCTCTTAAGAATGATAATTAGAGACATTTTCAGATAAATATGTGTTTTTCTGCTGCTGCACTCAGCAGACATTTGTTCATTCAAGGCGAGTGTCAGGCAGGAAAAGAATCCTCCACTACACAACAAGTGACGCGTTCAATGTTCCCAGCAGCAGCAGCAACAGCAACTTTGTTTTAAAATAAATAGACAAAGAATAAGAAGAAGTGATGGCCATCAGAGCTGACCGGGAAAAGAAACTAAACAGAAAATGTGCCCAGGATGGGAGTGACGTACACGTGGTTGGAATGACAAGATGATTCTGGAAAGTACAGTGGAGGAAAAAAAAAAAAAAAAAAAGCCCAGCGTGAATGATTAGTAAGAAAAGAGAAACAAAAGAGCAGAGGAGCGGAAAACGACGTGAGTTTCCTGCTGTGAGAAGTTTTGGGGAAGCCCGGCCTGTGACGGCTTGGACAGCCTGCGTGCCTCTCAGTGAGGTACGAGTTTGACACCAAAGCTGGAGGGAATCTTTCCCGGGCACCATTACCATATTGGGAAGAGAGGAAGAGTGCATTAATGCTTCAGGCTGCGTAAAAACCCAGACGTGCCCCGTGTGAGCAGACAGTCATCACTAATGGCCCTTAGACAAGCTATCGCCATGCCACATTGACACTGTGACTATTTAACAGCTTGGGTTGCTTTAAAAGTTAATTAAGACACAGATGCATACAGTGGTGAAACAGACCACGCCATCTGCCGCTAACACACGCACAGATAGTGCTTTTTTTCCCTCATTTTAATTCCACCCAATCGCTTTCTAATTGATTTCATTCTCAGCGTGATCCGGAGCACAGCTGAACCTCGACCTCCGGTTCCCAGAGGCCGTGAAACCTCCATGTTTTTTGTTTGATGCTTCTTGAAATATCCACTCATTCAGAGCTGCAAGACAAACAAAAATAAATACTTCAATTAGATAATTGAGGTTCTCACCCGTCCTGCGAGGATGCAGAATTAATGAGACCAAACTAATCAATGGTCGACTTCCACACTACAACAACAACAACGAGCGCTGAGAGCATTTTTAACGGAAACAGACATCAAACCGTGTCGGAGAAATGTGAACCAGGCGAGACACGGGCTATTTAAATAGCCTCACCTTGGACAAGGATCAATAACGCTTTGTGAACGGAGTCGGACCACAGCAGGAAGACTTCACCAGCAATTATAAGAGGCAGGCAATACTTTGTGTGAAGAGGCTGGAAGCTTAGTTGTCAGAAAAGAAGAAAAAAAAATGTATCTGGAGCAGAAGGAGTCGAGGCAAGTGGAGGATTGATTGAAATGAAACCGTCCAGTGTGCTGCAGCCTGCAGCCACCAGAATGTAGCACAGCACTGTTCATTTGCACATTTTCCCAAAAGGACAAACAGCAACAGTGAACTGATGCACTGCTGGTTGCACCTAATTGTGTTAAAAACAAAAGGGAGTAAAGAGAGGAAATCTCTTCTGGAACCATGACTGTGACAGGCTCCTCCATTTTGGACATTCCAGTTCTCCATTCCCTTAAAGGTCAGCACTGTCAAGAGGAGTGCAAGTGGCCCTCAGACTAGCGAAATCACAGTTTACTCACTCCGTGCCAGAGCCTGTTGCGCATTTACTTCACCTCCACCAGTAAATCCACTGATCGTAGCGATTACGTTATTGATTTCAGTCTGAAAGGTTTCTATAAAAGATGGCCAAAGAGGCTGGCACTAAACTGGTGCGGCTGTTGCTGCTCCTGCTGCAAGTGAGAAATTTTTTTTTTTTAAATAAAGAGGAGCTGAAGGAGGAGAGAGGGTGAAGCAATAAAAAAAAATGTTATTGTGTTATTTTCTTCAGATGAAAGAAGTGTGAGCAAATTATTTCTCTTGTTTTGAGAGACTATATGAACAGCTGCATGTGCTGTGAATCAGTGAATAATGGCACAAGGACCTCTGAATACACAAACAGAAGCACACACACACACACACACACACACAC
Organism: Chaunax sp. Z400; assembly: GCA_037577475.1. Classification (NCBI taxonomy): domain Eukaryota; kingdom Metazoa; phylum Chordata; class Actinopteri; order Lophiiformes; family Chaunacidae; genus Chaunax; species Chaunax sp. Z400. The sequence continues at coordinate 23,731,946 of CM075197.1, forward strand.
ACACACACACACACACACACACACACACACACACACACACACACACACACACACACATTTGCCCTGTGGGTTGGGTGACGCCATGTTTGTTGTGGGGTGGGAAGCTCCTAGCTGAAGATTAAAGACAGCCAAAGGTGGTTTAGGCTTTTAAAGATGGACAGAAGCACAACATTCCCGCTCCATCATTAAGCTCTTATAGCATGGAGATAAGGCACTCTTCTAAGTTGTGGCCCTGGGCCCCAGAGGACCCTGACCCCTGACTGACAGGCTCTGGCAGATTTAGTCTCAGGGTCGCAGTGAGGTCCCAGGAAAAACAACATTCTTTCATTGAGTCACCGTGTAACATAAAAACTCCCATCATCTCTCCCGGATGATAGTTTCAGACTTGGGAATGTTTATGGTAAAAGAGGGAATTCCCACTGGGAGGATCCTGTATTCAGTCCTCTGGCCGTGCCATGCCGCCGGTCAGATAGCTGACAGGACGCTCCGGCCTGAGAGGACTGTGATGAAATGCAGATCTCAGGGTAGCTCAGAGCTGTTAATCCATCCATGCTGACAAAATTGGAACAAAAGTAGAGCGAGGCTTTCAATGCGCGAGTCCCACGGATGGAACCGACTGCCTGGTGGTCAGAACTACAAATCCACACCACACACTGGATCACATAAGTGCTTGTTATTCTGGAAATATCGGCGTGTCTAAATGTGACATTTTTTTGTTATGCCTCCAAAATTTTTTATTCTGGAAAAACTCGTGAAACAACATTTTAAAGATTCAGTCGACACCTTTCAGGGTTGAGGCGGGTGTTGTGGACAGCTCTGAAAACTGGCTTTATACTATTGATTCTTTAGGAAATGCAAGTAAAAATTGCAAAGGAAATAACATTTAATACCCGAGTTTACTCTCTGTATGATGGTACATGTTGAAAAGGAGGAAACTCAGTCAAACCTGCAACCTTACAGTGATTCTGCGAATATTAGCCCAAACACTAAACTCTGATGAAGTCACCCAAACAGTTGGGGCAATTACTGGTCCCTTTAGGCACATCCTGTTTCAATTATCCACACCCACACCCCCTTGGTCAGAGCATGGGAAGAGCCATCCACACACCGAGGACAGCAGAGGAAGGAATGCAAACACAAGGCATCGAGAGACACGACTGGCACCGAGTTTCTTGCAAAGACAACAACCATAAATAGCAGAAATAACATGTGACGCTGACATATTTATCAAATCAGACTCCTGGAAAAGTTGGGAGAAGGGGGAGTCGGAGCCTTCCACAGCTGCAGCCGGGGGGCAGGCACCCTGGCTGGGCTTGGAGTGGATTTGATGTCAGCGTTTAAGAGTTGGTGCAGAATAAGATATATGAATTATCTTACCTGATGTGTCCCACATATTCAGCTCGATCCGGTGCTTGTCTATCTCAAAACTGGCTGTGTAGTTTTCAAACACTGTGGGCACGTAGTTCTGGAAATAAAGGATTTTTTTTTATTGTAAATATCCAGTCAGGAGGAACAACATCAGCCAGTGTTTACACAGCCACAGACCAGAGGAGTCGGTGGGAATATTATCTCTGAAATGATGCAGCAAATAAAAGAATGTGCTAACATTCCCCTGCAAAGATATAGGACTGTAAATCCCTCTGAGGATGGCTGAGAATGATATAATAGCAGACAATGCATTAAAGTTTCATGGGCAGTACTGCAGGAACAGTAAACATCCATTTAGACATTACAGGACTATTATAGTCATTTTACAGGCATTCGTTCCACCCGCGCTTTCTCTCCCTGGTTTCAAAACCGTTCTGTCTTAAAAGCAGGTGGATGTAACCTGCTGAACAAGCGCTGAAGTTGATCCCCAGGGATCCTCACTCTCATTTCCCTTCGAAATCAAAATCACTAACTTTTACTAGACCTACCTCTGGGTAGCAGTCCTTGGCAAAAACGTGCAGGAGCGCCGTTTTCCCACACTGCGTGTCCCCTACCACCACAATCTTACAGCGGCTCCCTTGACTGTCCATGGCTCGTCCGACAGAGGTGTATTGTTGACGCGGGGATGGGTTGCATGCAGCATCCGAAAAGAGGCGCAGCGGAATAAGAGACGGGAAAGAAAAATGAGCGAGATGCTTGCGCCGAGCGGTGCGCTTTATCTGGTTCCTCCTGTCCTGCGCGCAGCTCTCAGGTCCCTCTGACTGGGTTTGACTGGTCGGCTACCAAAACCACAGACCAACTCACTCACCCCTCCCTGGAAACTGGTTAGTGAGTGGTTGGCCACGCCTTCCTCGTGTTCTTTGAGTCCTGTCACTCAGCTGACTCAGGTGAGCTCAAGGGGAATATCATGTGTGAGAGAACCTGTTTGTAGTGACCTCATCCTGTTTGTTTAACCTTTTCTGGGACATTTTGAGAACACAAAATAGCGACATCAACGAGAATCACACATCTGTATGAACTAACGTTCTATTTAAGAACATGAGGATTTCATGTAATTGCCTCGTTTTGTGTCCCTGCAAACAATATTATAACACTGGAGCTTTAAATATAAGAATCTGACTTAATTAAGATTTGTTGCACCTTTTTTCTTTTTTTACCCCATTAAGATCAGGTCCATAATATCATTATCATATTGTAAAAGGTATATAAAACCTATAAAAGGTCAAATACTATTATCACAAGGGTTCAATGTGATCACTCTGGGAGCTGATTCACATACATCAGTTACTGCAGTAGCCTAATGGGTATGTTTCTTTTTTATATTTCTTACATTTCTTAACAGATGAACACAGAAACCTCACATTTTCAGATTTATCATGTATTTGGTAGATTTGGTGTTTTGTGATCTCTGACTAAATACCTATCTCTTCCCATTACTCATGGGAAAGCACCATAAATAACCCGCCTCTGGATTTAGTGCCAACATGACCTCTTAATGGAGATACAATAAATGCAGCGTGCTTATATAAAACAGTCCATCAAATTAAGTGGTTCGAACCGACTCGGCTGCCTTTATGGTTCTTTTCTCCTTACTTTTGGTTGAGATTCCTTAGAGGTGCCCTGCTGAGGAGTTATTGGTTTTATGAATGAGATAATTAAATGACGCGGCACCACGTGCCTGGATGAGCACTGTCGAGTCATCTTTTCTCTCCTGAAGACCGACACTGACGCCCTCTGGACAAAAGTGGTATTACATCCCATTCAATTTACAATTTAAAAAAAACTATTGTGTACTGAGAACAACACAAATGTGTAATATATCTCAATCCAAATATAACATACCTACAAAGCGTTCCATTGCTTATTCTCTTCTCTCGCTCCATTATTATTGTGGCCATGTTTAGTGTTATTGTTTTAAGATAGTCCTTCATTTGTCAAACAATGGGGAAATTTGTAATTTCCCTTTTTCAACAATAAAGGAATTATGTTCCCTTACTTAATATTCCATTAGAAGAGTTTTATCAGGTAGTACAGGAGTGTTATCAGGAAAATGTACCACGAGTTTCAAAAACAAAGGTGTCATTTCTAAAGAAAAAAAAGGCCCCCTGATATGTTATTGTATATCAGGGGCGTTTCTAGACCCATTTTACCGGGGCAGGTCGCTTCTGAAGGATCCGAGGGGTCGTGAGATGATTAAAATTCAAAAAGTGCCCTGTTAATTGTCCGAGAATATAAAGGTTCTAGGTTCTATATTGTTCTAAATAATCAGTTGACAGAGTGTTCTAAGGATTGTCCTTGTTTCTGGAGAAGTTGGGTTGAGTTTTTCAAACGTCACAAGCTAGATTCCTTTCAGGTCCATTACATTAAAAGGACAGGACTAGTTTCAGAGGCAGACATGTCAAACCCTGGGCAAACTTATCACATGGTGTAGATAAGAAAATGTGATTTATTTGGGATTTGGGATAGCTGACCCTTTTTAAAAAAAAGTTACTATTCACCATTCCACTGCATCTGCCAGCAGGTGGCTGTAGCGCTCTGTATTGCCTGTATGCTAAGCTCAAATGGATATTCTTCTCCACCAATAATACTATTGCTCCTACGCATGAGCAGAGCAGACGTGTCAGCAACAGATCATTTAACGAGAAGACAAATGAAAAATAAAGAGAAACATATAAATGACCAGGGGCTGTGTTTGTTTGGAGCCAGTGTGCAGAGACTTCAAGCTTTGGAAAGTTTCTATAATGTTGTCAGGATGAACAAACGAGCTTCTATTTCATTTAAAATCTGCAAATAATACTTTCACTCAGCACTTGAGCACAGTTGTTAGGCAACTTATTTCCACTTTAATATTTCCTTATAATGCTACCTTATTGTATTTTAACTGCATGTATGTACAGCTAACCAATAGAATCCAGCAGAGGGATGAAGTAGAAGTCAAACCAGAGTAGTTCGTACATGAGAGGAGGTATAATCCAGCAGCGCAGGTGTTAACACTTCCGTTGGGGGGCCACAGGGGCTTTAACATTTTATATGCACAATTCATTCATGGTATTTGCAGCATTACTGTTGCTTAAAATTACACTCAGTGCAGCTCATTAGAATTTGCTCAGCCCTGACCAGTTTTAATGTTAGAATGGTGCTGGTACTTAAACGTATCAGTAGAAGCCAATCATCCATCCATTTTCTGTAACTGCTTTTCCTTTGCGGGGTCACATCCGAATACTTCTTCCACAACTTTAAGACACACACATATAGGCTACTTTTCAGCTGCTCCAGGGTCTGAACTTCCACACTGCTTATGTACAAAATTATATTTCTGCCACATTTTTCTCTGACTTGTGCCCAGTCTTTTTATTTATTTATTTTTTTCAGTGCTAAAAACTGCATTGAATGACTTCTTCAGTACTGTAAAACAATCCTCTAAAATCTAGCTGAAGCATCAGGACGTTTTTGTTGTTGTTGTTGTTGTTGTTTTTGTAAATCAGCCAACACGGCTTGGAACCACCAGCTTAGAACAAACAGCAGCACTGAGAGTGACTGAGCATCTTGCTCAAGGATACAGTGACGATGCATGGAAGAAAAACATTTAACACAATCTGTGTTTATTAAGAAGGTAAAGATTCTTTTTGCATTACAGCACTGTCATACAGATAACTCAGTACAACCACTGAACATTAGGGTATTGCTATTTCTTTATTTCTTAAACCTGCAGTGATAATTCCTGCAGATAACATTTAAGGATTTGCATGATTTGTCGTAGCTCATTTTTCTAGATTTCCTATAAATCCCAGTGTTTGCCCAGTTTTAAGTGAAATGAAAATATCCGTGTGTTGCAGTTTAGAGCCACACATCCTCAGAGAGCGTCCAGACTCCCTGCAGACTCAGTCTATTTGCCTGGCAGAGTGGTGACACAGTACTTTATCCAGGCCAAATTACATCGCTGAGCAGCATATACTGCATTCAGTAACCTACTTAGACAACAGAGTAAAGGCTCTAAACTACACAAGGTGTGCAAAGCAGTACATCTCTGTTCCCACATCTTATTCTTGTGTTGCTTAACTGCAGCCATTCCCTGTAATGGATACACCTTTAAAAAACCTTTTTAGCTGCAGGAACATATTTTGAATTTTGCTTCTTGGCTTCGCAGTCAAAGATTCTGCATCATCCTTGTCTTTTAATCTTTTATTCTAGACTCCAACTTGCAGTGCAAATCAATTTCTTGACTGTGCCTTGATGGCACATTGCCATATTGGCCCTGCCAGGCCTGATGATGAGGAGATGAACCACTCCACGTGAGCACCCACAGCATACTGATGTATATTCATAGCGTGGTTGGAGAGGAAAAAGACAATCCGCCCTGTAACATTTTGCCTGAGCCAAAGCTGCAGATGAAAAACGCCTGCATTGTGCATCATTATGCCCCTGAGGGATATTGCCTGAGACTTTGCTGACTTGTAGTGCTGAGTGGCACTTTACAGCCACAAGGTGTCTCACCATTCCTCTTGTGGTCACATCTCACTGAATGGATGCTGGGCTAGTCCTCTCAGCTCTGTAGAGATGTAAAAAGTGAATACTCTGCTGTCTTTGTGTGACAAATATAAGAGACATTGTCAGTTGCATTGATGATCACTGTATCTCAAGCCACAAAGACTCTCTCTGACCCTGTCCCTCAGCTTTTGGTGGACAGATCAGCCTGCAACTCAGGCTCCCTGAATAATACAATGCAGGTTATATCGCCCTGTCAAAAACTGGCATGACCTCAACACAAGCTCATATTTTTCGGAGCTGTCTGTGCAGGGAAGTCACAACAATGACCCATACGCAGGCCAAAAGTTCCTGCAAACCCTACAGTAGAATAGGCAGCATAAACAGACATTTCCTCTGGCTCCTATGCTCCAAATCTCACCGTTGAACCAGTAGTAATAAACAGACAGAGGCCAGGAAAAAACTTGCTGAATGAATGCATTCATTTTGACTTCTATCCAATCTCACCTGAGGGGCTGATTTGTCTCTGAAAGGTTAAGAAATTCCATCTATTTCCTATAAACTGCTAATTCCTTGGCGGGTCGAGGCGGGGATGGGGCCTATAACCCAGAGGCAGGATACATCCTGGACAGGTCGCCAGTTCATCACAGGACAAACACATGGAAAGACAAACATCCATTCACTTTCACATTCACTGTTTGCTATGTAAAGTCACCAATTCGACCTAAATTGTGTGATTTTGGACTGTGGGAGGAAGCCGGAGCTCACAGGGAGAACACACAAACTCCTCACCTCACAGAAAGACCCCGGGATTTGAACCCAGAACCTTTTTGCTCAAAGGCAACAGTGAAACTTACAGTAATCAACAGATTACGAACATGGTTGTGCTTTGTCTTTATTTACCCTTTAGCTTTAATGGATATTTCTGCAATTCACTGCTTTAATGCAGCATATAGGCTTATGCTATAGCTCTTCAATGACAGCCGAACCCATCCAATTATGCGAGCCAATCCCTGGGTTTCATCAGCTCTCCGTGTTTTCCAGCCTGCCTTTGTCTCGTCCCACTCACGCTCCCTGTCAGAGCGCAGCGTTGACAGCCACTGGTCACTGATCAGCCCACTCTGTCGGGGTTTGTGTCTCCATCCAAGACTGCTGAAAAAGAAGCTCTGACTCTCGCATTTGCTTTCACTTGCAAGCCAAACCAAACAGCAAGCCCGTCCACGGCAACAGGCGCACCAGAAGTACAAAAGAATAGTCATCTAAGTCATTTTCTAGACTCATCACTCACTGCACAATGTCTGGAGAAGACGCACCTGCCCAGCAGCAAAACGCCGTGGACCAGAAGCAGGAGACCAAACCCGCCGAGGAGCCCAAGAACGAGCCAGCCAAGACGGAGTCCGCACCCGCCGCGGCCGCCGACGCCGCGGCGAGCCCAGCGGCGGCGACCGAGAAGGTCCCCGAGGAGGACACGTTCACCTACCGCGCCCTGGTGCTCACTGGCTACGGGGGCTATGACAAAGTGAAGCTGCAGGTGAAGAAGGGCAAGCCGACGCTCAAGGCTGGCGAGGTCCTGGTGCGCGTCAAGGCTTGCGGGCTGAACTTCGCGGACCTGATGGCTCGGCAGGGGCTGTACGACCGGCTGCCGTCCCCGCCGGTCACCCCAGGAATGGAGTGCTCTGGAGTGGTGGAGGCGGTGGGGGAAGAAGTGACGGACAGAAAAGTAAGCACACATGCCTTCAGCTCTGTCATTAGAAAAATCTCATTTGTTTTTATTGTCTGCGTGATAAATGTTGTTTTTGGTGCCGAACATCTGGATATGGGTGTGTCAGGCTCTGCTCGATGCTCAGGAAATGGTGACAGTGTTGCCCACAAAACGGTATTTAAGCATTAATGTCAATAGACTATTGGGTAATTAAAACAATGGCAGCGTAATAATGGAAATTTGCCTGCAGTTTATGGCTGAGCTGTGTTTTGGGTGTTCATCCATTCACCCACTCTTTGGGAGGGAGTCACCACTTAGAGGCTTGATGATGTATTGTTATTGTGTTTCACTTTGTAGAAGAAGTGTACAAAAGACACGAGTTGAGCACAATGAAGCCAGACGCAGGCGTCGCCCCCAAAAATCCGCCTGTGCGCACGGGGATCGAGCGCACATCTAGTCGCAGATCTGGACGTGCTCGTCGCGCCACATGCTCGCGTGTTGAAAATTCTACCGTCCAAATAAACATATGAAAATCCGTGGGATGCCCTCCACCCTTGGTGCACCTACGCTGCGCTGCGCTCTGATGTGTGCCAAGGCGTGGAGAGGTGCGTCAAGTCGGAAATATTCACAATGAGAGCGGAAATCAGAAGGCTCTGCCTTCAAAATTAAAAGCTCATCCGAGCCTTTCCGTTCCATTTTCAATGGAGACAACAGGATAAAATGATGATACATGCAAGATACCAGCCAGAAAGAGGGTGATGATGAATTATGATACAGCCTGCTGGGCGCGCAAAAAAAAAATGTGGTCACACAGGCTACAACAAGGTCTGCAGTTGGACCTCATCCTGCTAAAGGCCATTTCATTCATCACTAATTCCCCTCCTTCGCTTCCACAATGTTATTTTATGAGGCACCTTATTTTGTAAAATGTTGTCAGATGCTATTGCTATAAATATGGCTGACTTGACTCCGGTGACCGGAGTTATTGACGCCTTTTGTTACCGGGAGGCTCTCAGACTCAGGGCGAGGTGCGTCTCATCAGGCAGCCCGACGTGAGAAAGATGAAAGATCTCTTTTCAAACCATAATCTCTTAGCCAATGAAGTCTAATAAACGACCATAATAAAAACATCTTGATTAAGTTTGGATTGAAAGATTTGTGGCCTGCTTGTCTGTCACTTGGCTGCACACATCAAGACGTTAACGCCTTTATTGGGCAATTTAACTACAAAGCCAGGTGTTACACCTCGGCCAGGCATGAGTCACACTATTTGTTTTAAGAGCGTCACATTTCCCCTCACATTGGTGACTTGATATACCTGCTGATGACACCCCAGGATCAGGCTGGGAGTGGCATATGTGGATGGGATGGTGGAGTCGGTGCAGAGTAATAGGACTATGATTGCTGATAGGTCATAGAAGGTTAAGATCCTCGTGTTTCTAAAATACTTTATAGCTTGTTTCCACATTGTCAGTAATGAAGATTGGACTTAAAGGTCAGACGCTACACACACACACACATGTACAAACACACGGTGTGTCAGCAAGGACTCACACTCCCACCTCCCCTCACAGCCCTTAGGTTATAGAATTAAGAGCCAATCTTCCTAATGGATGGAGATCTTTTGGCGGAGGGAAAGTGCTGACCCTGATGGCACACTCACGACACACACACACACACACACACACACACACGCATATGCACAAAAAGACCCACAATAGTGGGTGTGTCTGGTTTGCTCCCCATACATTTTACACAAATCTATCCACATATTTTATGCCATTTAATTACGTAATGCAAGACAAACAGCAGTGGCTAAAGTGGGATTGATTTTTAGTTCATCCTGACGACATTTTCACGTTGTGCTGAACCGAATGTGAGCGTCTGCTTTTCCCACACAGATGTAAGAGGCATTTGAGAACTTTGGCTTTTTGGCTGAATGAGAAAAACATATTTATGTCTGTCATCAGTATTTTTAAAAGTGTTTCGGGATCAAAACTTGATATTGTGTAAAAAAATTTCCACATACCCCTGAATTTAATGTCATTAAAATTCCTACCTCCTGCTCTCATGTTTAGACATCTGCAGAACTGATAAAGGCAGGACTTAAACCAATGTTGCCCTCTTATCCTCAGTGTCTTCTGCTGCTTTATTGTTTTGCATCTCGCTGGCTCTTCTGCTTTATATATACACTTATTATCCACCGCATGCCCCACTTTGTGTCAGTAACTGCTGCCAAACAAACTTCCCTTAAGAGGACAGTGGAGTTCACTACAGTGCCCTCACCCGAAATTACCTCAGAGGGAGTGCGGGGAAATGTGTAACAGTGAGTAAGCAAGAGAGGAGGGGAAATAATCGCAAATCAAGATCGGCTGACACCAAACATCAGCCCTTTTATGTCCGGGCCTCTTATTTTTGTTTTTTCCGTTTTCATTCCCTCCCTTTGAGTTTTGCACTATCTGACACATATGTTCTCAATTACCTCCCTTTGGCCCACATTGTCATTCTGGTATTTCCTTCCCTCTCTCTCTCTCTCCTTCTTTTAAATAATACATTGATATCATCCTATCATCCTCCCTGCTTTTGTCTCCTCTCAGGACAGCTATACCTTCCTCCCCTGTCATTTCCGTTTCATTTCACTTCTTTTTCACCATGATCACAACATTTGGCGCCTCCCTTCATACTCAACAAGGCCTGTTGACAGTTTTCCATAAGCCTGTGGGTTAAATCAGACGTCTCTATTTTGTTTTTTGTACTAAAGCTCATCAGTTGGGGTGTCCCTTCATAAACTCTGGAAATTTCTGCCATCTAAAGCACAGAGTTGCATCACTTTTTCTAATATTAATTGAGCTGCAGAAAAGAGATGATGTTGTTAACACGATATTCCGATTTGCATAATCAGAGATGCAGTCAAGTGCAAAGAGCAGACGCCCCTATCACAGATTTTGCTGCATGTGAACAGGGCGTGGCCTTTATCTTAACATCATATAAATCATGTTAAAGCACAATAAGATCAAGATGAATTATATTTATATGAGCCATGCAACCCATGTGCGTGTTAATATTTAACCTTCATCTATTGACTCAGAAATGTTTGTTCCTCCTTTTTTTTTTTCACTGATAATTTTTTGCTGAGCTCAGCAAACCTCAAAACCTTGAGGCAGCTGACTCGGAGGCACACATACCCCAAAATTGAATCACCATCTGACTCATACCCAGTTAACCGGACGTGTCTTTGTTCAGCGCCCCCGCACTTCAACCCCAACTGTGACCACAATAGATGCAATGGCATGAAAGCTCAGAAAGGAAATGCATGTATTGTGTTTGTGTGTCATAGTGTGAAGATGTTGTAACAGAACTGTCACAAGGCTGGGTCTGTGTGACGGACAGTAACTCACATGCTTAATGTGGGCACTGAAGACTATCTGCTGATGCATTTGAAGGCGATGGGTGAGTCAGATTTGTGTGTGTTTGCTGTAAAAGCCTGAACTCTCCCATCTATCAATTTGTGCCACTCTGCACCCCCAATTAACCCTGATGAGTTTGAAAACTAAGAAGCATCATGGGGAGAGAGTGAGTCAGCACAAATAACAAAGGCAAGAGAAGTAGCCAATGGTGAAAAAGTGAAAGTATCGTTTGAAAATAAACCAAAATACTTGACCCTATGAAAGATGCGGGTATAAAAAGATAGAGAGAGATCTCTTTAATTGGAGTGGATGGACAGCGAGGCGCATGGCTCCCTCCAGACCATTAGAGAGGCCCGGGTGGAGAGGGTTTGTTCCCAGGAGGAGAGAGCTTGTCTTATGCTCAGCCATGGGGAAGAATCTGGCAGGGACTTTGATGAGTGAAGTGAGGCCAGGGGAGAAGATGGGCCCCCATTGTCCTTTCTCCCTGAGGAGAGAGAGGGGCCACTCCTCATAAGAGAAAAAGAAAGATGGATGTAAAGGCAGAATGAGACAGTGAAAGATGAAGAAACGGGGAGGAAAGGGAGAGCGTCAAAGGAGCGAGACACAGACAGGATGAGACGAGGGACTGGAGAAAGGGAAGGAAGATGTTCTAAAGTTGTTTAAGGGAAAAGGAAGCGAGAGAGAAAGAAGGGAAGAGAAAAAGTGAGGAGAATGGAAACAGGGCGGGAGGGAGAGCTGTGTCGAGAGGGGAGGATAAGGTGGAGGAAGAAAACAGGAAGAGAGTCATAATGCTGCTGTCGGCTCTGTGTCCTGTGTTCCTCAAGCGAGCTCTCCTGATTGGTTAGTCGGGACGCCGGGGGTTTGTTTACAATGTGATTTGTCCTTCTGAAAAGAGACAACTGTGATTTGGAGGATCCTGCTTTGATAAGATAGTTCAGTGCAGCGCTTTGAATGACGCCTGTGGCATCCTCACTGTCGTGTTCGGAAAAAGATAAAAACTGCTCAAATAATACTCGCCTAAACTAATGCATCGTACAAACAATAATTCTGACATTTCTATTATAGTCAAACTTTAGCGAAGTGGAAAATCAGGTTAAATGTCTTCGGGGATGTCTTGAAGCTACTCATTTAGAACGCTAGCAGGCCTTACTTTGTTTTCATTATCTTTCAGTACTTTTCTTCTTTCCCTCTCTGTTACATTTAAACTGTACGCTGGTTGTCAAAAGCTCAAGAATTACGAATTAAACAGCTTTACGTGTCACTGCAGGTCACCGCATTACAAATCGTAAAACAGCTATCGTACATTGGCACCAAACCTGAAGAAGAAATGCTAAGATGCTAATTACGCTGTGTTTATATAGCACCTCTCTTAGTCCAGTGGTTCCCAAAATACTGTGTCACGACCCACCTGTGGGTCGCAGGAGATTTTATTTGGGTCGCCAAATAAATTAGTCATGATTCTATTATACTATTATTATAGATTTATATCTGCAGTACATCTTTCAGCCACATGAGGGAGCCTGGCTAGCTCCACCACACTGCAGGTGGTCACAAAAAACATGGAGGCGTGGCTAATAAAAAAGAAAGGCATAGCTAGTGACCAGGGACAAGACCCAGCTAAGGACCAGACTGTTGCAGGTAATGTTAGCCAAGCTATACCGCACTTAATTTCTCACATAAAAATGTGAACATTTGGCAATGAGCTGTTTACTCCGACTTAATGCATTCTCTCATTTACAAAGTAGCCTATTTAGAATATTTATATTTTGATAAGAGGGGATAAAAACAATGCACACCCAGCCTAAATGCACTTATTTATTCATATCTATAAAGTATTTAACATATGGACATTATATATTTTCAATAAGCATACTATGTAGTTGTAATTTAAATGTAAAGCCTATCACTTTGAAATGGGTGGTGTAAAAACGGCAGTAAAAATGGTCGGGAATGTTCATTTATGCGGAAATCGTTATTCGTGCAATTTATAGATAAGGTCTATTGTGATTTGGGTTGTGATGATTTGTCAAAAAACATTGGGAAAGTTTGTGGTTCAGTATCTTGCTAAAGGATACTTTGACATGTAGGCTGCAGAGACCGGGGTTCGAACCAATGACCCTCCAATAAGTGGACGACCGCTCTACTTCCCCACCTCCTCCTCTACCTCTTTGTTCCTTGTTTGACCCTGATTCGTCTTCATTATGTCCCTCAGTGAAGTTGGTACAGGTACTAATCTTTCTCTGCTGTGGTTCATCGCTTTACTTGTTTGCTTCCACTCTTCAAGTGCATCTCTTTGAGGTTTGGTGAATGAGGCGGCTGCATGTTCGCAGGTCTGCCATTGTTGTAAGCTCAAAAATAGACCACTTCTCCTGTCATTGATGCCGGAAGGCTCACATCTTGTCACTGCGTCAAAGAAACTGTGAAGCTAGAAATGGCAGGGTGCTCCAGACCACAGGCTCCGGCAGTAAAACCCTGTGGTGTCTTAAATCATCTCTGGATCCTGTTAAAGCTAAACAACTTAATAAATCAATTAAAATCTGGCTCACTTTAGAAAAATAGTAAATTAAAAATTGCTTCTATTTTGCTAACATTTCTGTAACGTCGTCCTTGTGGATAACAGTAACGACTCTTCCAAAAACAAAACAAGCACCTCTGGTTGGAAATAAACACATTGACTTCTTCTTACCCCGTGTCTTCCTGTGCTTCCTGTTCCAGGTCGGTGATAAGGTGATGGTGCTGAACCGTTTCGGGTTATGGCAGGAGGTGGCGGTGGTGCCGGCGAGTCATACCTTCCTCATCCCAGAGGGCATGAGCTTTGAGCAGGCAGCCGCCGTCCCCGTGAACTACATCACTGCCTATATGATGCTGTTCGACTTCGGTAACCTGCGGCCCAACCAGAGCGTCCTCATTCATGCTGCTGCAGGTAAGGAGACTAATACAAATACAGATAAGGTATATAGTACAAAGTGCACTTGCACTTTGGCCACACACACCATGGTCTCGTACCAAAGTTTAAAAAAATAAGACCATTCATTTGTATTTTCATGTGTTAAGTAAGTTTTTCACAAGGCATCAGTCCATTTCTCTGGCAAATAAATAGAACGAACTTTAGATACGATTTCAGAACGACAAAGCTAGCTGCTAACTGGCCATGCTATTGTCCCCAAATCAGCCTGAAGTAGAAAGGTTAATAGCGAATAGGATGCAAGATCACATGATCACTTATGTGATAACATATAAAGTATCAGTAAGTTCAGAGGGGCAGTGTAGTCTGCTTACTGCCTGTGTGTCGCAGTCGCCATCCTGTGGTGAGGATTAGGCATTGGAGAATGACTCAGCGTTTAAATTTTTAATGTAATTTTTTTTTCTAATGTCAAGGTGTCTGCTGCCAAATCATTCATTTAGAAACAGACAGTTCCACTGGAACTACACAGGAGGCGTCCATCATCCGGTATTAATGGACACTCTGCAGCAAATCAGAATCGATTATTCACCCAGACTATAAAACCCTTTTGTTTTATGTCAACGTTAGGTTGAGAATGGATGCATCCCTCTCCGTGAAAGGTCATTAATTTCATTTATGGTTGAATTCATTATAAATTGATTAATAATTCATTTTCAAATTTAAACAAACATCATTCCCCTGTTTGCTGTGGTATCTATATAAAATGATCCGGCAGCTGAAAACCACATTTAGTGAGTGTAATCTTAGTATTTGTCAGCCCAACATTTATCTCTACTCTGTAGAATGATTTCAGCATTTTACTGCCATGCAGCTTTTTAATGAATTAGACATTTTCTGCAGAAAATTAGCAGAAGATGCAAAACTTGAGGCAACGCCCTTGACTGTTTACAGTAACATATGTCACCCTCCTGTTTATGCATTTCTTTTCTATAAGAATTATGGCTGTTGGAGAATCTCCACCTGTTCATTGTGAGAGATATGGCTCAGGACTGCACTATAACGCTGGAGCACCTGCCACCTGGAGTGTTGGGTTGGAGTTCAGAGTGAGTGAGTGGGAGAAAGAAGGGGATTGAGGGAGGAAAAACACCTGCTTTGGGGTGTGATGAGCCTGAGAGCATTTGATTTTGCTGTGTTTACACAATCAGGCCAGCTGGAGGGAATGGGAGTGCATTAGCCAAGAGAAATTGCTCTCTCCCCATTTCCCTCTCGCTATCTGATGGCGTAAAGCTCACTTTTCCCCTCATTCGTTTCTGTGCCGAGGGAGTCAGAGTAGGATCCCTCTGCATTTTGGGAGAGCGTAGGTGGCTTAGGGAAGTGAGCACAGAATGAAATTGAGCCTCTTTTCTCTCTGGGAGACAAAATATGACTCGGAGAGACTGCTAGCCCAGGTGGATATGTCCCTTAGACCGTAAAACAGTCTCCCCAGAGCTGAATGAACAGCTAACAGATTCATCGCTGTTGGGACGTTTGGTCTGCAGAGGAAAATGTTTGCATTCACTGTATCGTCCAGCTGATGTCACTCATCGCTGTAAACACACGTCTTGCCAGAGGTTTTGTACGTTTGCTATAGGAGGAATGCTGTGGAAGCTTGGTGGAAGGCAGTTTTTCTGGAGGCAGGCTGCCAATCTCCTCTCGCCAGCTGTTTGGACATCAGGATTGTAAAAGCACATTACTGAGGCTTCGACAAAAACATTTGCTTAACAGTCTGCTTCACTGCACTCTGTCATTCTTTTCATGTGTAAGTCATTATCATACTCTCTGCTCTATAACGGTGATTTATAGACTTTTAAACTTGAAGCTTTCGGTAATATTACGTTTTGGGAAAAGGGCGTTGAGAGATGTTTACACCCTTCGTCTCCCTGTTGTGGGGGCCACATGGCTCACATGGTACTGGGGGCTGAGTCATGGTGGTATATTCTCTAAATGTATTCCAATACTGCAGACAATTATTTTTGCAATAATATAAAACAGCCATGTTTTGCCACTAGTCACACAAAGTCTCCCACAAGCCAAGATGCCATCAGGATAGTGTAACTACCAAGGGATGAAATCATCTTGTCCTAGGAATAACTAACTTTTGCATCTGGAAAAATGTATTCAGTATTTTCAGACATTTTACAGACCAAACGAATAATTGACTGACCTGAAAAATAATCAAATTAAATGATTATGAAAATAGTAAGTAGTTGCAACGCTGCATCACCGTAATTTAAGGGCCTGGTTCCCATCTGGGCTTCATATGAAGCAGTGTTTACCGGCCTTCTTTGATTTACCACTCCCTGAATCCTCAGGTCCAGGCTTGGTAACAGAATACATGGAACGACTTTAAGTAGTTAGGATACAAAACAAGTTACTTTTCCATTAAAATTACTCTCACTGCCAAGGAGATTATGTTTTCACCAGTGTCCTTTTGTTTGTTTGCTTGTTGATTTGTTTGTCAGCAGTATTAAACAAAAACTACGCCACAGATTTCCCCGAAACTTGGTGGAAAGATTGGAAACGGACCAGGAAAGAATCCATTGAACGGATCTAGGAAGTTTTTTCCACTTTCTTTAACATAGCGAGGATGCTTTTTGACATTTTTCCTAATTACGCATAAACTCCTGAACTGATTTTCAGTGAAACTTTATGGATGAGTGAGACATGGTCCAGGCAAGATTTCACCCTGTTGGATTCCATATTTTGGAACCATCTAAGGTGTTATCTAACCTCGGCAATGGACTCTGATCACTTTCAGATACTTGCTTACGACTTTATGACTCATCCACCAATACGTAATTAATTTGATTGCACTGTGTCACTTGAAAATGTGGAATACCACCACTGTCGCCTACGAGGAATTCCTTGCTTCACTTTAAATGTTTTCCAAGAACTGATCTCCTTTTTATTTAGAGTCAAAATCAATTCTCAGTAACTAATTGAAATGCAGAGCATGTGTTATATTTCGATTATGAAACAGCAGTAATTAGAAAGCACTCTGTTACTACTCGACTCTGCCCACAGCTCCAGTGAACTCCCCATTTAGGTACACACGGCTTTAGTTTGTGGTTCAATGGATTTATTTCACCTTGTCTGACTGTCTCATAGGACGATTGCATATGAAGTCACATATCTAAACAGCAGTGGGCCAGACAACACTGCATTCCTGCTGGATCAGTCGATGCCAAGATGAAATAGTGAGCTTTTACATGAGACTAACTGTGCAGAGGAGTAGGAGTGATATATAACGCAGGCAGTGATTTTCACCACCAGTCACAGGATATATGGTTTGATAATTAAACCAGTGTCATTTTTTTATTAGATCAGCAGCTTCTTATCGCAGCAGCCAAAGACAATAAATATTTTTATGAAAGCGTCTTTCTAGTGCGTAAATGCTTGAGGGGTTCATCTTGGATTGCCTCATGGTTGACCTATTTATTCTCATGATAGGTATGTAATCCAGTGGTTTAATCACATTAGGAAAACACCCTCTTTTCAACTACTTTAAATTACTCCAAAGCTCCTGAAATGTGCACTTAAACAGATACTTCATTCAAAATTCATTCATATTCCTTCAACCTTTCCCTGCAGTGGGATTAGGAGAAACTCCTTAAGAAAAACTACAAGGAGAGAAAAGGGAGAAACCTGAGGAAGGGCAACAGCAATAAAAACGTCCCTCAGTCAGGATGGAAACACAAGCAAAAGGTGTTGTTTCAACAGAATAGACAAAAGGGGAGAAACAGAATTACAATTTAAAGTCAATCATTCTGGAATAAGGACGAAACAGGCTTATATGGCATTTATGGCGTTTCTTGAAACTCTCCAGCCAGCTGGTAGAAGCTTTGAAGTCTCTTGAACGAGGTCCTTGACGAACTCCGAGGCATGTTCCTGTAACATTGTTCCGGTTCACGGCACAAGTCGGAATGTTGATTTCCTGGTCTCCCGTCAGTCCGGCGTTTCTCTTCTTGCTGCTTGGAGCGTCGTTTTTGTAGTCGTCCGAGTATTCTCTCCTTCTCTTGAGAAACGTTACACTCACTTTATACCGCTTGCTGTGCACTGTTTACGTTTAAGGCTCAACAAGAACACTACCTGCACACAGTCGTCAAAGCCAGTTACTGGGCTGCCTGCGGTCTCCTGTGCTGGTCGAGGTCGCGTTGGATGGGTGAGCGTCTTATACAGAAAACTTGATGCGTAACTTAATGGGGAGTAAAACAGGACTGTGAAAAAGTGGTCTTTCTGAGCAGGGGGTCATCTTATAGAGTTGCTCGGTAGACCAGGTTTGACTGTATCACCATTATTAAAAGAAGCTTATATATTCCACCAATGCAGGCGGCCCCTGCGCCCAGTTAAGTGCATACTTGGCAATATTGCTAATGCAAAACCTGAGCAATGACATCACTATATGGCAAATAAATGAATGCAGAGGG
Organism: Chaunax sp. Z400; assembly: GCA_037577475.1. NCBI lineage: Eukaryota > Metazoa > Chordata > Actinopteri > Lophiiformes > Chaunacidae > Chaunax > Chaunax sp. Z400. Next base: position 23,750,339 of record CM075197.1, read on the forward strand.
ATGATAGGTATCCATCCTCTTCCCCTTTGCTCGCCCATTGTTCTATTTTTGCAGGTAATGCCATATCAACTCCTTAAGAGGTCTCCATAAATGTCATTTCCTCAAAAGCATGGTGACCTTTACCCATTATGATCATGTGACCAGTACTGAAGCCTGACTCAGTCAGTCATGCCTTTATATGTGTGTGTGTGAGTAAGTAAAGTCTGGTGAATAGTCCTCAGCTGCCTCTCTCGTGGGTTCGCTCCTGTCCTCTCTCTCCAAACAATAGCTTGTTGTATTTCCTCCCCCTCGCGCCTCCCTTGTCCACCGTACCGCACATCTGCATCCTCCATTCTCCTCCTTCCCCTACGGCCTTCCATAACCTCCGGTCCCTCGTCACGACCTCTCCATATCCACGTTAGATACCTCGTCATCGTGGAATGCGCGCATATTTCCCCTTTTGCTTTTCCTTGAGGGCGAGGGCGAGGGGAATTTCAGCAACATTTGGATGCATCTCGCAGGTCTTCCTCTTCGCACGGCCAACAGCCTTTCCTTTGACCTCTCCCTGAACTGGTCCTAATGTTTAGGAACCCTGACCAGCCGCCAAGCCACCACACCCACACACATTCCCGCATGCATATAGGGCTCCGTTACTTCTAATGATGGCGTCCACCTCTGTTTTATTTATGAATTCTCGAGTGACTGCAGGCCAACGTCAACTGTCACGCATTGTGTTGCAGTTGTGGAATCCATAATAAGGAATTAGGAGGTGCTCCTGCACCTTGTGTCATCAGTTCATCTGATGATTTTTTTTCCCGACCTAAACCTCTTCCCCTTCTTCATCAAGGCAGTGACATTTTGGCGCCAACGCCTCCAGGTTTGTGGTTAAATTCCAAACGGAGCTTCGCATAGTCTTGACAAACATGGTCCCTAATAGCACTGTAAGGTGCTTTGGTCTACTAAACAGCACATGTTATCAATCACCTCTTCTCATAAAGCTGCAGCAGTGTGCATGAGGAATGTGTGTAAGATTCTTCATATAGTCAGTGCAGTTTAACATGGCTGTTATTAAACCTTTAATGTTTCCCACCAGCCAATTATGGTAGCCGCCATACTTTTCCATCTGCTTCTTGCTGGAGTATCTGTGTGTTGGACAGAGTTATACCAGGTAACACCGAGGATTATGTGGAAACACTTCATGTGAGAGGCTTCCAGCTGCATGGAGGTAACATAAAACCTTGAGAGTGATGGCCGACAGCAGTCACAGCTCAGCTAAATCCTTGTAAAATGGTAGTCAAGAGTTGAGCTGCAAGTTGTCTGAATTAACATATTCCTGTTTGAAAGTTTTCCTACAGTTATGCCCTCATTGTTAAATGTTCAGCTTCAAAACAAGGGAACATCCTGGATAATGTCATGATTATAGATTTATGTCATGAACCACTGGTTTCGATTATTCTTAATGTGCTTATTAGAGGTCAGGTTTTTGTTTTTTTTCTGTTTATTTGGCTCTACATGGCAGATTGTTCTAAATACAGTGATGAAGCCAGTCGAGGGAGCAAAGCAGCTGAAAAGTTGTTGCATGACTTGTTTTAATTAATTTGACTTTACTTGACATTTCACATTCTGTGATGTGACTAACGAGCATACGCACATTGTGATGTCAATGCTTAAATGATACAGTGTGCATCCCTACTGGTGACCCATTTCTTTATGTTTGTAACTGACTTTTTGATCAAAGAGCCATTTATTAGTATGCAAGAGATTCTACTAGCAGAATTTCCTACCTACTCTAGTGTTGCTAGTACTCTAGCTGTCAGTCACAAGGCATTGCCTTTGCAAAAATCAACTTTTGCAATGAAATTGCTTTGTAATATAAGCTGCGTCTGACAGGAGAGGTGAATATTTGGATTTAAACATCTTAGAGTGTCATATATTTATGAGTTTACTCTAGCTTAAAAGCTTAAAAGAAGTGGAACAGGGTGGTGCATCTCTTGGGTTTGGTGAATGAGACCTCTATCCTGGTGTAGATCTCCATGACTGCTGTCAGACCTGCAGGCAGGCCCTCAGGCAGGTTAGCCCCCAGTGCACATTTTATTGTGGACAGGAATGAAAAATGTGGGGAAAAAAGGACATCGGATGATTGCAAGAAGCCTCTGAACTGTAAGGAAAGTAATATTTTTTCCAGGACTCCCTCCCAGAGTTTTGCTCTCATTCATTATTTACCAGCTAACAAAGTCCCTTGTTATTTCATTCAAGTGTGTGCCATATTGTATAATTACCGATAATATTAGAATTTCTAATATGATAAAAAAAAACATATTGTGGCAATATTCATCCCCGCCACGAACAAAACGAGAACAGAGATATAGGAACGGTTTAATATTTTTTCACTAAACTTTCCACACCCAATAACCAAGTATTGAATTGGTGCTTTTTGGTGTTCAAATTTTTTTTTTAAATTTTGTGTACACGTCTCCTGTGTACTGCCTTTTCTCAGATATGCTGCTAACAAGAGTAGCAATTAATGGGGGCAACTTGAATAATTTCTAAGGAGCATGGCTGCTAGTGAAGGTAACATGGCCACCAGCTCCATGGAGAAGGCGTTAGTTCCAAAAAACTTTAGTTGTGTGGAAGCAGGTTGGTTACAAAACATCAGATGTACAATAAAACACAGAAATATATGTAAGAAGCACAAGAAGACTGTGACAGCAAAGGGAGCAATACAACAAACCTATTCTACCACCTCAAGCAGACGCAGTCAGTCGATTGCAGATTTCTAAACCAAAAATATTTTTTTTGTTTTTTGTCTTATCATCAAGAATATTGCAGACTTTTTTTTTTTATATATACCCCTATAGTTACATCTCTTGTTTTTATTGACCCATGTTCCTGGGAGCCACGATAAAAATCTAATGTGCTCTGAAAATGATTTCCTCTCCGCTTCCCTCCTCTGTCTGTCTGCTCAGGAGGTCTTACCCTAGTTCAGAGAATGCTAATTCAGTGTGACCACTAAGCGGGAGCCTGGGCTGCGCGGTTGAACCGTCTCTGTGTTCCCCAGGCCTGGCATCGCCGGCGGCAGATCAGCTGCACTGATAGGAGAGGGGAAACCAGGGCAACCTCCAGCCTAACCCACCAATCACATCGCTTGCATCGCTGCAGCCGTTGACAAATGACCCCATCTACCCACCCCCACCCTAACCACATCATACAGTCACAGGTGTATGTGAAACCTGCGTCAGGACACCTGCTTGTGTGTGTGTGTGTGTGTATTTCCAGTATATATAGGAGGATAAGTGTGCACCAGCTTATGTTTTGTTTTTGCAATCTAGAAATAAAAGCAATGAAAGAAGGGAAATAGTACTTAAAATAAAACAAGCATGAAATACTCAAGATCCCTCATCATAGATGCATTTTATTGAAGAAAGACAGTTAGAAAGAAGCTGTTTAATTTGTCCCTCTTACATTCCCTCTCCAGTACAAGGGAGATGTGTACATAAAGTTACCCCAAAAAATACTGAACAGTACTTTGTTGTTGTTTGTGTCAAAATATTAAGCATTATTTGAGATCTGGAAACAAAACAAACCACCAGAATGAGAATAAGTCCGACTTGTAATTACATCTGGTACTTAAAGTACACCTGATACTTAAAGTTACACCTGATACTTAAACTACACCTGATACTTAAACTACACCTGATACTTAAACTACATCTTGAACAGATTGCAAACAGAAATTTTTTTTAAAAATCCCTAAATAGCAAAAGGCATCATTTCAGTACTTTGTTTACGTGTGTTGTTTGTTTGTTGAAACAGTTTTTGTGTTATGCTCATTCCTATTCCTATATCTCCCTCCTCTCTTCGTTTGGGGGGGAAGGCAGAAAAATCTGCCAACAGACCAAAACTGAACTTGCCAAGATTTTTTACAACAAGCAAAAATATCTAGACTCAAAGAACCCGCAAATGTCTTGAAACCAGTGCAGCTCCACTACAAACAAATAGATTTGTGTGGATAAAAGGATAAAACATTTAAGAATTATTTGGTCAATTTGAAGGAAAATGTGTTTAAATTTTCCAAATGCTGGTGTTATCATGATGAAATAAGGCGATATGATAAGGCTAAAAACACGTTTGTCTATCCATCCGTCCGTCCAAATATATTTTTGTGTTCATCCATGACGATATATATTATGTATATTTATAAATGCTTTGCTTGTGTTTGTTAGCAGTGTGAGAATCCTTCCTCAGGAAATCACCTACACACACGAGCAGTAACTGAGAATGATCTTCCTTCATGCTGCACGGAGAGAAATGCACCATCTGAGAGAGCACATTAAATTGCTCTTCCAGCCCACAGTGTGCTCACACATACACACATACACACACACACACACACACTTTAACAGTCATACCAGTAAAACACCAAGGTTACATAATGCAGAGTAATACCTCATAGTACACCGGTCGACGGTCGACCACAGCTCCCGTCACAGTTACAGGACTCATTTCTGAACTCTGCTGCAGAGAGTGGCAAGAAAACGCTCATTTATTTGGTTCAGCTTGTTGATGTTGTCACGCAGCCACAGCGAGTTTTGGTAAGAGGAGATTCTTGAGTCGAGTTTGTGTTTCATTCTTTGTCAGCCACTAAAACCGCAGGCTAATGATAGGTTAAGAAAGACAAGAGTCCTTGAGGAGATGTTGAAATGAACGCAGGAGAAATCAGACAAGAAAACAAGACGGAGCTCAGAGACGAGGGACCATTCGTCTCTCTCTCTCTCTCTCTGGCGTTGACAGCAGCCATATGGCCACCATCCGTCCCCCCAGACAAACACCTGAGATTATAGCCTGGCTCGCATCGAGAGATGCTGTGAGATCACATTCATTTAAACAAGAAACATGAAAGAGTGAAAGTAGATTGGAAGATGTATCAGTCAGGACGAGGCAGACGTGATCCTATCTTTTTTATATATATATATATACATATATATATATAATCTAAGAAAACATTTCTGATGTTGCCACCCACCCCTGTGTTGACATCTGGGTGTGGAACAACAACAGTGGCCTCAGTGTCAGCTTGGATTCCACTGTGTTTTGGGTAAAATTCCTCTTCGCTCCCAACAGTCATGTTATGGAAGCCAAGTGCAAATTGTGCCAAAATTGGGCGAGTATGTAAGGATCGCAAAAAGGGAGGACAGAACCCCACTGTGTATCCTGTTTCTCCGGAGAGAGAGAGAAAAACAAAAACGAGAGGTGGACGCTTCTTGACATTTCCTAATTTCCAAGTGTAAACAATTCAATTTAATCTCGAACAAATGCAATTAGCAGCAAGAATTTGCTCAAGCTGCTTTCTCTTCCCTGAGCAATGGGTAAGTGTTTGTGGATGGTCTTGACTCACACTCAACCCCCTGAGCCAAGAGAGGTGATTCTGGTCCCGTAGGTATGGAGGGGAACTCAGGACAGCAATGGGAACTGAAGCACTGGGTTAATGAAAGGTTAATGTTTTAATATCTGCACATATTTGTGAAGATTAGTCGATGTCAGGGGCCATTCAGGACGGGTCAAGGCTGCAGCTCCACTCCTCTCTCCCTTGTGATCTATGTATGACTATTGGGATGTGTGTGACTGTGTGTGTGAGGTAAAGTGAGTTGGGGGGCCGCGAGGGGTTCTTGGCACAGCCCAGCGGTCTTGTGATGGCAGATCAGGAGTTAGTTCTCAGGGGATTCAGGTGCTTTCTTCCTCCCCTGGGCTTCTTCCTTTCTTTTTTGACTGATAATAAACTTTTACGCACGCAGCTTTTGAGAAACAAAGTTGTCTGATTATTTAAAATTCCTTTTTTTTTTATTCAAAGTATCATATGGGTAATGTTGTACAGTGAGAGTAACCTGTTTTTTTCCCATTGCTGACTTGATAGAGCAGAAGCAGAAGGGCAATCACTGTATTTATCACAGCAGCCTTGGTTAAATATTAATATGTGAGTGCCTGGCTGTAAATACGTGGGTTTAATGGATGCATCTTCCTGTTGGACACCTTTCCACACCTGCTTGCAAGGGTTGCTACTATTTGACAGAGCCAGTAATTGAAAATAGGTCTCAAGCCTCACCCAGAAAATGCATATTCAATATTTTCTCAGCTTTTTTAAAAACTTTTTATGATTTCACAGAAACAGTTGCTCATATGCTTGTGCAAAAAAAACAGGAAAAAAAAGTATCAAAGGCAAACAGATACACATTTATTTGTATATGCAAAAATATGTATGTAAGTGCATGATAAATTTCATAGCATGAATCCACTGTCCTTTAATGTACCTACAAATTGAATGTAGTCATGCTTACAGGTGGCTGGCGATCAAACAGGAAAGTAATCTGTCAAATATAAATCGATGACAAATTTGAGACATCAAAGTCTCTTCTGTGTGAATCTCCTACATGCCTAAACGAAGAGCAGTCATTGAAACAAAATGGCTCCCTTTGCTCAGTCATTGCTGGCAATTTGGCAGAGGTTTCCCTGGCAACACAAACTTGGTTTCTCACTGAGGACACAGAGAGATGGTGCTGTTATAACGCAGCCACAACAGCACTCATCCAACAGCAACAGCCTTGATTTTGTTTGCAGCGGGCGTGATCATAGTAATGCAGAGCAGTCTATTCATCTCTCAAGGACATAAGCTCTCAAATGAAGACCACAAATCAGAAATGTTTTTGATCTTTTCGCTGACGTGGTGCGAAGGGGAGGGGTTGTTTTCAAATTGTGAGTAAAAACTCAAGGGACCGATTTCATTTGTCACAAAGAAGTCGGGGTTTTAAATTGGATAGAAAGGGCTCAGAAATTAATATTCCTTTCATTCTCTTTTTTGTTTGTTTGTATTTTGAGGGCGATGTGAATGCGGATTCTGGATCACATTTCGTGTTCCTTAACATTGCGAGATAGGGCCAACATCATGAAAAATAATAATATGGGCCAATCAAAATGAAAATGATCCGGATCATAATCCAGATCTGGGAGATTAATGTCTATATTTGGAGGGGGCAACATGTATTGGGTCGCAGTATGGGTAACGGAGAGGGGTAGAGACATGGCACTGCCACCAATATGTAGCTGAGATCATGCAGAATCAGAGTCATTCAAGTGGATTTCATGTATCTGTTAAAGGTAAAAAGTTATATAGAGAAAAAAAAACATCCAGATCTGCTATTATGGAAAATCATATTTTTGATTATATATATCTACTCATGATGAACACGACTCCAAATGCTAGCAGTAGGTTTTCAGGGTCAATGAATTAGGCGGTATTACTTAATTTTGCAAGAGGTAGATGTAAGTGAAGCAACGTCATCATGGTGACATCACCATAGTGTGATATGATGATACAACGATTGATGATCTCTTTAAGGTCATACAGAACGGACTGCATATATTTTGCACAGTTTTACCGACAGTGGTGTCGGTGGATGTATAGTGCAGTATGTGCTCTCTGAGCGCTGTCTGGTTTGATTTAGCATTACTCTTATTCTTGTGCTTCTAACCTCATTTTCCGGCTGGTGTCAGGCCTGTTTTTATGTGGTAGGGCAGTGAAGATGTTAAGTTAACATTGAGTTCACTGGCTCTTATGCTGAGGTGAAGGGACCAGAGCCGCATCATTGTCACCCTAATGCACTGTGTCCTACCCATACAAAAGATATGATACATCTGCAGTGAAGCGGTTTTATTAGATACATAAAGGAATCTAACTGATTGAATAACTCTAAGATTAATGTTCCATTTACATTGAGTAAGCATCTGTAGAAGAGGCACAGCTGTCCAAGGAAAATCATCTATATCCCCTTTTGGGAACTTTGAATTTGTCGGATAAACCGAGGGATTAAGTGTACCTTCGTGAGGAATTTATCCTACATCTTAAGCTAAATAAACATTTTATAAAACCCAGCGGACTTTCCTAAAATGCATTCTCACACAGCTGAAAGCAGGGCTGTTCTTAGCTTGTGAAGAGATGACATTTGGGGGGGGTGCAGAAAGTCCTCCGCAGTGGCTGCGGGTTCGAGCTGCTGCTGTAAACTTTCTGCATGTTTGTTTTGTCAGTTCATGCAGATAAAGGAAGAGGCTTTTATTGATATCATATGACAGAATCAGAAATAAGAGTGTCTTCCTGTTTGTGCATATAGGCCTTCTCATGCATGTGCCTCCTTCCTGCCTTTTCTGATTATCTTACTCTATGTGTATATTAAATGTTTGGGTTTAATATACAAACAAACAGGCAAATCATGATTTCATCATTAAAATCATTTCAGTGTTGTTCTGTGCTGCTTTGTTCTCTGCTAACAGATAACAGTGAAGACGTGCTCTTTACTTGGTCAGGCATAGATGACCTTTATTAGAGGCCTTTCAGTTCAAGTCCTCCATTTCAAACAAGCCACTGCTTATCGGTAACCTATTACTTCTTGCTCAGGCTGCCTCAGCCAACATTGGCCACAACTATGTACACACTTTCAAATACAGTGAGCGCAAACACAGATATCCGAAACACCCACCGAACGCACTCTCTCCCACGGCGCTTCGTCTTTAAAAGTTATCTCGGGCGATGTAGCACATTTTGTTTTCAGCTGGCACGGCTAGAAGGAGCAGTTTTTATGTCGTTTGTGACACAATATCATCCAATATCACCTCCTTTCCAAACACATCAGATATCTCAGCTACATTTTCTCTCCCGTGGAATTTGAAACAGGTCATCTTGAATAAGGGAACCAAAAAAAAATTAGATGTGTCATTTGAGCCACAATGGCTGCTTTCTCCAGAGATGGATGTGTTTGCCTTTGCGCCTGTGTGTGGGTGTCTTTTCTCCCCGGGCCAGTGGAAGTAATGTGATTGTGTTCAATGCGCTCTTTACATACCCTTGAGCAAAACACATCCATGCTGTTATCGACTTGGCTTGTTTTGGACAATGTATAATGGAAATCAAATTTACCTGCCATAGAAAAGGCATGTGGAATGGGATTTCTTGGATGCCTTGAGCAGCTGTTCTTGTCAGCTGAGTTTTATGTAGGTCTTGCACTTTAGCTCAGCTTGAATCGTCTTCAGTAGAATCCATCGCATTTCTTTCACCAAACCACATATACTCATTAATTATGCCCCCCTTTTTCTGCAGGTGGTGTTGGCATTGCTGCCACTCAGCTGTGCAAGACAGTGAAGGACGTGACTGTGTTTGGCACGGCTTCTGCCAGCAAGCACGAGACTATCAGCGAGGGCGGAGTCACACATCCCATCGACTATCGCACCAAGGACTACGTGGAGGAAGTTCGCAAGATCAGTCCCAAAGGTAAAAAAATAAAAATAAAAAATAAAAAGCTGCACCAGGATAGGTTACTCTAAATTTAGTGAGATTGGAAATAATTTAAAACACATGTATCAATAATCCACAATCAAGGTTTACAGCAATGCTGATTGTTTCATTTGGCAAATTCCCACTGGCACAAAGCAATACTGCATGACTGCAGCAAATGTTGATCCCAGTTGAACAAACTGCAGACGGTGCGATGATATTTTTTCATATACTTTGTGGGGTTTTTGTCTCCTGACACAATTCTCTGCAGAGCTGGCTGCAGAGTGGACCATATCCACTAGAATGACATCGTGTAGGCAGTCAGTTTTTCCACCAAGCGAACATTTTTCACTAAACATTGACCGTTTGGATTCTCATCGCCGTCAATGAGATATCCGCAGAGATTTATGGGGATGTGGGCTCGACATAAGGGCCACACAAAATGCTGCTTTTCAGCAAAATGAAACAAAGTCCAGTTCCTGTTTTTTATTTCGCCCACTGCTGTGTTCCTAGCAGGATGGAGACTCTTATTATGGAGGCTCATTCCGTAGTCCCCTCTCCAGCCCGTCTCTGTTCTTTGTAGCATGGAGCGAGACAGATAGATATTACAGAGACACATAGGAAGAGAGCGAGAGCTGACACTTTAGACAGAATGTATCTAATTAGGAGCCTGGATCAATGTGAAGCCCTGCTTGCTACCTTTCCCTCTGTCTTTTGGCTCTCCATCAATTCATCTGTGCTAGTGGTCAAGACAGAGTCCTGCTGTGAGCCTCCCACGATCAATAGAACCAGGGTTTAACGGAGCAAGGAAGTGTAGCCCAATTTCAGGAGTCCCCTCTGCCATAAAGGAGCATCATTAAAGCTGAGCCGACATGACCCGACATTAATAAGCCAGAGAGAAACCTTCATAGTCAGGTTGTTCTTTACCATCTGCTCGGAGGTTGAGCGGTTTATCTCCTCTACTACGATTGGAATGGACAATGACAGAGAGGCATTTTATCCGTCTTGTCTTATCAGTGACAAGAATGAGAAAACATAAAACAAGTAGGATCTCACTCCGCTCTCCTCCTCTCCTCTCTTGGCATACGTATGGGCTCCTCTTTGTGTAAACATGGCACAACTTGGCTACACTTGCTACTCCTAGTGAACTCTGGCATGCGGAGGGGGCTGCTGAGGAGACTTGGCAGGAGGCTCTCGCTAAATTCAGAGCAGTACTAACTGTCCCGTTCTTCTCTCCTCTGCTCCAGGTCTGGACATAATACTGGACCCTCTTGGAGGATCAGACACCCATAAGGCCTACAATCTGCTGAAGCCTATGGGCAAACTTATCACCTATGGTAAGTAGTAAAAAAAACTACCTTATAGATCAGTTATTTTAGTATAGAGCCAGGTTTGGTGCGGCTCTGTTTGAATTATCAGTGGCCCTGGCAATAGCGCTGCAACAAAGACCCTCCTGTACGCCGCCTTTGTTTGTTCACACTAAACAAACCGATGGCGGCTAAACGCCAGAAAACCCAAAAATGTTAAACTTTTTTTGCGTTTTGGCAGTTCGTTCGTTTGCAGGGCCTGGAAACACAAACTTTTGAAAACCGGCTCCAGAGTGTAATCTTTTGAAGACGCCACCCTATCGTCATCGTGTAAACGTGCAAAACACAACTCTTCTGAAAACGATGATGTCACCACTCCACTTCGGGCATGCCTATGACAGTTCTAGCCTTATTCGCGTGCACAGACAGCAGTCAGCGTACTATGGATAGAACAACAACAAAATACACCCTCAGACTGTCCGGTTTTGTTTGTGCTGCAGACTCCGTGGAGTTTATTTATGCTCGTGCAATGTAGATTTGCTGAACCACCACTGTGATCTTACTCTGTGGTGTTGATTTAGAAAGGTTACACCGCCAACTACTACTTTTCAATCGTTTTTGCGTATCCGTGGGTACAAGGATTGTTTTGAAATTGTTGCCATGTGAACGCAGAACTTTTTCAAAACACAAAAACAAACATTGTCGTGTAAACGGGACCTAAATCTCCTGGTTGTGGGTTGCACAGGTAGCATGCTGTCAAAATGTCACAGATGTGTCCTGTCCTCTCGCCGGCTCGCTCTGTTTATACAGACAGCGATTCGTCGCTGTCACTACCTCCGCTGCATGTTCAGAAGTGTAAAAGGAGTGACCCCCGTAAACGCCTTCGTAACGTTAATACAGAATGGTTAGGGGCAAGAAAGGCACAACAGTCCCAGCTTGAACAGGTTGTGTAAAAGTGGCTAGAGAAACAGGACAGCTCCTTCAGGAGTTGGCAAGAAACAGGTAAAAGTTCTGGTCCAATCACCACAGTTTTTCCTCCGAAATAATCGGATTGCATGAAACTCCCTGAACAAATTTCCCCAGATTGTCCATTTTTAAATTCACAACATCTTCTTATGTAATGCCAAAAACTGAAGTGCGTATTGGCTGCGCTGCACAACATTTTAGGAAGCACAAAGGCTACCTTATAAGTTACTTTCATTACTAGCTGTGCACAAGCAAGCAGCTGGCAGAAATACTCATAAACAGGATATTGCTAAACTCATTTTCATTATGACTGAAACTAATTAGCTATAATTTATTATTATCTGTAATATCTTTACTACGCAGCCTTTTTACAGCTTACTTAATATTCATAAATGTTACTATAAATGGAAAAGCAGCTGCTGTCATTGTCAGTCACCCTCGCGTATAGCCGTTGAGCAAATTAATACAGAATACGGAATATTTGTGGGTTTCCACACAGAATAAATCTGCTCTTGGTGGGCAGTGTGACCTCTCTGTAGAGATCCATGTCCTCAGTGTGCTGTGTGTCATCCGTGGGAAGGCCTTTACGCTTGCTCTGTTGTGACGCCAATCTGGAACCAGCATGCATGCAACGGTGGGCGGGGTCGGCATCCACGGAGAACAGGGCCTTGCCTTTGCATGGTGCACAAAAACCCACTACCCAGCAGGGTGCCTCCACCCTTGCCCATTCACCCTCTCTCACCCCTACAGAACCCACCAGCCCCACCCCACCCTCCTGGTCCCTCGGTGCTGGCTGCTGCTCTTCGGGCTTATCAGAAGTATGCATGGCGGAACAATAGGCGTTCTATCCACACGAAACATGGAATGTATCCGAATGTAGCAGGCTGGGTCCCTCACTTCTCTCAGAGCATGCTTTGTGTCCCCTGTTTCCCCCGAGACTGAGAAAGAGACACTGAGAGCATAGGAGGCTGTGTGCACACAGAAGGAGGGGATAGGAGGGGAAGGTGGTGACGGTGAGAACTGAAGTGCTAAAAAGGTTTTTTAGGGTGGGAGGCTTAGGTGAGGAAGAGAGCTGGAGCCAAAATATCAAGTAGAGCTCTTGACTAGAAGGGCCTAACAGGGCTTAATGATGATTTGACATGTTGCCAGATGATAATCAGGTTTCTATTTTGTCAATATCTGTGTTGCATATAAAAAAACTCACTGTCCTTTCGTTCTTCTTCTCTGTCAGGTGCGGCTAACATGCTCGCGGGCCAGAAGAAGAACCTTCTTGCCGTGGCCAAGAACTGGTACCATCAGTTCTCCATCCACACACTCAGCCTCATCCAGGGGAACAAGTCGGTGTGTGGTTTCCACCTGGGCTACCTGGACGGGGAGATGGAGCTCATCACCCAGGCCATGAATGTCATCCTCGATCTCTACAAGGAGGGCAAGGTCAAGCCCCACATCGACTCCACTTGGCACCTTGAGCAGGTCTGTGCCCTCACGCCTTTATGAGAATCTTCATACTGCTTCTTTGCTTTGCTTCTTTATGAGAAGCAAACTTTCTGTCAGCATTTCAGGTTCTGAAATAAGAAATGTGCATGCTTTCCATTTTGTATCACTGTGAGGAGATCGTCAATTGTTGTATCATTTGACCCAGGGTAAACACAATGCTGCCTTACAAAGGCAAAGTGCAGTATCTGCAGTTTTTGCTAAATTCACTATTTTGCCCCAATTTAAAGTGGGTATCTTCTCTCTGCCACATTTTCCAGAGGATTTGGGTTTTTTATTTATTTTTTATTCTAACAATTATTGAAAGAAAAATATGAACATGTTTTTTTTCTGTTTGGCATTTTTGTAGATACTGCACTTTGGCTTTGTTGGGCAGTATGGCGATGTCGCCATAATGACATTGCTTTTTCCTGACCCTGAAAATCTTCTCCCAGCATTTGGGATCACATTTTTATCATCAGCAGTTTATGAGTACATATTTTTGGCAGTGCCATATCTCTTCCCGTCTATGTTACCCTATTGTGACCCAATACATATTGCCCCATTCCAAATACATGTTATCTCCTAGATTCACATTATGATCTGGATTATGATCCGGATCTGGATCCAATTGTGAATAGTCATGAAACATCATCACTCGTCTAAGCCTGGATATTTTTATTTTAATTGGCCTATTATTAATTTTCATGATATTGGCAAAATGTTCAAAAGATGCTATATCTCACTGTTGAAGAGAGAGAAAAAGAATTCTTCCTTGGCCCACGATCCAACCACAAAATTCAATCAAAACCAGTTGGCAACTTTTTGAGATATTTTGCAGACAAACAAAGAAACAGACACAGGGGATTACTTCTCCTCCTCTAACTCTTATTGTTGGAGATAATTAACATTTTACTTGTGTGTGGATTGATTATTATTATTATTATGAATGACTGTCACATTTTCTCACGGCATTCTTCATCAGTTCAAATTGTCATCTTCAGTTTTGGGGGATGTGTACTGCTACATTGTTTTAAGCAAGATAGTGATGCATGTAATATCTCTGGTTATATAAGGGCCATTGCAGGCAGTGTTACAAATCAGTGAGCAAGACTGCACAAGTACGGTTACAGGATTTGAACATCAATGTGAAATTCAATCAATTATCTGATTATATTGAATATATTATAATACCTCTCATGAATTAAAAAAAACAGTGTATAATCTACATAAAGATGTTTCATTAAACAGCCTTTTTATGTGGATTTCACATGCATTATTGGCTGGTTGTTAGTGTGACTAAAAGCATCACGGTGCTCCTCAGTATGGATTTACAGATGATTCATTGTGACTTTGGTGCATTTACACGTGAATTACATCCATTTTCACAGCATGTGTTTGCACCCAGTCACCCAGAATCCATCTGAATGCCAGGTGGGTTTGTGTGTGTGTGTGTGTGTGTGTGTGTGTGTGTGTGTGTGTGTGTGTGTGTGTGTGTGTGTGTGTGTGTGTGTGTGTGTGTGTGTGTGTGTGTGTGTGCGTGCGTGCGTGGAAGCTGCAGGCGCTGGGTGTGGCTCCGATTCAATAAGGCTCGACATTCGACAGACGAAGTTTGTCCACAAGAAGCACTGTGTCACCTCGAGTGTAACTCGCTCAGCCCGACAAAGTCAGATTGTTGCTAACAAAGATTAACACTGCTAGCAGATATGAATAGAGAGAGTGTGAAAAACACGGAGAGACAGAGAGAGTCGGAGTCTGACATCTTCGCTTGTAAAGTCGGAGCTGGTCAGTATCTTGTGTGGTTGTGGTCAGAGAGAAACCCCCGCTGTCTTCCTCCACCATCTGATGCTCTTTCTCTGCCTCCCCAACTGTCAGCTCTTTATATCAGACTCTTTCTCTCTGTCTTTAGATTATTGACTCCCTCTGTGTCTCTCTCCATCTCGCTGTGTTCTCTCCTTCTCCCTCCTCACAGTGCATCTTTTTTTTGCTTTTTCTCTCGTGTTGCTATGGTGACATCCTTTAGTCAGTGTGTGCGTCTGTCTGTAGGGAGGGGCCCTGATGTATGAGAAAGAGACATAGAAGGAGCGCAGGAAAACCAGAGAAGAAGGTGTATCTCTGTCTGGCATGAAGAGGTTGGGTGTGTAAAGTCTGCAAACACTGACACTCGTCGTGGCATCAAAGACAAAAGGCTGCAGGGCTTTTTTAGTCAGTGTATTTTTAATACATATACAGTACAGTGTGCACACAAAGCAAAGAGGGCACAGACTGAATAGATGACAAAATATCCTCAATACAAGATTGTACATTACCAAAATGCAGAACTGCAAATCAATGGAACACCCTGCCTGATAATATGAGAAGCTGCAGCTCTATCAGCACTTTCAAAACCAACTTTAAAAGTCTGTTAAAAGCTGCACAGCTTTGATATTCATATTCTATATTATGGTTTTCATGGCAAGCATACATTTGTTTTGTTTGTACTTTTGTATATTGGGTATCTTGTGTTTGCTTTTTGTTGCAGCTTTGTGTGATGTTTCTTTGCTGTGACAGGCCAAGAGACTATAAATGCAAATCAGCCATAATCTAGTACAATGCATCGATTTTATGTTTTAAGCTGTACTGTCCCTTTTAAATAAATAGCTAAAACTAGAAGGGTACTCATAGCGTTGCCAAGGCCAGAGAGTCCTTTTTAATTAAATTTACCCCTAATCCAAGTTCCAACAAGACATGTGCGGCATTAAGATGACTGCCCTCAGTGTTCTGTTAAAGTTAGCAAAAAATAAATAATGGATCCACCTCTTG
This sequence comes from Chaunax sp. Z400, assembly GCA_037577475.1. Lineage (NCBI taxonomy): Eukaryota > Metazoa > Chordata > Actinopteri > Lophiiformes > Chaunacidae > Chaunax > Chaunax sp. Z400. The sequence goes on from CM075197.1 coordinate 23,766,179, forward strand.
ATCAGGATGTACTCCAAAATTCAACATTTTTGGCACATGTAGAACAAGTAGATTATACGTGATTGATATAAAAATGCTGAAAAAAGCCTTATCTCGCAATGGTAAAGGAACTGACAGAAATTCATGGATCCATGCCAGTGTTTCCCCTACCATTCATGGGGTGGGGTGGGCCAACGCCCAAATGTGCAGCTAGACCACCTGCTGCCACGCAACCTGCCGCTACCCTGCCTGAACCTGGTACCAGTGGCGAGGCTGTTAATAGCTCCTCTGCTGCTGAGGGGAGGGAAGCTAGCCCTGCCCCAAGCACTGACGCAGCTGCACCCAGTGACAAGCACAGGAAGACAGGCTTTGACTCCTCCTAGCTCTACAAGACATAGATATAGGTAAGGTTTGGTGTAAAAGTCAATAAAAATGCACATTAATTACACCATACATCTTGAGGCATCATTGAAAGGGCTACACCATGTGGCCAGGACGATGAAGAGAACTGATAGAATAGAATAAATGTACAATAGCCTACCTATTTACTGAAAATATGTATTGGCATAAACACCCCGTCATTTTGAAATTCCTGAATCTGCCCCTTTATCCGGATCCACTCCATAAGTTAATGGGTTCCTCTGCCTTATAGTCCCAACCCTTCTACCAAGTTTCATGAAAATCAATCAAGTCGGGGCCACAGTTTAATTGTCGGACTTGTACCTGACCAGAATGCTGTTAGGTTGATACTTGGCAGGAGCATGTTCGGATCTGTTGTTGGGACATCATTAATCAGATAAATGATTAATCTAAGTTGAGTCTAAATGCCACACCCTCACACCATCAATCACAGCCCCTCCCCATCCACTGGCTTTTGCTCCAATAATCAATAAACATTCTTGGGAAATATATGAAAATTAGCATTATCCCTCCCTGCTGTGGTGTCTCTTGGCTCATTATCTACATCTTTGGTGATGGCCACAAGGATAACGGTCATGTCTGCAGCCACAAATAGCACACTCCAGCCCAAGATGCCTGGGAGACAGAGAGGTTGTCAGAGTGAAGGGTGGAAGTGGGTGGAGTCGTCAGAAGAGCCTCAGATGCTCTCGCTGTGACTTTCATTCACATTGACGATGATTCTTATAATTCCCGGACTCACCCCTCCCTCCCCTTCAGCTTCAATGAGGCGTGTTGCTCATCTGAAGGACACCAGTTGCTCCCTTCACCCCCCCACCCCCCAAACTCTCATACTCCACCTCTTTCCTATGTGTCTGAGGCGTCAGAGCCACGTTTCAGCCTGGCTTTATGTTGCTAGGAGATGGCCCTGTTGCTGTGGTACTGGTCGTTAGGTGGTCTGCCTGCATTGCACGACGAGGAGGATTGAGGGAGGAGGGAGGCAGGGAGCGATGGAGGCAGGAGGAAACGGTGGACAGAGCCTGGTTGGATTCTCCTCATGTCATTATGACTGACAGGCAGTGGGGGCAAGGCAATTGAGGGCTGATAAATCGGCGATATTAATGACATAATTTTCAGACAGCCACTTGACATCTTTAACACGGGCTGTAGAAGCCTCATATAAACGTCAGCCTGAGTTTATAGTGCAGTTTTACACAGAACAAAGACAATGGATTTTGTGCTCCAACCCTTACATCGGAATCGCAATCGGAAACAACCTCTTTACAGCCAATATAAACTATATTTTATATGAATATAAAATATAAAAAGTGTTGCTTCAGGGCAGACTTTCCTTTAAAGATGAGATGTATTCCATCGGAGTGCAGTTTAGCGATTGATTCATCTTGCATCAGTGAAAAACGAGTAAATATAACAAAAATTAATGATTTTATTTGTCTTATTTATTAGCCTCACTGCTTCACAACTTCATTTTGCAAAAGAACGACAGAAGAATTCACATTAAATGACACCTGAACAAGATCTGGATGGAACGGAGTTCTCATATTGAACATTATACTCCTTAAATCCACCTTGTAACTTAATTCTACCTTTAAAACGTGCCCATAATGATATACACACATTTCTGATTAAAATAAATGTGTTGTTTTGTAACATTCACATATGAGATAAAATAATGACAGCAAAAAACTCTTTCTGCTTCAAGTCTGAATTTCCTGCCTGCTTACTAACATTTCATTATCTTTATTCTTAATAAAGTCGCCCACTGAAAGTGTCTGTTTGCAGTGCGTTATTACCCTCATTTATTTCTGTCATCCTTCCGTTAACATTTTTTCCCCTTTGCTTTTTGCTGCAACAACATTTTCATTTCCCGTAAAGATTATTAAAGTCTCCCCTAAACAAATATAGTTTCCCATGAACTACATATTAAAGAGATATTTGAGGAGCCTGTAAAATTTAATTCCAATCTGTGGTGTCAGAGCAGAGGATGAGACACACCGAAAGGAGGAAGCTCATATTGCATTGCAAAGCGTTGGTGGAGGAGAAACTCCTACTGTCTATATTCAGTAGATTTTTCTCAATGACAAAATCATCCTTGCCCTTCTCTCACCCTCCACTCCATCATCTTATCTTATATAACCGCCTCTCTCCTTCTATCCCTCCTCCAGGTGGGCGATGCCATGAGAAAGATGCAGGAGAGGAACAACATCGGCAAAGTCATCCTCACCACGGAGCCGATGCCCGAGGAGGAGAAGAAGGAGGAGCCCAAGAAGGACGACAAGAAGAAGGACGACAAGAAGAAGGACGACAAGAAGAAGGACGATGGCAAGAAGGAGGAGAAGAAGGATGACAAGAAGAAAGAGGAGCCCAAGAAGGAGGAGAAGAAGGAGGAGAAGAAGGAGGAGAAGAAGGAGGAGGAGAAGAAGGAAGAGGTCAAGAAGGAGGAGAAGTGAGAGGAAGGGATAAATAGTCAAGCAGACCAGCCGGCAGTTTGTGTCCTGGGAAAAGGGGGTGTTGTGTGGGATGGTGGGGGGAGGTGGGGGGAGGTGGGGATGGATGGGGTGGGGGTGGAGGGTAAGCAAGGTTGGAAATGAGTTGGGAGGGTCGATTACAATATTATTACACCACTGTTGATCTTTCATCTCTTCCACCTCCCCCCCTGCCTCACCCTCTTGAGTCCTCACTGGCAGTGATTACTCAGGCCTGGCTCCGCCCATCCTCCTCCCATCTCGTTTTAAATCTCCGTTCTCTTGTAACACCTTGTAAGCTTACCTCTTGAGAATACAGCCACAACACTCAAGATATTTTCCAACTGGGAATAAGAGAGGCAGGAGAGCCGTGGAGGATTGTGGGTAAGGTCCAGGCCTGGGGCAAATTACTGTTTCCTTAACAACCGTTCTCCCCGGCCCCACCTTCAACCCCCACGCCACCTCAACTCCCACTGTGCTAGATTGTTCTGCTCTGACTTCCACCTGACACCTCCTCTCACCCCCTTCACTGTGCTGAGTCCCCCCAACTCCCACACCACCACCACCACCACCACCATCACCACCCACACCTCATCCACAGGCCGGACCCACAGGCAGACACAAAGGCAGGCAGATAAATGGAGAACCACACCCACCCACACATTGATTTCTTGGTGTCCAACGCTTAGTTATGTCACTGAGGATGAGTCAGACATGTCTGTGATTGGCTCCCACCTCCCTTGGTGATATTTGCATCACTGTTTTGATCATGACTGCTCAGACGATGCCGTTAATGCTACAAGGCCTTACACTGCTTATCATTTATGTGGCTTTAATTTGTATCAGGCTTCATCATTAATGAGGGAAACAGCAAATGCTTGTATTCCCACCAATTTTTTGAGAGCGGCCGCAGTTTTTCACTTGCCTGAATATGAATTTCTCCTCATAATGAGCTTTTCTGTGCGCTGTTGAATAGGGAGGCAGAAATCATTGCTCAGCTTCCTTCTCCTTAGTTACAGATTTTTCTAGCTGACCAACTGTTGGCAAGAAGTGCACAGTGCCAATTAAGAGAGAATTTGTTTCTGTTCAAACAAGCCACTAATACACACACACTCTGAATGTGATGAAAGAGGCGCTGTCATGCTCAGACAGTAAAGCGTCTCAAATGAGTGACTTAAGAAGGTGGATACCAGTCCTCTTTCCCTCAGTGCCAGACTTTCTTCCTCCCTGATCCATCTCGAGGCATTCCATGGCATTCTGCTCCTTTCACAGCGGCCTGTCCATCACCCTGACCTGAGAGAGGAGAATTCAATTCAAACTAGCTTCCATACTGCGCCTTCCCCACCTTCTCTCGACTCCACTCTTCGCTCATCCTCCTCTTTCCATTTCGCTCTCTGTGGTCGGCATAGCAACAGGCGTCAGGCTCGTCAGAGAAAGGCACTGTGGTCTGTTTCTCTGGCTCCCTCTCCCTGCATCTCTCTTTTCTGCCTCCCTAACTCTGCATTCGCCAACAGTCGGTGCTGTCGACCAACAAACATTTTAAGGATTTCAGATGATTAAATGAAGAGCTGGGGCCGTTTTCAAGGTTTGCTCAAACCAGTTTGAATTTCAAGTATTGACAAGTGCACTTTGCATTGCGCTGGCTAAACCAGTGCATCGCTCCCCCTAAAGGCCAGTATGAAATTTGTCTCAGTGGTGTGAAGCCGTTCAAGTATAATCCTGCAGGATTTCATCACAAATCCCACTGAGTGGACTCTAAATCTCTCATGTAGAAGGATATCAACTTAGACATGATCTATCTACCTGCCTGCCTGCCTGTCTGTCTGTGAGCCTGGCCTCAGTGTTGAGACTCAGATGGTGACTAGTGACTTTGTACAAAACAAAAAGGAAAAAAAAAAAGAAAAAAATTGTTGTGTTAGCATGAGTGGCCTCCCTCATGTGCTGTGTGTGGTGTGCCATTGTGTGTGAAGATGTGTGTGTCCTCAGGTCGTTTGTCGGGTTTTAAAAGCACCCAGCCTATCCTGGCCACATCCCCCCCCCCCCCCCCCACACTACTCTGCTACAGTATTATGTAGCTGCCACCCACCCCTCCCTTTTTACTCTATTCTCCCTTCCCGTCTGATAAGAGGCCTGTGTTATGAGGACAGTTCGTATTAGTATTTTGCACTCTGCTCGCTGATCTTAATGCACTTACAAGCATGGCGGTCGCACTCCAGTCCCACGCAGGTTTGGATTCTGCTCCAGGTTTGCAGCCTGTTCCCCCCCCCCCACCCCCATCATCCACTCTCAGCATATCTGCTCAAGCTCAATGAAAGCACAGGTGGCACACACACACACACACATAGAAAGGTCCCTTCATTTTAAGCTTGCCAGTCACTGCATGGGCCAAAATTTCTCCTGGGTGGCAGCTAAAATCAAAGCATTCATCCATCCTTGACTGTGGGAAGTAAAACGTGGACCCAGGCTGAACTGGACTGGAATGCGACCGCCACGCTGGTGTGGGGAGTGACTGTGTCCTGTCAGCCTCTGGTTAGTGTTTTGTTCTAATCTGCTGGGCTCCCTTTGTGAACCTGTGAACGGTGCTTCTGTTCCGAGTGCCATGTGAGAAACAAACGCTTCAGTAAAAAAAAGTATGTTTTACTTAATATGTTATTTTAATTTACCTTTACCTTTCTGTTTGTTTGTTTGATTTGTTATCCAAGGGTTTAAAAGTTCAAAGCTCATACTCTTTATGGACCTGCCAACCTGCACTCCTCTTAAATGTGATGGTCTTTCTGTTGGTCCAAACCATGTGTGCCAAATTGTATGTATATTCCCCTGTCAATGCTTTGAATATCAACAGTGCATAAAAAATATGAAGAAAATTCTGTTTTTGGATGCATTTCCATTAACCTTGAAGAAAAATGAAAATGCAAAAAGAGTTGCCATAGCGTTACGAATTTAAATCCTAAATGCTCATGGGTGCTGAGAGAATTTTTGCTGCCGTTTACAAGAGATTTACCAAAATCCGTAGTTTTTGATTGGCTACAGTCTTGCTCATGTGCCTCTCTCCTTGCACACAGCTTAACTCTGTCTGAGGCATCTTCCTCCATATTTATATCCTCTTCACTGTATTTAACCAGCTCTCATATGATGTTGACCACAAGGCTGATTCCTCTGAAGTGTTTATATCCACAATATTAGTATCACAGTGAAAAAAAAACTCAACATGGTGCATGCAAGGTTCAAAACTCGCATATATATTACAAAAACCTCGAAAAGCCTTCTAAATCCACAGCTCCATGGTATTCCTCTACATGGAATTCCATTTCTTGCACTTTCTTTCCAAATGGCTTGTGTAGCAATTGAGAAAGCAGATGTTTTCACCCAGCTGTGCAGAGATGCCAGTAGTGTGACAAAGCTGCACAAAGCCCCGGCTTATTGGCTAATCAGAGCGCAACATTTCCATTTTACAACTGATCTCAGTTCACTCAAGGATTAATAGAGATGTTAACACTTTTCCTTTGCTGCATCTACTGAGCCTTTTGGCCCTTGCAACTGACGCAGCCCAGCAGCCAGCCAGCTCATACGCCTCCTCATATCACCATTATCTCTCTTCATGCACATTCACAGCAAATAAAAAATTACCTTCACAACCGGAATTTGAAATTCAGCATATGGAAAATGGATCATAATATTTTCTTTTTTGTCCCCCTTTGGTCCTTTTGAACTAAGATGCCTTTTGAGATGAATTCAATCAGTTGAGCGGGTGGCCTGCTGCTGGAGAGCCCTTCTACCACGGTGAAGCTGCATGTATGTCATCTTGAAATGGTTTTCCAGTCATTCCAGACAATTATGCAAGAGTACTTAACGACTCAGAGATGCACAGCAGACAGACAGTGTTTCAAAGTAAACATAAATAAAACAAATCTGAACATTTGCAGCTTTAGATTTGATATCTCTAATTTAAACTCATATTTTTAAGACAGAAAAATGCACTACGACAATGAGTGTCATCTTTCCACTACTTTTCTGTTTGTGTTGTATAGCTTAAGTCCCTCAAAGACAGCCACTGTTTTGCGTTCAGGTGAATTTCTTTCTGTTTTATACCGTTTCTCAGGTCATTCCATAACAGCAGTTTGTTTGAAACCACCTAATTTTGTATTTACTCACACACACACATCATTCTGTTTCACGGAGTTCACTGCGCAACCTGTCAAACCAATTTCCCTTCACACATCCATGTTTAATGTAAGCTTTAGCATTCCAAGTCAAAAAGAGCGGTTATGTCAGTCGGTTATTTCCAAATACAGAGCCACTGTGTTAACTCATCCGCACTGAGAACCCATACAACATCTGCCTGCAGCTATTCTTTCCTTTGTATTCATTTTGAAGGTATTGCAATGCAACATCACAGAAACATTGCAGAGATGCTATGGAAGTACAACCTGGCTGGGCTTGACGTGTGCAGTACTAGGATGCATGTGTAGTCAGCCAGAAAATAAGGCATGTGTTTATGTACAGCTCGCCTTTTCTCTCCACGATAGTGTAGTAGTGATGTATTGACGTGTTGTGAGAAGAATGCCCTTCCAGCCGTGTCAAGTTGCCAATTGAAGCCAATCCACTGCCCCATGTGCCGCTCCGTCCTCACCTTCAGCATGGGCATAGCTAGTATACTCGCGATACTCGTTAATCTATCTCTGGGAATGCTTCAGAAACTTCACAACCATCCCACGACACACCTCCTGCCAGAGTTCAACCACTGGTAATTTTCTACAAGGCATACCCGACAGGTTGATTTCTTAGATAGTACTTGTCCTTCCTGTTGTTGTTTTTATTAAACTATCTTCTCGTCTCGACTTTGTTTTTTAAACCCTTTGAATTGATGCTGCTTCTGTGCTTGACTCTGGGTTTACTGCGTGGTGCCATGTTGTCCACATGGCCTCTAGAGCTTGTAACGCTTCAGTGTGTAATGTTACCATATGCCTTACATGTTTTCCAGGACTAATAAAAAAAAAAGCATAACAAAACGTCAGGAGATGTGATTTTTTTATTTCTCTGCCCCTTCTGAAAAGATTTTTACAAAGTTTATTTTACTCCCCAATACTCTACAATTAGCTTCCTGTTTTTCCTCAAATATATTACCCTTACAATTACACAGGATGGTACAAAATGTATATCTATACAGTGCTAAACACACAAAATACAAAATAGTAGTTTCTACAAAACGGGAATGCCATCTAAAATAATTTCAGACAATGGTGGTTGGTCACGTTTGATATTTACACACAGTTTGAATTTTTTTTAAAGCAACAGAGAGGCAGGTTGCAAACTTAAATAATCCAAATTAGCTGCAATGAGAGCTTTCGCTCAATGATCTTAAAAAGTTGTCAATTCCTCTAAACATCATCAACTTGCTAAAACATAAAAATATAACCTGGCGCTAATCATAAAACAAATATAGTGCAAATGGCTCTAACCACAAAAAAATGATAAAAATCCAAACCACATAAAGAAATCCTCTTCAGGTTGTTTTATTCTTAAGACTTGGCTGGTGGTTCCTCAATGCCATGGGAGGTCAAGACCTCCGACAAGCGAGTGAGGTAAGTGGAATCTGGGTAACCATTCCTGAGAGAGACAAAAAGAAAGCCGTACATCTCAACACATGGACTAGTGTGGCCTTTAATTCTGCATCTCTATCAGACATTCCCACTGGCCTCACTCACCCTGATTTGCCTCCTTGAAGGCTCGTCTTGTGTGGGATGCTGTCCCAGGTGACCCTGCCACCGGTCCCCTTTTCCACCACTGTGAAGGTAAGTCCCTTCCTGAAGGCTTTCTCCAGCCTGGGCAACATCTTCCTGGCTTGCTCGCAGTCAGGTAGAAAGGCTTCAAACACCCCTCCTTGAAACGGTTTACCTGGAGAGGGTTGACCCTCCTGGAAAGTAAAGATCACACTCATAAAGTTTAATAAGGTTTAAGTCTTATCATCAAATGTGATACCTTAAACTGTTAGTGGCAAACTGACATGTGTTGGGAAAAGAACATATACTTATTGTTCCTGAACGTGGTGGTTTAAGAAACTTGTACTGAATGGTAACTTCCTATGCCACAATAAAATGTCCAGTATTACTCGTACAAATGCCTTCTTGAAGAGTCTTACATCAATCTAATTACTTGCTGACATCGCGTAGGAGTCGAGAACACCAAAAATTGATTGATAAATGTCTTACACAGAAATATACCTTTTTCTGTTGTTGAATGGTATCAAGTAAAACAGAAAAATATATTTATGACTCACTGAAACTGTTGTCCAATAACCAGTAAAGACACCAGCTGGTTTTACCCATATCATTTGCGGTCTCTTACAGAATGAAAAATTAATCCATTATGTTCTGTGAAAGGCCTCTATTAGATACAAGGCCTCTATTAGATACAAGTTAATAGAGAGAATGTGTTCACCACGCCCTCACCTCTTGGATACCATCAGGAATGAAGTAAGTGATCTTGATAGCAGAGTCTTTCTTGTGACCTGGTAAGCTGATGTGCAGTTTTGAGTTGCTCATTTTGCCCTGAATTCCCCGTGGTGTCGGCTCAGTCGCATGGCAAACTCTGCAGTGGACATGTACGGTGTCCAGGCACTTCGAGCACATGGTAGCCCCACACTTAGTTCTCGACATTGACTTGTCAGTCTCACCACACACACAGATGCACACAAGTCTTCCAAGACCTGACTTTGATTCCTCTGGGGTGTCAATCTCTGCTTGTCTCTGCTGCGTAGCATGTTTGGTTCTCTCACTCATTTGAATGGTCGTATCTTTATCAGGGCATGTTGTTGTTGACCCAACACCATTTACATGTCTTGCACTTTTGTCATTCTCTGTTTTAGAGTCCTTGGCGAATGTATTAGTCTTCTGTCTATCCATCGCCATTGAACCTACAATCTTTACTTTCTCCTTAATGACGGGGTCTTTCCTCACTAACGGCTGGATGATAGATATATTCACAAGTTCTGTCTCTTGTAAGGCACTTTCATAGTTTGTTCTCCTTTCCTGACTGCTAGCAGTTCCATCAGCTTTGCTTCTCTGGCTCTCAAGTATCACCTGAGGATTGCCGTGCGAACTAGTACTTTGGTCCCCATTCGAAGGTAAGAATGTCGATGGATCCCAGTTGGAGGTAGAGGGGGTAGCAAAGTCTTGCCTTTCATATATTTGGGCTAAATCTCCAGTAAATATCTCCCGCAGTGAAGCACCAACCTGAGAACACAACTGTTTTGGTCCAAGAAGAAATAGGCTCTTCTTCAAAATCTGGATAGTAACCTTCTTGAACCGACTACGCACCTCGGTACAACATGCCTGTAAAGTTTCATCTGCTGTGTCAGTGATATCCAGGTCTGACAAGGGTAGCTCCTGCACTGAGAAGTCTGCGCTCACTGAATCAAACAACTTCTGTAAACCTTGCTGACATGAGGTCACTTTGGATGAGTTTGCTCCTCTTACGGTGATAGTGAGATCACTACTTCCCTCAGAGCGGCTCTCTTTTATCTGGACATTAGTGGTCAGGTCATCCACTCGGGCATTGTAGGCATCTTTTATGTGCTGCCACATTACATAGGAAACTGTAATCTCTGCATTATGGTCTCCCTGTTTCTCCTTCCCTGTTTGGTTACTGAAGCTAGAGGACCTGGTTCCGGCTCTGACTCTGGCATTGCCTGTGTCATCTTGACACTTCTGACGCATTACTTGGGCTTTTTGCTGAGGCATTCCTGAGAAACTATTGGCTCGCTTCAAGTGAAATCCAGACCCAGCAGGTGGAATTGGAGTACTTTCTGACAAACTGGACTGAGTTGTGCTAAGGTGGGATGTTGAATCCTTAGGTCGAGTATCAAATAAATGTGAGGTTAAGGAGGTTTTATTCTGCATATAAGCAGGTGAAGGCAACGCATCTCTACTCTTAAACAATATGTCCCCACCAGTGTTTTGGGCTAATCTGGAGGCTCTTTCACCAGGAATCTCTGCTGTTTCTGAGAGTACATCATGGCCTAACACTGGCCCGACGCGTGTTTGTCTACTCGTAGACAAGAGGCCTCCACGTAAGCTGAAGTCAGCTGGTCGACTGCCTAATGCAGCCAGGCCTGAATCCTTAAACCGAGCAGCTAGTTTATACCTTCCAGCTGCTTCGGGTCTCGTCTCATCCTCAACTGATCTCAGCAGATGATCTATCCTATCCTCCACAGAATCTAAAGCGGAGGGCATGGTGAGGGGGCCCCTCTGTTCATTAGCATGAGTTGATGAACCAGAATCATGTGGAGAAAGTCCAAGAATGCTGGCTACATCCTCTTTATTTGGCCCGATTTTGCTGTGGTCCAGGAGAAACTGCTTGGCCTCAGACACATCACTACTGCTCCCAATAACATAAATATTTTCGTCATCTTCGTTGAGAAGAAGCTTGGGAAGTCTGACACTAAATTTATCCTTCACTCTTTGCAGTCCCCCCCAAGGAGACAGGACACTCTTAGGGAGCTTATCTCGACAGATCTTGGTCTCATTCTCTTGGAAAAAACTACTTATTGCCTTTCTTGCTAACTTCAGGCACTCTTGATCTTGACCTTCCTCCCCCATTCCTGTTGCAACCTGCAAAAACAGACTGGTCAACCCCTGGTTTGTCATATGTACCACATCAACACCATACTGACTAAGGACTTGCTGGTATTCCTTTCTGCAGTGTTTCTGCAGATACTGGAACATGTCTGCATCCACAATTAGTAAGAAGTCCTCCTCTAATGTGGTAGGAGGCCCGGCAAGCTGCAGAGCTGAACCCTCTGTCTGGCCAATATCTTTCAAGCCGAAACCACCAGGTGTTATGTCTCTATATGAGCCTGGGTTGAACTCATCAGAGGACCTTGCAGTGTGAACTTTTTCTTTTTCTTCTCTTTGCTTATTAGGTTTCTTGCTCTGATCTTCTGAATCCTGAGTATGAGGCGTCTGTGCTATTTGTACAGATCTAGAGCCATCTGTGGCAGGTTGACCCGAGTCTTTGTTTTCTGCTGATAGTGGGCTTTCAGGATTGCCAAGCAATTGTGCCAAAGCAGCCTGAATTTTGAAATAGCCACCCTGCAGTGTGTATAATTTGACAGCAGCATCATAGCTTATTAAGACATCAGGGTGGCTCTTATGAAGGCTTGTCAATGCCATTACTCCACCAGGAAGCTGGCTGTAGTTGACCGTTGCTGATAAACTTTGGATGACCTACAAAGATGGCAGAGGAGAGAGAGAGAGCTTTGATTTTACTGTATATTCAGCATGTTTCCAAGCATTTTAAATAAATATACCTTGTCTGGGTCCAGCCTTTCACGGTGCACATTTGCAATGAGTTTGTACTTCTTCTCATCCACTTCCAGAATGTGCCGTCTGTGTTGAATGACTGTCTGTGCCACTGTGGGAGATGGGGAACCAGAAGGAAATCAGTCTCTGCCTGTGAAGCATCCTTCACTATTGGCTACTCCATTGACTTGCATGCCAACATTCCAGCTCAGTGTAAATCACTGGTGACAGCCAATAGAGTGCAATATATTAATAATGCATTGCAAATTCTTGCAACTAAATTTTAGAGTATTTGGTATGTAAATTAATGAACTATTTGTTTTTCTTGTGAGCTAACGTAGGTCAAATACATTCAAGGGATTTAAAAATGCACTACTGTATTTATTTGCAAATTTGCTTTGGTAGTTTGTGTCAGATGAAAATCCTTATTAACCTTCCTTATTATGATTATCTTCATTTAATTTAATTAATAAAAAAACAAAAACAAAAATGTAAGCACTATAATTTCAAAGGTGACAAAACTGGAGTATACAAAAATTGACACAATCAGTAATTAGTGTGTCCCTCATCAGCATTGATTAAAGCAGTAATCCTCCTCCTCATGGACCGGCACAACCTCCAGGTGATGTCATCCTGTCAGATAGCGGGCCACTCTCCAGTTACAGCTATCCAATGTTGCTGCTGAGTCTGTGGAGGATGTTAACGCCGTTGAAGTCGCTCACTCAACCAACATCACAGGATGTCAGTGGGTTTTAGTCCAGCACTATGACGTCATTCTCCTCCAGAAAAAGGACACACACACGGGCCTGGCAATGTCATCCCGTCAGCACGGCACCAGTGATCAGGCCATCAGGCTTGAAGTTCATCATGCTTCAGACAATGTCTTATTGTTTTGTCATGTGCAGGTTTATTAAGGGTGCCAGTTGGCACGGCTGCTGTAGCGGTGGCCACTCGGAACATGTCTCTGAGCTGCAGCAGGCTCATATATCGATCTTGATTCTGGGTGGTTATAGGTTGCAGGTAATCTGTTGTTCCTATGGCTACATAACACTGGGGTAGACGCACTACTGTGGAATGGTGAGCATTCATCTCACTGGCTACTTGTCTGGTGGACTGTACCGCCTCCAGCATCCCAATGGTACAATCACAGTCATGCTGTCCTGGCTGTGGCATTCTTGCAGATGTGATTTTCTCTCCAATCTCAATGCCTTTTTTTAAGGGTGAGTTAGTTTAAGAAGGGAGCCATTGAATCTATTTCTCTAAAAATTGTGTTTTCAGAATCAAGACAACTCACAAAAATTAGTCAAATGTGACCAAACCTTGTAGGTTGTAAATTATCACCAAAAAAAAGCCCAACGTATAGATGTACAATCAAATTTAAGATAGAGAAAAGGTTTTCTCAAATTATGCCAAAAAATGAGTGCTGTGTTTTTAAATCCCTTGACAGCCAATAGTATTTTCACAACGACATGTTTCTATGATGGAATCAAGTAAGTATTCAGAAAAATCCACCTCCCAACACTTCATATGCACAGACATGCACACATCGTGACCCTACTGACCTCTACTGTCCTCAAAGGTGATGAGGGCAGAGACGGCCGTCTCCTTGACAATGGTGACAGACTCTATTTCTCCTCCTCCATTCCTGGTTCTCAGGAAGTGGATAAATAGCTTGTCTTTCAGCCTGTCATCCTCAACGTCCACAGGCAGACCGCTTACTCTCACAGTCCTGCCCGGCTCTGCCATCTGCTGGGAGAACACGCAGAAACTGCTTAGAAGAAAATATTTGTTAGAATGACTTCAAGACAAAAATGTAATTGATTTTGCACAGTGATCATGACCATTAACAGGATGATGAGAGAAAGCAACTGCTGTAAATGTAAAAAAATATGAGGCAACCATTCACAGACCACACCCTTGCAAATAAAAGGGGAGACATATTTGATAATATAACACCCTCTATTGGGAGTTACTAGGACACTACATCAACATGAGTCAAAACTTCCAGTTCAGGTGCTTTATTTAAGTCTTCATTAAGGTGTCTTTTAACTTTCCTCTAATCCTGATTCTGGCAACCGATGTTCTTAAAGGCATAACTGATTTATCGCTTCTTTTAGTTCAAATCCATTTGTGGAATATGGATATAATAAGAATCAATTTCAAAATACTGTCATTGGTTTAGGGCCAAAATACATTTCTGATCTTCTCCCCTTGTTATGAACCATATTCAGACCGCTAAGGTCTGCAGCTTTATGCCCCACATATCTTAGAAAAAACTGCAGGTCTGCTATAACTCTCAATTCTTTTCAATCAAGACGGAAGACCTTTCTGTTGTATTTTTTAATCAATTAATGACTTATTATTATGTCTTACACTGCGCTGTAATTTTTTTACTCTTGTATTTTTGTTTTCTATTGAACTCTTTCTAATTTATATTTAACGTATCTCTATATTGTCTTCTGTTGCTTTTATGTTTAGATATTTTACTGAAGATGACACTGAATTACCTTGTTGTTGAATAGTGGTACGTAAATGTGCAGATTGTGTCATTTTTAAGTAAAAGCTCCCTCTTCCTCATTCCCACTTAAAAAGTTTGCTGCTATCTTGTAGGCGAAAAATAAACCGCAGCGTGTATTTATCAACAAGACGTCGCTTTTAACACATACAACAGATCTTTCTAGTTGTACAGTCTCGATCGATTATGTTACAGCCCACTCTAATGTCGTCTGGTCTAATTAGCAGCCAATCTGTGGGATAAAATTGAAATATCGAGAATAGTTGCTACAGAAAGCCAAAATCTGTAAGTGACACGCAAAGCCACATTGCAGAGCTGAGTGTCAAGGAAGTGAACAAATCGAACAAATCCAAACTGACGACAATCTGCAGCAATGAAAGGATCTACTGTTTTAACTGGGAGCTCTAAGTAAACTATCTGTTTCCCAATATATCACGAATATCCTCAAGTTTCGGAGTGTTTACTGACCTTAATGGCTCCACGACAGTTTCTCGTTGTCTTTCGCTCCACTGCTGGAGCCGTGGATGAAAAGTGAAACTACTAAATATGATGTAGCTCGTCGTGTGAACGCGAGGGGGCGACAAAGTCCAGTCTCATTTGGTTAGGTTTCAGCCTGCCACCAATATGTAGCTGAGATCATGCATATTCAGTCAGTCAAATGGTTTCATGTTTCCAACATTTATTATTATTATTATTTTTTGCTTGTGACCCCTTTAAAAAAATATCTTCAGGCCCCTTGTCATTTTTAAGAAGTCTTATAGTTTCTGACTTTCCACCAGGGGATTAAAGAAAGGAAGGATTAAAATAGCCTGATAGTTAATAAAATATTGGTTATCTTATCCCCCTTCTTTCCTACCACAGAAATCATTTTACGACCACTCAGATAAATGTTGTGACCCTTTGGAGAGGGTAAGAACCGTATCTTGAGGACCACTGGATTGTACTTCCTAACTGTATGCAGTATACATTAGTTAAAACTGGCAAAACCTCAACCATTTACAAATGTAAAATGTTACTTATATATGGTTGCATCTGTAGTAACAATGTTGTGTATCAAACAGTAATTTATAATCTATCTACAATCAGAGAATAAAGGTTTTCAGATGTCATATGAGCCTTGTGTTATGGTCTGTAGGCATACGGCTTTTTATTTTATTTTCCTTATACAAAGCCTGTTTTCATAGATTGCAGACATAATGGCAGACATCATAATTTTTGAAAATATGACAGAACATAAATTTAAGCTTTTGCATCCAATTTTATGATCAGATATGTGTAATCCATTGTTTGTGGAAAGTCAAGTTTATGATTTCAATATTTAAAGATCTGACTGGACTACAGATTAGTTCATTTATCAGCTCGATCAAACAAGCAATTCATTTAATCCTTCAATCAAGCCAGATTCTCAAAACAGCCGATGGCAGTAATGCATCTTTACATTATATCCCAACAAGTTCAACAAAAACAAGAGAAGAAGAGATCCGTCTATTGTCCAATCAGAGGATACGTTGCGACCTAGACTGCGCAGGCGCTGTGGCGCAGATATCTCATGTGTTGTGCGTCGTGTCCGGTGGAGGTCATAGAAGTGTCTGAGTTAAACTGAGGTGAGTAGAGAATTGCGAGGTATTTCGAGACTCATCAAATAATTCAAATAATTAATGGTGTTGTCAAACGTGTGCATAGCAATAATTACACTGCGACGTGGAGATGTTTTATATTTATATGACGTTATATCACAAGAGTTGAGTAAGGCGAACACTAGCAACCACTTTGCATGTCTGCCAGCGAGAGATAACATGCGTACAACCACCTGGCGTGCCATTTACACCTGGCTCACACAAGCTTTATTGTCCTTTTAATGTATATTAATTGATTTACGTGTAGTGTTTTGTTTGTTTTAAACTCTATGCTACAGTTATCGCTTTAGTTTTGCTTAGCTCGCCAACTGTGTCAGCTAGCTGATAAGCTAATGCTAACTAGTGAGCTAAGTTAGCTAACACCCACAGCCTTGACATCACTCAGACCAACGCCAAGGCCAACTATTATTGGATGGAAGCAATTTTGTCTAGCTTTCCAAGTGCCATCATAAACATTCAAATAGTTAGCTTTGTGTAGGACTGTTGTTGGTGATGTGTACTAATTGTATCAACCCTTTGTCTTATTTTCACTGTCAATAGATTGCTGTTATGGCCAAGCTGTTTGAGTCCATTGGGAAATTGGGGTTGGCCCTCGCCATCGGCGGAGGTGTTGTGAACTCTGCACTTTTCAATGGTGGGTGCTGGTTGGTTTGATACACAAGAACACACAACTGTAATGATAGTGGTGGTTACTTTATGCTGGGTCAATTCGCATAGTTTTTACCTTGATGGCACACAATTAATTTTTCTGAGTAATCATGAAGTATCAAACAAAGCTACTAAGTAACTAAGGGAAAATGATGTAGTCATCACACTAATCTGCAGCGTCTCAAAATGCGTCTCGGCCATGGACGACAGCTCTCCAGCAATGTAACACAATAGCTTTGAACCAATTACAGTTTATGTCACAAGTTAGGAAAACACAGGCTGAAATAAAAAAAATTCTCAACAAGATGTTTGACATTTGTAAAAGTATAGATTATAAAAACTTTATGCTGTACACACAAATGTTTTGACAGAGAGATTAACTAGCCTTCATCCCACAGTTGATGCAGGGCACCGGGCTGTGATATTTGACCGGTTCAGAGGAGTTCAAGAGGCTGTTGTTGGTGAAGGGACCCACTTCCTCATTCCCTGGGTTCAGAAGCCTATCATCTTTGATTGCCGCTCCCGTCCTCGCAATGTGCCTGTCATCACAGGCAGCAAAGGTACAGTTATTTACTGAACTGTTGTAATGCTGTCCTCACTTTTGTTCATGCAACCAAGTTTGCTGTATGCATTCTCTGAGAATACAACTAGAGAAAGTAAGATGGCAGTGGTAAACATCCTAATCTAACAATGCTATGTTGACCTCTATAACACCCACCCCCCAGATTTGCAGAATGTAAACATCACATTGCGTATCCTGTTCCGGCCGGTGACCACCCAGCTGCCACGCATCTTCACCAGCATTGGCGAAGACTATGATGAGAGGGTGCTTCCGTCCATCACCACAGAGGTTTTAAAGTCTGTAGTGGTGAGTATCAGTCAAAAAGAGCAATTAAAAAGATAAGTGAAAACCTATCTAATGTGTGAGTCTCTTCTCTTTTCCCACAGGCTCGGTTTGATGCCGGTGAGCTCATCACCCAAAGAGAGCTCGTGTCTCGGCAGGTTAGTGAGGACCTCACAGAAAGAGCCTCCACCTTCGGTCTTATCCTGGATGACGTTTCACTGGTATGAAGCTGCTCGCATATTTTCCAATGGTGTTCATGTCATATTTTCAACTGGATTTTAATTTTAAATGCACTTATATTGTGTTCTTTCAGACACACTTAACCTTTGGAAAGGAATTCACAGAGGCTGTTGAGATGAAGCAGGTGGCTCAGCAGGAGGCTGAAAGGGCCCGTTTCGTTGTAGAAAAGGTACCTTTAACATGGAACATCCTTTACCTGTGTATTGAGAATGTCTATATGTAATCTATGGTACAAAAGGTGGAAGGTGTGAATTAAAACAGCTCACACAATCTATTTATCCTTCTAGGCAGAGCAGCAGAAACAGGCTGCCATTATATCAGCAGAGGGAGATTCCCAGGCTGCCTTGCTCATTGCAAACTCCCTGATGGAAGCCGGTGATGGTCTGGTAGAGCTCCGGAAGTTAGAAGCAGCTGAGGACATCGCTTTACAGCTTTCTCGCTCCCGCAACGTAACTTACCTGCCCTCGGGACAGGGCACATTGCTCCAGTTGCCCCAGTGATAACATCTGGCTTCATGTCTACCCCACTCTCGCCATCATCAGCCAATGCAAGAGCCATTGAAGGGGTGGTTGGAGCATTCAATAAAGGAGTCCCAATTTCACATGCATTCCTCCCACTCTTTCTCTAACCAACTCTGGACTGGGCCCTGCTGATAGCAGCGTGGTGGTAGTCAAAGTGAGCAGTCTGCAGTGCATTTATGAAGTCCACACCCATGTGTGAGGAAGTGGAGGGTAACCCATATATAGTATTTGGTATTGAAAAGAATCAACAATGCACTAAATTCTCTCAAGATATTTCTTTGCTGCATTGTGATTCAGAGCAATCCATATATGGAAAGCAACATTAAACACATTTTAACATCAGGAGGAAATTGTTATTCTGAGAAAATAAAAGATGACAATTTATGAATGATACTGTGTTGTGCTGTAAAGTATCATAAATTGTGTAACTACGTATATTCAAATCTCTTTGATTCACTGACATAACTGACTACAGATTATTTGTTCATTTGACTTTGGTGTTCTGACTTGCAAGAGGAATTAAATGTCTGGAATACATCTGTCTCAAATTATTGTTTCTAGAATAATTTCAGCACCCCCATTCACTTAGAATGTGCCTCAGAAAGTAGAGGATGATCTTTCATTCTTTTCAGTGATTGCTGTGTCCTAAGTTTTTTTTTTGTCTGAAGTTTGAAGAAAATGTAAGCCCTACATTTAAGAAAATTGTGTTTCTAACTCCCAGTGGTCAAGCTTGTTCAAGACGTCAGAGGTGAATGTACAGTACAGTATTCTCTATTGAGTGTAAATAAGTCTACAGAAGGATGCATCAGATTTCTGGCCAGTTACATGTAACAATAATGGAGAAGAGCAGTCATTTCAGTTATGGTGGTATAAGTAATGCAATGTTTTTGAAAATAATTGGGCAGAAATTAAAACCTTGATGGACCTATTGAAATAATTAAATAAAATTACTTTTAGACAGCAGCACGGTTGAAATTAAGATAACAGATTTTTTTTAAACTTATTGTTTGCATTACCACAGATATTTGTATTTAAGGAAGATATTTCACACTCAAAAAAAATTGCAGATGTCATTTTCTACATAATTCTCCTGCCTTTTTGGGAGGGTGGGTTGGAGTAACAAGGGTGTAGTCAATTGGGATTAGTTGGATAATGGCTATTTCTCTCAAAATTGTGCTTTCAGATTTAGGATAACTCACAAAATCAAACATGACCAAACCTTGTATGTTGAGATTCATCATAAAATCTGCCCAACATAGATGTACAAACAGTTTAGAAATAAGGAGAAAGTTTTCTCAAATTTTGCCACAAACTGAGTGGTATTTTTATCTTTTTTTTTTTTTTATCCGTTCAGTGTAGATGGAATTTGGTGTTTGGTCACTTTCCTGTCAGTCTCCATTGAAACAAATGGAAATAATACACTATACAGTTTACTGGGACGCGTCATCATGTGTTCATTCCAAAAAAAACCGTAATGTTAAAAACCTTAACGTAGGACTCATAAAACTGAAGAGGAATCAATATCAAAGACTATGAGTTAATGGTAGAAATATGATAAATTTGTTTCACTTAGGGTTTTTTCCCTTGAGAGGATAAAACGATCCTCAGGGTCTCATTATTATTTCATCAATTTCACCTCAGTGCGTGTGTGCGCGCGCTGTGCCCTGTCTAGTTTGGAGGGGAGACGAAAAGAATTCAGAGCCAGACACGCTGCCGCGCGCTTGCCCAGACAGCGGCCTGAATGCCTGGGATGAGCGCGGGACGGCGGTGGTACGCGCGAGAGCTTGTCCGGGCCACGTAGCGAGGCTGAAAACACCAGTGCGCACGCAGGTATCTCCGCAACCCATTACGCACGTTAACATATTATCTCCCGCATTTTGCACAAAAACATAGTCACCGTCGTCCCTTCTAAATGCACATCCGCGAATGTAGAGGGAGAGCGAGCGAAAGAAGTGCGCGTGAAACCCCGAATGTGTGCAACTCCGATTGCTCAAACGAAAGAGGGAGATCGCCCTCGACGGAGGTAAGCCAGAAAACCAACAACGAAATATTGCTATATAACTTAACCATATGCACTTGCATGTATGTCAAGCATGACAGTCAATGGGAAAAGCACACGCAGTTAGCCGGCAGCCGGTGACCGGAGCTGCCGTAAGAATTGTCCGAGAGCTGAGCTAGCACTGACTTTGTGACACTGTCGAGTTGAGTAGGTTTGTTAATACAGCAGTCAGGGGTTTTGTTTGGATAGCAGACCTTTCATTTTGCACGACAAGAAACGGATAACAAACCATGTCATCAGATTTTTATTTAGCTTTCATGCGGGTCCGATAACTGTCACACTTTACCCTTCAAAGTGAAGTATTGATTTTAAGTGCAACGATAATGCTACATATCTGACGTCGGTGCTAGCTTTAAGCTAACTAGCCCCAATGTGGGCGGTTTTGGGTTAAAAAAGTGAAACTCCCCTGTTTGTTGTTAGCTAATACATGACAGTAAATACCAGCTATTAGGGGTTATAGGATATGTAGGGTAATGTGGTTGTTATTGAGGTTTAATACCTTAACTATCCTGAATTTTTTTATGGGCTGCATATTGAGCTAATGTAGCCAAGTTAGCTTGTCATGTGTATGTAGGTGAGTACCTCCACAGTATTGCTAGCTTGCCAAGGAGCCTAAGTTGGTCGGGCCTGCAAAGTGTTACTGCTGTTCGATGCATACAATTTCATTTTTCTTTTAAAAAGGTCTTTGCTTAATAAACACTGCAACGTTAACTCAATGTCATGTAGCTGAAATGATTGGCCGCATCAATATGTGGCTCTATAAATCTAGAAAGCAGCTGCGGTACCATGTCTTGTTACTTCCCCACATTATATTTAGTGTTGTAACCTCGGTTGCCAGAAATAGCAGGCTTATTGGACGCAGTCCTTACCGTTTGTATTTCAGTCATGTTTCAGTATTTTTTTTTACAGTTCTAAACAAGTATTTAAACATAAAATCCATGTTTGTTGTCCCATGTTATAGTTTCCGGTTTAGAATAGAGTGAACATCACTGTCAGGGCTGGCAGTGTCTCTCTCCGTGCAGTAACAACAATAAAGTTGTTATGGGACAGGTTAGGGCTGGTAGAATTCTCTACTACTTTTCCATGATACCTCAGCTGATTTATACCAAACCAAAAACATTAGCTACTGGTCTATGACCCGATTATGGGCTTCAGGGCCAAATGCCTACAGATGCATGGAGCACCCCTGCAGTGCACCACACAGTGAGCTGGTTAAGGTCTTATGAGTTTGGACAGAGCGAGGAATGTGAACCCTCACACAGTCCTCTACAAGCTGTGAAAGGGAAAGCTCATTAAAGTCTAGACTTGAGAGGAAGCATGGATTTGAGGAGCACTGCTTAATCATAAGAGGCAAACGTGACACATTTTCACTGCTCCAGAAGTCTCGTCTTCTTTACTGTCACAAAGCAAGCACTTGTGAACACTTGCACTATTTAACGTTGGTTGAAGAGTAGTATAGTACTTTTTCAGTAAAGCTGCCGTCCTGTGTCGTTCAACTGTTAGGCCACCGAGGCATTTGTGTGGTATGTGACTGGCTTTGTGGCTTACCGCATATGAAATGAGTTTTGGTTTCCCGTCTTGTCTCTGTAGCGTGATGGAGGAAGGCAGTGAACTAGTTATTGTGGAACTAACTTTGATTTCTGGCCATGTTTTTGCTAAGCATTAATTATGCTTTGGATTACCTAAATGGCCTGTCAGAGAGACATTAATGTATGCACTTCTCTCTCTTTTTGCACCAGGGTGCAAAGTTCATATTTGAAAGCTGTCCTAACCTAAAGCTAGCTGTCCTAAAAAGGCAGTTCGTCATGGTCAACGCTCCAACTGGTTTGACCTCCCGATCTGACAAAGTGATTGTGTAGACTAATTAGTTGTGATATTGAGAAATTGGCGCCACACTTCATTCCCACATCAAAGGACTGCACTGTCACTGTAAGTGAAACTCTGAAATGATTCATCATTTGTAAATGATCAGCGGTTGGAAGCATTTTACTCTATATTGGTTACATAACCACACCGTGTTTGTTTATTTGCACATGTGCAGCAGGAAATTAACACTTTTTCATTAGTGTTAATTTGTGAATACCAAATTAAATACACTCTTAAAGTTAAATGTTGTACATTCATTCAGTCCTGCAAACGTTTATTTTAAACATGCATGTAATTGTAAAAGAATGCTGTTTGCATGTCAAGGTAGGTAAATGGACAAATGGCATTTATATTCCTCTGTCATCTAGGTGCGGGATAATCTATTAGGCTTTGTGTCTAAGGCTGCCATATGAGTTGAGTTGCTCTGTCTTGCAGAGCTCTGTCTCCCTCCCCCTGTGGTCTTAATGCTCCCAGAGCTGCTGTCCAAATTCTCAGTAAGGAACAGTCAGCGTGAATAGGAAGACAGGTGTGTCTATATTTGTGTGGATAGTCCAATTTTACTTAAATGTCTTTCTCTTGTGCATGCAACTCTGGTAGAACATTGATTAGTAGATGTTTGACTAGATTTTAATCTAGCAAATATCATTTAGCTCCATCTGCCTTGGTGAGATGAAGTGACAGGAGTTCCCGAGTTTGTGCTTTGACACGAAAGATTATTAAAGATTAAAGATTATTGAGAATCAATTTGATCAGAATTGAAGTTGAGATTAAATGTTGAGATACACAAAAGATTGTGAGTGAACAAAGCTGAAAAAATATTTGAGATCAAAATCGTTGAAAGAATGAGTTTTTTGTTTTTTTATTATACTAAGAGCAGCTACTTCTCTGTTTTAATTAGAGTCGGTGTTGAACCTCAGTATTTAGAAGTTAGGAGGACTGTAGTGAAAATAACCACAGATGAAAATAACACTTGTGTGACGAAAACTGTTCTGGGAAAAAAATTATAATATATGCTTTTTGCTAACTGTGATCAATCTTTGTGATTGTAACCGTCCACATAGTCAGGATTATCGTGTTTGCCATCATTGCATTGTGCTATACTTAGCCACTGGTGATCCCATCCTTTGCACTCATCTCTTGCTCCTTCTCTGACACTCATTGAAATACCTCGTTAATCATGACTGTATTGTAAAGATCAGAACAAAGTCGCCTTCGTGAGACCGGGGGGGCGGTGTTTGAATATGAAAGTCCCTTTTGTCTTATTTATGTTTCTGTGTAGACGTTGCAGCGTATGTGTTCAAAGAAATAAACCATAAGGCATTTATGAAGACATAGAGAGGGGAGGATGTTTGCTTTCTCTTAGAAAGGAAATGTGTTTTTTGTTTCTTGCTCTGGGAGGATTTCTAGTTAACAAACTGCCATTGTGCACTCTCATTATGTCAAAGTAGTGTGTAAGGGTTTTTTAGGTCAACCTTCAGCCATGAACACCATCGGCATAGAGAAACATGAAGAACATAGAAACTCCATAAAGACAAGTAAAAAAAAAAAAAAAAATAGATTTGCTATCACACTATCTTTTTCATTTTTAACTTGCATGATGAGGTTACTGAAGGTCACCAACTGTGCAGTGCTGAAGTTTCATTGAAAGGTTGAAGTACAGTTTCCTGTGGTAAGATTTGCAATACAAGCTCCTGAGCTGTGGTTAAACTACACCCTCTAACCATCAATGGGAGGTATGTGTGCATGTTAGTGGGTAGCTTAAAAAAAAGGGTCTAGTTTTGATTGTGCATGTATTTTTGCAAAGATCGTTCTTATTAACAATTCCAAAATGTACACTGGAAAGATATGGAAATAGCCATGATGTAGTGAAGTTCTAAACTGGAGCAATTATTTATTCATTGTGAAAGAATGAAATTGTAGGTGATGTAAAGTGATCGCATCTATTTTATGGTCCTTTGCAATAACTATTGTGTTGTAAAGAAGCATTTCTAGCTTTTCTGCTCAAAAACATGTCAAAAGTTTTGACCATCTTCAAGAAGAAATTTGACATCTTGCGTGACACGTCTCAGTGGGGAGGAATAATGTCTTTTTGTGTTTTCTTTTGTAAATATGCTCTACATAATTGAGCTGCAACAGTTAAAACTGTTTAACTATTAAACTAATAGCTAATTGGATGACCCTGATGAAGGCCACAAGTCGAAACGCGTTGGTCTAACAATAAAGTTGTTCGTTTACTGCAAGTGTTGCTGGAGTTTTTTGCCTTTTGACTATTAAACTAATCACCAACTATTTTGATAATTGTTTAATCTTTTTTTCTTTTCTTTTTTAACAAAACAAGACATTTGAGGTTTTTTCACATTTTATGGCCTAAACAAGTAATTGAGAAAACGATCAACAGATCATCATTAGACTCATTAGTTGCTGCCCAAATATTAAGATGATGTATTATGGTGTGTAAGTCCAAAAATCCAGTTATCTCTGCATAGTCAAAAATGTATTGTGTTTCAGAAATATGTATTATCTGTTAAATTGAACTCGCGCTTCTTTTGTGAAGGCTGTGGTTTTCACTCCTACACACAACACTGAAACATTTGTGGGCAACTGTGCAGCTCAATGATGACAATATAGCTATAGTTTCACTTCAGACTCTCTTGTGACTCAAGACAGAGGAAGAGCTGCCCTTCTAATCTCACCTATATTTTTTCTCCTTGTTTCTTCTGTCTGATCTCATAGGTAATGCACGGCAAATGGCTCTTCAAGCAGAACACAGAAAACCTTACAGCAGCTCCATGTCTGGCATTCAGCTCATCTTTACCTGTTCTGCAGTTTGAAGACACTGGCACCCTGCAGGGCAGCAGTCTTCAGAGAAACTGACTCTAGCAGCTGTCTTCTCCTCACACACCAACTCAAAAGCAATTTAGCGCCAGACATTCGGCATCAAAGACAATGAGCCTTTGATTTAGCAGATTTTCAAGTATATGGAACAAAACTTGGAACAGATTGTATGTCTTTCCAATTGCTTTTCCTACCTCGGACAGAATGGATGCTCTTTTTGAATCAGGTTGACTGTCTGTCACCTCATCCCCTCCTTCCTGTCTCTTCAGTAGAAGGAGGGTGGGGGATTGGTGTGGCATCCCCTGCCCCTCCTTATAGAGTAGGCTCCTCTACCTAGGCACCATATCAGTTACTCTTATCCATTGCCTTGAGCTCCTACCAAATCCATTCCCTCTTCCTCTTAATGAAATCCTGCAAGGGCCTCAAGGAAGAGGTTTCCGTCCCTAGCCTTGGCGGGATGTCACAGGAGGAAGGACGCAGAGCGCCAGTGTCCCAGTCTTTCTATCACTCCCCTAACCCAGATCTGGACTTGACAGGCAAGCTTTATAAGAGGGAGATTGGTGGTAAGCCTTATTCTGTGTTAGTGGGCAATAAAATGGCAGCCAAGACATCCATGGGAGATCAGAACATTGGTCAGTTGCCCACCCAACATGTGACTCCACAGCAACATCAGCAGTATTTCAGAGAGGGAGGAGCAGGGCAGGAAATGGGGTTGCAGGGGTCCCAGGCTGGCAACGGCGACACCTCTGACAACACCGAAGATGATGATGACGACGACGATGAGGAGGAGGAGGAAGAAGAGGGTGAAGACGGGGAGGAGGGGGACTTCAAGCGTGAGCAGATCATTGTCGAGGTTAACCTGAACAACCAGACACTTCATGTATCCAAAGGGGACAACAAAACTGGAACCACAGCTGATGACTCTGAAAGAGCTGGGAGTGATGAGGAGGAGGAGGAGGAAGAGGAAGAGGAAAGCCCTGATGATGATGAAGAAGAAGAAGAAGAGGAGGAAGATGATGATGAGGAAGATGAGATTGAGAGTCAAAGAACGAGGTCAAAGAGGGCCCGTCGCAGCGCGAGTAGCTCAGCAGCTCCCAGCCATCCGCGGAGGAAAAGCCTCAGAACGGCTCTGAGCTCTGCTACGGCTGGAATGACCACCAGGGGGCGACAGAAGCGCATGGAGCCTCTAAAGACCAAGCGCAGGTCGGCCAGATCGGCCTCATCGTCTGCCAGTTCCACGACAGCGGGAGGGAAAGCAGAGGTGGAGGAGAAGGAGATGCTGGCGTGTGAAAAATGCCCCAGAGTGTTTAACACGCGTTGGTACTTGGAGAAGCACATGAATGTCACACACAGGCGAATGCAGATCTGCGACAAGTGTGGCAAAAAGTTTGTCCTTGAGAGTGAGCTGGCCTTACACCAGCAGACAGACTGTGAAAAGAACATCCAGGTAAAGCCCAAGTGGTCAAGGAGTTCATTTCCAAAGGTCACCGTATTATTTGATTGCTTTGAAGGATTAACCTGGTTTTATTTTCCACCAACTACAGTTAAAACATAGCTGTTGTATTTGTCGCTATACTTAGTTTAAAAAACTAGCAACAATGAGATTGTGATCCGAGAGTGAAGTAAAAGTAATAATAAGTTTAATAGTTTCATACATGGATTAAATTTGGTTTTACTTCTCTAAAACTGAAAAGGGTGATTGTGTGTTAATACCCAAGGGTCATTTGGCTGATTTGAATAGCTCAATTTAGCCCCTTGATTTGTTGAACTTGATTTGCATCCTGAGTTTTTAACATCTGACAACTACTATTGACACATTCAGACTGCAGGCAAATCAGATTTCAAAGTTGTTTGTTACTCAGTCAGATTATTATTATTTTTTCTTTAAATAATGGTGTGAACAGCTCAAAAATCCACTGCAGTGTTAGGGCCACTTTGATTTAAAAAGAAAATACAACAAAAACTGAGATTTTCAGAATTAAGTCAAAATATTACAAGAAAAAAAGTCATAATTTTATAGAGAGAAGTTTTAATACTACAAGAATGGAAAAAAACAACAATATGAGAATAAACTTTTAATATAACGAGGAAAAAAAGTTTAAAGTCATGAGGAAAAAGTCATAATATTAAAAGAATACTTGTAAAGTCATGATTTTGGGCTCCATATCAGAGGGGAAATATTAAAGTCTCATTAGGGTCAAAATGAGGACCATGGAGTATCTTGTCAGGTTATACGTTAGTAAAGGTTTCACACATTATTCTAAATATCAGGACTTTGAAAAGACGGTGTAAGAAACTAGGTCAATGTGGCCCTAATACTTTGTAGTACGCATCTCATGGAATCTAAAGTGTTTTCTGATTGAAGCCACTTTCACACGTGGTCCTCAATCAGACACAGATATAAGTTTAGCTGTTGCAATGCAGGCGACATCAGCCTGAACAGTCATATCAGTTCTTGCAGCTTTAACGGCACTCTTCGCCCTGACCTGAGCGTCTTCCTGCTAGAGTCTGGTGGAGAGTTGCTGACAAACGTAGTTAAAAGTAGACCTTGTCATCCTGAAGTTTTGGATGAAATCTATTTGTGAAGCCAGTCACTTCAGCATCCTACTGGTCTTGGCTCCAACTGGCACACACACACCCCTTTTAATAGAGGTAGTATCCATTACTCTACAAAAAGTCATGATTGAAAATTCGGCTCCGCCTCGTTATCATCGCCTCGTGAATTTGCTGGCTTCTATTGCACGTCAACTCGTAAATTAACTTGTATGCTGTCATCAGTGGCCTCTGTGTTTGCACATATGGGTCAGTTTAAACTGGAATTGGATGATGGCCACATTTAAAATGAGTAGCCAAACAAAAATGTCAGATCTGAGCAGTGAATCTAAATTCAGCACCAAAAAAAAAATCATCCCCTTGGACGTTATTCATGTTTTATTAAGAACAGTGAATTACAACAGCTTGAATTGCAGTTTCTGATCAGCTGAAAAAGATCATCAAATCGATCCTAAATGAAGCTCAGATCTAATGCAAAATACCTGATTGCATAAGTATTCACCCTCTTCTACTCTGCAACACCAAAACCATCACTGATGTAATCAAGGTGTTTGTTTTTTTAAAAATCTACATAAGTTGAATGGATATCACCAGTCTGGAGACAATATATGAAAAGTGATTATGAGGTTTGACACATCTTTATCTGAATGGTTTGACAGCTGATTAGTCAATTTACTGGATCATTATTATATCATGAAGTCAGAGGATCATAAAACAAATCAGAAAAGCAAACTTCTTTTTTTTTTTTTTAAACATGATAGCACAATGTAACTCTTGTTTTGAACAGGATGCCTTTAACAATCTGTGTGATTAAAAGCACGAGTGATGCTACCAACAGGCCTCTGGCAGTTCTGACAGCTCTACGTTTTATCTTTCACATAAAAAGATTTTTTTTTTAAATAGAAAGACACTGTTGGATAGAAAAATCTCACATGATAGTTGAGATGTATATCGTATTTAGTATTTTATGTCTGTTTTTGCCACTTCTGCAAATCAAATTTCCCATTTGTGGGACAATAACAGTCTGAACTGAACTGAACTAGACGGCTAGACAAAACAAAGAAGTCTCTTTAATATGATGACACCAAAAAAAAAAAAAGAGCTTCCCTGTTTTATGAAATGCTTCGGTTTGGGTGTTTTTATGTTTGGCAGCAGCATGATGCTTGTCAATATGACTTTCTACTTGAGGCCATGCAGTCAGCGAGACAACTGTCAAGTGCCTAAGGTGGTCTAAACTGGAAGCCAGTTGAGAATTTGGGCAGTTTTGCAAAGACAGATTGAGGGAAAACTACAGTTTCCAGATTTCCAAAGCTGATATTCCATTAAAGTTCACTAAATTCAGGCTGAATAAATTGCTTGGTAATTTTATTTATCTTGAAATTAAAGTGTCTGTGTGTTGATCAGTGTCCAAGCAGGTTTAACACACAAATCACATTTAAATTAGCTTTAAAAAAAATGTTAATTCAGGAAATTAGACCTATTGTTGTTGGGTTTTTTCACCAGCAGAG
The DNA here is from genome assembly GCA_037577475.1 of Chaunax sp. Z400. Lineage (NCBI taxonomy): Eukaryota > Metazoa > Chordata > Actinopteri > Lophiiformes > Chaunacidae > Chaunax > Chaunax sp. Z400. The sequence continues at coordinate 23,795,565 of CM075197.1, forward strand.
GGAGCTAAAGTACCAAGAAACCATTTTGACAAATAAGAGCTTTCTCATGGTGATCAGGTTTTTTTTTTTAACTCATTTATCAGCAACAACAGTCATAATGGGTTTGTGGGTTTTTTTCTACTTTTGTGTCCTTCAGTGTGTCTCCTGCAACAAGTCTTTCAAGAAGCTTTGGTCGCTGCATGAGCACATCAAGATTGTGCACGGCTATGCAGAAAAGAAGTTCTCGTGTGAAATCTGTGAGAAGAAGTTCTACACTATGGCACACGTCCGTAAGCACATGGTTGGTAAGTGGGGCCCCTATTGTGCTGCACCACTAATGTCTCCTACGGGTGTTGTGAGCCACCACACGGCTCTCGGTTCAATAAGACCGAACCACAATAATAAGGAGAGACGTGTTTGTTTCCTTATCGGATCATGAGATACATTTATTTTAATTTCACATTCATATATTCTGCAGATGTCTCAGTATTGTTTTTTCCACTCTCTTTTTATCCCTCTCTCCCTCCAAACCCAGCACACACTAAGGACATGCCATTCACCTGTGAGACATGCGGGAAGTCTTTTAAACGCAGCATGTCTTTAAAAGTTCACTCACTGCAGCATTCTGGGGAGAAGCCCTTCCGTTGTGAGGTAAGAGTCACCAACTGTATCCTTGTTCACACTTCCTGCTGAATCCATTCGGGGGACAAGAGCAGAGTGGTCAGTCCGTGAACAGATTCTGGCTTTTTGCTCACTGTGATTGTGTCTGTTGAAAGTAAAGGGCACTGCTACACAGACAAAATTCATTTCTAAACAGGCCGTGCGACTAGAGAACAGGATTCCCACACATGGCACTAAAAACATCCCAAGGAGAAGCAGCTGGAATGGTGTTTGGGAGGTTTGCTGTGCTTTGAGCAAATTGTTCTTCAGTGTGATCACACACACACACACACACACACTTTGCTCCATTCACACACAGTCTAATATATTAAGAGGAATTTTAAAACTGGATGAAGGTTGTTTTCTTTTTTTTTCTGCAGTCATTTCTTCTTTCACACTTTGACCTGCGGCTGCTGTTGAAACATTTATTGCAATGTGATGTCATTCACTGATCAGAGAAGACATAAGACTGAGACATCCCAACCAGACATTCTACAATTTTCTAAGCAGCTTAAATTCCACAGCTCTTTATTTTAATGTTCTTTTTTTTTCTCTTCTGTTATCTCTTACTCTTCATGTTTTATCTGAACTACCCATCTTTTATTCTTTTTCCATCTCTAAATGGTGTACATTAGTCTCTGCATCCTTATTAACTTCTTTTTGTTTCATCAGTCACTTGTACAGCACCTTGAATGACATGCAAATTGTTGGAAAGGCGCTGTATAAATAGAGTTTAATTTGATTTATATAATGTCACTGGAGTCATGGTGTGCATTGTTGGTCATAAGCACATAACTTATCACCATTTTCCTTGCTTGCCCTTTTTAATGCACGCACAGTACTTTCAGCTGAATTCAGAATTGGAAGTGGTAGATCGTTTAGAGTGGAGTGACGCTGAAGGTTACCGGGGTTTTTTTGTTTTTTTGTTTTTTTTTCCCTTGTGTGCCTCAGAAGGAGCCTCAAGGTAGTTTTCACTCATTAGTTTGAGCGGAGGAAGCATCTGTGCCATGTGGTGTGTGAGCAGCCCAACTTAGTCGGCTTTATTCTGTTGGTTTCTTCAGTGTGAAGCCACGCTGTGTATTTTGAATAGTCCGTCTCAAATATTGGCAAACCACACAAACACAGTGCACCAATGATGTGGAACATAAGATAGATGTGGAACCAAATGTTCTGTCTTTGGGGGGGTTTTAGCAAACATCTCCTCTGGGTGTATTTTGTCACGTTGTGTTTTAAGGATTTCCAGGCGTATTTCTGTTCATGAGTGTTGATCGTCTGTCAGTGGGAATTTGTTAGTTGGGGTGCTTTCCTCCCCGTCAGAGGCCTTTTCGTGTCCAGCTGCTTGAAAGGACTGCACACGGGGAACATGTGTGCATGGGTGGAGCTGCTCTAATTAAATGTTTGAAGTCATCTTTCACTCTAACATGTAATTACATGCTTATTAAGGGTGTATATAGTGTGTAGGCCTTTCTCCGCAGTCATCTGACTCTGCAGTGCTATATGGAGACTGCTATTTTTCCTTTATATATATATATATTTAAACATGTGGGGCCATTATAAATATGTCACAGAAGGAAAGAACCTAACCAAGCCTCATAATACATTGTGGTCACATGCACCCAAATAATCGGGTCATTGTTAGTTTGCTGCAGTAACCTAATTTCTCAATGCCACACATGTATAAATGAGAAACCTCCTCCCTTTATCAGATTAAGGGATTAATAGAAATCCTTTTAACCCAAATTAACTTATTGGGAAATCTGATATTGTAGTCATGTATATGGTTATCTTAAGCTGGGCTCCCTCTAAAGCAAAATAATTCAGTGCAGTTATTAAATCTAAAACTGAAACACTCACTTTGCTGTCTTTACTTAATCTCGCGGAAATCTGGTTTCTTGTGCGCAGGCAAGAAGTAAATGTTTACTTTGTGCAGATTTTACAGCAACATATCTGTAAATAAGATCACATAACTTTTAAGTTGTTCTAACTTATTAATGCTCAAAAGTCTATTACCCTTCATGAGTGTTTTTAAACTTGGTAAAGGAAACATTTCCAACAAGGCATATAACTGACCTTAAGAGGAGTATGTGAAAGAGTTTGTGAGTTTATGCGTGTTCGGACATAAATGTGTTGCCGTAAGTGTTTAGTTTGCATGTCTGCATGCTGACCTGTTGTGTGCGTGTTCTCTGAATACCTCTGTTGTCTCTGTCTCTGTTGAACTGTAGAACTGCGATGAGCGGTTCCAATACAAGTACCAGCTACGCTCCCACATGAGCATTCACATCGGACACAAGCAGTTCATGTGCCAATGGTGCGGCAAAGACTTCAACATGAAACAGTATTTTGATGAGCACATGAAAACACACACAGGTGAGAGAGATAAGTTTGGCTTTCAACGTGCACCCATTTTCTTGCAGACAGACCAGTTCCAGTTTTTATAGGGGGTGGTTTTTTTATTCCTTTCTGACCCACAAGCATCTTCAGCAACTTTTGGAAGGAAGTGAGGAACAAACCTACTTCTAGTTTCAAAGCTCTTCAAGTGCAGAAACTGCAAAGCTCTGTAGGAAACTATGAATTTAACCCATGTAGAGACTGGAAGAACGAACGACGAGGTTTAAATTTAGTTCCAAGGCTATTGTTCCTACCCAGCAAGACATTTCTCTTCCAGAAGCTCATTGACAAAGGCCCGGGACCCAACAGAGCCGATTTATGCTCAACTGAAAACAGTAGACACAGCATATATCGAATGATTTATCTCATCGTCATTGATTGTTGTAAACATTCGCTCATTCTGAATTTGATGCCAGCGACATCGTTCAAACAAGTTGGGGCGGTGGCACCAAAGGACGGTGAACTCTTTCTAGAACTGGTTCAACACACTTTGTTTTGACTGTTGTTAATCAAGCCGCCCAGTCTGTGTAGATTGTTTGTCTGTGAACTGGACACACATGGGAACCTAAAATTGCGGAGTGGATCCGCACAAAGTAGCAGAGCCTGGAATTTGTTTTTCCAATGTCTTTTAACATTGCGAGGTAGAGCCATTACACATAAAGTACTGGTTGGGCATGTGGCAGGGAAGAACTCAATGAATTTTGGGGTTAAGGTTCAATTTAATTAAAAGGGACTGTTGGGCCTTGATGAAGGTATTTACTCTGCTGCGTGCCCTCAGTAGAAATGTTAGATGTTATGTTATTACTGCCTTTTGCGAACCTAAATAAGGATACTGTAAAGTTCTGAGATGAGAACTTTGCTAAACTACAATGTTCCTGGAATCAGTCGGCAAGCCAGTCACCAAACACTAAAAAAGGAAAGACAGGAGATGTTTCCAAGATGAACATTATAGTGGTGAGCAGAGAGACATCGCCCAGTTTTTGTAATGAGAGGGATGTTCTCCATCAAAGAGGAGACTTGCATATGTTGCGGCTTATAATGACTACCTCTGCACATGCTGTATTACATCCTGCTGATTTTTGGTCCCTGCTGCATTTGCTATTTCCAAGACCAAACCCAGCAGTGCAGCTTGTACAGCCTTGCATGTCGTGGGTGGACACGCTGCTCTCCGTTGGCCCTCACGTTATATTTGTGATGTGTAATTACCCTACCCTCTGCTTTGCCTGCCACTAGCATCAAATTTAGCCTCCTGCAGGAGGAGACACACCCAGTCGTAACCTGTAATAGGCAGCACACATGTTAAACAGAAACTCCCAAAGTTTGTTTTTCTGCATTGACATTGTAACGTAACCCTTAGAAAAGACGAGCACATTAGCCGTCACCGTTTCATATTCAGTTGGTGTGGAGCGCCACGCATACTGTGCCTGGATGAGCCAGTCGTTCAGCAGCCGGTTAATAGATGGCTGTGTGGGTGGTAGTTTGCGCATTCAGTGGCTCCATGGAGGGAGGTTAATGAGAGAGGCATTCCAAAGGAGCTTCTGTTGTTCACTTTCACATCTCTGCTCCTCAAAGTGTGAATTGTAATAGCTTCCTGCAGAGCGGGTGGGTTGTCAGCAGAGACCCTCAATTCAAGATGGCAACTGATTAGCATTTTAAAAGAGAACTGCTCTCAGTAGAGATAAATGTTTCAAATGAAATAAAGTGAACCTTGTAATTTGGAGAGGCGTAATTAGGTGATTATTTAAAAATTTGACATTCGACATGAAAGGGTTTGACTCTGATGCATCATTATTTTCACTGTGTAGCTGCAATTTTTTTTTTTTTTTTTAATTGATACAATCTCTTTCCTCCTCTTTTGTTTTCTGAATCTGTGCAGGAGAGAAGCCTTTCATCTGTGAGATTTGTGGGAAGAGCTTCACCAGCCGGCCCAACATGAAGCGCCACCGCCGCACCCACACTGGGGAGAAGCCCTATCCCTGCGAGGTGTGCGGACAGCGCTTCCGCTTCTCCAACATGCTCAAAGCACACAAAGAGAAGTGTTTCCGGGTCACCAGCCCCGTGGTTCTGCAGACCAGCGCCCCTCCTGTGCCTGTCCGAATCTTTGCCAACACCTTCTCCTCCTCGTCTGGTCCCGGTCCCTCAGCTGCCGCCCCGGCCAACACCTCGGCACCCATGGGTCTCAGTCCGACGGGAGGTCCCATGCCTCCGCGAGGCCCCGTGGGACATGCATTCTCCCACGTGCAGCTCCACTCAACCCCCTCTCACCATCATCCTCACCCCACGACAACCCAGCAACACCTCTCAAACACGCCCCAACACGCCCCATCTCACCCCCACCACCACCTGGCCGTGCCCCCAGTGTCTCACCTGCCCCCACCGCCGGCCCTTTTCAAGAGTGAGCCCTTAAACCACTGTGGGCACGAAGACAACAGCTACCTGCACCATATGGCTCCCCCTGACAAGGGGTCCGGGGCCCCACAGCACCACTGAACTGTGGTTCAGCCCTGCAGGCCCATACTCAATCACGCCTTGTTTCTCCTCTTCCCATAGTCCTGCATCTGTATCTCAGTTCCTAGGCCTGTGATATATGGGTGCTCAAGCTAACTATACACACCTTTGTATTTGACTTGGACTGACACACCCTTAGTGCATGTTATTTAAGTGGGCACCTGCTTAAATCAAGGTCAACTGACAAAGATTTTCAAACCTTTACAATTCTGGGACATTTTCCTTCCAAATCTACACAAAATGATGTGAGAGTCCTTTGTCTGTACATTGATGGGTGTAAAGTATCTCAGTTTCATCAAACGCTGCTGATGGAAGTCAATGTATGTATTACATGAGCATCATGGATCATCAAAGATCAGTATCATTGAACTTTCCTCTTTATGTCAAGTTGACTTGCGGTTGCACATTGGTCAGGACTTTTGCTGTCTGCGCAGGTCCTCCCCAAAGCAATATTCTACCTGTCCTCTCGTACTGCAGAGCCTCGGCCCAAACAAAATTGTTGAATGAATGTTGTCACTGGTTCTGCTTGAACCTTTCACCTGAGGCTGAGGCATTCTGTCAGAAGAGCAACAGCAGTAGTTGTGCAAGACTGAAGTGCCATCAGTTACAGTATAAAGGCGGAGAGGGATTTTTTTTGTAAAGGACATTAGAAAAAAGGTTTTGTAAAGTAGATGAATCTAGAATCTAGATTCATATCATGGTTAAATGGTGCTTTTCATTCCAGTACATAAAATATTTCTTAATTTTGATTTTCCATCTGATGTTCATATGTGTAATATAACAGAATAACTGTATTGTATCACACAAAACACATCTTGCCAGAGTGGCTTTTTTTTTTTTTTTTTTTTACAAAGGATTTGAGGTTTGACTCGATTATTTTGTGATGAAAAAAAAAAAATCAAGTTATGCAGGAATTGCCATAGATGCTCACACTTGCCCAAGCACACACTCAAAAGACCACATGGTCACTGATATACTCGCTGTGATCAGTGGCACCTCAGCTTTTAGTACTTTTGGTCAACAGATGCTTTTAGATAACAGATGACTGTCAGATACTGCCACTGTGAGGGGCCACTCACATGGCCCCGTCAGGATTTACCCCACTTTCCTTCGCTGCTCTGTAAACGATACGGGTTACCATGTTAAAGGTCATTTGACACAAATAGTATACACACCTGGGACCTTTTACATCACAGTTCTTAACAGGCAATTATGCATATTCCTCTCAGTCTATATTCCACGGTTTGGTGTGGGGCATTGTAATGTTAGGGTTTGTTCATGACTTTCATCGTGGTGACATACTTTCACCCACACAGGCAAACAAATGATGGCTTTTGAGTGTCACGTTTTTCTGTTTCCTCATCATTTGCTTCATTTTAAGCTAATTAATGGTTCTACAGTGTAGATGCACTGTCATTAGCACATGGTGGGAAATGTCAGGATGAAAGGCAATTTGTAATACTTCGACTGACAGAGCAGCATTCATACATGTGATCAAGTCCGTGTGGGAAATGACATTCATCAATGTAATAGCCGATGGTGTGAATGTTCTTTGTTTAAGCATAGATGATTGGGAAGTACTTGGCGGGAATTTGAATTGTCTGGTTGTTAGCGCCCCCCAAAAAAACAGTCAGACAGCAGATGTGTGTTTTCGATCAACACTGTGCTTTGTGTGTGTGTGTGTGTGTGTGTGTGTGTGAGCGAGAGTGTGTGTGTGTGTGTGTATGCATGCATTGGTCTCCACCAGTCTGTCTGGTCCCAGTGCTCTTGTACCAAAAGCTGCTTTTACACTGCGCCCCATGCAATGTGTGTATTTGGGGACGCCTGAGATGAACAATTGCAGTAAATCTAACTTGCTACCGCTAACACAGAATTCAGTCTGAAGTGGTTAAGCTCGGCAGTTTAGGATGCCCCCCTTTTCTTTGATGAGACCTGCAATTATCCTGACATTTCTGTTGGTCTTAATATCGCCGCGTTATTCGCTGATCATCCTGCCCCCTTGGGTTCACTGCTGTGCTTCAGCATTTCGCAGTATGGATCTTTGTCTCCAGTTTTTTTTTTTTTTTTTTTTTTTTTTTTTTTTTAGCCTTTCATTTACGTGTATTCTCTGCACTTTACTGCTGCGTGGGTGAGGCGCAAGGGAAGGGAGGGACTGACAATGCATTGTGGAACAGAATGCAGTCATGGCTGCATGGGAAAGGGTGAAGGTGATTAATTTGAGTGGATGTTTTTAGGCAAGGAAAGGAGGAGAATCCCAAGTGGAGGCGGGTAGTGTGGAAGGGACCATAGCAAACGAAGGACATTACTTTTAGTAAGTGCATAAATTTAATTTCCTATTTTCTCAAAGAAATACACTTTTGCACCAACATGGACCTCCCCTCAAAGTGAAAGCGATGTTCCTCCTGCTTTGGCAACTTTCTGCTAGCCCCTCCGCGCTATGTATGAAATACGCTCTTGTGTTCTGTTTGTTCATGGAGTTTTGTTTTTTTTTATCTCATGTTTTTTTGTTTTTCAGTTTGCTAAAAGATTCTCCTCCTCCTTTCTTTGTTATATAGAATGCACTTTCTACTAAAATTCTTGGCTAGTTGAGGAAAAAATAACATTGTATGTTCTTTAAAGATGTTTTAAAAAAAATCAATATACTATTTCCCCTTTGTATTTTTAACCACTTAATGTAGCAATTTGTATTTTATTATTGTATCTGGTACAAAATGTGCAGCTTTATAATGTCCTGGTTTGTTCTTTTTTTGTATGTTATTTGGCGATTGGGGATAAGTGGAAAAAGTTGGGCCTTTTTTTTGATAATGTACATTTAACTGACTGCTAACTTTAAGAAGTAAAAACAAGTAGCCATGATTATCACATATTTGTGTGCCTCTTTATCTTTTCTCAGAACAGTTGGTTACCAAAACAATAACGGCTGGTTACACGTGACCTGTAGAACATTAAGCACTCTGCACTACATGCTCCTGAAAGCAGGTCAAAGGCTGCAGAAAAACCTCAATTCCAGCTGCAACTGGATAAACTTGATTGGATTTAGTGCTCATATTTATGGGTCACTGGGTTTTTGGCATGATGCCTTTTGGCTACGCATGACACATGTTTTTTGCTTTTCCAAGCTTTTATGTGAAGTGTTAGGTCCTCTAATCTTTGATCACTTCCTATTTTTTCGTGTGACCCTTTATCTGAAAAAAAAAAATCTCTTAGCAACCCTTTTTAAGTAGAGTTTATGTTTGTTTTACAGATGATCACAGAGCATTGCAGTGCAGTCATTGTATTCAGAGGCAGTGACTTTGACCATCAGTGACCTCAGGCAGGGATTCTGCGGTCTGGTATTGTGCCATTTGTTTCATCTTAACCCATTTCATAACTTAAGATGAGCAGTTCCATATGAACAAAGTGTCACAAACTGCTTATATCACATAACTAGAGTGAAAACAGGATCCTGTGAAGAGTGTTGGCCCTTCCTGGATGTCTGTTTCCCCAAGTCAGCCATCTTTATTTTTCCATTAACAGAGTGGGTTTCCTCTTAGGGCACATTAAGACATTTACCATTGCTAGAATACCTCCAAAAATGCTCAAATGTGTGCCCTCTATCACCATGGATGGTTTTAAGTGGTGCACCAGTGAGTCATAAGATAGCTGAGAGCTGCAATGGGTAAGAGAAAAGTGTGAGTGACTCACTGATGGTGAGTGGGTGGTCAGGTACTGAGGCTCACTTCATGAACAGCGGAGATAATAACACCGTCGGTACATCTACATTCCCATTTGGGTTTGAAAATAGTCAGCCACCCCAGCTGTTCGTCATTATGCCTCATGCTATAGAGGGAGGGAGGCGTCTGTCAGCAGGCAGATAAGGAGAGAAGGCCATCACGTTGTGTTTACGGGGCGAGCACTGGCTGCTCTGACAGTTGTGGTGCAGTTCACGAATCACTGCATTCACAAGGTGTTATCCAAACTGCCGTCTCTTGAGAAAAACAAGCCGCAGAAGTAATTTTGCAAGGCTAATGTTTCATTTTGGTTATTACCACCGCCAGGCAGGTTGAGTAGTCTGTTTGGTTTGTTTGTTGTCAGGATGACACAAACTACCTCAAGTTGTTTTGTTTTGTTTTTTAAACGTGGTAGAAGGGTTGGGCCAAGGACAAACCCATTACATTTTAGAGTGGATCCAGATAAAGGTGCAGAGTCAGGAATTTTTTCCACTTTAACTTTTCGACACGGCTTTTTTGATCATTTTTGTCAATTAGATTACTATGAAAATACTACTAAGCGGTTGGATCCCTAATTTTATTTTTCACTCTTTTTTTTTTACATTGCCATAACCCTGAGGGCAGACATTTAACTCTATAAGTTGTAGACTGAATTGCACCAAACGTATATCAAGAGATAGCTCCTTGTGGATGAGAATAAGTGATTAGAATTTGGGAAGAATCCACCCAGCACAACAGGAAAACCTGACTCTTCAGGAAGAGCTGTTTTCCATCCAAGTTTTAGGTGTATGTCATCATGTCTTCAACCTAAATACATGTGTTGCACATAAATAGGAATGTAGGACATTTTGGAGGGAATGCTCAACCTTGGCAGAGCTGTGCAGTCTCCAAATGTCTTCTTAATTCATTGAATCACCAAACTGTCAGATTTGAAACTATGCATCACTTTAATCAGCCTCTCAAATATGAGACAGTTTTATCCCCATTTCCTGTGTCACCCTTACAATGCAGGTCAGAAGTCAAGCTTTAGAGCACAATGGGTGTTTTTATACTGCCTATTACCTAAATCCTTTTCATCCTTTTGAAGGAGAGTGAGTTTAACCAGTATTTTTGTTTGTCAGGACAGAGCTAAGCATTTCAAACATGTAGGCTATGTGAAATACATTTACACCATCAGTAGTGAGAAGTGGAGGCCTAATAGTTGCGATTATCCCGTCAAGTGACATTGTAATCTGCCCTCATTAATAAACAATAATAACGCATTTAATTTGACTGATAAATAGTCCCGCGGATGTGTGCAGAAAACACGTTATTTACAGCATGTCGTTCCTGTCCTCGCACATTTCTCCCCTCTTGCTCTTCTCCTCTTGAAAACATCGTGAACGCGCTTGTAGGTTGCTATTAGAGGGGCGGTTTTATAGGCGTGGCCACGCCCACCGGTGCTTAGGTGGCTTAGTCTCATATAAAAGAGCGCATCCCACCGGCCGACCGGCTGAATTCCGTCGGTGAGACCCGATCAGACCTGACCGACACCCGGCAACGGAACCAGCGCCGGTAACAAATTATGCTTTTTCAATAATTTCTCATGATTCAATCTTCATCTAATCCATGCCGGCTCTCTTCTGGCTGTTGCTATGATGTTATGTTGTTAAGTAAGTTAGTTGAGCAATCAGCAGATAGAGTTGACAGACTGACAAGTTTTTGTTACCAAAAAGGCTCAACCTGATAATATATGTGATATTATGATGACTAGTGTGAGTTAGCCGTCTTCCTGGTTGTGTAAGTTTTCGTATGATCAATTAAATTAGTTATAATCCGTTACCAGGGATCTGTTGACGTTGGTATGATGTTTTTTAAAAGTCTTTCAGCTGCTGCTGCTGCGCGCTGCAGTCACGCACAGCTGCTGATGAAATTCAGCAATTCTTCTTCTTGTTTCCCCGCATACAGGCAAAAACAGCTTGAAGCCGCAGCTGGAAGGCACGGATCTGAGAACAGACACCCACGGCTGACACGTAAACAAAGGTAAACAGGCAGCTGCTTATTGCCACATATATAAAAACAGGACTGTTGTTCTTACAGGTTTTGCGTGCTTGCTTGTACGATTTGCATGAATCATATCCCCCCTCTTTATTTAAACTTCAGCTACAGCTGGGTGACCCCCACCTTTCTGCTTCTCTGCTCACCTTTGTAGGAAATCCTTCACATTTTTTTTCAGAGCTATGAGTTGGTAGCTGCTGCCTTGGCTGCTGGCTTGGCTGCTTTATTCTCTTTATAGGTCTTTTCCATAGCGTTTTTATTTTCTTGATATTCAATTTATAAAAATTAAACTCTGTTTTGTATGCATTGATGTTTCCCAGAGAGCCACCCTCACTAGTCTCCACCTAACTGTGGCCTGCCTTGCGTGGGATGCTGGAGAGTGCAGATATGGAGATTTGATGCCACTTGGCAACAGTAGAGGTGTGGCATAGTCAATCATGGGGGATTCATTCTTCAACTGCTGTTATGTTCCACCTCATCCCCCAGGCGAGGGGGAGCACCAGACATCCAGACGCACAGAGATCATGGCCTCCGAGTCAGCTCACATCTCCCCCAACAAGCGCTTCCTCATCTTCTTTGACTTTGATGAGACCATCGTGGATGAAACCAGCGATGACATGGTGGTGCAGGTCGCCCCCGGTCAGCACCTCCCAGGTTGGCTGAAGGACAGCTACCAGCCTGGCCGCTACAACGAGTACATGCAGCGCGTGCTGGCTTACCTGGCGGAGCAAGGCGTCACCGAAAGCGACATACGCACCGTCATGGAGAAGTTACCGGCCACCCCCGGCATGCTCAACCTCTTCCAGTTCCTCCGCACCCGGCCACAGCAGGACTTTGAAGTGGTGCTCGTGTCCGACGCCAACACCTTCTTCATCGAGTCGTGGCTCCGGCGCGCCGGGGCTCGCCAGCTTTTCCACCGGATCTTCACCAACCCGGCCACCTTCAACAAAGACGGCAGGCTGGTGATGCGGCCCTTCCACTCCCACGACTGCCTGCGGTGCCCGGACAACTTGTGCAAGCAGGTGGTCGTCAGGGACTATGTGGCCCGCAGGACGCAGGAGAGGGACCGTCCATACCAGAGGGTCTTCTACGTGGGGGACGGAGCGAACGACTTCTGCCCGGCGCTCTCTCTCGGACCCCGGGACGTGGCTTTCCCGCGGCGAGATTTCCCCATGCACCGGCTGATCACGGAGACCCATGAGGCTATGCCCGGAGAGTTCAAGGCGGTCACGGTCCCGTGGGTCAACGCGGAGGAGGTGGTGCAGCGGTTGAGGAAACTGGCGGCAGAGTAGAGAGGGGAGAAATAATTAATGGGCCACTTGACACTTTTACACATATTCTCAGGTAAAATGGCCCCAGAAAATATTCAAGGCAATAAAATCTAAAGGCTTAAATGTGTCTATATGGTGCACGTGCCTCGGTCCAGCTTCTCATGTTTTGGTCCAGGGGTCACATCAGCAGGTTAATGATTATGTTGACTTGCCACTGTCGCCAAAGAGAGGAACTCTGTGACAAATGTACTGTTTTGTTTTGAAAAATACATGTAGTTGAAGATATAACGTTAAGGTTTGAGGGGTATTTGCATAATGAATATCCTTCAGTGGGACATGATAAAGTTTTCAGTGGGACAATCTTTGTGGGTGCTTTAATTTCAGTATTTAAAATGATATGGACAGTGATATCAACCAAGTGACTGGTCGCTTTACAATAATAATTACACCAGTAAATGTTTTCTTGCAAACTGCACTTTCTTCATGTTAAATTATAGTCTTGGTAAATGCAATAAGAACTGCCATCTGATAGTAATGGGCATTTAAACAGATATCAACATGCTTCTCAGAGAATATATGTCTAATTTAGAAATGTATGACTATGTCTATTGTTTGTTTACTGTGTGGGCAAGGCCTACTGAATAAGATGTTAACACCAGCAGGAATAAAGCCATCAACTGAAACCCTGCCTCTGTCTGATTTCACCATCAAACCTCATCAACATGCACCTGAAGTGTTCCACAATCACCTCCCTGATATTAATGTAGCAGTGCCACAGAAAGGCCACATTGTATATAAACTCTATGGATCACTTCTCTGAAAGTTTAGGCAAATATTGTCCCTTTTACACAAACCATGCATACCACAACTATATATATCTGCACATGTTAACAGAGGGTTAAAGTCTTATTAAAGCAACAATATGAGCTTTTAAAATCACAACTTAAAGCCATATGGAAACTTAAGTGTTGCCAGAGGTGGAAGAAATACATACAGTACCTATAAATAAAAGTAGCAATACCACAAATTGTTACAAATAAGTTCTGCATTTAAAAATTTACTTAATTAAAAGTACTATCATCAAAATATACTTAAGTGCCATTAGTAAAAGTACACATTATGCAGAATGAAGTGAAAAACTTCGTACAGTATTTGTCTTAGAGTTGTAGCGCAGTAGAAATATAAAGTAGTGAATACAAGAACCTCAAGATTTTACTTCAGTGATGTATAGTACAGTAAACAAAATTCTTTACTTGGCACTACTCAGCAATGTTATAGAAAAAAGTCATACATTTTTTTGTCATCTGTTGGTTAAATTCCTCTTTTAATATTAACCATCAATGCTAATTAATTCTAAAAAACCTAATACTTATTTAAAATATATATTTAGTGTTCACAACTTTGTAAATGAATTAATAAAAACACTTAGTTTAAATGTTCAAGTAAATTATTTAATTTTAGGAAGTTGTTCTTTAAATATCCGTTATAAATGCCTATTATAAATCTATATACATGTGCATACTGGTGTAATGTGGGTAGACAGTTATTCATAAGCTTTATGTTTAGGTATATTTATTTTTTGACCAACTTGAGTTGATAGATGCCATGAGAGTGTTTACATGAAAGACTCTCCAATGCCTCTCTGTGGTCATAGCAAGTCATGACAGCTTTTTGTGTCAGTATGGTATTGTGTCTGCTTTCCCACTTAGTGGAGATGATATAAATATTTGAGCCCTATTACCAAAAATCTCCATTATAATAACAGCATTAATTCGATGCACACAAGGGATTTTAAAAAGCACTACTGTGTTTACCTCAAATTTGCTTGGGTGACTCAATACTCTTCATAGAAAGAAAAAAAAATCAGTCAAATCTAACCTAACCTAAGCCTACCAAACTTCGTACGTTGAGAATGATCAAAAATATCTGCCCCAGACAGATATATTTCCACATCATGTTTTCTACAAATGTATTCAAATACGAAATCATATATTAAAATGTAGTAATATGTCTAATAATATGTCTGAAAATTATAAGTAACCTGCTGCTTGAAAGGGCGATGCTGTTGTTGCCACTTGGGGCAATAGTGAGTATAATGTTGAATTCTCAACATCCTCAGTTCAATAGAAGAAGAAAGGCGGAAGTAGTATCTCACGCGCATGGCGCTTTTTGGAAAATTATTGATCTTCTGATACATACCTTATTTTTTATTTTGTTTTGGTAATAGTATTTGTTGCCTACATTATAACGGTATACAGGTACGTGGATTCTGCAGCCAATAAGTTATAGCTTACTTCTGTAAGGTATCGTCCGCTAAATGCTACACAGAAACGTAACAGAAACGTCGGCAAAGTCATTCATTTCTGTGGTTGTTAGCTCTTAGCATGTTAGTTCTGGCTCGCTAATGACATCGCTAACACAAGAAAAGGAGAGGTTTGTAGTCATAGAAAACTTCTCAGTTGAGACAAATCTGTTAATCTGTTGGTGACGGAATTTTCAAGCTGGACAAAGTTAATTAAATAAACTAATGCTGCGTGTTATGCTACACGCAGAGCTAACTTTCGTTTCAGTGTTAATATCAAGATTCTGTAAACTGTTTCGTCTGTTAATTATCAACAGCGTTTTGAAAAACAAGCATAGCCTAATTCACATTGTAAGGCAAATTTTCCTTGTAAGGAATCACCCACAGCAATTCTCAATGTTTATATAGGCATCAAAACTTGCCTTTAGCTAACTTAATGTTAAGCAAATCTTCTGCTGTAAAAATCAACTACGCATCAGATAATGTAGTATTGTTATTTAATCTCTATTCATCTATTATCTTAAATACAATGTGTCTGTTGTGGAATATAGGTTATCAGCTTTGCCAAGAAATGAAACCCATTAAAATATGAATATTCATTAATACATGAAACATGACCCTCTTTCAGTTCTGTACAAGATGGAGGCGGCTGATCTGTATGATGAGTTTGGGAACTACATCGGTCCAGAGCTGGACTCTGACGATGATGAAGATGACCTGGATGCAGAGGACAGAGATGTTGATGAGGTTCTGTTAGACGGTTATTACCGAGTAGTATTTTAGTTTATTTATGCAGCATGTCCACACTTGTCATCGTAATAACTCTTTGCTTTTTATAGGGTGATGAAGATGATGATGATGAGCCTGCTGATGCTGACGATGATGTCCCGGGTATGGAAGTTGTCCTACATGAGGACAAGAAGTACTATCCTACAGCAGAGGAGGTTTATGGGCCTGAAGTGGAAACTATTGTCCAAGAGGAAGACACACAACCTCTCACAGGTTAGACACAAAGAGTGTAACCTGTATTTTTAGATTTACATTTAAGTACGTAGTATTTGGTTACTTAATCTTCATTCTATCACATACTTGAGTATGTGTGTAATAGATTATGTAGAGGTGAACACACAAACACTTGTGTTTTCTCTCCACAGAGCCAATCATCAAGCCTGTGAAGAACAAGCAGTTCACCCTGATGGAGCAGGAGTTACCTGTTACTGTTTATGATATGGAGTAAGTCGTCTGAATGATTATATGCATGCAACATTTTTCTTGATTTAAAAGTCTGCAAATGCAAATGTTTATCCTAATTGCAACTGGTGTAATCACAACACTTTATTCAGTCTTGCATATTTCCCAATACACGTCCTCCATTTACATCTGTTTGCAATGCATCTTTCAAGCTGAGCTTTCCCTCTTCTCTCTTGGCAGATTCCTCGCAGATCTGATGGACGGTCCTGAGCTAATCCGTAATGTAACCCTTTGTGGTCATCTTCACCATGGCAAGGTTGGAGCTTGCCTTATGACTGCTTGCTTGGTTCAGTTTTTCCTTAAGCTGCATGTTTCTAGTCAGGGCTCTGCAATGGCATTTAAGCCAAAGAGACATATGTACCTAAGATGAAACATTTAGGATGTTACAAATGTTCTATGCTAATAACATGGCTGCACTTAATACTCATCTGTGACTCAGGGGAATCTAATCTAATCTTTTCTGTTCTGCTCAGACCTGTTTTGTGGACTGCCTGATTGAACAGACACATCCAGAAATCCGGAAGAGAGATGATGTGGATGTGAGTGTTGACTTGATAACAAACACGTCATTGTAGTTTGTTACACATCTGTATGTGACAGCAGAGACTAACACGACCTTTGACTTTTTCAGCTCAGATACACAGACATCCTCTTCACAGAACAGGAGGTGAGTGGTTTGGTTGAGCAGTGGCATAACGATGACATTGCATTCATGGAAATATGATCCATTACAGAATACTTTTGACAACTTGACTAAGTCTTTTAAAGAAGAAATGATCATTTTAAAATAATAAGATTTAGAATGATAGGATTACGTTTCCCCTTGCTGCACAGCTGATTTTCTGTCTCATGCTCTTGTCCACAGAGAGGAGTTGGTATCAAGAGTAGCCCTGTCACAATGGTCCTTCCAGACTCCAGAGGCAAATCCTACCTTTTCAACATCATGGATACACCAGGTATTGTGTGTTAGCTGGATGCTTTGATTCTTGAATATATGATTTGATATTTAATAGTTGACAGTAATATAAAAACCTTGTGTCTCCATTAAAGGCCACGTGAACTTCTCTGATGAGGTCACATCCAGCATCCGGATCTCAGACGGTGTCGTCCTCTTCATAGATGCAGCGGAAGGAGTGAGTCGATCTTTTTTCTTTTCTTTTCTGTTCGATCTTTTCCCACTCCCTCTTTACATATGTGGTCGATATTCTTCAACCTTTCATCTAACCTTTGTGTCTTTCTGGCCAGGTGATGCTGAACACGGAGCGTCTGATCAAACATGCAGTTCAGGAGCGTATGGCCATCACTATCTGCATCAACAAGGTGGACCGGCTCATTGTGGAGCTCAAATTGCCGCCCACCGACGCTTATTATAAGCTTCGCCACATTGTGGATGAGGTCAATGGTTTGCTCAGGTAATACTTGACACCATAATGTCACAGTGTCTGGAGGACTTCATGTGATGTGGTGCGACATAGCTGTGATGTTGATTGAAAAGTGTCAAAATTGGAGGAACATTCTCCTTTATCTAACCATATAGACTTTTGCCTTTAGTTAAATGATTAGATACTTAACAATTGGTCGTTTCTCATCCTTCTTAGCACATACTCTACAGATGAGAACTTTGTCGTGTCTCCTCTCCTTGGAAATGTGTGCTTTGCCAGTTCTCAGTACAGCATCTGTTTCACCCTGGGGTCCTTTGCAAAGATCTACTCAGACACCTACGGTAAGAAGCCTCTTTAGTACATGCTCTCATAAACGGTGAACTGGCACATCATTTTCTCATCTCATCCCTAATGCAGTTAATTAGGTATTATCTAACTCCTCTCTTTGTGTTTGCAGGAGACATCAACTATAATGAGTTTGCCAAGAGGCTTTGGGGAGACATTTATTTCAACCCTAAAACGTGATTAACTCATTTTGATTTAACATAATGCCATTATTTCGGATTAAGCCCTTGTCCACTTTTAACACATTCTTATGTTGTCTCATTTTCTTTTCTTCTGTTCAGCCGCAAGTTCACAAAGAAAGCTCCCAGCAGTAATTCTCAGCGTAGCTTTGTGGAATTTGTTCTGGAACCTCTCTACAAGATCCTCTCACAGGTTAAACATGACTAACATATATCTAACAATGATGTGAAGAATCTTTGCCTACCTCGTGAACTGTTCATCTGTTCAAACTTGGCATGTGAGTTGCAAAAGGGGCCCATAGACATGCTGTGTCGAATGTGCTGCAATTTGGATGTGAGACATGCTCAGTATTAATACGTTTGAAAGAAACAGATGAACAAATCCAAATCCTCTTTGTGCCCAGGTGGTTGGGGATGTGGACACATCTCTCCCCCGTGTTCTGGAAGAGCTGGGGATCCACCTGACTAAAGAGGAACTGAAGCTGAACATCAGACCCTTGTTGAGGCTGGTCTGTAACCGCTTCTTTGGAGAGTTCACTGGTACGACTCAATTTTATCCATGTGTTTCTTTTTGTTAATGTTGCTGTAGTATCAGTTTGTTATTGTCATGAAGCACTTTACTTTTTTAAAAAGTTTTATATGCATAAAGTAATGATAACACTCATGCAGAGACTCTCAGAGAGGCACTGTCCATCTTACTGCTTTCCTCATTGTATCTCCTCATGATAGTAGTTTTAATCTGAAGATGAATGATTTGCTCTAAACACGTTAAGCCAAACTTGAAACTCTTCCCTGCAGGCTTTGTGGACATGTGCGTCCAACACATCCCTTCACCACAAGAGGGTGCAAGGAACAAGATAGAACACACGTACACAGGAGGACTGGACACAGACCTGGGGGAGGCCATGGTAGAGTGTGACCCCGATGTGAGTATAGTGGATACAGATCAGGAGTCTCCTGTTTATTGGCTAGTGAGAAGCAGACATTATCTGCAAATTGCTGCGATCTGTTTTCGAGTCAATTCAAAGAATTCAAGCACGTCATTCCAGATGCTCTTAAAAATAAAGCCAACAGGCTGTTTTAATTGGCTTGAAATGAATGAGCTGTTTAATAAGCCACTTCAGGAGAATGTCAGACGTTGATCAGAGTTTTCCAAGTTCCATTTAAGACTGTTGCTGTCTTTGGGTAAAGCCTTCTTATATTTCACCGGGGGGAAAAAAACTGTACGTTCAAGTGTCAAGACTTTCCTGCCCTATTTTCTGTATTTCTCAACCCTCCTTCCTGTTCACTTCATGTCTCTCACCCTCAGGGCCCTTTGATGTGCCACACCACGAAGATGTACAGCACAGAGGATGGGGTTCAGTTTCATGCGTTTGGCAGGGTTCTGAGTGGCACCATTCAGGCAGGCCAACCCGTCAAGGTTTTAGGAGAGAACTACACTCTTGAGGATGAGGAGGACTCCCAGGTCTGCACTGTTGGACGTCTCTGGATTTCAGTTGCCAGGTAAGTTATAGCGGCTCGGTCTCCCAACGTTTGCTAAATCAAGAGATCAATTACTTGTTGTATTCAATATTAGTATCTATGCACATTTTTAGATACCAAGTTGAAGTGAACCGAGTGCCTGCTGGAAACTGGGTTCTCATCGAAGGTTGTGACCAACCAATCGTAAAGACCGCCACAGTCACCGAGCCCAGAGGGAACGAAGAGGTGAGACATAAGAGTGAAATACAATTGAAATATATACAGTACTATGTAAAAGTCTTAGGCAGGTGTGAAGAAATGCTGTAAAGAATTTATGCTGTTTTGAAGGCAAAGGGTGGTCACACCAAATTTTGATTTGATTTAGGTTTTTCTTCTGTTCACTCACTTTGTATTTTGTAAATCAATAAAAATAAACAATTACATTTTTTATTTTTGAAAGCATTCTTACTTTACAGCATTTCTTCTCACCTGCCTAAGACTTTTGCACAGTACTGTATATAAAATAGAAAAACCTTATCAGCACAGTTTTCATGTTTCATTCCCTCTGACAGGCTCAGATTTTCAGGCCACTGAAGTTCAACACAGCATCAGTTATAAAGATTGCAGTGGAGCCTGTCAACCCATCAGAGCTACCAAAAATGTTGGACGGACTGAGGAAGGTCAACAAGAGCTATCCATCTCTCACCACAAAGGTATGTCATCACACAGCTACAGTAGTGGGTTCAGGGGTACATTTCTGTAAGATTAAAAAAAGGTGCCTGCAGAATTTATGTTGCATTGAAATCCCAAGTAATAACTGAGAGTATATTTTGGACAATCACGCTTACAGAGCGAGCCGGTTTAGTAGAGTCATAAAATGATTTTCTGTATGAAAATAAAAATGCAAACATGGATCCTGAGGAAAAACAAAACCATAAAACACAATGTGTGTGTATGTTTGTCTTGCAGGTGGAGGAGTCTGGAGAGCATGTCATCTTAGGGACAGGAGAGCTCTACCTGGACTGTGTCATGCATGATCTACGCAAGATGTACTCTGAGATCGACATCAAAGTAATTCAAAGAAATAATAACATTATACGATAAATATTCAACAACTTTATTCCAAATCTGACAACCACAACACTTCACAGGAGCGCAGCTTTTCTCTGTGTACTTATGTCCATCTTTATCTGCAGGTTGCTGACCCCGTTGTGACCTTCTGTGAAACAGTTGTGGAGACGTCATCACTCAAGTGTTTTGCTGAAACACCCAACAAAAAGTGTGTAACAAACATTACATAGTAGAATCACAAGAGGGCTTACTTTGCTAGATTGTTACTTTGAGTGGAAACTCAAAAGTTCTGTACTAAATTAACGACTTAAATTCTCTCATCGCTAATATTAACCGACATTAAGACTCTTGTTTTACTAGTTGGGGGGGAGTTAAAGTTGTGCTCTGTCAGAGTCGGCCCTGCCCTCCAGCCGAGTGTCTCCCCGGCCCAGAATGAGTGATTGACAGCTGTGTGATGTGATTGACAGGAATAAGATCACCATGATTGCTGAGCCCTTGGAGAAAGGGCTGGCTGAGGACATCGAGAACGAAGTGGTGCAGATCACATGGAATAGGTATGATGTAGAATATATTACCATCACACTATGGAGCATTAAGTGATCTCTTAATTAATGCAGATGATATAATGTGCCCTTCATGTTAGATGTATCTGTAGCTGCCCCCCCCCCCCCCCCCCCTTTCAGTCTGATATGGTAGTTGGCTTGTTAATTTCTCCATATTTCAGAGCCACTCCGTCCGATCGTTTATTCTCATTATTCCCTCAGTTTGCAGAGATCAATGAGCAGCACGTGAGGCTGATGATTGGTTCATTAATTAAATTCTCTCATTGAAGAAGGTGGAGGGGTAAAGAAATGCCCAGAGATGAAATATACATTTCAAAAGTGCAGTTATTCAATTTGGAGGTAATTCCTCTCAATTCCCAAGGTTCCGGAGTTATTGTGCATAGACCAAGAAGCATGGACTCTCTGATGATGCCTACCATCGATTTTAACTTTCAAGCTGAACATGGAAGCGACAGCCTTGTGCTGCAGTTTGATAACAGCGGTGTCTCCTCAGTTAATTTCATTTAGATTTCATTTAGCTCTCATTTTGTTTGTACTAAGTTTTGAAGACTGGCAGAACTAACGTGACAGTAAGTTTCAAAGTCCGGTTTGTTGACCCATGTTGATGTGATTCGTGGACTTCTGCTTCACCATGACAGTTTGAAAGGGGCAGTAGAAAGAAATGCTAACCATTAAAGCAATCTTCGTTATGCATATTTATATAGGAATTGTACAACAGATGCAAGCTGGAGCATTTCCAAATTTGAATATGTAGGCTTAGCTAAAGACAATCTTCCATACATTGTGATAATACTGTGCTCATTTAAAATAACTATGTATATTGATCAGGTCACTCGCAATAATTGAATCATGCACTAAAAGCCTGCATGAATTTTCCCATCACTGTGTGGGGCTCCCCTTGAGAGTGACTCCCTGTCAGTACTCTGTTCATCTGTTCAGGCCATCTGGACCCAGAGGTGCCAGCATGCAGTAGAAATGCCAGAGTAGTGACATACTTCACACACCATTAAACTAAACCTTCGCACTACTCCTCTTCCATTAACCCCTCTGCCCCGCCCCGATCAACCAATCTTCTTAATGTTCCAGCTGACATAATGTGCAAGACCTACTTTCAACCAGTGGCTGTTGTGTTTCCTCATGGCAGGAAGAAGCTGGGAGAGTTTTTCCAGACAAAGTACGACTGGGATCTGCTGGCTGCCAGATCTATCTGGGCCTTCGGACCAGACACCACTGGGCCCAACATCCTCGTAGACGACACACTGCCCTCCGAGGTAAGTTTAGCACCAGCCAGGCAGGCGAATCACAGCTGAGCAGGGCTGTTTGTTTGACGAGAGACAGGTTTACGGTTTTTAAGTTTCTTATTTATATCTAGAGCCATGCTGAGCTGTGACTAACAATTATTTAAAATGTTTCATTATTCATTTAACTGTGTAAACATTGACTCTATAAAACATCAGAAAATGTCTATTGTAGTATCCCACAATCCAAAGTGACCGCTTCAAATTCAAATCGGCGTCTGGTGTGATGTTTGCATCGAGCAGCTCTTTGTAAACGATTAAATAACATGTCAAAAACAATCGCTTACCTTCCCCGTCACATGGAGGTTGATCTTTTGAGCTCCTGGACTGCGGAGCTGTCTCCCCAATTTAGAGACTTTTTCTTTTTCTTTTTTCTTTTAGACCAACACACTTCTTTGAATCTATAACTCAGATGACAATAGTTGTATCATTTCTGATTCATATGCTATAAAAACTTAAGTAGATTGTTGTTGCCGCATCAAATCATCTGCATGTCAGTCGTAAAATGTCTGAGTTTGAGATGGCAAAAAAGAAAAGGGTCATTTCTATATGAGTCAGTGCTTTTTAAAATAGCATAAAGTGCTTTTATTTATATTGGATTTTTTGCACAGAATTTTTATTTTACATCTGATAATTGCTTCTGAAGTCTATGTTTTACTGTGACTGTTTTTCTAGCTAACCTCTGCTGTCTTTCCCCCCCCCTGTAGGTGGACAAGGCGCTGCTCGGCTCAGTCAAAGACAGCATCGTTCAGGGCTTCCAGTGGGGCGCCAGGGAGGGGCCGCTGTGCGATGAACGTAAGTTTTCTATTCTTTCTTTTCACCCTTGAAACATGATGGTTTCAGGAATAAAATGTACCGCTGTTGGTGCTGGTTGGTCCCCTTCACCCCAGCATCCTGTGTTGTGATGCTTTATGCCTTGTACACAAGGTAATTATTTTTCCTCTTCATTGTGTTGTCTTTCTGCTGCCCTCAGCCATCAGGAATGTCAAGTTCAAGATCCTGGATGCAGTCATAGCTCAGGAGCCTCTCCACAGAGGAGGAGGACAGGTCATCCCTACAGCCAGGAGAGTGGTGTACTCAGCTTTCCTCATGGTGAGGTCCTCCCACCTAAGCCTGTTGTCCTCCTCATCATCCATTAGCTCCCTCTTGTCTTCTTTCTCATCCTCACTTTCCTAAATGTTCCATTACCTTAATTACGGTTTGGGCTTTTGCTGACATGCGTTTTATTTAAATGTAGGGTGATAACATTCCTCCATCACAATTTTGGCTTCTTTCCTCATCTCTTTTGGCTCCTTCACTGCTCTTATCATAAATCCATGGGGGTCAGCTGTACTATATCTCCAGGCTTTCTGTCTTCACTCTAATGTGTAGTCTCCCTGCTGTCACAGGCCACTCCAAGGTTGATGGAACCCTATTACTTTGTGGAGGTTCAGGCTCCGGCTGATTGTGTATCTGCCGTGTACACAGTGCTGGCTCGAAGAAGGTATCAACCCAAGCAGAAAATTAATGCACTGGCAATATTCCCTGATATTTCTTTAGACTCAGCACAAATGCAGTTGATGTCTTTTAAAAGGAATTTGAGATTTTAAAATGTGGCCCTGTGTTTTTTCTTCAAACAGGGGTCACGTCACCCAGGATGCACCGATTCCAGGGTCTCCCCTCTACACCATTAAGGCTTTCATCCCCGCCATCGACTCGTTCGGCTTTGAGACCGACCTCCGCACACATACACAGGGACAGGCCTTCGCTCTGTCTGTGTTCCACCACTGGCAGGTACGCAAAGACAGCTTTCCTTCTAACATCCACCAGACTTCCATCCAAGTGTACTGCAAATATTAAGTAAATACAGAAAAGTTTTTTCAGATATTTCAGGGGTTTTTTTTGTTTTTTTTTCCAGCATTTCCACCAGCCTTCTTTGCAAGTAATTGAAAATGCTCATAAAAACAGTGAAACAGAATAATTAACCACATGCATTTGCAATGCAACTGTCAGGCAGATGTTTCTCAAGTCTTTCAAACAGTACTTGCATATATACTCAATCAGTTGAGACCCCCTTTTATGCAGAAATGCAATCTAAGGTTACATTTAATTTCATTTCTTTTGAAGCTAATATGAGGTTTAAAAAGTCTCAATCAAACAAGTGGTCATTTTTCAAAGCTGCATCTTTTTTTTTCATTCAACTTTCTTGTTTTACTGTCCGTCCAATGCAGCTCGTGTCAAAGTGTCAACATTAATCTGGCCACATTTACAATATTTATAAGTCCAATAGATTTTTAATGAACTTAAAACAACCAGAAAATGTAAAGACAGCAGTGTCACATTATTAACACGTTAAAAAACAACTCTTTTCTGAGGGCAAATCTGATTTTTGTGTCTAAATTGTCTCACACGCACAAATACTATGGCACATTTTTATTCACTCACATGCACCAACTCTCACACGCACCAAACGGTGGCAGCTTGTGCAGCAGGGTGACCAATCCTGTGCACATGTCTGCCACCTTGACTTTAAAGAGCTTTTGATGTGGAGAAGAGTGAAGTGTTGAGTCAGTATGTTGTAATAAGTAAGTGTAATATGACTGTCTCCGCCTGCCATGTGTTTGTGTCTGCACTCTGCAGAGCTGGCTCAGTGAAAATTTACTCTACTTACAGAGAATTAATATGCAACAGCAAAGTCATTCAGCAGGACAGAAAGGTTTTCCTCAGTGCAAATATTAGTGTGTTTTATCCTTCTAAGTGATGTTTATCCCCTTGAGGTGAAAATAAGTGTTCAACAAGAAACTAGACATGAATTATTTACACGCTTCTCCAAACACTGGGGGGGAAAAAAAAGAATTGTAGCTGCTCCTTTGGGGGAAATTTGCAATTTTGCAGAACCACAGATTTTTGTCGACCTTGCATTGTATTTTTTTTTTACTGTAATGTTGTATATCATTCATTGTCTGTCATTGTAGCTGTGTCCTGGGATTTTGTTAACTTCAAGTTATGACACACCATTTGTTTTTCCAGCACTAAAGAAGCGATGCAGCTACTAAATCAGATTCCCTCTGGGATTATTCCTGAAATTCAGCCTGTTCTATTTGTTGTTGTCATCATCACGCAGCCCATTCTGATGATTTACCTCTTTATCGCTCAGTTATGGAAGAGAAAATGTACCTTTTTCTCACAGCCCCTGGGGTCTAATACAAATCACCTTCCCCAAATATAGTTTCTAATGCTCAGCCACAGAGTTTATACCTGATCCGATCAGGATTGTTCTCATCTGCTTTCGACTTTGACAGAAATCATTCCAGTCCAGCAGCCCCAGAAAATAAAATACCACAGGAGTCCCTTAACTGTGCTGCTATCCCATTAAACTCAAGTGGCTGTGTTGTGCCTACCTCATTAGTGAGATTATCTACCAGCAGTATTGGCATGCTAACACCACAGTGTTGAGTTACAGTCGCTCTCATTCATCTGTTGATTGGGCTTCAGCCACTCCATTGATTATTTTTTTCCCTTTTCCTCCCGTTTTAATCTGTTTCCCGGGGCTGGGAACGTCTTATTTACTCCACTCCACCGTCTTCAGTTCCAACATTCCTACTAAAGACTTCTCTTGCTTATCTCTTTGCATTTGGGGTGAATGTTTCATATCCACAACAATTAGATTACTTTGTGAAGATCATAGTATAAGATCCTTAAGAAAATGCATTTAGTGAATCATCTTTGAAAAGCCTGCGATCCACTTCTAACTCAACCTGCTTTACGCTGCATTGATGCAGCGTCCGTCCGGAACCGAAGGAGTGACTGCTGTCACTGTTGATGGATTCACTCCTGACTCGGTAACACTTCGGACAGACTTGCAATGGATCAGATATTTGATGAAAGCTCAGAACTCTATTAGAAGCGTCCTCAGTTTGTCAGATTGTTTCCCAGATTTTGCTTAGGTGGACAGAAATGTGACGATTTCCTCTGTTGCCCAGTCATAGCTGCCATTTTCTCCTTCACTCTGGCTTAACTAGACTTTCTATTTTCTTCTAGATTGTCCCTGGTGACCCTCTGGACAAGAGTATCGTGATCAGGCCCCTTGAGCCTCAACCTGCCCCCCACCTGGCCAGAGAGTTCATGATCAAGACCAGAAGGCGCAAGGTGAGCTTTTTGCCAGTCTGTTCAACGCTTGGCTTTTTGGTAAATTTCCTTTTCCTTTTTGGGACATTTTTTCTTTCTCTATCCCGTGTTTGTTATTCTGCAGGGTCTGAGCGAGGATGTGAGTATCAGCAAGTTCTTCGATGACCCTATGTTGTTGGAGCTGGCCAAACAGGACGTGGTGCTCAACTACCCGATGTGAGACGACTTCTGACTGAAAACCAGAACAGCAGACGAAACCTGTACCAGTCACACAACAGCAAATCCTGTGTTTTCATAGTTCTCATGGATTCAGGTGACACAGTGCTTGTTCTTGATCTCAAAGGAGTCCATTGCTGTTTTATTAGCTTGTCTCCCATTTCCTAAAGGAAATCATCCAACCAACCAACAATTCTTAAAAGGGGAGATAACCTGAATGAGTCATTGCATTGATAGAATCCGTGAAAATAAACAGCCATCACTGTCGCCAGAGTTGTTGGCCTTGTATTTGTCAAAGATTGCAGCAGTTTGTTTCTCATCTTCTTCCTGTTTTTTTTTTTATATGTACAAATGATTGTTTTTGTAGAATAAGACAACTTGGAAGCTTTTTTTAAAATGAAATTCAACGTCATTGATGTGGTAGAAGTCTGAATAAAAGAAGTCTTTGTGTTTCAAAGATGTCGTTGTTCTGTACTTTCTCTGGACCTGAGAGAAGCTTGAGTGTCACGGTCTCACTTTTCTGTCTTTGAGAGTTGTGCTAAGTTGGAGCTTCGCTGATGCTTGGAGTGATTGGTGTGTCTGTTTGGGACACTGTGTGGGCAGTGACTGATGGACAGGCCGTGAGATGGATGGAGGCAGGCGGAGAGGAACCAAAGTTTAGGGTTACGTGACTGAATAAAGAGGAAAAATAAAGAACGATGCAGCCTGTCAGAGATGATGGATGTCTTGGACATTTTGAACACTGATGAGAGAGTTTATGTGTGACAAGGCTGGAGTTACTTAGCGAGGACCATGTCAGGATTATATGACAGTGTGATCATCAGTGTGGTTCTTGTCACAATAACTAACTAGAATAGCAAACAATAATAATAAAAATGTAATGGGTTTTGCCAGAACCATGCCTTACCCCACCATAGATTTTCATAAAAATCAGTCGTTTTTGGATACACAGGCCATTTTTGACATTGATCCTATAACGTCAAGGAATGTTATTTTAAAAAAGTCCTAATTCGTTCTTTTATCTAGAACCACAATTTCATGGGGAGGTCCATCCAGTAGTTCTTGAGGAATCCTGCTAACAACCATACAAATAAATAGGCATCCGTGAAATCAAGCTCCTCCTCCCAAAGACGACGCCTCCCAACAAACCCGGGGGCAGTTATGAGATGCTATGATTCAGATCGAGAAAACATGAAGTGTCAAAATACTAAGCTGAAGATAGAGCGATCAAATGTTGCTCTATCTTGCAAAAAAATTAATGCTGATTATATCAACTAATATCAGCTGCCTTGTACTTATTGTATTTATTATAGGCTGCTGACTCTATTCATTATCTCACACCGATGGACTTTTATATATTGTGCTCTTTTATTTAGTGTATTTGCTGTTTTGTGGTTTTTGTAAAGGAGCTGCAGGCAAACTGGTGCAATTGCTTTTATTTAACTAAACTTATCTAATTATATGAAATATTAGTGAATAAATTAAATGAATACTTTTGGAGCATGATGAAGGGGGATGTTTTAAAGTAACCTGATATGCCTGTGAGGATACATCAGACAAAAAGCCAGGGAAAAAATGCAGACTAAGTGTAATGATACACCTATATCAAAACGTAGCCTGCAAAAAAAAAACATATAATTTTCACTGAAACGACAATTTAACAACAAATGCAATCTGCACAGTCGGCCTTCTTCGATTACTTCACCCAAAGTCTTTTCGTCTAAATAGACAAGACGTGAAGTGGATTACGCTGCAGGGGCATTTTGAGAGATACTATCTGCTGTGAAGTTGTCACTGTGCATCGTAACCAACATGGTTTCAAGCTGACCCCAGCCGCTGTGCTCCGAGAGATGAAACTGTCAACCTTTCAAGCCTGCAGGTGACAAATACTTGATCTTTAAGACGTATATATTGAGTGGATAATCAGTCCGAAGAGCAGAGTTTAACTACTCTTCCAAGATGCCTTGATGTGTGACTCCTGTCACACCTTCCGAAGGCTGTGGTGTCTGAACGGCTCAGTCCTTTATCAGTCAACGTCTGACAACAGTCCTGGAGGTGACGGAGATGTGGAAGGTAAAAAAACGGGCTTGCTTAAATGGCCTGTGCTGCTTTGACATTTTGACTGAATGTCACTCCTGTCCAGAGAGGCAAGAGGTTTTGTTATTACAGCTGATGTGGGAAGATGGTGATGGGGTGTATTGTGCCCTTTTCCAAAGCTGAATGAAGAAAATGAGGAACTACCATTAAGGAAGAGCTACTCTAAGTGCAGTGATGACACTCTTCTCATTAAGGTATCGACGTGCAGAAAGCTTTCAGGGCTTGCTCCTCCTCACCTCTGCTTTGAAGGCATCTACTGCTCTGACTTAATGCGATCAACCCTGCACATGTGTTAACTAAACGTGCACTCAGAGGACACGGTCCCATCACTCCTCTCCAGTGCTGGCGTGAGCCGGGATCGTGCCTGGCCCCCGGGCGCTGAGACGGATGGCAGCAGTTCTTGCCGATCTGAACACAAGGCCCCGCAGCACTCTTTACAATCTGTGGTCCCTGTGCTAAATATAGACAAGAGCAAGACTGCCTCGGTAAAGGGCCGGCTGTGGGCACTCTCCTCCTGCAAGTCAGGCCCTCTCCTTTTTCCTGTCAACCTCTTTCTGCTCTCATCCACCTCATCAGTCACCTCTCCCTGCACTGAATCTGTCCTCTGCTCTTACCTCTCCTTCATCTTGTCCCGTCTCTCTGCACCTACACACCTCCCCGGCTCTGTCATGTGTCTGCGACTCAATCACACTTGTCTCTTCCTGCTAACTTCACGAGGAGACCTTTGCCTCCACAACATCCAGCTTAGAGTAGGAGGCCAAAGGCGTGGAGAATCCTGTCAGGCAATTTCATATTACGGCGGCTTATAAGGAAGCAGTTGCCAGTTATACACATTGTAGATATGCAGGCTGGATGAAGATGATGGTAAAGGTTGAGTTGGGATCAGAGCTATCAGAATAACGCTTTAGTGCAAAGCAAACAGACCACAGTGAGATGCAGAATAACCAAAAGTACGTTACAAACCACAGAGATTTTTTTTAAAATCCATAGAGAAATGCAAAAAATATGCGAAACAACCACAGAAAGATGCAAAATGATGACGCAATGACACAAAATCACCACAAAGAAATGCAAAAAAAAAAAAATATTAAGAGATGCAGAATAACCACAAAATGATGCAAAACAACCAAAGGGACACAAATGACTTCAGAAATAGAAAAGAACACACAAAGAAATGCAAAAAATATGTGAAACAACCAGAGAAAGATGCAAAATGATGACACAATGACACAAAATCACCACAAACAAATGCAAAGAAACTACTAAGAGATGCAAAATGACCACAAAGTGACATTAAATGATGACAAAACGCCGCAGCTGCTTCAGTCTGGGTGGGAGGCCTTAAACACGTCTCTGCCCAGGGCCACGTTAGCTCATACTCTCCCCATGGCTGTAGGCTGTTTGGAGTTAGAAATAGCAGCTGTTAATATTTTTTGACATTATTTCATATCAGAATATTTGAAGTTGGCATAAAGAATGTGAGCAGAATGGCACAGACCTCAGACTCCCACACGTCTGTTGACCTGACCCATAATCTACCCCTCCACAAAGTTTTTAGAAATCCATCCAGTAATTTTTACATATTCCTGTGGACTAACAACCAACCAATCAACCAATGGACACAGGTGGAAAGATAACTAAATCAGTGCTTTAAATCCGAGTCAAGACACTTTGACTCGTTGTGTAAATGTGACCCCTCTCTTTAAAACAGTAAGTCCGGGCCCCCCTCATTCAAAAGCTTCCAAACCGGCCCTGAATCCATCCTTGCTCTTTCCATGCACCAACGAGCATCACATTCGTCCTGACATCTCTAATAGTCACATGTAGCCTATCCCACAGAAACACAGGAGGGCGCCATCACTGCCCAGCAGGTCAGTGACAATTTGAGGTCTGTCAAGGTCAGAGCTGCGAGCGGACTCACAAAAAAACCACAACCACATGACGGCGTGACTCCTGCGCCCTGCGGAACCTGAAGGGCCAACAATACTGAATCATTCTCTAATCGCAGACATCAGAGGATCCAGAGGTCAATCCATCCCGGAGTTCAGCTCACAGACTGATTAAGGCTGCGCATGTATTCTGAGAGGGCTGCAGAACAGGGGGAACAATAAAGAACAATGAAGCCTTATATTTAAAGAATCTAGCTAGTTTTAATTTTCCACATGTCCCATATGAGTTCCCTTCCTTAAGGCCCTCCACAGATTGAGACCAGACACACACCATCACACAGAGAGCTGGTAACAAACAGTAACACACCTCCAAATCATTTCCACTCGGGAAGCCCTTTTGACTGTATGGAATCAGAGACATCGTCTAATGAAGGATCCTGTGCGCTTCAGTCATTTCTGTGGAATATGGTCTGCGGCCTGGTGGTGAAATCTGTCATGTCTGTCAGGGTTCATCGCATTGTGTCACTTCCTTTTCCATCCAATGGGCTAAACTCATCAAATCTGCACTTTATCCAGGCTTCATGGGCTGAGCAAGAACAACTGAAGTCCATGTGCTTCATCTTTTTGGGGGGGGGGCACTGCAAACCGAACAAGACCGGACTAAACCAGACCACAGCCAATTTATTCAGAGGGAAGTTCTGTTCATTTCTCTGCTCTTTGACTGTAACTAACTTTTCTATCAGTCATTTTCTATTTTATTTTTTATCTCAGCCAAATATTTGCATTTTCACAGATGTTTGTTTGTCTTTCTTTAACAATGTGATATAGGACTTAAAATTTTTTTTAATTTTTAAGTTTGTTGGAATTTGTTGTAGGCTTTAATCTCATTCAAAGGGACTGCTTGGCCTTGGTGGAAGTTTGCGCTTCTTCTGGTTTTATTTGTTTTCTGTCCCATTTTCTTTTGTTGTTCCATTGTTCAAAAAGATGCACCAGAAATAGGTTTTTCCTCCTTTTTTTTTAATTTTGTAAATTTTATATTGTAGCCAGCTGAAGTACTTAATATAGTCATTGTGTATTTTTAAGTAGCCTTATACTATACAAATATTATTTTATAAAGACATACCCTTGCTGGCCCCTTCACTGAGGTCTAATGTAATGCAATCCAACACAAGTCATCAACATACAACATACTGATAACATTTTACTGTCACTTATTACTAATTATTTTATTGTATTATGGGCCCCATAGGGCAAGGCTAATGGGGATCATAATACAAACAAACAAATAAATAAACAGATAGATATAGATAAAATGGCTATTCATTTTATTTTTTAAATATTATTATTATTAAAAATAAGGCCTACTCATGTGTAGTATCTCATTATTTAATTATTCTCTTTTCTTCTTCTTATCTTTTGCTTGTTATCTCTTATTTTTCATCCTTCTTAACTTAACCTTTTACTGTTGTTTTAGTCTCTGAACGGTGTGCATTAGTCTCTACATCCTCTTTTAACTTCTTTCGTTTCCATCAGTCACTCGTGCAGCACTTTGAATGGCATGCAAATTGTGTGAAAGGTATATAAATAAAGTGATTGATGATTGATTATATATGATTAAGCCGTTAAAAACGGTGACACGAGCATAAGAGGCTTATTTTGGGAATAGAGAGTGAAAATAAAAGCGACAAACACAAAATGAAGTCTCTGTTAAAAATAGTCCTAATTGCCCTTTCTGTTACCAGATGCTTGCGGACCCGAGATGTGTGACCTGTCGGGTGCGCGCACTGTCAAAGACGCGTACGCGCAGCATCCTGCTCCACAGCTCCCCTGCAAAGAGGTCGCCGTGCTTTCAGTCAGAGAACCCAGATGTCACTCAACGAGACCCTCATTCCGCCGGGGTCAGCCCGGTCCCGATAAATACGAGATAAAGACCCACCGCTGGATGGAGGAGGACCGCTAGTGATCAACAGATCGGCAGCACCACAGTCCACTCCTCCTGCGAAGAAGAAGAAAAATGAGGGACCCGACAGACAATACCGGAGACAGCTGGCACATGTGAGCGATATTTATCACCAAATCCTCGAGCGAGGCAGAGATAGGAACCAATTAGCTCTCAGGAACTGGTTTTAGTCCGCCGATGCAACTGTTCTTGGCAGCGGAGCAGCTTCAGTTCGTGCCAAAATGACCAGACCATTGTCTAGCGCCGCTGTAACGGAATGGGCCCACAGGAATTTTGGCACCGGTTTTACGCAGCAGACCACATAGTTCAATCGACCTTCATCACGTGAAGACAGAGCAGCGTGGGGGGGCATGGACAAAGAATGCTTACACATCTCATAGTGATGCATGAGGTTAAATAAAGACGGAGATCAGTGAAACAGCCTGCTGGTTCCTCCCGAGACGCGGAGCAGATCATCAACGGTGGGATTCAAGTTTGGACCTCTCCAAGTCCAAAACGACCTTTCCCTCCCAAACCAGGACCATCTTACATCTTAAAGCATCTTCACAGACTCGCACAGCGGTAAGAATCTGCCTAGACTATTAATTATCAATATTTAAATGATATGTATTTCCATCTTTGTTCTTATTATGGCTCATTTGTAAATCATTGGAGTCCCTGGTGAGAGTGAATGTCGGGATCATGGGTGCGCCATTTGGCACCGTAACGCACAGACGACGGTTGCATCTTTGTGGCTCATTCCTGTTTTATTCTGCACTTGGTTTTCTCTCTCTTTGCGTAACACGTTGGTCAAGGCCGAGCTTTGTGAGCAACAAGAGAACAACTTCTCTGTACAAACGTGCTTTTGGCTGGCGCGTCGACATAAGCTGCTAATTTGGAGATTGCCTCCAACTAAACGTTCTCAAATCGGAGACATTATTAGCCTCATAAAGCCGCGTCAATCAAGTTTTGCGATTGAGCCACAGTGTCTCACAATCTTTTGTTCTCAAACCATTTCAGCAGGAACATGGAGTGGATGGGTGGTGCAGGGATTCTCCTCTGGATTTGGTCAAATCTTGCAGGAGATGTTCAAATTAGAGGACGTGCATGCAGACTTTGTAATAACTTTATTAGCAGCCTCTTGAGATGAATGAATAGTGAATGCATTTCATCAGATTTGCAGCTTTGCATTCAATGATCTTCTAGTTTTAATGATGTGTTTGAACAGAGCTGAAAGACAGGCTCACATCAAAAACTATAAAACTGAATTATTTAAAGTAGGATGAAAAAGAAACTGCAGCCTTCATGTTTTTTTATGATAAAACATGTTCTTTGCTTAATAAATTAAACTAAATAGCTTCCAAAAGAATAGAACAATACTATTTCAAAGTACATATAATTACGCAATTAAGTTTAAAATATCTTTAATATGAGCTTATGTTGTGCAACTTTTTGTACAACCCCTCTCAGGATTTTATTTACCCATGATGCTTCAGCTCTAAAAGCATTTAACCTCTCTTGCAACAGAACGTGCTAACTATTGCTCTTACAGCCGCTCCAATATCCCCCGATTCAGCGATTATATCATCTTTTCCGAGGTCAATCCATCAAAAGAAACGTTCCCAAGCACTCAGGGCTGTTAACCCGGGGAGCAACCAGTGCCGGGCATTATTCACCATGATGGGAAACCATTTCATTGTGCTTGACGCCTTTGAAATATGCCACATTGGATTCTGTGGGGCGCATTTTTCAATGCCACCACAGCAGTAACCATAATGAGTCTCTCCCCTGTGCTTCAGAAAATCCTCGCTTTATGGAAAGTCATTGTGTCATTGGGATATTGCCATGAAAGAGCTTAGTGCTAGTGAATGATGGTTGCTTCCTCCATAGGATGCTATGTATTTATTCAGAATTTATTCCTTGGTGAGCAGCCAGTAGACGCATATCTACCTCCATCGCCCATCATTCTGTCTTATTTATTTCCATCCAGTGATCGTGGTTTTGGTCATTTGTAGCCTTGCATGCTGCAAATGTAAAGACCATTTTCTGCTTCTGCAAGGCGGTCCATCTCTGTCATCCAACAGACCTACCGCCTTCTGCATCCCCCTCAAGACTATTATTTTACCCCCGCGGATTGGAGAGGAAACTTGTACCAATATGAGAGGAGGGGGGAGCTGACCCTTGTGGACCCCAGCACAGAGAGAGAGATGAGGAGCAGATTCTGTGTGGCAGCGAGAAAATGCCCGATCTTAAACGTTAGCATCATAACCGTAACTCCTGTCCTCCTTTTATTTAAAATAAGCAGCATTTTTATGTATTACTTCACTTTTGGAGACACGTCTACCAAAAAAAACTGATGACTTGGCAGATATGAGGCATAGATTGTTCATGGGTTTTTATTAAATGATTAGAAGATGTCCTAGAATAGTGTGAGAAATGTTGCATAGCCTCTTAACTGGTTTGTAAGTTGATTGATAACATATATCCAGTATAGCATATTTAAAAAGTGGGAAAAGAAGCTGTGTTTCTGGAGTGATGCAGAAGGAGTTGACCCAAACATGCAGGAAAGTTTACGTACAAAATGCATAATGATGTTTAGAACATGTAGTCAACAAATTTACCTGCTGAAAAGAAGCCTGATAAATGGAAACGGCACCACTGGTGGAGGAATATTCTTTACTTAAGTAAAAGTAGTAATACTGCAATATGAAATATTCTGAAAAATGCTCCATTACAATACTCCAAACTTTCAAGTCCTGCTTTGAGAATATTGCTTACAGTAGATAAAAAATATTCAAAATGCACTTTAAGTATCAAAAGAATAATTCTCCTTGTGCTACTATTATGTATATATTTTAATTTATTACTGATGCATTGATGTGTAAGTGGCATTTTAAGTATAGCCAACTTTATCTGTTTTAGATACTGTTGGGTTGCTGGATCTCTTAGTGCACCATATTTTATAAACTCATAATGTGTTGGTTTTTTTTGGTAAAATATTGATCTGAAAAGTGATTAAAGCTTCCAATTAAGGTGGCACTGTAGCACGAAATGGAAATACTCAGTTAAAAGTTTAAATTTCTCTTCCAGTGAAAGAATATTTTTCTTCTGTTTCCCACAGTTGAAAGCCGAAGCTTCGCTTTGTAGAATAATGTTTGTGCAGACTCTGACACCGTAAGGCCGTTTTCTGATATTCATCTGCTCGACATGTCAATTTTCTCTGCGCTCACTGAAAATCTGATTTTGAGAGACGGGCCCTACGAGCGGGATTTATGACATCAAAAATAAATTTGAAGGTAATCCTGGTCCAATATTCAGCAGCCGCAAGATAGATGTGGAAATTTGAAACCGGGAATGGACTTTACAGTGAAGTAGCAGGCAGCATGTGCAGTTAAATTCATGTAATATGGAAACCTTACTGATGGAGACTTGGGTTGTAATGTGGTGATTCGACATTTATTCTTCAGAAACCATGTCATTCTATTAGGAGAGGATCTTTAAGTGCAGTACTTAAAGTGAATTCCACCACCTGTAGTTTCATATCATGCAGGAATCATATGAATATTTTCCTCTGGCTTGGCCTGATGTGCACCTCAATACATATCCTTATGACACATTTTCTTAAATGCCCTGCTATTGAATTCTTAAGTACTTATGATCCTGCGAAAATCAATACAGCCATATATTCTGCTCCTCTCTCAGTTACCAGTTGAGAGCTTGAGTACTACTCCCGGGGGTGCAATCAATAGCGGTACGTTGAATTAAAAGCACATTATATTTGCATGCAACCTTTCAAGAGCAATATGCATGGAGCATGATATTACATTTAACTGTATTCAAATGTAAATAAAATGCTAGGAGTCCTCACTGTCATGCAAACGCAAAATTGCACACGATTAATGTCATGTTAATCTGCGGTATTTGTTCCTAACCAGTCAAGATAACATATACATGAAAGACCGCTCACTCTCAGCCTGATGTACACATTACAGTAACACACGGCGTTCACCACCATCAGTCATAGATAATAGTTCTGAGTCCTAAATGGCCTCATTTAAACCATATAAATCCTTTAATTAAAAAAAATATATAACCAGGATATTATCACATGTTTCTTATTTACTACCTTTATGCTGCTATTTAAGTGAATCGCTCACAATTAAATCAGGCTTTTACAATTTTCATAATTGCATAATTGTAAAGTGAAATGTCTGCGGGATATGTTTAAGTCAATTACATGCTTTACAGGCAGTTATTTTGAATAATTGGAGTAATTCACTTCCTGTTTTTCCCAGTTCCTCCCTTCAGAATGTGTGATGTGGAGCCAGTACAGTAAGAGGTAAATTTGATGCTTGCAGCCACTTCATCCAAAACACTACGGTGTATGAGGAGCAGGTGTTCTGCAGCACAGACTGAAAAATGTGAGTGATTGGTGACTGCGGTTGTTGAGAGATGATGGGAGATCCTTCGCCGCTGCAGCCTCCCCTAACTGGCTTTGTGCGACATGAAATATCAAGGTATTATGCCTATATCTTGTTTAGCAGATGCGAGCACACTGCCAGCTTTAATCCTCCGAGTGCAGCACACAGAGGGGAAACTGTGTCTTTATGCCTGCCAACGAGTCTGGATTCACTCTGCTAGACACTGTGTACTCTGCTCTGCATTTTCTGGTTGCCAGGTTGTGTAAATGATATTAAACTAAAAGCAGAGGGGAGGTGCTTTGCTCTCTGTGTGTAACTACCAGGTGATTAGAATTAGAATTAGATAGTTAGCAGTCATCAGATGCACCACTTCTACTCCCTAAGAGGACACTGATCCCAATAAGAACTTTGGTTCTGTACTGAAGGGGCTGTTTGGACGTACAGTATGCATGTGACTTATGGATTCAGAGGATGTAATGGAACTATTTTTTTGTTTTGGAATGAATAAGTGGTAATTTTCTGGGAGAATAATTTCATCTCGAAGATTGAATGAATGTGGTGAAATTTGTTTCGTAGCATTGATATGAAAATAATTGGTGAGGCCTCTGTGATGTGGCCACGTGGCTTTAGATAACTGTGGAGATTAAACATGGATTGTAATTAAACTGTCATTAAATTGGTAATTATTGTGAGCCACATAATATAGATTCTGACCTTCATGTATTTCCCTAATCTAGGGTATTGAGATTGTAGTCTAACGTGTGCATTTGTACAGCTGAGAATGCTTTGTGTCCAGAACGGATGATGTTTTAGGGGAGAATATTACGATGAGCGGTCGAGTGTTGTATCTCACTCTCTGTGACTCAGGATGCCTCCTTAGGAAAACGAGCCCTGCAGTCGGCCCTGACCCTTTGCAAACACGCGTTCTGTCCGGTGTGTCGGTGCACGTGTCGCCGTGACGCCACAGCCGATCTCTGATTGTTAGATTTGCCAAAAAATGGAAGAGAAATGTCTGATTTTGTTACGACAAAGGGAATCCTGAGCAGCATGATTTGTGTCATCCATGCAGTTCTGCTGCAGCATGTGAATAGTGATGCAACACATGTGTTCACATTGCAAATGCAACTGCACTGCAGTCGAGCAGCATAATATGGTTCTTTTGCAGACATTGGATTTAAGTTTATTCATAAGAGAACCCTCCAAATGCATCTATCTTCATGTTAACAATTAGTATTTTGTTTGATTAATTATTTTACCTTATTTATTAATAAACTAGAATGACAGTCCTCTTTAATTCAATCAGGCCTCATCCTAAATGAAACTCACAGTCCTTTAACCTTGATTTACAGGGCAGATTATACCCCTGTGAAAAAATATTTAAAACTGGTGGATCCAGGTTTTTATTTCCAAACAAATGAGTTTTGTTTTGTTACCTCTGCTAAGGAGGTTTTGTTTTCACCTGTGTTTGTTGGTTGGTTTGGTTTGGTTTGGTTTGATTGATTGATTGAATTTATTTGGTAAAAAATCATATATGTATATTACATACAAATATAAATGAATACCAAGGATAACACATAAAGTATAACATACTTATTTCCAAAGGGGTCCTCCGTAACAAATACACAGTAAACAGGCAACACTTAATAAATATACAAAAACACCAGACGTTAAAGTCATTAAAACAAGTAAAACTCATTCTGCAACGTATACCATAAAATCTTTTTAACTAAAATGAATTAAAAACAAGGATTGTCTGCAGAATTACACAAAACGTTGTGCAAGGTTTGGTCATGGATCAGGACTGTTTGGCCTTGGCAGAGGTACAGTGTGTGCTCTATGAGTGCCATTCTAGTTTGGTGTTATTATATTTGACAATATTCAGATACAGTAGTAAAAAAAAAAAATCCCTGAAGTCGTATCAGACAATTGTTGGTGATAACACGATAAATTCCAGGACTTCTTCCCATCATGGTCCCTGATGAGAGCAAAAAAGTGATGTACATTTTCTATCCTGTGTGACCAACAGTCAAACAAACTGAAAACTATGCATTATTTCTGATGATATGAAACAGAGGAGCAGTAAATCCTCCTGTGCAGAGGTGTGAGCTGCAGAGACATGAAGGGAAATAAGACAGAGACAGACAGAGAGAACCCCATCAGTGTGGATGAAATCAGATGTCACTTCCACCCTGCCTCTGCTCATGGAGAGATATGGGCAGTCTAGCAAATGAGAACCGTCGTGAGGCTCCTTCCCATCGGGAATGTCACCATAACATACCAGGATCAGCTCAGACATATAGACACTGTGAGCCTGGAAACACACACGTGTGCACAGATGTACTGAGCCCTGCACGTACAGGGATGTTTACGCTCCAGCCAGTGTTGAACATGCATATTCAAACTGATATGTCAGACTCACGAATCTGAGCATGCTGACACATTTACATATGAGCTCGGCTGTCGCGGCCCAGGCTGTGATGCGGGTCGACAGGTCTTATGTCGAGCTTCCCTCGGGTCGCGGCAGGGGCGGAGTCACAACGTGACGAGGCTGAAGGCAGAGAAATGCCTTTCATTCAACCGTCAGCGTCCGATGACACAACCTCTCTCTCTCTCTCACTGCTTTCAGGAGTGGTGAGGTAACATCTGGGCTGCTACTCAGCTCACTGTGCTCATGTGACTCATACCTGTTGGTTCATTTTTATCTGTGCCTCATCTCGTGTTGTCCCAGCAGGTTAAGTGTATTCCTAACTTGGTTTATCCAAAGCATCTGCTACAGCTACAGCTGACAATCATTTTATTCCATTTTAAAATGATTAACAGACTTTTTATTTTCTCAATCAGCTGATTATGTGTTTTGCATGTAAAAGTCATAAAATATTGGAGATTGCCTCATTATTAACCCAAAGAATGTCATTTATTTATCATATATGACAAAGAAAATACTTAAATCCTTACATGTTTACATGAAAATGACATATTTAGAACAAATTATCAGGATCACTTTGTTTTCGATAACTTTGTTTGTGTCTGTTGTTGGTCTGTATGATAAAAGAAACTATCAGTGACTGTGGGAGTCTGTTCAGATCTTGAACTGAGCGCTCTGAGCTAAATTCTTTGTTACATCCTGTTTAACTTAAATAGCGAATAGTTCAACATGAACAATGATCTCAGAACATTTTTTATCTACATATATGTACTGTTTAGAAGTGTCACAGCTGGTTGTGATGTCATAGTGCAGTAGAATGTGGTAGTAAAATGTCCTCACTTTTCCCATTTGGTGATGATGATGGAGACCATAGATCCACAGTGATGGAAGAAGCATGAAAGTGAAAATAGAAACACCATAGTTGGAAAAAACACAGAAAAATCGTACATACTTAAGTACTATTATAACTACACTATACTAGAAGTATTCACAGTATAATGTACAGAAGGTGTCAAGAGTAAAATTACCCATGATGCAGCAGATTGACTTTCACAGAGGTTTGCTGTAGTGGTGTGAGTTTATGTCGCCACACTGGTGAATTTACAGGCATAGAGCAAATCTGACCAAGAGAAATGTTAGGGAGTACTTTTCTACAGTAAATCAGCAGTGATTCAACAGTAGGTAAATAGGTGGAGATCAAATGGTAAAGGAATGCACTGCAGGATAATTATTGTAATGTGATCAGACACACAAATGGAAACAAAAGGCAGGAAAGGGGACCTTTACATTCAGGCCTTAATGAGGCAGGAAGGACGTTTATCGCCAAACCAGAAGAGGCCAGAAGTGACTCCCAGATGTCACGCAATTAGCAGCGCGTTCTGTCGAAATGTGTATTTTGTCATCATTACACAGGATATTATTGGATTATTATTAGAAATAATTGAACATATAAACTGTATTTTTCTCAACATTGGCCAAAAAGGATCTGATTTAATCTGCAGTTTAAATGTTGGGTACTTTAATCTGTAACAATGCATTGTAGAGTTGGATCATATATTTTTGTATCTAAAACCTCCTGCGATGTACTAAGTAGCTCGTTGAACACATGTAGTGCAGGAGTACAGCATAATGTGGGAATATGCAAATAGAGACAGATAGAGACAGATAGATAGATAAATACTTTATTGATCCCGAAGGAAATTCAAGGAATCAGCCGCTCTTCCACACACCATTAAAGAACGGGAAGAGAAATAGCAACAGATTAATAGGTAAAAAGCACAACATGAGTTTACATACACAGATTGCACAATGAACATATGCATCTACATATACATAAATTACACAG
Organism: Chaunax sp. Z400; assembly: GCA_037577475.1. Lineage (NCBI taxonomy): Eukaryota > Metazoa > Chordata > Actinopteri > Lophiiformes > Chaunacidae > Chaunax > Chaunax sp. Z400. Next base: position 23,836,910 of record CM075197.1, read on the forward strand.
TAGAATTACACAATAGAAATATATCTAAAATGTAATTGATGTATTGTTACTTAGTTACATCCCATTGATCCATAAAGGCTCCAATAGCATTTTATTTTCTTTATAAGTCATTGGTTCAAGTAGTGAACATACCTCAGGTATTTATTAATTGCACTTGCTGTGAGTCAACTTTCCTGAGCTGCTAACCCCATCAAAACCTTATCAGTCAGAGGTTTATGGAAGGTTTAAACTGACTTTTCCAACCCCGGTGAGAACAACATCCCGAGGGAAGAAGGTATTACTCGTGCTATTTTTGGAAATTTTTTATGGTAACTTGATTAAAGCCCAAACACAGTTAGTAGTTTCCACTTTCAGAGATATATAGCAGTCAAAGTTTAAAGTCCTGCCATGTGACTCACTGTAATCCTTTGAAAACATCGGTGCAGCGGAGGAGGACGCAGAGATTCTATTAAACACACCTTCATTATCTGATCAAACACACACGAGTGATCAGCAGAACGCCGCTGACGCTGTGGAGAACATGTTAGAATCCATAAGGGGGGGGGGATCTATGCCACAGCGCTGCACACGGCCGAAGGTATGCTCCGCTCCGTCCATGAAAGCTCACGCCTGATTGGCCCAGCTGTGGCAGCCGTGGTCGGGCGATGTCCCCCTCGCTCTCTGTCACTGGCAGAGCTAAGCAGAGCAGCCAGGTTCACAGACCGCGGCCGTCACCCTGTCACCGCCTTGCCTGGCACACTGCCGCACACTGAGGCAAGAACACACACACACACACACACACACACACACACACACACTGATGCCTGGACCACTGGACCACAGAGCAGAGGGAATCCTAAGTGAGGACACAGAGGGTCACGTGAAGTCCGAAATGTAATTGTGGAGACATTTTTGGGTATTTTTGTCCCTCATGTAGAAATGAGTCACTGTAACTATAACTGTATACTCAGATTACTCCCATTCCATCAGTGCTGTGGCAGCTGTAGACACCCCCCCCAACCTCTCCCCCATTATCTGTCACTGTTTGCCATCCTGCAAAAAAAGTCATGACCGCCATCAGAGCAGAAAAGATGATGTTGTTTTTTAAATTTTTTAAACCTTTGCTAATTATTTAGCCATGTTAGCATGTAGAGCCTTGCAGCTTTGTCTCATTCTTGGACGTGCTTATAGTTTTATTCCTCATGTGCACCAACTTAGTAATGGCTCTTTAAATATCTTAGACAATAATGTCGCTCAATTTAGCAAATACAAGAGTTGGCACTAATAACAAGCCAGAAAGAGACGAGCTAGGACAGGGTTATTTTTAGCCGCTGTTCCATATACAACATACTCCTCCAGACTCTACGATGCTCTGGGGTCATGCTCAGTGTTTATACAGTCTCCTATGGAAACCTCATACCTCACACTAGATTGAAGTGCAGCTTTACTGGAAGGTTTCGAGGATATGTTGCAGGCAGAGTCTGGATCAAGGTTGGATGACATTTTTATGACAGGTTTTATCGCTCTATAAAGAATCATTCTCTAATATATTTCCATGTCAAATAGTGTTTTATAGACCTTGCGGCTTCGAGGGTTCAGTACAACGCTTAATAAACTTAATAAATGATTGGTTAATAAGATTATTTAGTTCTTTAGAGCTGAAGCAGTTTATCAGTTAGTTGGTCATTTTTCACATACTTCCCTCAAGGCCAAACAATCCTACAAATTCCTGTTTCATGGAATTCGGTTCAGTAGTTTTTGTCACACAATGTTGAAGAAAAAAAAGATCCTGGATCCACCTTTTTTCCCCACCTAATTCCTTTTTGCACTAAACTGTTGCTCAGTAAAGATGGGGAAATTGAAAATATCAATTTGCTTAAACTATTCTAGTATAAATAGTACTTCAGAAAATTAGGTTATCAAATAACATTTCAATTACAAATCATTAATTTGATATAGCTCCAAGAGAAAGCGCATTAAAGGCAGACCTGACAGACGGTGTCCAGTATCAAAATACTGGTTATGTTAGCCTGCCTTAAAAAGGATGGAAACTGAAGGTTACACTGTTTTAATCTTTATTTACTGGCATACTGACACAACACCTCTCTTAACTGTCCTTCAGAGAAGAGTCTGTTTGGCACGTCGAAAAGGAAAACGGGTAAAAACTAAACAGAAAAAAGGTGGTGGTGCTTTTATTTTGAAAGTATAGGTAAAGAAAACAAGCATGTACCCCAACAACATGTTGTAAATGTTAGTTAGTGTTTGATGAAAAGAGTTGGCAGACACTGATCAGTGGATTTCACATGACAATACTCACAAGTTTGATTAATTTTTATTTAAAAAGTTTTGGTGCCTGAGGGAATAAAAGTAAATGAAGTATTTGACTTTTTTAGTCTCTCTTGCAGCGACTCCTTTCCTTTCCAACACGTGATGTGTCTCCCTGGACAGTCCTGTCCTGTTGTGTCCTTTCTGTCTCTTCTCCTGGAGTCATGTTCAAACAACGTAACATTCATACATGAGTGGGTTTCCATGGCCACAAGGCCTCCGCTTTATCCGAGCCGTAGCCCACCCTGGTGTGATGGGTAGGAAAAAGGCCAAAGGCACGCACAGATGCTCTTGTGCTGCTGGTGTATAGCCTCGATCATAGCCTCGCGGGCTAACACTTTTAGACTCTATCTAAAACCAAGAGAGGGAAAATAAAAGATTCACTTGACAGAAATGCTTAAGGCCTCACTTTAAATAGCTCTGTGCTCTTTCTGTTTCTTTCTGTTTCTGGTTTGGGCCTCTGCTGCGCTGGACAGCCTTGGACGGATGTGGGAGTCAAAGTAGCGAACCTCTCTCCTAACCTAGCCCTAAGACAGACCGTTTACATAAAGATTACATAAAGATCGTGTTTGTTCTGAGAATGGTAATGACTTAGTGCTTGTATGCGCGTGCCGTAGGGGAGAGCAGCAGCAGCAGCAGCAGCGGCCGTTTCCTCAGCTGGCACAGTGCAGTTGTCTCTGGATCTCATCACTGCTTGTGTCCCTGGTTTTGGCACGGGAGCACAGGAGCAGATCAGCTTCAGCCCTCAGAGCAGATACACACATTTCCCCCTGAGGTCAGTGTACGTGTCTTGGGCACTAACCCTGATGATTTATTCACTTCAGTACATATTCTTACAGGCTTTGTCTTGTAATCCTTGGCAACCACCAGGGTTACAGTGCCTTGGTTTGTGTTTACAGAAAACATTCCTTGAGCAGCGACTTTATCGGAACAGAATAGAGCAACTGGTGTCGCATCCAAACAATTTATGTTGTTTTGATGAAGAAAAAAGAAGTTTTTTTTTTCACACAACAGCAAGACACAGTAATTGTCACTAAAACCTTAACAGTCTGAAAATAAATCCTGCAATAATTGTTTATCAGAGGTGCATCACCTATTATTAAAAAAACAAACATTATACAGTTAAAAATGTCATTTATTTTTTTTATGAAAATAGATTTATTTACATGATAAACAGTTGCATGTATCTATAGAACAGCCCTCTAAATTTTTAAGATCCCTGTAATACCTCAATTCCAGTAGACCGCCATGATGACATTGCTGTGTTATTGCACAGTCACACAATACACACGTACAGTAAGAGCATTAAGTAAGCAGTAAGTCATTTCTGCCAGTATTCAGGCCTCTGGAAGAAGAAGTGGGTGAGCAGACACTGAGGTGATGTCGCCATGACGACGCTGCAGCCTCATGCCAAATGAAGTAATATCACGACTTTGGAACCATGTGTTTATTATTAGTAGTTCATGAGTTATCAACAAAATCTGATTCTCCATAACGGTTTCATAACATCTTACATTTCACAGACACATGAAATCCATTTCAACGACTCTGATTTCATTTAAAGAATAACAGCTCAAAGCTCAATACAGCTTAGCTGGATAATAATAAGTTTACTTTGTACGACCTTTCGAAAACAGAGTAACAAAGTGCTGGACAATAAAATCATATAGTGAATGCAAATAAGACCCAGAAATTAAAATATAGATCAGAACATTTTGAATGAAAACAATAAATACCATCAGTCAAGAAAAACGAGAATACTGAGTTTGCCTGCCTGATATCCAGGATCTCAAGTAGGAATCAGGCTCATAGGGAGTCACTATAGATCACAGATATTGGCAGGAGGTTGACCTTTTCAAGTCTGTAAAAACAAGCTGTAGAAGTCTTACAATCAATTCTAAAGCTGACCAGTGAAAGGCAGCAGTGATCAGTGGATAGCGAGTCAACCTGAATATGTCTCTAGAAGAATACAAAGGAACTTAATAACTTCTATTTATACTCATGTATATTTTATTTCCTATTGTAGCAGAAGCCGTGCACAGCCCTCAATGAGAAGTGACTTTAAAGCATCTCTTATGTAAATGTAGGCAAATGTAAACACTGTGTGGTCTTTACTGTGATGTCATCAGGTTGTTGTACACACTTGGGCGCCTGGGAGGCAGCCTGAACGATTTGCCTCAGGTAATGATAGATTTATCGACTTTAGACTCTCAGCTTATAGAGAAGCTGTGGTCCATCTCTTTTTTGGTATGTGATGTGGTTTTAAAGGTGATTCTAACAGTTTTATCACGTTGCTATTCGTCTAAACTTGTGCAGATCCTGTGCCTGTTTACATGTGTTCCTCCTTTATATTATCGTCCCCTTCCTTTTGCTCCCTTTGCGTTGGTTTTTCTCCCATTGTGGCTTGATGCCATCCAGACTCTGTTGATGACAACAGGCGCCTGGCTTCAGCTTTTTCTGGGGTTTGGATCCAATGACCTGTCAGTTGACATGACAAGCATGATTGCGTGATTAAAGTTGCATTGGAACAAGTGTAACCCAAGGCAAGAACATATTGTTGTTATCCAGTCAATCAGTAATTCTTCATCTCAGCTCCTCCAGCCATTTCATTTTGTATTTTTCTTCTCTCCTCTCTTGTGCATCCTCGAAATGTTTGTAGGGATTTGATTTGATCACTCAGTTCTGTTTGCATTCACTCACCATCTGGTGGAAAACTCTGAATCAATTCTTAATGTTGGCAGCTTTGCGTTGATGTGCCTGCTCTGCGCCTTTGAGACTCCGTTTTATCTTTTTTCTCGTCTCCCCTATGTTTTGATCAGAAAAGCAGAAAACAAGGAAAACACCTGAACCAGCGATAACAAATGAGACCCGGCGTGTTTCTGAGTAAAAAGCTTGGACTGAGAGATGCAAACAAGAAAAGAGGGAAAAAAAACCTTATCAAAATTAAAATGTATCAAATATGATACTTGAGTCATACAAGACCTCGTGGTGGTCGGAGAGGAAACGTCGTTATTCCTCCTATGAGAACCACGAGGTTCTTCAGCAAAAGTTGTGTCAGTCTATCCAATAACTGCAGATAAATAGGTAGATATTTTGGTCTGGACCAAATTTGTAGACTGACAGTCTGACTTCGCCATCCAGACATACAGTATTCACGGCTAGCATGGCTAAAACAGGGTTCTAGTCATGCACCGTTATCCACTCTGACCTGTCAGTCGGTCATTTATAGTGACGTGTCCCTATGTGGTGGATCTCTGTGACGTATTTTAATGAATTCAGGCTGAACTCTTTTGCCATCCCTTTCTGTTGGTGTTGTCGTTTGATAAACCTCGGTCCCTTCCTGCAGCCGGGGTCCTCAGTCAGCCTGGCTTTGCACCTTAGGGCGAGTACAGTATAGCAGCGGAGTGATGGCATCCACGGTGCAGTCAGATGAAAGTGGATTATAGTTTATGAATGCTATGCACTGACCCATCGCATTCATATTAGCTTGGGAGATCTATCTCCTCTGTCGTTTATGGCCTAGCCATGGTCAGGTATGGATATGAATCATGTCCATGTGGATTTGTCAAAAGAAACAATGTCAGGGTCAGTCTCTGGCAGCACACTCCATGTTTTCTAATTGAGTGTCCCACAGCTGATAAGGATGTGCTAAAGCATCCTTGAGCGAGATGTTTAACACTTACCAGCTCCCAGCAGAGGGTTAATTATCCCGTCAAGGCAAGAGACAAACTGCTTTTATAAGAAGAGGAAATGTTCAGAGATGTTATGTTCTACTGTCTGAGATAAACACGGTGTACATCTCAGGAAAGCAAGAAATAAATGCTTCAAGTCTGAAAAAAAATCAATCCTTCCCACATTATCTTCAGTACATCTACATTCCTGAAATTCCTCAGGGTATTTCTATTCAGTCAACCTGATTTATTGCACAATTTGAAGTTCTTGCTCAGGATCATATTAGTGTTGATGCATTTCAACAAGTTATTGCACAGCTGATTTCTCATGAAAGCAAAAAAAACAAAACTGTGAAATGTTGCTTATTTATTCTTTTTATGGTTTATGAGGTTTTTCTATATGCTGTAATAATATATATATATTACCTGTTTTAAGTTCATGTGTTACATATTCGGGGAAAAAGGTGTCTTATGTCTTATGTATGATGTTTTCTGCACCCCAATTTAAAATGAAATAAATATGAGCTATGAGCTGCAGCGTATTATATCTATGTCATCTTAGCTTCATTAAGCAAAATGATCAGAGAAATGACAGATATCTGATCAAGATATTGTTAATAGCAAGTAAAAAAAAGTTATTTACAAGGAAGCGGGGTGAATATAATTACATACGTGTGTCTTTTCCCAAAGCTATAGATGACAAACAAGGAATGAAATGTATACAGATCTACTGAATGAGGAAATGTGCATGGATGGTGGACATGTACTTGGCCCCTTTGTGGACCCTGAGTTAGAAGAATCCTAGATCGGCCCCTGCTTGGGAGTCTTTTGATAGACAGATTACAATTTTTGGAGGAGAATCATGTCTTTCCCTTAAATGGAAAAAATAATACATGAGAAATTTTTTTTCGTTGTCCGGAAACTGAAATCCTTGTAAAAAAGAGGGAGGGACTTAACGATGCTAACGGACAGCTCAATCTGCAGATAAGACGCCAGAACACTGGTGTTGAGTGAATCATTCATGGCAACAGGGAGGCTCGGTTACGGATTATTAAGGGGTCATGTCAAAAACTTAACCCAAATAAAACCTTAATTAGAATATGGAGTTGCTCTGTGCATCACGAGGGTGCATGTAAGTGTGTTAGTGCACAGGCATTCACACAGGAGCCCTGAGCACACAGATACCCAACCTCCTCCTTCACACAGGCTCAGCTGAAATCATCTCAGCGCTCAGTCGCTGTGATGGCAAGGATGTCTCCACTTATCTAGAGGAGACAAATTCTAGTGCTGCTGGCAGTGGCATTTGGCCTCTGTGTGCTCTCCTTCCTGGCATGTGTGTGTGTGTGTGTGTGTGTGTGTGTGTGTGTGTGTGTGTGTGTGTGTGTGTGTGTGTGTGTGTGTGTGTGTGTGTGTGTGTGTGTGTGTGTGTGTGTGTGTGGAGCTGCTGCCATCAGCAACATGGAGCTCCGCTCCTGAAGTCGGTGGACGCTCCTATATGATGTCTGATTCAAACAGCCTGCTGCTGCTGCCGGGCAAGAGCCACATTTCATTAGACAATGCTAATTAATTTCTGCAGGAAGTCAGGCGTGCTCATAGCTGATTGACTCATTGTCACACCCTAAATAGATCACCACGACTCCTGGTGCTCTAAGTGCCAATTTCACGCTAGCTAGAGGGCTGGAAGTTAAGCTATTAATTTGTTTAAAGTGAAATATCAGGTGCTAAGAAAGGCTTTAATAGGACAGCTGTTAATCAGTCGCTTATTAGTGTTGCATTGTTTTACGTCCTCAGAGGCCTGTTTGTGATTCACAGTCTATTAATGCCTTGAGGTCTGTTTGTCATCTGTAAGGTGAGCTTTAAAACAGTCGGGCCTGACACAGCCAAGGGCAGATAGCGCAGTTGGCAGGTCTCAGGTCTGCTTTGGCCTGAGACAATGAGCTTCACGGTAAAGCCAGTCGGCCTCTGCACAGTGGAACCTAACGCTCTTATGTCGCCCTTCATCTCATTCCCTGTGCCCCACTTTACCTCGCCTAACCCATTTGTCTTTTGGCCGCGCACCCCCAGCATCTCTCATCTCAGGTCAATACGGCTGAGCACATGGAACCATTTTTCACGGTCAGTCATAAATCACCATTTTAATCAGCTTCTGTACACTTGGACGCTTGGAAGTGGCCCCCCCCTGAGCACAACAAATCAATGCCATCAATAAGTGAAGGAATTGTGCGTTTTTTGTGCGTGCACACGTGCCGTAGTTGACCCTTGTGTTGATGGTCAGTAAATCTTTCGCGCTGTGGGGGTTTGTTCCTGGCTTCCAGTGCTTGTTAGTGGTTTGCTTCAAATCACTGCTGCATCTTATTAAAAGCATAAAGAAATAATCCTCTATTGGATAAGAGCAAGATGGTGTGTGTGCACTGATACAGCAGCAAACACAACAGGCTGATGTTTTACACTAAACAGTCATATTCTTGACATTAGGGATGGATTTTTTTTTTTTTTTTAAACACAATACCCTAAGATGATGCCTTTTTTCTACAGTATGGTTGCTAAAAATGTAAGTAAGCAGGCGATCCATAGCAGATTGTTAAACCCAGCGCACAAACCTATCTGGCAGAGGCTGCCAAAAGTGATGTTCATTTCACCCATCGGCCTTCTGATCACGGTGCTGCTGTCCATCCTGCATTTTTATCCATGCTTGATGAGATGTTTTCTCTTGTTACTCACATCCACAGCTCTCCTGAAATAACCCCTCTGCATTTCATACATTTATTGTATAGTATAGCCACACGTTTGAACATTTTGGTGACACCACAGATGACATGGGTTGTAGCTGCCGCCCTGTGAGCCAATCACACGTCACATTTAATCGCTTTTGATGCTTGGCTACAAGCAAAACCATACAAATAGTCACTTTGGAAAAAAAAAAATCTGGGTACTGAAGAGATCAAATGCATGCTATCATCTGCCTGGAGAAGTTCCCATAATACCTGGCGCTGCGTTATCTCGGTCAATACCTTAATTAAGCAGCATCAGTTTGCCCTCATTAGAAAACCACAATTCTAAAGATTGTCTGCATAACTTGAGACCAAATAGACATTAACTGCTTTTCCCCAGTTTGGAGAACCCTTGTAAAATAAGCCTTAGCTAATGAATAAGATATGGCTTCTGTTATATAAAATATTGTGAATGTAATATTATTATTATTATAATAGTATTATGGTGTGTCATTTATTCTTCAGGAAAAAGGAGAGGCCTATTAGTAAACTTTGTCATCAGAGGGGTTGCCAGTCCATAATCATAATAATTGTCTCATCTCTCTGTAATTACATTGTTATCTACTTTGTGTTTTCTGTATTTTTTTGTAACTGCATTCCGAGTGTTTTTTCTATAACAGAATGGAAACCATATTTATTATAAAAAAAAACAACAGTACTGGGTGATGTTGAGAGATGCTTCTGCTCTCTGTTAAATGGGAGACCATGATCATTTAAATGCTGCTTTATCACCTCTGTGCTTTTATTCAGAGTGATTCATAAGGTGTTTGGTTTCCCTTAATGACAGGTTCAGTGCAGGGAAATGTTTGTTTAGAGGGAAAGGTGTCACATCTGAGAGGAAGGTCGAAGCCCGGGGCAGTAAATTGCTATGAATGTTCAGTCAGATGGGTGAGAGCTTAAAATGTGACAGGAAAAATACACACAGCTTCTTCCACACTCTTAACTTCTCACACTTTGGCTGCCATTATCTTTTCTCTGTTTGCTTTTTAATGGCTGTCATGGACACTCAAAACAGAGCTTCGTACATACACACCGTTCACAGAGCAACTTGTCCTCAGATTGCTTCACATAAAAAAAAGTTGTGTTGGAGCAGGGGGCACCCGGATTTGAACCGGGGACCTCTTGATCTGCAGTCAAATGCTCTACCACTGAGCTATACCCCCTGACACACTCTCTGTTTTATATCTGCAACTCACAACCAAGAGTAGTTAGGGGTTAGGACCTCCCATTGATGAATAATTTCCAATTAAAATGTAAAAATTAAACAATTGGAAGAGGAAAAATCACTATTTGTTTGAGCAGGCCACCTACAAGCCACGTTTCTAACATGTGACACAGGGTAACCAGACAACATGGCTTTATTTTTGATGGGTCTCCAGAGAAAAATAAGAGGAACGACTGGAATATTAGAAAACTGAGCCAGTCATTAATAAATGTTCTCAATTTAAAAGTAATTGGCACTCAGTGCAGCACATTCCTCCAAAATCTGAATAATTTCTAGCCTTATTTGTTACAGGCACAGCAGCTAAATAACCTCATACATATGTATGTTTTGATAAAGCAGGTCCAGATTATAATCTGCCACACACACTAATAGAAATCATTAACATCTGTGATTTTCTACATCATGATTTATGGATTATTTTCTGGAAAAAAATAGGAAAAATGTCAAAAAAAATCTCCTAATGTTGAGTAAAATTATAAAAATTTCACCGAGATGTTTGTTTTTCGCAATTAAATTATAAATGTCAGTAAACTGTTAATAAATGTTCTTCCACTATTAGAATGTTAGTATTTATTTATTTATCTTTTGCAACACTGCAGTCCAAACACTGCTCTTACTGTTGTCTTATTACAGGATAATATGACATTAATAAATTGTTTATTAACCACTAGTAATGAATTAGTTACAATCTAAACCCTGAATATGCCTGAATCAGAGAGGGACATCTTTTGCACCTTTTGGAGGCTTCAAATTAGAGCCGAAACAACTAAAATCTATTATTTGTTGATGGATTGACAGAACGTGAATTTCTAGTCGTGAAAATTCCAAACAATTTTGTCGACAATTGTTGTCTCATATGATTGTAAACAGAATAGCTTTGGTTTTTAGACTGTTGTTCAGACAATACAAACATCTTGAAGGCATCACTTTTCACTGTCTTCTGACATTTTCTAGAACAAACTCTCAATCAGGAAAACAATTGGCTTATTAATCAATAAAGAATGTCAATCTTGTTTGCAATTCCACAATGGATGTTGTTCATTGATGTTGTTCCACCTGTACTTATGATTGGGATGTATGGGTTCTTATGTGACCTCCACCTCTACATGGACTGAGCCAATATTCTCATCCAGCGGCATGCGGTGTAAGTGATGTGTGAAGAGAGAGTGTGTGTCCTTATGGAGGATGGTGAGTAGGAGGTTTTGGTGAGGGGGATGGGGATGGAGAGCAGTAGCGAAAGCAGAATGAGGGAGGTTAGTGGAAGGGTGACAGTGTGTTGGGATTTGTGGGGGTGGGTAGAGAGGGCCCACGGGGAGGAAGGTGGGGGATGGTGAGGAACCCACCACCCCACCCCTTTCGTATATTATAATACCTCTATGCTGTGAGCTGGCTATGAGCTTCGTTTTCTGCCCTGTGTGCCAGGCTTTGAATGGGGATGTTGCAGGAGAGCTTTGTCTCTGCTCAGCGCTCGGTGCCAAAAACAGGCCTCTCCATTCATGCACTCGCGCTGATTTTGTCTCATCGGACTGTGGGCGCCATGCATGTTGAGCTGCCTTTGTGTGTGTATGTGTCCAGGCATGCATGTTGGTTCCTATAGAGTGTGAGAATTGATTGCTCCGCTTGCTTCTGTAGCATATGTGTGCATCAGGCGTAGGTCAACATCTGTATCCATGTTGGTGGGTTTTTTTCCCCCCTGTTTCACGGAAAGAGAGGCGGACAAGGGATAAGGACTCTCATCGGGGAAGGGAGGAGAGGGGGGGGACTACTCTCTCCAAATTCAGACAAGATTTTCCCACCCTCAGGCTGCTTCTGAACCCGACAGGGATCGCCTCGTCCAAAAACTCACCCTTATTTTAGAGTCGAATTCACGACCTGTGGGCGTGGCTTTTGTTTTCATACACATGTTGGACATGCAGAGGGGAAATGAGTGCGTTTGAGATGCATCATCAGCGCTATCCGCCGAGTCATCTCTCATCACCATTATGCTCTTTGTATCTATCCGTCTTTCAGACAGCAGAATGGCCCCTACAGTGAAGACTGAGGCTGAAAGCTGCAGCTGCTGCACACACTGAGCAGAGGCAAGGGACAGCGCTCCCCCTGCTCCTACACACACATACAGAGAGAGAGAGAGAGAGAGAGAGGGGGAGAGAGAGAGACAGAGAGCTTCTCCTCCCTGTTTGTCTGATGTTTCTGCTTTGCTTTAATAGCAAGACTGATGCCATTTAAATCTTTCGCTTCGATTCACTCAACGCAAATCCAGCTGCATAAGTGGGTTATTGAAGTCCTTTACCGACACACGGGCGAGGACAGTGCATGCAGCAGGCCTGCACAGCCAGTTCAATTTATTTATTCTAATGTCACACTTCCTAACTGATGATTTAATAGAATCTGAGAGACCTGGGAAAATATGCATGTGGCTGAAATCACTTAAAGTCCAAATTAGCATTCTAAAACGACTTTGCACCCGTTTTCACTAGCAGAATTTCAATTACGAGATTTGCATTCCATGTCTCGCACAGCTTTGGTTGCCTTGTGTGATTTTTTTTTTTTCCATGGCTTCATGTATGCAGTGATTTCCTCTTTTTTTTTTTATTTGACTCTACTTTTTTATCCACTACATTTATTTGAAAGCAGTTGTTGATATTTACTGTACAGATAAGGATTAAAGATTGAATGACACAGCAGTATATAAATAAGAGATATGTGTATATATTTTTGATTTATTTACTGGAGATCAAGGCGATGATCATCACATATAAGATTGGCTGAGCTTTGATGAAGGAATCTGATTAGTATGATTTAGCCGTAAATAATGAAATGAAAAATGATTTATTACTGAAAATATCAAAGAGTCAACTCATACTGCTTGTTAAAATATTAATAGCTAAATAACCTCTGAATGAATCTCTTTGTTTGTTCATTTGTGTATTTATTTATTTACATGCTTCTAATTTTTGTCTTTATTACATTTTGATTTCAGTTACTTTATTTCAGTTTCCTTTGTTTTCTAACTGTGTAAACAAACCTCCATTGGTGGTGACCTTAAAGCTACACCTTGAAATATATATAGTATAATTTAGTATACTTTTAGTAGCCTGCCTTGAATAGATGTAGATAGATGTGTTTGATGTCAGAGTGCTTTTTTATTCAGTGTCTGACGTCAGTTGTCTGAGCTGCTGTAACAAAGTTATTTCCTGCACAGGATCAATAAGGACTCAGTCTATCTCCACATAGACATTACTACAAGATTCAACTGCAGCTTAAATGTTAAATGCATTACTAAGAATGATCCAATACTATATAATGTACTGTATATGCAAAATGATACACTTTTGAATGGATCGTTCTTTCTTATAAGTACTGTTAGATGTTTGTGGACAAAAATTCCCCCCTTTAATCAAAATTTAAGTGCAGAACATTTATTTTTCATTAAATATTTCTAAATTATGGTATTACTACTTTTAGATTAGTAAAGTAAAATATCTCAATATTTCTACTTGTCATTAATATATTGATTTTTTTCTCTATAATCATCAAGTTTTGTGTCATATAAGCCAAAAAAAAGACATGCTACCACTTCCCATGCGTATATAGACATTGACACATAAGCAAAAGTACAAATACAACATGTACTGTTTAATTTCACAGCACAAACATACAGTGGAAGACACACATTTTGGAGCCTATTACTAAATACTGTATTTGGGATGTTATTTAAAGAAAAAAAGAAAAATCTTCCATCTGCCCTATATGGTATTAAATATAAGCTGCAATAAATAGTCTTCCCTAATCCCATATTTGCCATATGGCCCCTCTGACAAAGACTCATCAAGGTGAAAGTGCTGTGTGATTTGTTGGATATTATTAGTATGGTAATAGGGTCTTAGAAGACAGGGAATGAGAGGGAGATGCACACGCTGTGCATCCAGGTGTGTGATATTTAGCAGCAGCGGTCGCCTCAGGAACGGATCTGTCAGACATGTGAACACGAACTGTAATGAAAGACCGGCCCCTTCCCTGGAGAATGTGAATAATCTAAGTAAGAATAAGAATAGTAAGAATAAGAGTAAGAATAACACACATTTACAGTAGTTTGTGCACATTCAGATCTTTGAACACAAACACACACATTCCCTCTGCCCCCTGAACCTGTCACTGCAGGCAAAGGTGCTCTGCACATGCATGTACACATGTAGACACGCACACAGCAACACATCGAACTCGCTCCATCCCTGCCTGAAGACCCAACAAGAAACATCTCATTCTGAGTCAATTTGAACCTGACTCTCACACACACACACACACACACACACACACACACACACACACACACACACACACACACACACACACACACACACACACACACACAAATATAAGCACACAAACACAGTGCAGCTTTTTCCCCAGGAGCTCCTGCTCCACCAATGCCCTTTAACTTGGTTACTGGGACAGATTGTATCTCCATTTCATCATATATTACATACTCTGAGTAAGTCAATACATTACACACACAGACGTCTGTCTTCATTCACACACAGGCTCCTCCTCTTTTAGCCCTCCCTCTCTCCCTCAGCTCCTTCCTCCCTCCCACTCATCTCCCTTCCCTCTCTGATAACTCTCCCTTGAGTGTGCAGGTGCGCCCGAGCCCGAGGAGGTGATAGTTGTGTGCTTCCTCGTGTGTGCATGTATATGTGAGTCTTGGCATTGCATGACAACGTGCACATGCTCAAAGAGATGCTCAGGCATCCGTTCACCTCAGGTTAATTCATCTCCTCTCTGCTAATTAGAGATGAGACTCTAACTGCTGAAGTATGTAAGTGTGGCTCAGTGTTGCTGCTCCACATGTGATGGAGAGACATGCAATTTATTATTGCATGGTGCCAAAAAGAAAATGTTAGGATCATTTAATGTATGCCATTATATTATAAATGCTGTCCTTCCAGTTATTTATAAATCAAAGTTTTTAATTCAAAGGTTTGAAGAAAAATGCTTCCAATAAACATAAATGAGAAAGTTCCACATTAGCACTTTTGACAAGTTTTCTAGGCTCGTCTCTCCATAATGTAAAAAGTATATGTTATGTTCCTGTAAAAACATCCTGCTCACTGTGTTCACATAGATGAATAGACTGACTCCAGATTAAAGTAATACAGTTTAGAATAGATAAATACCAACGAGCGTCGTCCTCCACATATGGAGTCACAGCTAAGATTGTATATGGAGTGGAACGTCAACAAAGAGGGCACTAAGAGTTTAAAATGGACCTCGTTACTTGCAGCCACATGTTCCAGCTCAACTAAACACATGATGGTGACAGTAACAATATGAGATCATGTAAGTTTAATAGAGGTGGCGGGGCTCTTATGATCTTATTTTTGAAGAGTCTGTGAGCAACAAATTGAGCCTAATAGACTTTATGGAGATCAAACCAAAAATCTATGGAACATGCGGCTCTTGTGAGGTTTAAAGATGCACACTTTAAAGCCTCTTTCACAGAGCTGTAAGCTCATCCATTGTGTGCCTCAACATGCTATAAAGCTCGGTTACATGGTCACTGTTTACATTAGCTGTAAACTAAAGGGAGCACCCAGAGTCGAACTGGGGACCTGTTGATCTGCAGTCAAATGCTCTACCACTGAGCTATACCCCCTACATATGATACAGCCCCTTCTATTTCTCATTTTAGCTCTGTTTAATTCTGAATTACACCCACAGATGCTTAAAACCTATAGAGCTGCAACCAAACAGACATAGTGAGTGATGGAAGACTCACCTTTCCTCTCAGCTGCAGATATATTGAATCTGCTGGTTTACCCAAGAGCCTCTGAATGTTTTAGCACTTGGTTTGAGAATCAGCATGGCAGCCTCCATGCACACCGTGTTAATTAATTGCTCCATGCTAATTACACGCCAAAAACAACAAGGGTTTAAATGCTCCCAATGGACTTTCATGCATTTAAGGGTGAAATAACACTGGAGTGGATGAAAAATAGAACCTTTTAGTGAACGCAAACCTTACAGCTGTACTGGACTCTTTTTCATCAATTAAACCTATAATATTCGTCAGGAAGGGAGTTCAAGGACAAAACAGTGAAAATGTGTAGCGCATTTCAGAAAACATCTACTTTTACTACAACAGATGTGAGCTTTATTTATCGGACTTACTTCCAAAGACGTGTGTAAACAGACTAAATTGTTTGTTTTCCTGCAGTTTGCATTCATTGATTCCCAGCAGGAGGATTTACATAAACTGCAGGATATGGTTTGTTGGTTTATCCATTAATTGCAATGCTATTTTTGGTGTGCATGGTTTGTTTTATGCCATCTTTAGAGCATATATCTATATCCATCCCTACATACTGTACATCCATATTTTTTCAAAATATACTGTCCAAATGAAGTCTACAGGTTTCTGTTTCAGACAAACACCACACACAACACTGCAGGTATTTGCACAAATACATTCCTCATCTCTCTCTCTCTGAAGCACCAATCAGAGGCTTCGGCTACAGGCTGCAGAATAATATGATCGGAAACATGCTAATCTACCAGCAGTGAACACTTTGCATCAATACTGATTCCCTGAAGTGGTTTTGTAGAGAGAAGAGTTGCCTTTAATGATTTATTAAACAGTAGGAAGTTTTCACATGAACTGACATTGTTGACTCATTTCCTATTAATTAGGTCTTATTCAAATAAAAATAAAACGTGTTGCTGTAAGAGCAGCTGTAGCTCATATAGGTTGTAACTTTTATATTTTCCAGGTTAAATTTTGTTTTGACAAAGCTGAGCCTTATTTATTTTATTTATCTTATTTATTGGTTTATTTAACAGGGACAGTGCACATTAATGAACATTAGTTACATGAACATTAGTAACATGAGTTAGCCAAGAGGCTATTTCTCATCTGTAGTCCCTGGACAGACGTTAAAAAAGTCACCCTAAAAAAAAACAGAACATAAAATTATAATTGGACAGTTATTCACCGTTTGTGAGCTTGCAGAACAAAGGGAGGAAATATTAAAAGTTAAATGAAACATCATCCAGGACCCAATACTACAATGTTAAGTACTAATTAAAACATGCAATACAGGGACTAATAAAACAACACATGCAAAACCAATAAATGCACAATAATAATGTTAATGTTAATAGAGAACATGGACTAAAGACAATATTGTGCTACATTGCAAGAGTAGAAACTGACTAAAAACATGCAAAGCAGAAGCACAGACATAAAAGCATGACCAATATAAAAAAAACAACAAATTAGTCTGACACAGAAAAATAACAATACAAACATGCAACATGAGGGCAGGTTGACAGGAGCAAGATAGCAACAGGTTTGTGGAGTTAGTGACTTAACTTAACATAATACAATACAAATTGTTGAAATGTTGATGTCAGATGTTGACCTGCTTTTGTTTCTCACCGGCTCTGCTGTGTCTGCTCACACTTTATGGAGGCTCTTAAACAAAAACATCAATATTATCTCTGTGTAAACAAGGGAGCCAGACTTACACAGGAGACCTCCTGACCTGCTGTCAAATACTTGGCCTATGAGCTATGGAGCTGAGGCAATGAGGCAAACTGGCATCCAAACATCCATTCCAATAGAACCCAAACCTAACACCGAAAAGGTTTCTCCTCCGTTGTTGCTTCCTCTACGCTGAGCCGTGAGCCCATATATACTGAACAAAAATATAAACGCAACACTTTTGTTTTAGCTTAAGTTTTTCATGTGTTGAAAGCAAAGATCTAAAACTTTTTCTATGTACACAAAAGGCCTATTTCTCTCAAATTTTGTTCACAAACGTGTTTAAATCTGTGTTAGTGAGCACTTCTCCTTTGCCGAGATAATCCATCCACCTGACAGGTGTGGCATATCAAGATGCTGATTAGACAGCATGATTATTGCACAGGTGTGCCTTAGGTTGGTCACAATAAAAGGCCACTCTAAAATGTGCAGTTTTATCACACAGCACAATGCCACAGATGTCGCAAGTTTTGAGGGAGCGTGCAGTTGGCATGCTGACTGCAGGAATGTCCACCAGAGCTGTTGCCCGTGAATTGAATGTTCATTTCTCTACCATAAGCCGTCTCCAAAGTCGTTTCCGAGAATTTGAAGAGGAGTGGACCAACATTCCACAGGCCACAATCAACAACCTGATCAACTCCATGCGAAGGAGATGTGTTGCACTGCGTGAGGCAAATGGTGGTCACACCAGATACTGACACTTCAGTGCCTCTAAATGTCTCTTTTCAAGATAAAACTGCACATTTTAGAGTGGCCTTTTATTGTGACCAACCTATGGCACACCTGTGCAATAATCATGCTGTCTAATCAGCATCTTGATATGCCACACCTGTCAGGTGGATGGATTATCTCGGCAAAGGAGAAGTGCTCACTAACACAGATTTAAACAAGTTTGTGAACAAAATTTGAGAGAAATAGGCCTTTTGTGTACATAGAAAAAGTCTTAGATCTTTGCTTTCAACACATGAAAAATTGGAGCTAAAACAAAAGTGTTGCGTTTATATTTTTGTTCAGTATAAGTGTCTCCTTCTGGGTTCATGAACAACACAAATCTAATATCTTCGAGCTCTTTAGACAAGTATTGAATAAACGAGTTGTTTCTCTTCTCACAGTTTACCCTGAACCGTCTCTGACAGCTACTCCTGTGACTCTGTGCGTGAAATATGGAGACGAGGTCAAGAGTTTTGGTTACTGTCTGACTAAACATCAGATCTGGTGGGAGAAGTGACTTCAGGCCCTTTTATCCTCCCTCTTCGTATGCAAATGGATACGTCTGGTATATCTGTAAACTTCTGTACGTCCTTTACGTCAACGACGTCAACATATTTGTAGTTCCAACAACTACAAATATGACGACGGTCGGAGGAGGTTGCGATAATGTACCTTGTAAATACAAAGCGTTTTTTTTTTCTTCACTTTTTTCTTCTTCGTTGTTAAGAATCAGAGTCATTGTCACTTTGACATACTGTGAAGATGGTAAGGATTTAATACTACATGTACAAAACATCTAATTAAAACGGGATGTGGGATTACATAAACTCCAAAGCAGGGGAGGATCTGTTTCTCTGAAAAGTTTGTCATCGGGAAGTTGTCATTCAAGCTCAACTTTATGATTGTAAACTTGCAAATTCCTGACTTTACTTGTTGATGAGAACCCCTCGAATGAACTGTGTTGTCATCTTTAAAAACGCTCTATTCCCCTAACCCTCTGCATGAAATCCCCATTTCGGAACTAAGCTTTAGGCTTAATGCACATTAATAGTAGCCTGTCAGTCTACAGCCACAAATAGAGGAATGGCTGCATTTGCTCGTGTGGAACCAAGAAGACGTCTGAGGGATCTGTCACTCAAGCCTCCTCTTAAAAGTGCTCTGATGCTTACATGGACGATGCTCTGTCAAATGAGCCAAATTAGTTTGGTTTATGCAGACAGGCTGAAGGATTATGGGAGTTAAGCAACCCCAATCTTCTCAATCAATCTGTGAGTCGTCGGGGTTTACGACATGCTGATGTATGCATGTGTTTTGAGGGCTGCTTAAATGCCACATTTTTCAAGCAGAAGATTTACAAGACCCCACTGTTGATAAGTTGGTTCTGTGTCGAGCGGTTAAGCTGTTGCTCTTGTGCTGAGGAGCAGAATGAAAAATTAATGATCCTCATGGTGTCAAGTTGCATGTCCACCCAAGGGATTTGAAAACACACCACTGTGTTTGAATGCAAGCTTTGCTTGGGTAGTTTGTGTCACATGAAAATAACAAGCGCTGTTTTGTTCCTTATTAACTTTTAATGATTATCCTCATTTAATCAGTAGCAAAAACAAAGAGACAGAACAACAAAAACATAAGCACCATTGACACAACTGGAGTATACAGCATTTTACACAATCGGCAGTAATCCTCCTCCTCATTGACTTGCACAACCTCCGGATGATGTCATCCAGAGGGATGGCAGCCCACTCTTCAGTCAGTCACAATTGTAGCTACACTTCCATCATCCATTTCCGGTGGTATTATTCCTTTTCGTCCGTCTCATCCGTATCCGTAAGCTCTCCGAAAACGTGTCCGATTACGTCCATATCCATCTGTAACGTAGAGCATAAATGGGCCTTTAAAGGGCCTTAAGGGTGCCATCTTTTTTCCCCGTGTCGTCACCATGTCCTCATGGACCTCCCTTGGACCTCCTTAACTCCATACTGCCGGCATAATCACTCAAAATGTTGGACTGCACACGCATAGAATGACAGCTGTATAACTCAGCTGTTTTTACCTTTTAAGGCTATGAACTTATCAATCATCCCTCATCTAAGTATTAATCCATAGGGGGTACCCAGCTGCAGTCAAATACTCTACGACTATGCTTTACCCACTCGTATTAATAACAAGCAGTGACAGTAACGGAGAGCTGTTCCTCGATACGTCAGCAGAAAAATGAAAGTAATAAATCATCGCTATCACCGCACTGTCTGCAAAGACAGCTTCAACACACACACTCATAAAAAGTGACTTATGGTGATTTAGTGTGTATTAGTCACAAGTTAGAGTTAGAACACAGGGGGTACCGAGCACTCAACAAAGACGCTTTTTATTCAGCTGTCACTCAGGGAAAGGCTTTTGATTATTCCTGTTTCACTCTTATATTGTGAGGATGATGATTTTTCTTCTCTTGTTGACGGTGGATAAACATTATCATTATCACATCTCGTCCAGTTGTCTATCAAAGTCAGTGCGACTGAAGAAAACGCTCCACAACTTCTCTCATTAAAAGAAGATGAGGATGTCAGATTATTATAAGAACACATCTCACTACTTATATTCATATTATGGGAAAGTCTTCATCACTGTTTATTTAAGAAAAACACATGAATCTGTGGCCTGATATGAATTTAAATAGGATCTATGCCCTCTGATTTCTCAGCACATGCTCTGTGAAATTCGGAGATAGCGATTGGTCTGCTCTGAAGACAAGATAAGGGAGGAAGCTGAGATAGCGTGCAGTCCTAATTTGAGGAAGCACCGCTGGTGAGTGGATTTGGACAATATCAAAAGAACATCTTTTATTGTTCGTAGCGTTGCATGATAAATGACTCCGTGTGAGGCCATCAGGGAGGGAGCAGAGTGAGGGAGAAGGGCATGCAGAGGCTACAAGTGACAGGGAGGATTATTGTGGCCATGCGTCCATATCTCTGCAAGCAGATGCTGCACTGTATGCGGTGGACATTATATGTGTCGCATATAGTGGCCCGGGTTAACTGATTGATTTCCAGACTTTTATCTCTGCGAGTCGTCTGATGACTCTACTAATAACGTTCTTGTTGTTTGAGTTTTCATTTGGCAGCTTATTGTTCCCCTTTTAGAGACCCAAATTTACTGGCATTCATTACATGCAGCATGTTGGCCATTAATTATTTCTCAAACTGTGACAGATTGAACTTTGTATGAAACTAATTGCCCGTGGTCCAAACAATACTGTAAATGTAACACAACTGACTGGATCTGTTAGGCAAAATACTGAAAAGTAAGTCTGAAAAAAAAAAACAAAGTCAGTATTTTATCCATTAACACATAAGTTATCCTGATCCTGATAAAGATCCCATAGGTTTAGTTTGTAATCAGACATTGTGATTTGTACTGCCTAATAATTGAACCAGAGTCTGTTAGAACAGCTTCTGTTATTTATTTTATTATAAAATTCTCATTTTCAGTGATGTTTTTATCCAACCTTGAACACATTTTATCCAATCCAATCCACTTTATTTATAGAGCACATTTAAAAACAACTGAGGTAAATCAAAGTGCTGTACAATCAAATCAAATGAATAAAACACAATTAATAAAACATCTTTAGCATCGTTTTAGCTCAGTTGCTTGAATTTAACACAAACAATTGTTTTTACAATTCTTAAGATTATTTATGTAGGATCTCTGGGTCTCAAAAGGCTGCTTTAAATCTGTCAGATGCACTTAAACAGTGTTATGAAAAGCACAAAGGTCGTATTTCAGATTGCTTACCCTTCCCTGAAAGCACCGTCTTGTCCTGTCCTGTTCCTCTCTGGTTGCCAGAGGTCTCCGAAAGTCAATAAGTTGAGTATCTTTTACCAAAACAATGTCTGACAGACGTCCCCTCCCCACCGTCCTCCAAGGGGTATTAAATCCACACCGCCTCCTCCTCATCCTCATCATCACCACACATACAAACACACACCCGTCCCCCACCCCCAACCGTGACCCAGTTTGGAGGGGATAAGGGGGTAAGTGAGGACCATTGTGAGTACCACAGGGAGAGAGACAAGATGCTCTGCCTCCCTCATTCCTCTCCCTTTCAGGAAGAGCTCACACTTGGTTAAGCACACACACTGGCGCTCTTGACGAGAGAGAGCGGCCGCACAGATGAATGTTTTGTTTAGAGTTCTTTGTTGTCGGGATGCCGTTGTCGATTTTGGGTCAGGGCTGTTTGATGTCAGCCAAGGTTAAGGGGTATGTAAAGGAGGCTGAGACGAGGAGACAGGGATGAGGGGCCTCAGGTTGACAGACGTAGGACACAGTACCTGGGATCAGGGACAGGAGTAGAGTGAGTATGGTGCTTCATTATTTTACTTCTCTGTTTGTTTGTGGTCTGCCTGTGCTCGTTTTTTAGCATTTATTCATTTAAAAGATCTTTTATTTGTAACTCATCCATCAGGAAGCCAAACCCCACACCTCCTGACCAAAGGACAGATCTTTTAAAGCTGTGACGATCATGTGCAAAGTCTTTCTGAACTTTTTTCACACTCCTTTGCACTAAAAAAAAAAAAAGCTGATTTCCATGAATTCTTCCCTGGCATGAAGCTGAGCAAAAGAAGGCACAGATGCGCACAAAGAGGCTGCTCCTGCCTCAGAGATTCATCCCGTAACATATGGAACCCGTTTGCCGTTGCGTTTCTTCCCTTCGGATACTGTTAATGAGGGAATTTTTTTTGTTTCCCACGAATGCAGAGGGAGAAATGCTCCTTCGGAACCCACCTCCTTCCTGCAAAGTGAGGAAGAACAGCTCATTCATCCGTCTCACCAAAGACTTCCTCGTTATAGGCTGAAGTTTACATTGGACCTCGCAACTTTTTTGTCCCTCACTCGATAGGTGTTCTGATTTGAATTCCTTTATGTCTCCTGCTACATGTTTTATGAGCCAGAGGCCCAAATTGGGGTGTGCAGTATACTCAAACCTTTGGAATTCATAGTTTATTTGTGTTTCATGGCCGCGTGCATTGATCTCTCTGCAAGTAAGTTCCATGTCTGTGTTTGTGCGCGTCTGTAAATGCATGCACCATGCAGTCTGGCAGAGATTAGTCTCTGAAATGGATATGATAAACCGCTCTGATAACACTCTGTGTGGGTCACTCCTGGCGTGCACGTTTTTAATCACTTCAGGGACCCGTTTGAAGAAAGTTGCTGCACAGAATAAAAAGCAGACAACCAGAAAATGTTGATAAGATATCCAGTTTTGGCTATGTTGGATTTTTTTTGGGTGATTTGAATATATATGAGTGATTAACAAAGGAGCTTATCCAGCCTCCAGAGTCAGAGAAGAGGAACCACAACATAAGTTGTGCTTTTTAAGCTGTGTGTTTGCAGACAGTTGGTGTTCTATAGTGCTGTTATTTCTGCTCGTATCTTAAATTCATGGGCAGAGGCTGCTGATCTCCTTATGACATAAAGTTGTTGCTTTTATTTGGGTGACTCTTAGCATCAAAACAGCCACAATTTAACCCACATATGACGATACAGGGTGTTTTCACGGACCGATGTCAGGCCAGCTCCTGCTGCTACTGTTAGTTTGATCTGTGTAGTGTGGGACAAGGTGGAGGATCTGAAGGATCAGAGGATGCTGAGGAAGAGGTCACTGTGGCAACGACCCACGAATCAGGACAGTCAGAGCAGAACATCCTCAGAGGTCCCAGTCATTCCTCTAGTAGCTCCATGATGCCTTCATGGTGTTTGTTGTTCAAATATGTATGAAGTTGCATTAATGAGATGATGTTATAAATACTAAAATCATCCGTGTGACTCTCATTGGCTTTGGGTCACCCTGATATTAGAATCTATTGATTCGTTTTTGAGTTATTGGCTGTAGAGTTTGGCTGCAGTGTTTTCAACTCATTCCACTTAATTAATAGCTACGTTTGTCCATTTTTTTTAATCACATAAAAAAGGTGTTTCTTTTTAATGTGATTAAGCTCTGCAAAGCCAGCATGTTAAATGTTCTGCAGCACTTTATCGTATAGGAGGTGAGAAAAGCTCCTAATACTGCTGGCTTTGGTCTGGATCTTTACCAGTAAAATTTCTTTCTTGAGGATTTTTATTAATATGAAATGCAAAAGTGAGGCATCCTCCACTGTAAAAAAAAAAAAAAAAAAAGTTTAAAACTTAGTCTCTTTTTTTCTCTCTCACCATTTCTGACTTTACACGCTGACGGCCACAAAATTCTACTTCGTAGCAAAGACTGTTGACCAAGTTCAGTTGCAGAAATAAATGATCTATTCTTTGAGTAAAGAAAATTTGAATCAACAGGTGTGACGTTTATCCAGAGTGGGCATTTATATATTTTCCAGAAATGTGTCCACTTTTTTAGATGTCTTACATAATATAAACATGTGCACATAAGTCACACAGAGTGTAAAACTCTTTCTATTTAAAATTCACAAATCTACTGGACATTTAAATAGAACATGTGTAATAAGAAAATGAGAACCGCTTTAATACTATCCCATTAATTTTGGATAGTGCTGCAGCAGTTGCCTGATTTTCATTACTGAATGAGTTAATATAACAGTCATTGGTCACATAAGTGGATGTGCCATCATGACGGAGACAATCTGTTTCAAGTGAGAGACTGCAGTGCAAGGGGAAATCATTAAAAAGTTGTTGATAAAGCCCATGAAGCAGCTCTAGTCAGAGACAAAGATGCAATCATAACCCCATAAAATGTAACGAGGAGCGTTTTAAAGGCACCGAATCAGCTGGATCAGAGCTAAATCAATAATGGCTGAAGAATACAGTTTCTTTTACTGGGTCTTTTTCAATTACTTAAAAAACAACAACTTCGAGATCTAACGGATAATTAGAATGATGATGAAGCTGACTGAGGAACTGTTTATCCAAGCCTGTTCTCATACTCTGCAGGGGAAAACCTACATCTGTGCTGTGAACTGAATGATGGATAGCGGCTACTGCATCTGTTCTGGTGTTTACCTATGAATGAGTGCTGTGTGAGTTTGGCAGAGGAGCAAAATAATACAAAAATAATGAGAGAATGATGCACACTAAGCATTTATTGATATTAATATTAGTTTTATGGATTAGTTTAATAAGTTCAATTTGTCTGTGAATGTATGTGTTAATGGACAGCCTCTGGTCATTTCAGCAGAGGCCAATAAATCTACCTTTCATACACTCATTAGAGCTTTTTTTCTACCATTTACATCATGCTCATTATCCAAAAGGGCCTTTAGCCTGTGTTCATTAATATGAATAATGCTTTGTGTGCATGCATGCATGTGTGTGTGTGTGTGTGTGTGTGTGTACATAGATCTGCATATATCAACACCTAGCAGGAATATGTAATATTCAAACAAACAGTTTTGAGGCAGAGAGAGGACACAGACCATTTTAATTTTAAATTCTTTTTATTAGCAGTTCACAGCTTATTAACAGTCTAGCAGACAGGCCAACATGGAGACATTCAGAAAAAGCTTCTTTTCTTTAAAACTTCTGGGCATCAGGATCCATCCTCTGTACATCTCCAACCTTTTCTAACACATTGTCATCTGTGAATCCTTTGTAATGCCCTGCATATTTGCGGGTTTGCAATTGAGCGTGTGCTAAACTGTATTGTATAGTTGAATAGACGCCATAAATGAAGATACAAAATGTTGCTTTGCACAGATAATAAACGCATTAATTTTCTTTAACTTAATTCTTTTGTATTTACGCATCATAGCGAACATCATCTCACATGTGATTAGAAGACACTAAACATTAGAAATAGAACTAGACATCCTCTGGTTGTCCTCATGTAGATGTGCAACATTTAAAAAAATGCTGCACCTTATATAGAATAAGGTAAATGACTCCTAGAAGCCTAAAGTGTATCCTGATATCCTCATATCAAAGTAACTGGCTAAAGTACATGTTATGTGTTTAAATAAACTAGGAACACCTGTTATTGTACCTTCACCTGTTGCTGCACAGAACTCCCCCTCGATGATGCATGCAGTTACAGCAGATCTCCCTGTTACACAATTACCGCTCGCGTCCACCTGCAGTGGTTCACTGCATGGGTCGGGTTTGTCCCATGGCGGGCTCTCTCCCCCTGGTGTCCCTCCTAATCCCAAAGCCCTCCAGCTGGAGTGCTGTGTCCACATGATGAGTCACTATACTGTGACTAAGGAGCACCTCAGCCAACCCCGGTGCAGCGCTCCTCATAGTAATGATGCGTGTGTGGGTCTGTTCAGCATGTTTATTAGGCTGTTGTGTGTGTGTGAGTCTGTATTTGTACTCCTTCCAGATGTTAGTCTGTGAATCCTGAGGGATGACACCCAGTGACTGAGGGGATCCCTTCAGTGATGCTAACTGTAATTGTAATTGTCTATTTGAATCAGCGTGTGAGGTCGTGATGTGGAAAGTCCACCCTTTAGGAGCTGATCTTGCTGACCTTTGACCTTGTACTGTTCTGGCAGGGCTATGACCTATGTGATGACCTCAGATGTAACAGAGAGACTGATAGTTAGATGATACATGATTACGCAGCCATGACCTTTAGGCTGAAGGCTATAAAGCCATTGATCTGGAAAGTTATTCCCTTTCAAAGCTCATTAGTAGTATCCTGTTATGTAAAATTACTGTGGGATTAAGTTTAAGTGAGCGATGTTTCGTTTTCTTACTTTTAGAACCAATATCATGTGATGATTTTCACCAATTTGCTGTTCATTGTTGATATCACACAGAACGCCTGGCTGCTATGTCTGTATGGTGCTATTTGGGAAGCTGACTCACCCCACTAACTTAATGCACAGAGTCAGCTTCTTACCCCTAACTGCCCCACCAGCTCCTGCAGACATAAATTGGATGAGAAAGCAAAATGCAAGGTTATATGTGGCTTCAGTAGCAGAGGAGTATTACGTCCAGACAGCCACGCGCCTGGGCT
This sequence comes from Chaunax sp. Z400, assembly GCA_037577475.1. NCBI lineage: Eukaryota > Metazoa > Chordata > Actinopteri > Lophiiformes > Chaunacidae > Chaunax > Chaunax sp. Z400. The sequence goes on from CM075197.1 coordinate 23,864,097, forward strand.
GGAGCCTCTCTCCTGGTCAGGACTGGGACAGTTCCTGGTGTCCATACTACCCAGTAATACGGCAGAATTTATTCTGGCCAAATTTATGATCATGATTTTATCAATATATCAACAGAAAAAATAATATCAGTTATTATATTAATGCATTTCAAATTATCAGTCACATATATCCTTAACTTTGTTCATTGTGTGTTGGTATATTTTGAAATTAGAATTATTTTCAAATTATATGGAAAGAGGTGGGGAGAGAGTCTGTAACCATAAATGTGCAAAAGTGTACAAAAAAGAACAAGGTAATAATTTATGACAGCATTCAACATCCATTTGAAACACAGGACATTTCACTGCAACACTTAGAGAGAACATACAGAGAACTGTGTGATAAAGTAGTTAAGATGAGAAGTACATTTTGGCTGTGCATACTCAAAAAAAGATTCACAAACTAACAGCAGCCAATATTTTATATTATTAATATTTAATGTAATTAATATTTAACAGAGCAGGCAATGTGTTGCATTATGCAAACACACTTTTTAATTGAGTACCACCAGGTTAAACAAATCAAAATGCTACAGGACAAAAACATTTGATATAACCTTTATTTGAAATAAAAATATCCATACAAAAAAAACAAAAAACAATTGCATAAAAAAATCACAAATATTCAATAAAGTAAAATATAATATAGTCCCATAAATGACCACCAGTAGAAAATGCATCCCTGAAATAGTACAAATATACAGTAGATGGGAGGAAAAGTAGAAAAAACATGATCCTGTAATAATGATCCATTTGTTGGCCCAAATCATTACATAGCAGAGCAGCCTTACCACTATATTTAATTACAACAGTTTAACCTTTGCAGCCGGCTGTTTGCATGTATCTGGATATGATTATCTAAAGGACACCCGCGCAGCAGAGTAAGAGTTGTGAAAGGAAAAGCAGTGATGTAATGCAGAAAAGGACACCACTGTGTCTCCTCTCCGGTCGTTTGCTGCTTACTCACAGATGTTGGTTGCTTTGAGCTCTCTCACATGGACTTCACTGCTTAGTTTGACTTCAGGATTTAATGCAGTTTAGGCCTCTTACGGTACACCGATAATGTGTGTCTTGGAGTGTGTGTTTGCCCACAACAGATTCCTGACATCTACCTCCTGTGTCCCAGGCATGTCCTTATATGGTCAGAATGATCAATATGACACATGTTTCATCGCAAGCGTTCTGCAAAACATTCCCGCCCTCTCTGCTCCTCCTGGAGACACAAAGCAGAGGCCTGGGAGCTCCTGCTCGTCTCCTCTGGTACATTTTCCCCCCCTCGCTGTGGCTCCAGCTCTCTCACTAAGCTCTCAACCTGCTTGGTAAGGATATCGTCCCCAGAAGCCGTTTAAACCCCAGTCTAAGCTAGTATTCATGGTTGGATTTTTCTCTCAGTCTAGCTGACAATAAGCCATGCACTGTTGCGGCTTCATAAGGGGGAAACTTGTGTGGAGGTGTCACACTCATCCCCCAAAGCTGCCCTGGGGGACAGCAGTGTTTGGGTTCAGCTCCACTGCCTGAGCTAATGTGGGTCTGCTGTCTGACTCCCCGCTCCAATGGTTTGTGCCCGGCCACCTGCTGATTCTACTGGTTTGGTTGGATTGCCTGGAGCACAGACCTAACCTACATCGGCAACATGTCCCTTGTCCTAAACTATGCTCAAGTACACACACATGCACATAAGCACAGCACAGCACAGCACAGTGCCATTTACCTCTCAACCAGAACAGACCAGTCAATTTAATACAATCCTGAAAACTGCACCTCACAGAGAATAAGGCTCAGTAAGAGGATTTATTTCTTAAAAAAAAGAGATAGGCTGTTAAATAAAGTGTGTGTGTATTTGATGATAGCAAATTCCCTATTTGGATTATTTCGCCTCCTTCGCAGTGCTGCTTGATGGCATTCTTTAATACCGATATCCTCTTTTGGTCTCCTAATTCCCTAAAAACCCTAACAAGCTAATGGTGGCGCTGAGCTCCAAATTCAGTATGCGTTCGTATATTTTGTGCTGCAAGAAGCAACAGATCAAATGAAGGACAGCATATAGCGATTGCCGGAACTCAGAGAGGAGCACTTAGTAAAATTAAAGTAATTATTGAGTGACAATTTTTCACATCTTGCCACTGAACATGCAGAACTAATACTATTTCCACAGTCTTTCTAGTAAAGACTATTTCTTTGATCACGTTTTGAAATTGAACTCTCTCTTCCTTTTTTCTCCCTCTTGTCTTCCCACTCCCTCCTCCATTCTCCAGAGTCTGTGAACAGGTGAGAGAGGGACACTGTCTGCCCCACTGTCCAGCGACACCATGAGCTGGAGCTTCCTCACGCGGCTGCTGGAGGAGATCCACAACCACTCCACCTTCGTGGGGAAGCTGTGGCTCACCGTGCTCATCGTCTTCCGCATCGTTCTCACTGCCGTTGGGGGAGAGTCCATCTACTACGACGAACAGAGCAAGTTTGTCTGCAACTCGGGCCAACCGGGCTGCGAGAATGTCTGCTACGACGCCTTCGCCCCCCTATCTCATGTCCGCTTCTGGGTCTTCCAAATTATTTTGGTAGCAATGCCTTCTCTCATGTACATGGGCTATGCTATCAATAAGATTGCACGAATTGAAGAAGCCAAAGGAGGAGTTGGGTCTACTGCAGTTAGAACAGGAGGAGGGGGCTACACGCACAGGAAGCCTAGGAAAATTTGCTTTGGAGCACGGCAGCACCGGGGCATTGAGGAGACCGAGGAAGACCAGGAGGATGATCCCATGATCTATGAAGTGCCAGAGATTGAGCCCCCCAAAAGGCCACGGGATCCATTGCAACCCACACCCAGACCCAAAGTCCGGCATGATGGGCGCAAGCGCATCCGAGATGAGGGGCTAATGCGAGTGTATGTTTTGCAGCTGGTGACTCGTACAGTTCTAGAAGCCGGCTTCCTTGCAGGCCAGTATTTGCTGTATGGGTTCCGTGTGATGCCCGTTTTCGTTTGCTCGGGTAAACCATGTCCCCACAGCGTTGACTGCTTTGTGTCACGCCCTACAGAGAAGACCATCTTCCTGCGCATCATGTATGGTGTGACTGTCCTTTGCCTCACCCTCAACATCTGGGAGATGCTCCATTTGGGGATTGGTTCCATCTGTGACATTCTTCGCCGTCGGCGCTGCCCACCTCAAGAGGATGAGTACCAGTTGGGCTTGCTGGGCTCCAACGGGGTTGTGGAGGGTTCAGTTGCGGGAACAGGTCCTGAGGCAGGGTCTGAGGGAGGGGTGGGTGGAGATGGGGCTGCTGATTATGTAGGTTACCCCTTTTCGTGGAACACCCCATCAGCTCCACCTGGATACAATATTGTGGTAAAACCAGAGCAGATGCCCTACACAGACCTTAGCAACGCTAAGATGGCCTGCAAGCAGAACCGGGCAAACATTGCTCAAGAGGAGCAGCAGCAGTTTGGTAGCAATGAGGATAACTTTCCCACTGGAGGAGAGGCCCGCGTGGCTTTGAACAAAGACATGATCCAGCAAGCTCATGAGCAGCTGGAGGCGGCCATCCAGGCCTACAGTCAGCAGCACCAGGCAGAGGTGCAGCTTGGTGACAACCAAGATGACAAGCCGCAAAGTAACATCATCCAGGCCCAACCACAGCCACAGCCTCAGCCTCAGCCTCAGAAAGAGCGCAAGCATAGACTCAAGCACGGCAAAGGAGGCAGCAGTGGAGGAGGCAGCAGCAGCAACAGCAGCAGCAGCAAATCTGGAGAGGGCAAGCCCTCTGTGTGGATTTAACCCCAGAAACAGGACTGAAACCATGTAAATATCAGAGACTGGATGATGAGCTGTTGCAGTCTTCCTTGGACTTTTATAACCAGCGTGCCTTAAAGAATCCTGCAAGCTGGAGAAGATGTGTGTTTGTGTGCGAGATTGTGTACAAAAAAGTGATGTTGCAGCTGACAATTAGCTTTGTCTCAGCTATCACTGTATAACTTGAAACACCACACCAACACAAACTGTTATCGGTCACAGTCTGTCGTTTACATGTCTCATGCAGATTCCCGTTCATCTGTGCTTAGGGATTTGAATTTTAGAAAAATAACTGAATGATAATTAGTTCTGTTGCAAAATCAGACCTGATCCCAGATTTGGCGTAGCTCATTTTCTGGCCTCCTCTCTCCATTAATACATTGGCATCGTAATTCTTGGTACATCACAATACAGTGGCATCCAAATGAAATATCATCATGATACAAAGGTAAAGGGATACCATGTTATCTTTATGCCCTGGCAAGCTAGAGCTATGACTTTGCACTGTAATGACGTTAGCATAACTCAGTGGCAGCGCCTAAAGCGGTGACTTTACAATGCAGTGAGAACATCACCTTCCTCAAGGCTGTTTCCTGTCAGTCCTGTTCTGTCTGCTTTCCCTCCAATGTCCATCACAGTGTTGTGATGTTGTGCTGACTTTTGCATTTGACAGTGTGTTTGTACATGTTTGCTGTGTTCTTTTTTTTATGTGTGCTGCACCAGTTGCTTCTCAGAAACCAATGAGTACAGCAGGTGGCTTTTTATCCACTCTACATCTAAAACCTCCTGAGAGAAAATGTACTTATTAACAGGGTTCATAAACAATCCAGTTTTTTATACCTTACTCTTCAACTTCTCAGTTTTTTTCTTAAGGCTATTGAGCAAGGATGCTCTGCACGCCACTGGTGTTCTGTTTGCCTTGTAGTTGACTGCCCCCTAGTGGTAGCTTCTAGGCGGTTTCCTTTATTGAGGAGTAGATTCCAATTGCCAATGTTACCTGCATCCACTTAACCAGCTGTAGTGTTCATTTTCTATTAACAAGCCTTGTGTCAGTTGAGTCTTCCCAGCGATCCGTGTTCAACGTTAGAAGCACAAGGCTGCAATATCACCACGTTGTAATGGAAAAAGGTTTAAAGCCATTACTATAATATACTGAGACCAAACACTGTTTGTGTGATGCAAGCGTCAGTGCCAAGATCTTATACTGGGCTGCCATCAAGCCTGGTTGTTTGTAGCTTTGGAATAATTTGGCCATGCTACTCCATTTGTGGAAAAATGCCTACATGAGACCAACCCTTTTGTAAAAGGCAATTGTTTTGTTTTTTTGTATTACAGTGCGTGTATCGCTTTTTGGAATGGTTTTTAAAATAGCAAACTCGAAAATGGGGTCAGTTTTTATGTTTGAGACAGTGTTTTATATGAAAACACTCTTTTTTTCGATAAAGTTTTTGTAAAATAAAGAAAAAGAAAGCAAGTTCTTTTAAAAATGAATATGTTGTATAGATATTTATGGTTATTGTGTTTTAAATTGCCTTCCAGTTGTAAAAAATGTGAAATATGACATAGTATATTTTTCTAATATGTCGGTTACAGTGACTTAAAGACGTAAAAAAAAAAAAGCCAGACTTTTCCTTGTATGTTACAGTATCAGTATTTCATGTATGTAAAAAAAAAAAATCTCATCTGAGTCTGTCCCAGACAATGACTGAACAAACCCTGACGCATGTGAAGTTGTGAGGCCGGATATTAAGACTTCCTTCGCATAAACTCTGTGAATAATACAACAGGTTTCTCGAGACTCTGATCGGTTTGTTTATTACATGGCTCCACGTCTGTAAAATCTGTCAGTGCTGTCGCCACAGACGGTTTAGAGTTTCCCAATTAGTGTCAGTCTCTTCCCCAGCAATCCACCCTCATTAAATTCCTCCCCCAGTGAGCAAAGATTATCAACTTACAATTTACTGCTTTTTTGATGAGGAGGATGTGATCAAAAGGCAGCTGGCGCCACTAGATGGTGACTTCCTGAAAAAGGAGGGTACGCTTTAGAGAGAGAGGAAGGGGGCGTTTTGAAGACTTGCCATGGGGGTACTCAAAGACCCCATCTGCTCACTGTTCTAGGATGCGTGGCTCAGACTTGTCTGTTTATAACAAAAAGTCAGAAATTCGGGCAGCTATCCAAGTCAAAAGAATTACCCCATGGCAGTTATGAACTTGTGGCCCTCTTCTCTCTCTCTCTCTTCTCTTTTGTCTGTTGAGTGGCTGAGAAAGAAGGAGGAGAATAAAGTGAAAAAAAAGAAGCTTGCTTACAGGACAGAAAGTACAATCTGTCTCCAAAATGTCTCTATAAGGCTTTTTTTAAAGAAACACTAGGAGCAAACACAAGAAAACCTAAGGGTTACGTTTACATAAATGTGTCCATGTATGTTTTGAGGTTTGTGACAATGCATTTATGAGATGGTAATAAATAAGCACGTTGGCTGATTTGGATAGAAAAACTTTTGAGCATTTAATCTCTCAGGTTTGTCAGATTATCAGTTTGTCTATGTTGATTTATTGAGAAGTGTTTACTCTTTGTGTGAGTACATTGAGGCAAATATCTTGTACTGTATGCTCTTACATACAGCACTTTGCCAATTCATTTTATTCTGTTTGATTCTTTAAGTTAAAAAATATCACAGCGCTGACGGGAAGGTTCTTTTACAAAGTCGCAAAAAATACGGCAATACTGCAGCAAAGTTTGAGGTACGTTTAATTTAACAACAATATGCATTGAATATCCCTCATAGCTGCAGCTGAAGTTGCTGCTGTGATGCCTCTGATTGGTCTAATCATCATTTATAAGGTGAACAGAGGTGGTACAATGCTCACATAGACTGTGAAACCGGTTGTATCAGAGTCTTTTGTGGGTCTTTTCATCAGGGATACCACAATGTCCACCCTCAGCACCTGTCTGTCTATGTGAAAGTACTTTATGTCTCTGTTCTGATGAAAGACTGTAGTGAGGTTGTTTTGTTTCTTCGCGTTTCTTATAGTCACCCATTCAGGTTGTGACAACAAATCCTGTGGTATTACCAGTACAAACTCTCATTCATACATGCATTTGTGTCTTTGTGTTTTTCTATGCCTTTTGTAAAATGTACATTACTTTGAGTGCCATTCTGATATCCCGCTGCAATGTCTTTTTTTTTTTTTCATATTCTTTGATGAATACGTCCGATTTGCATGTGAAAAGACTTATTTTCCTACAAAAATAAATCAGAAATAAGCACTGAATGAACAAACTCTCCGCGTCTTTTCTTTGAGCTCCATGGCAGAAAAGAAAAACATGAGGAAATAAGGAGCTTCCCGCTCATGAAGCGTTGAGTATTGTCCTGTTCTTGCTGTCAGTATGAGTCCTGCGGTTGATTTTGATTGGTGGAGAGCAGTCTTTGACAGTCCTATGAGGAAAATTCCAGTCGCACGGGCTGAAGCTGTGTCACTGACAGGAACAGCACAGGAGAGCGAAGAGATGTCACTTCAGCTCACGTCAGCCGTGTCATTTTGTCACTTTGGCTGTTCGTTCGGTGACAGTTGAACTTTATCTTGTGATTAGAGAACATCTCAGTCTGGGAGACTTCAAATTACGGTGCATGAATGCCTTGCGAGCTCTGTTTGTTCTACAGATTTTAAAAACTGACTTGACCTTGATAATACAATGGCGACTTCAGGCAATCCTAGACTGAATAATCTGAAATGTTCAGAAAAGATTCAGCGCTTCTTAATAACTAAACCTCTTTGTGTCTGTTGTCATTAGCGAGTTCACAGCCAAAACTGCCCGGAGAATAAACATCCAAAAAATGAAAATGGAAAGTATGTTTTTGTGATTCTCTGAAATAAAAAATTAAAAAATTCCCCTGGAGAGACCAGCCAGTGGGAATGAGGAGAGTGCTGCAGCTGGATCTACGAGGTCACGACTGATGTGAGAGGAATCCCGTGAGCAATGTCTGGAATGGCAACTTGTGGCAGCGGGCTATTTTCTCTCAAAAGAAACAAACATTTCCTCCCATTAATGGCCTAATTGGCTGGATATACGTATGCTGACGCTGATTTTAGAGACAGTGCACATGTTTGTGAATTTGGGGACAGGGAAACTGGAGTAGGTCAAAGCAGATCCAGTACTTTCCAGAAGATTCCCTGGTTACTTTATCTTTTTTTTTTCCAGAGAGTCCATTAAAGCATCATCCAGATGTTTGCATGTCTGATCCACCCAGAAAGTGAGGGATGCCCTGCAGGAGGGCATGCAGGAGGAACTTAGTGAAGTGGGAAATGCTGTAATGTGTAGACTACTTACTAATGACTAGAAATGCTATTATGGATTCATGCATGTGGCTTAAATCAGGTTACAAATGCTGTGTAATGTGTGACAAAAACGAAGACAACAAATAGAAGAGTGCACATAAAAAAGATGTGCAAAACTATGCTAATGAAACTGGCCAAATGTTCTGCTTGTAATTAGAAAGACTCCATTTTAATGACAAATCCTGCCAGCTTTGGGGCAAAGAGACACTAAATCATGCAAACTGAGACGTCTGGAAAAAAGCTTTTGCCTCCTGGTTAGACGAGCAAATTGCACTCCAGTCACTAATTATATACAAAAAACTTTTGTTCTGATAAATATTTATTCACTGATTCACTTCAGCTGCTTTTTCCCTCTCACATCGTGCAGTTCAGGAAAAAACAAAATCACAAATATTGAAGTGTTTCTAAAATTGGCTCACCAATAGCTGTCAAGTTTGGTCATCTACAGCTTATGCATTACTTCACTCATTCATTTCTTATTGCCACAAAAATCACTGTTAAGACTTTAAAAGTGTCAACATGAACTGCAATACTTGCATTTGCATAAGACCCACACAAGTCTTGATGCAAATGTTACAAAAGTAAGTTTACCCAAAGGTTACAGCTACAACACAAAGTGCACAATCCACAATCATTATATCACCTTACATTACAGCATTTACATTAACTTAACAATTCCAGACTAACATTGTACCAATATATGTATGTTGCCATGTTGGACACACTTATCCCTGTCTGGCTACTGCTGTGACGAGAGGCAGCACATTTCAACACACTTCCCATATCAACCCTCGTATGTAGGAGCCTCCTGTGTTTGTAGGTGTTATTAATTATTTTTCCTTCTTATAACATTAGTATGATTAATATGAGTGAGTACCAACATTTCCCCTCAACAGTTCCTACAATATTATCAGATTGGTTCAGAACAAACATCTCATAAGACTCATAAGTCATAAGACTCATTTTCCGTGTGCCGCTGTTTCCTTTAAGTGTTAAACATGTTTTAAACAGACAGTCTTGATGTGAAGGAGGTATGAGACTTTCTTCAAAATACATTCAGATTGTTACAAAGCTCCCATGGTCAGTTATTTAAGTTACTGATTAGCATAAGGCACGGCAATGTAGACCTACGCAAAGGCCTCACAAAGGATTCCCATTCAAATCAAATTAGCTCCCTCCAGACTCCAGCTGGAACATTGTGGTAATAAATATAATTATAGGTACACTATAAGACTGTTTACGTATTGTCTACAATCTTATGATTGTTACTTTTGATTTCAGTGCAAATATCTTGGTTGCTGATAGGCCACCTCAAGATTCATTGCAAGTCCAGACTCCAAGTGTCCGCCTTGCTTGGACACAGTAGATCTGTCCATTCACTACATGGAAGACTTTCTGGCTACATCCTGAGGCTACCGACAAGGCACTTTTGCTCCTATCCTGTCAGCTGCCCCTTCATGGGACTACTTTTCACCTGGTGGACATTGTCCCAGGTGAAGCCTGAGCACCCCTTGACTGTGCAGCCGCAACAGTAGGTCAAACTCAGCCGGCATGGCGTGGAATTTTGTTTTAGTTGGTTGGTCATCATAGTAGTGGTTCGTCAGGGCATGGAATGCCTGTGGATGATTGCTGAAGGGCCAGAACCCGTACAGATGCACGTTGGAACAGAGTTCCAGTGCCAGGCTAGCCATGATAATGCCGCTGCTGAGCCGCACAGCTCGGAGGCCTTGGGAGCGCCAGAAGTGGGCCAGACTCTGGAGGTACTCAGGATTGAAGAAGACTGGCCGGATGGGACTATTGAAGTCCTCAATGGTGTAGACGGCCCTTAGGGACACAGGAGTGTTGTGTCCAAAGGAGAAGGCGGGAATAAGCAGGAGGGAGTTGCCATAGGTACGCAGACTCTCCACGAATGGACGGCGACGCCCATTTAGAGCCCCATACCTGAAAATAATCATTAGATATGAAGAAGACAGAAGGAACATTTGAAGGTGACAATGCAGTGCCATTCATCCTCTTGCTCACTTCTCTAGGAGGATGCTCGGGTTTGCTGTCACAAGGTCAGTCTTAATGCCCACGTGTTTCTCATAGCCGTTTTCCAAAGGAGGTAGGTTGCACCTGAACAAGCAACAAAAATGTTATAAAGCAGGTTACATGGAGATTCAAAATATATTACTGTAATTCCGTTGGTTGACATTTTCACAAGCATTTCAGTCTACGACACATGGAAACATTTCTCACCTGATAACAAACTGAAATGAATCGATCATCTCTCCACAGCCACTGTTGGTCAGGATCCCTCCGTTCCCAACAACAGCACATGTGTCCCATGTTTTATTCGGGAAGGGATGCTCCTGGAACCAACACCAATGGAAAATGAATTATGAAATGTCATTATTTACACTGATGATGACACACTGTGTGTGAAAGATCCACTGTAAGTGAGGAAAATCTTTTGCCCGATGTTTCCTTTTCATCCGACCCTGGGAAAATAACTGCACTTAAGAATCTTGTATATACAGAGATAACATTCACATCTTGATATCTTCATGACATCAATGGATCACATTTCATTAGTTGTTATCAATGTGATATGTTACCAGCAAGTTTTTATTTTATTTACAAGAGTGGTCAAAATCAAATTGGAACTTCCTCCACGCTGTGGATTAAAGTTGTATTTTGTTGTTGCTATGGTTACAGCTGTACCCTCTAGGCAAAAAAAAAAGGCTGCAACCACATTTGGCAAAGCCTGATGTATTTGATCTAGAAATAGCCTTGATAGCTTGATAGCTTTGATACCAGTTTGACCAGATTCATTGCAGGTCCTTCATGTCAAAACAGAAAAAACAACTTGCATAGTGATCATGAAAATGTTAACTGAGATTTTTAGCAATGCATCGCTGACATGTGCAGATATTTTAGCCCAGGTGTTCACTTGGGACACAAGTCAATCCTCCAGCACAATTATTCAAAAGCTGAAGTAAAAGTCCAGGTGCATGTTCTCCTTACTGAGGGGGTATAGCTCAGTGGTGGAGCATTTGACTGCAGGTCAAGACGTCCCCAGTTCAAATCTGGGTGCCCCCTAGAGCCCTTTATTGAGCAGAGAGTTTATTATTTACTTATCTGAGTGCAACACATTCTCTCAGACTCACTGTTCAGCTGCTGTTATACTTAATCAATTTGCTTTTGAAGCATTTAAAAATGTAGATGTCAGCCTTCGACATGAAAATGAGCCTGAATGTTCAAAAAAACACCTCACTTCAATTTTAGTCCCAAACAGTCCCAAATAAGAGGAAGACAGAAAAGAAAATCCTCCGTGGCTCATAGTTATATTTGTCTGCTTTTTGCACACTTGTCTTTATTATTACTTATCCATTATAATACTGCGAATTTTAGAGTTTTTCAGTACATTATATGACTATAATCGTGAAATAAATGAAAAAAATATATACAAACATGATCTGACAGGTTGTATTTTTGAATTCTTACAATTCTGTCACTCACAAATGTAAACAAATGATGTATTTAAAGTCGATTATGTTGTATATTGAAGTCACATTGTATTGTATGCCATATCTAGAGCCCCTAGATGTATTAAATAAATGTTCTTTCTGTTCAGAATAACACAGAGTACAAGCAGTACAGACAGACAGACTCTGGATCAGGAAGTCTCCAGTCTAAGTTTGTGAGCTCTTTACCAAAAATAAACCGAGCTGTGTGGGCGTCTGTGTCAAAGAGACAGCGTGTGAGTAGACACATGACTCATGGATGAACATGTAAGCCGTGAAATCATCTGTGAGGTGAAACCTTAGAGAAACAAGCAGCAGATAATTTTCATGAATGACAAACATACCTTTGCAAAGGTGCTGAAAATCTCCGGGGTCACCTGGAGGGTCCTCCTCTTCTCTCCATCGTACACAAGCTTTGAGCCCACTGCAGTGTTAGCCTGGGTAATGATGGCCTTCTCAAAACCATGGCACCTGCTGCTCACCTGAGATCTGGGGAACCACAAGAACTTCTTGACACTAACTGAGAGATCGGTTTCTATGTTGAACAGGAAGCTTTATGATCTGCTAAGGACAGTAAGAGCAGAACTGAAGGCAGTTTGTTCAACTGATACAGTTCTAGTAATGATTTAAACACCTTTTTTTCTCCTTTTTTTAAAAATGAAAATCTGTTTTTGTGTAATCCTGCTAATAAACAGATAAATAAACCAAAAAAACAACGTCACTGAAAACTTGTATTTTCTTCCTCTGTATAATTTATTTATATTGTATGTGCTTTATGATGATAAATTATCTGTTTCGTATTTTTTTTTTCTCTTTGTAACTACGATGCCATCTTGACCAGGACTCCCTGGAAGAAGAGATCCTGTATCTCAATGGGACCTTCCTGGCTAAAAACAAACAAACAAACAAACAAAAAACATTATCTCCTTGTTGGAGATGGCATATCCCCCTGCAAAATGAGTGTATTTGCATGAATGTAAGCGCCTTCAGTTAAGCTGTCAGTAAGGAATAAATGTCAAAATTGTGATGATAAAAACTACATGTACATGAAAAATACATTTTACACAATGTGCTTGAAAAACGAACCTCACTCTTTTGTTAAAAATATGTGTAAGGAAAAAACAAAAACAAAAAAAAATCACAAAAAAATTCTAAATAGCAAAAGACACCACTCCGCCATATGGTTTATGTGTATGCCAGGTTTGTAGGTTGTGTTGAGGACAAAAAATCCCACATTATACACCGGGGGGGATGAAAACAGATGAGTGAAAGCATTCCCCAGTCGTTCAGGTTAACTCCCTCTATTGTACGAAAACTCACACGACCTCAAGGTGTTTCATATTTAGACCATTTGGTTTAAATTCCTCTGCTTTTGATCCACATTTCTATTTCTTCTTCTCCTTCCTCGTCTTTACTCGATCTTCTCTCTAACCAGATGAGAGCAAACGAATCTTGCATTTTTGTTTTCTGCCACATCCTTTGAAGCCAGAACAGTTTAAGGTCATGCAAAGGTTTCCCTGGATGTTACTCTGAGTTTCAGCGATGTGAGACAAATAGAAAACAAGTGACGGGACCTTGACTCATCTGTTATCATCTAGGCCTCAAGTTAAAACATTTTGGAGGAAGAAATCTATTAACTCAGTATAATCATTGGGAAACAGATCAACTCAGACTGTATATTTTCTATTTTGGTTTGATCTGACAGCTCCATAAAATGCCATGTGACACCCTGCAGGATTCAGTGTAGTGCTTGCTCATATAGCTACATGCGCTATTTTGAGAGAATGGTCTTCCTCCTCTCCTTTAAAGAAGTGGTGCAATATTACATACTGTGATTATCTGTCTGATTCATAAAGTAAATTTGATGATATTTTCAGGGTCTTTTTTGATTGTATCAGAAAGCAGTTAGATTCAGCTAAAGCAGAGGAGCGTTTGGCGACCTATGTACCCCTCCTTAACATGGGTTAATGTACAGTTTATTTGAACTACCTTTTCATACTGATTATACATCCCTGGACTGTGACAGTCCAGACAATTCCTGCCTGTAAAATTAATTCTCGTTAATTCATTAAAAAAAAGAGCCTTGTTTTTCTGAATTAATGAGAATTATCTCATTAATTCAGAAAAACAGAACAATTTTTTTTTCTTAAGTGAATGCAATACGCTTCCATAGGATCCTTTGTAGGGAATGCTCATCCTTGGCGGAGGTTTGGGGTTTCAAAACACTCTTTATTTTGTTTAAGAAAAATTCAACATAAAATTAGAAGAAAAAAAAGCCAGTTTAACCAAGTGACAGCAGTGGGTGGGGGAAGTTTGATGTGGTGTGGGAATGACATTCTTCTTGTATGTGTGTGTGTAAATTGAGAAATTCAATAAAAAGAACTTTGAAAAAAAATTTTTTTTTTTAATGTCGTGAATAGGATGTCGTGTTTCTTACCTGAATTTTTGGTAACTGTCCTCCTGCTTCTTCCAGGTCCGAGAGTAGCGCTCCAGTACTTTGTCAATGATCTCCCTGTGACACACACAAATACACAGTCAAGTGTGTTTTCCCTGCCTCACTGATATGACTCAATCTGAATAAAGGTGAAACAAAGAGGTCACTTAAGGAGAAGCGGTGACAGTGTTTGCTCTCACCTGCAGCCATTGCAGAGGTCGGTGGGATGAGGGCCACTTTTCTTCTGAGGAGGTAATTTGCGAGGATTCACATTACTGCTGAGAGACGAGAGAGAAACAGATGAGTAAAACTGTTGTTGACACCTGTTGAGAGGAAAGCACTGTTCTGAATGAGCTGTACTGTTTGTTTCCATTGACATCAATGCTTTCATGCATCATCTATATGGGGTTGAACATGAAGTTCTGTATGCCTGAATATCAAACTTGGAGAAAGCAAATCTCTACACAGTCGTGCATTCAGGCACGTCTCGTCGACATCTGTAAATCTGTCAGCCTCATGAGATATAAATAAACAACCAGCCCACAAACTCACAAGCAGAGACCTTTGCTGCATATCAGTGGTGCGTTGTTTGTGCAGTGGTGTACACTTCCTGTTTTAAAGTTTCCAGAAAGGGCTACAAATTTAAAAAAGACGGTATATTTATGTCATTATTTGAGTTAGTGCAAAAGTTCAAATTGCAAGAGAAAGATTTTTGGATTTACAAATAGAAATTGCATCATCAATAAGTTTCAGTCAGATGGGACAGACAATCCAGATATGCCACTCAAGCATAAAGTACCAATATAATATAACAACTTAATGCATCCAATTAGTAGTACATGATAATTCGAGGCTAATATGACAAAGAGACCTTGACTGTGAAATCTATGAGGATAATTAGAGACAGACTCTAATAATGGTAAATATATTAGTGAAAACACAGGGACATTTATTCATATACAGACTCCTATACTGATATTATATAGGCTTTTGAAAAACAGGACTAAATAAGCAACACATGCTCTGAGTGTTAAAAAAAAGGGCACTTTTTTTTTTTGCATCTCACATGGGAATGTGCTGTGGTTGAACGATTTTGGCCCAAAGTCATGGAATTCTTTGTTGGGACAAACCCTGCCAGTATCTCCATACTTATGTCTTTGGGAGATAGAACAGAAATAACAAAGGTGACAAAGAGTGCGTAATCAGTTTTGATGGTAGGAGTAATTTCAGAAGCCAGATTTAAACTAAAGTCACAGGAAATCACCCACACGTCTGACCTTTTATGAATGGATGTTGATGAGTGAAACAGCATCATGTGAGGTGATGCAGGCTGGGATCTGGGGGAAAGGACGTGTGGCAAAGAGAACCTGGGATTATGGTTCATTTGACCTTAATTAGAACCTTGAATGTAAGACAATGATATGGCCTCTGTTGGACTTTGAGGGGGGACCCTTTGCACTGGTAGGGGTCTTGCTGCTTGAGCCTGGCCCAACACTCCAGCAACCACTAAGACCCGATCTTCAGCGTTAATCGGGCCCACCAGTGGCTGCTGAGCCAGTGTTTGTGGCCAACATCACCGCTCGGTGATTGGTTCTTGGGACTCTTTAGATTCTGGGCTGGCTGGGGGTGTTTGGAATACAAACCACTATCATCAGTGCATGTCTGTTCAGTACTGCCTGTCCTTTTGTCCTTGTCTGTCTTGTTTTGTCTATGTGTTTCACTCATGGTGGATCACACCCTCTATGATAAGAGATAGGTAGTAGAAGAAAAGTTCCAAAGAAAAAAAAAAGAAAAAGTGTATCTATGTGTACATAAACATGAATATATGTGTTTGTATCAGTATCAAAACTCCCGTATGTTCAGGAAGCACAATCTTATTTCCCTTTAACCAGGATCACTTGTTGTATTTTTTGTAATCTGCCATTCCACTGTGTGATGAATCTGTATTTATCATGCACCACATCACATGTTTTGTTTTAGCTTATGTTCAAAATAATACAAAAGTTGAATTATAAGAAGAGTGGAGCTGAAAAACAAATTAACAAATTAAAGTTTGCATGTGTATGTTTACAGACAGATGGACGGAGCAATAGCTATAAATAAATAAATAAATACAAATGATAATAATTGTGTGTTTGTATGTGTGTGTGTATGTGAGACAGATGGGCGGAGCCATAGCTCTATTCCCCCCTCTTATTATATGGGGATAAAATGTCAAATCAATTTCTTTTTTTTCAACACCAACTTCACTTTTGGCAAAAAGGATGAAATGAGTGGAAGAAGGTGGAAAAAAGTGTAAAAAAAAATAAAAAATAGATAAATAAAAAATAAGTGAAAATCATCAATATCCATTATCAGCATCTTGTATTCTTTACTGGGTTTGTAAAGAAAACAAATCTTATCTTTTGCCAACAAGCACGGACACACCTACAGCTCAAAATACGTGTGTGTGTGTGTGTGTGTGTGTGTGTGTGTGTGTGTGTGTGTGTGCGCGTGTGCAGAGGTTAGTTATACACTTACTTTTGGTCGAACATGTACCAGAGGAGGGTGGTCAGCAGGCTCCCCAGACAGAGGAGAGTGATCACCAAAGACAGGAGAAACTTCAAGAGCTGTCCCCTCATACCTCTCCCCTCCTGCTAATCTCACCCACTAGCCCCCTCACCATATGTCTGGCTTCACCTTGTTCAACACTCTCTGCTCTCTGTAACCCTCCCTCTGTTTTCAGATTTCCTCCCCCATTCTAGGCTCCTTCTCTGAACCTCTCTCACACTCTCTCTCTCTCTCCTGAGAGTGTTAATCTTTTGCCTCTCTGCTTTCTTTTACTACAAACCCTCCCTCCCTTCTCCTCCTCCTCTTTCACCCTCACCCTCTTCCTGTCTGTCTGCTTTGACCCAGTGTTCCTCTCCCTCCTTGGATGAGTGAAAGCATGCCTCCCCAGTCCGAAGTCTTTTTGTGCTTCTTGTTCAGGCGAGTCCTCTGAGCACCTCTACTTTGTCTTTTCTCCCCTCTCGTCCACGTCAGCGGACAGGCGATGATCTTTTGCTGCTCCACATCCTATTTAATCTGTCTCATGTCTCTTTGCTCCACCCTTCTTGTCTGCTCTGTCTCTCCCTCTTTTTCTCATGTTGTCACACAGACAAACTCCCTGCAGTCCCAGAGCTGGAGCTCCTTCTGCTCTCCACCCCCAACCATGAGCCCCAGCCTTCCCTCTCAACTTTCCACTCCCTCCCCCAGCCATCCTCCGCCCACACCCTGTAAGGCCCTCTCCCCCTTTGCACAAAAAGGAGGCTGTAATGTTAGTGCCCAGTGCTGAATAAGCCCACAGTTTGCCTCCCAACCAGTGTGTGTACAGAGCAGACGAGGGGCAGAGGCTTGCCATCCAATCAGAGAGCCTCCAAACACCCCTGAAACTCTTACCTACAAACACAGGCCTCTTTTATTCCACTGTCAAACTTTGCCAGCTATATGAACTCATATCCTCTTACAATAAAAGGGTGTGTTTCTGTTTCGGGGTTGGAAGGGAGTTGGAGGTTGGGGCCCGAAGAAGGGAAGTATACTCTCAGCTGAGATGGGATCCTGTGGGCTGGATCAATAGAGGAACGACTAACTATCTAACTACAACCAGTGGAACTCAGAGAGGCAGGAAGCAAAAGGATGAGAGATATACTGAGCATATGCATTTCACAATAAACCCCCACAAACAGACTGCCAGACCCAGCTCTCCTGCTTTTACCTGTATCCGTCCTGCTTTGAGTTTTCCGTGGAAAACTTCATGCTGAGGTCCTCTCAATAAAGCAATTATGCCTCATAACTTCACGCTGAGTAAGCCGAGCTGTGCCACAGCAACCCCAACGCCCCCCCCCCCCCACACACACACACACACACACAGAAATCCAAAACAAAAGACCTCCTGGAAGGTTTTTATTTTGGCAGATGTCAGGGGTTTACAGCAAACTTGTTGGGGTTGTTTGAGGTTGCTTTGCTGTTGCCAGACAGTGAAAGGGGGCATAATCAATAAGGGGGTGTTGTGCAACTAATAAAATCTGGCTAATAGTACCAATAGAGACAAAAGGTTGTTTAAAAGCTACACTTAACCTGCTTTTTACCTCAAACCCACATTCATGTAGTGGTTCCATGACTGATATCTAGTGGGGGATGTGTGCTACATGTTAGTACAGGGGTCACTTTAACCTAAGTCCAACATGACTTTATGTCATTCACATCTTTTCTGGCATCAAGGATCAAATTAAATCTTTCAGTTTGTGCACAACTCAAATGAGCAATTTTTTTTTTTTTTTTACTTATCTTCAGAGGAAAGACGATAAACTCACCCCTGAGAGCCATACCTCAGGGAGAAAACACCCATATGCATAACCTTTCTTGCATCATGAGACTATGAGAAAGAATGTGGAGAGATTATGAGAAATGTGGGGGGAAAAAAATGTTTTTGCCATCATGACAATAACAAGGGCTGTGAGCAAGAAGAAAAAAAAAACTGTCCCAAAATAGTAGGAGTGTATCATAAAAGAGGTTCAGCATCAAGTGCTTTGCTTCTATGGTGGTCTGTTAAACGTCCAGACCCCTCATCTGGTTTCCCTTCATCACAGGCCTTCCTGGTCTCTCCCACACACACACACAACAGTCAGGCTCCATGAGCTTTTTAACCACATTAAAGCAGAAGAAGAGATTTTTCAAGATGGCATTCATAATCTTGTAACACAGGGGATTTCTGAGCATTGTGCAGATCTTGTGTGCCTGTAGGAAGCCCTCAGTCTGTTTTATTCAGCGTGGATGAATCATGCATCAATTATTATCTCAGTGAAGGATGGCTGTGTAT
Source organism: Chaunax sp. Z400 (assembly GCA_037577475.1). NCBI lineage: Eukaryota > Metazoa > Chordata > Actinopteri > Lophiiformes > Chaunacidae > Chaunax > Chaunax sp. Z400. Next base: position 23,883,039 of record CM075197.1, read on the forward strand.
TTAGGAGGAACGTTTTTTTGTGGTTTCTTGTTATTCGGGAGATGTTCAGACTTTCTGCAGAATTCCTCTATTCTTCTATAAGCACTGGTAGTGAGTATGGGTGTGTGCATAGGTTATCACACACATACTTGTGTTGTACCAGATGAGAGCGGTCACCAGGCTCCTCAAACAAAGGAGGGAGTGTGTGATCTGCCTCGGACAATTTTCTGGGACACGTTTCAGACCAGACAAGAAGACATGGTCGTAAATGTCCCCCCCACCACATGATGCCTGTTTATGATGTGCATACTGGTTAGTTGGAAAGTTCTTCATGTGAGCAACACTATGGATCCTGAAATCTATCGCAATGTTCACCACTTTTGACAAGTGTACCAATATTCATTTGTATATCTTTTACAGTTTCAGTTTGAACAAATTTATTTAGCTTGAATAAATTTTCCCACAAGCGGACAGGAAATAATAAAGACCTGTTAATCGGGATGAAAAGTTGTGTCCCCGTTATTTTTAGCTCAGTGGTTTGGGGGTAAGACTTCAAGAAATAAAAGTCAATGTGAAGTCCATAATGTCCCCAATGTGTGTGTTTTTCCCAGCTGACCCTCTGCAGCTGCTCTTGACAGGAAGTCTGAAAGCTTCAAGGTGGAACGAAATGATGGAGGAGTGGCTGAGAGGCTGCAGAGGCAGAAAAGCACTTCCTCTAAGGAGTACATGTGACATCCTCACAAGACAGACAGAAGGACAAGTATCCCATTGTCACCCAAATAGTAACCAGTAAATCTGTCCTCCCTCTCCTCCACCGTATTCAAACAGCCCCCTCCTCAGGCGGCCATGAGGATGCTGCTCTAAGAGGCAGGATGTGAATCAGGTTTGTCTCCTAAACGATGGGGAGTTCCCCAGAAAACTTCCTGTCACGGGTCATGAGTATATAGTGTTTTTTTTTTTTTTATATCAAGATGTAAAATGTGTCACAGATAACAGTAATCAAAACTGAACTGAGACTTCCTTTTATTGTCAGTTGTTTCCCTTCTTTGGCAAAGCCCTCAGGGCAGAATAAATGTTAGTTTCCTTGTGCAATCTGACGCAGATCGACTATCTCTAAGTAACACCTGTTTGCCGGTTTACTTGACTCTGCAGTGATGAGACCGGTCGTTGGTAGACTGCACTCAGATTAAGTGTGACAGATCTGTTATCCACTGTCAGGAGATTTGAAACCACACAGCTGCTGAATTGTTGTTCAAACATGTCTTTGTCCAATCTCAGTATGAATCAGCCTGTCTGTGAATGAGCTTCAGTGAAAACAGATGACAGAAGTGTACATGTTGATGTTTTTGAACTGGTGAGAGGCTGAGGAATAAAAACAACAAACAAAACATCATAATTTGCCAGTTTGGTGCTCCAGGGGCGTCGCTAGATCCATTTTACTGGGGCACTTGCCCGAACACCACAGCGCACACGTCCATGCAATGCACACACGAAGAAATCCAAGAGTCAGTGCGAAACAAGAATCAGGATTGTGATATGATAACACGATGGGACTAAAGAAAGAAATCTTATTTTCTTGCGACTATAGCTAACCTATTTGTACGTCTGGTAAATGTAAAAGCCCAACAGTCGTGTGACCCGGATCACTACCAGAATCTAATGGTTTGTTCCAGCAAAAAAAAAAAAAAAAAAGTGCTTTATGAAAAAAAAAAAAAGATTACAAGTAGATACAAATACAAACATACATCCATTAACCTGGAACCGAGATTAATGAACAATTAATGAACAATAAAATGATCTGCTGAAAATTAATCATCAAACATTTTCATAAATTAAAGATTCTAAATATCCCCTGGTTCCAGCCTCTCAAATTTAAGTTGTAAATTAAATATTTTTGGACTGTTGCTAAAAAATAAACAATAAACATGTTTTTTTAAAATAATTTATAGATTAAAATAATTATTATAGCTGCAAGCCTACATTCACATCTTCAAGTCTCTCAGATCCTTTAAATGACTGCTGTACGTGGCTTAAACTTTAATATTTTTACTGTATATTCAACAGTATTGTGCATTTTTAACCATATTTCCCTCTCAGTAGTCCATCTGATGAGGCTTGACTGAAAAGCTTCTGGTTCCAGGAGATCCAATCACCAGCTCAGGGACCTCTGGGTCACCTGATGGAATCATTTTGTTGACTTTCTCCAGCTGTGGGGCCTCCATTTGTCATCACCTTCTACTTCACTTGCCTTCGCTGTGACTGTCAAACGGCTCCACAGGGAGGTGTGATGGAAGACGCAGGCCTGGGGGGGCAGTAAAGGCGTCATATAGATAAGAAGCAGCTGATCCCAGTGCATTCCACTGCTTCTTAGCACACAAAAAACAACCTAGTGCCCTCATTGACATCAAATGATGTCAGTACACCTACACTGTGCACAAACCTGTAGACCACAATTAGATATACTGGGTATATAACCCACATATACTCTCCTAGAGGGGTACATGCATAATTTACACATCCTGCTATAATGGACACGGGAGACCCTCTGTTCCGATATTACAAATCAATCATAGCCTGAAGGGAGTGGGTAACTGTTGATTCTAAGTAATACACTAAAAGTAACGTTGTCGGTTTAAAGTGATGCCAAATTCATAATTCAGCAGTTCGATGAAAAGACAGCTTTTCAGGACTTTTTTTTATCCTGAAGGAGGTTAGATGTGCAAATCAGCAGCAAAAACTTCAATCTCAAAACTGGAAAACCTTTATTTTATTCTATTCTATTTTATTTATTTCATTTTGTTTTATTTTATTACAAGCCAGTGCAGAGCTAACACTCTTTTATGCAAAATGAGAAAGAAATATGGGATCACTGCTTAGATATCTGGTGCAGACAACACCAGCCGAAGTTTGCTTTGAATTTAAAATTGTCTAAGTGACCTCAAGAACTTGAATTATTTAATATTTTACTCTTAACTTACTTTCCACAATATTACAGGTTTTATATCAGAAAGGTTTGAAGATTAGAAAAAACAGCCCACTTTTTTACAAGTTTTGTGTAGAAAAAAGTGTTTCGCACTTTATTTTGAGGATTTTCTTTAGATATAAACCTATTACACATTTAAATAGATTTAGGTTACATATTAACTTATGCAGAAGACGAAGCAGAGCGGTATTTAGAGGAGATTCCCAGACACATTTTACAAATCTACAATACTCAAGATATCCTCAGCTGATATTTGGAGTTTAAAATTACAAACGTTATTGACAGGTATGTCAGGATTAGGTGCCTGGAATTTCCAAATAATTTATAGATGTAATATTTCAATTAAAAAAATAATGTTTTATTTGATACAACTCTGAGTCACTGGAGGTCATCTGTGTCCAGAGAGAAAGTCAATAGAAGGATTTTCATTCCTCAGAGAGCAGGAAATAAAATCAATTATAACTGGCTTGAAATCAGAGGCCTGAAGGTCATTTTAATGTGCTCTGATGAAAAAAAAAGAAAAAAAAAGTCTATGGTGCCATAGACAAACATGGCTTGACTTGTTACCTAGTGTGGCTCATGATACAAAAACAGCATTCAGGCTGAATTTAATATAACAAATTATACAACACACAAGGAAATTTGATGCAGGAATCACAACTAACAAAGTCTTTTCCATTCCATTAAATATGCATTCATTGCATATTTTTTACCCATATTAATTACTTGTCCAGAAACATCTGAGGAAACTTTACTTTGGGATGTAATGAAAGAAAATACATCTTAATTCAGCTCTCATGTTTGTTTTTTTTGTTCACTCTCCCTCTAGCAGATCCAAGATCAGAAACTTCTGTCATTTACTGAAATCAGATTAATCAGTTTTTCCATACTTATTGTATAATAACATTGCACAGTAATACACCTTTCAACGTTCTTTTTCAAATGTTACCAAAAGCTAATATGACCACTTATTCTTGAATTTGAAAAAAAAAGCAATCCCACCTCAAGGTCCACTTGCTGCTAGATTTTATTTTTTTGCTTTCAGCCATGACATGTCAGCTCAGCTCTTTTTGTGAGTTCAATCCCTTTTAGGACAAACATGAGTGACGCGTATTTATTGATCTTGGGAATCAATAATTTCACAATCATTCTCAAACTGTTGTGGGTTTCTTTTGACAAAGTAGCTGAAGTTTAATATAAAACCAAACAATTTGTAACAGTTGTTCTTTGGACTCCATGCTTCACTCCCACATTCCACTGAGGAATTAAATATTATCTAATTGCATGAGCTTGTTTTTTTTGTTTTTTTTATTAATATGAGAACCAAACTACTTTGATACTTCTTTTGAGGCTGCAATGTATTAATATTTTACAGAAGCAATCTATCAAATGACACTATGAAACCAGTAGGGGAAGACTCAGCTTAGTAAAAGCAGCAAACCAAGTAAGCCCTGCATTCAATATTTTACTTGGTACAAATGGACATACAGCAAAGTGTATTTTAAGTATTAAAAGTACCATATGGGCTCTTCCAGAGTAACATTACTGATGCTTTATGCAGTTGTAAAATATCTCAATCTTATCCAACTACACTTCAGTAAATGTACTTATTGACTTAGAATTTATAGGTACTTTTCAGTCCCCTTGACATACTTTAATCAGCTGTAATGTTTTCAAATATATATATATTTTCTAGAGGACAAAATGCATTTATATGGTGTTTAAAGCAAAAAAAAAGGCTTTGGTAATCACTGGACTCTACAGGTGATACAAGACTAAGTCACTTTAAAATCATATTTCCATGGAAAAGTTTTTAAAAAAAGAGTGATTTGTAGAAATATCAGAATATTAAAAGGCACAAGTATTTGTGGTTATTTGTAAAGGTAGGTCAAGCAACAATGTAGGTTGCCATACATGCTCCAGCCAAAATGACCATCCTATGACACGCCTTAATTACTGTATGTTTCCATGGAAACAGCTTTGTTCAAAAAAAGATTTTCTAGAAGGTTCATCATTTCATTCGTCACATCTGCTTATTAAACGATATTAGTGTAAAGTTTGGTGAAGCTAGTATGTATAGTGTGAGATAAAGTGACGATCTTAAAGAACAGGAGACCATCAGTGTCTTTATGTACACTTTTATTGTCAGAGTTGGGCAGGGTTGACAGAGCCAGATTACTTCTTGGTCGTCTCCTCCTCCTTGGACAAGGTCTTGATGATCTCCTCCTTCTTGGCCTGGAGACGCTCCTCTCTGCGCTTGCGGGCCTCCTTTGTCTTGGAGCGACGAGCCTCAGCCTGATCACTGTGGGAAAGAGACACACAGGTGTTCATAATGGGTGTAATGATAACTTCTATGGATTTTAACTGGTTTTACATTCATGTTGTTTGATTGCTCAGTTTAACTTGTTTTCAGTGAATCTGGGGAATCCTTGACTGAACTGCCAAATAAGGCCCATCTACCATCTGCTTCACAATAAAACACTGTAGAGAATTTAAATTGACTGTATTTGAAGTAAATGTATGAATCTCATTCTAACACTTTGTCAGGGTAAATACAGCTCAGCCTCTCTGTGAACCTCAACAACACAGGTGGTAAGTTTAGTTTGAGACTTACGACAGGAGCTTCTTGCGAGCCTTGTCTGCCTTCAGTTTGTGAATGTGCTCCATAAGGATGCGCTTGTTCTTGAACACATTACCCTTGGCCCTCAGGTAGAGGCTGTGGTACCTGGGGGACAGAGGAGGTGAAGAGCATTGAAGTAACAGTATGCCGATAATCCAGAGGAAACCAGCTTGTCACCGTGTGCCTGCGTGTATTATCAGATTTTTCTCCAAGCTTCACTAAACTCCTTATCTTAAGATTTGCAAACATCTGCAGAGATCTGGTTTGTGTAAAATAGCCCCACTGTATTAGAAATGGAACAAAAACTGTCTACTGAGCAGAATGCATCTTAATTATAAAAATTTTAAAAAACAACACTATTGTTAAAAACCCTGAATGAAACAAGGCTATAGTCATCTACGCGGTCGGCCCGGGTTCGATTCCAACCCGTGACCGCTTGCCGCATGTCTCCCCCCGACTCTCTCTTCCACATTTCCTGTCACCTCTTCAGCTGTCCTGTCCAATAAAGGTATAAAAAGCCACAAAAAAAAAGAAAAAGAAAAAAAAGAAACCTGAATGTGAGCATATTGATATGAAAATCACCTACGTGATCCTTTGGAGGAGGCATAAAAGTTCATTTTAGAAAATTTCAGGACCGATTTTTTTTTTAAATAAAATGTGTGAGTGCATAACTCAACATGATGGGACTGGTTACACCAATAACAGCGGAAAGAACTGAATATGTCCTGAACTTACATGTGCCTGTCAATCTTCTTGGACTCCCTGTAGCGACGAAGCAGACGACGCAGGATCCTCATGCGGCGCATCCAGCATACCTTCTCAGGCATACGGGCATTGGCTGTACCCTTTCTCTTACCTGGGAAAAGGAAAAGGGATTAGGAAGGCAGATAACTTCAAGTAAACATTGAGCTCCATCAGTACAGTAACTATTATAAGACATTCAATACTTGAAAACAATTTATTTTAACAGTGTGGTGAACACTCAAAAATGTCTTAGACCTATACCATTTCTAAAAATAAACTAGACTGTAACATAGCCATGTTTACACAGATAAAGCACTTCTTTCCTCTTAGACGCCTGATGTGACAGTCTTAACTTACCAATTCCCATATGTCTTCCCTTACGACGCGCCAGTGTATTCTTACGGCAGCGAGCCCGGGAGTGGACCGTAACAGGTTTGCGAATGATAAGACCATCCTTTACCAGTTTACGGATCTGCTGACCTGAAGACAGAAGGAAACAAGTTAGCTTCAGAGATTAACTGATTCATCAGGTGAGCTACAAAATGTGTGTCCAAAGACAAAGATGGCCCCACTACTGGAAAAACCCAATTTGTGCTGATGTATAGACCATAATCATATCAGAATAATAGCAGAATGACATAAAACCACCTCCTAAGTCCAAATGTGCCCAATAATGTAAAAATGAGAGATAATGAGATGCACATCTTTAAGGCTCTTTCCTTTGGTGGGGGCATGAAAATATGTACTTACAATAAAAACCCTGATAAGTTATGAGCAGCAATATGGACATGATTACAAAACAAGCAGCAATGTCCATGACAAATACATTTTCATTACTTGAAAAAAAAAAAAAAATCTGCCATCTTCCAAATGATAAACTCACTTCAGCCTCAGCTTTCACCCTGTCCACTGGCAAGGTGGCGAATGAAGTCACAACACAAATCAACTGTGCTTTACTCATAGTAGTATGCAGACTACATGGTACGCAGACCGGTAGATTTGGCTGGTTCTCAATGTTTACAAAATTTCAGCACTGTGCATGCAATTCTAAAATCGGGTCCATCACAGTGTGTGTGAGAACCAGCGCTAAAGAGGCATCATGGCTGGCAAGAGACAGTCCTCCCCCAAAAGTTTCATCTAAAAATGAAAAAACTATCTGGCACCATTGAACAATCTGTGTTAGAGGGGCTTTATTAACAGTTTTCTCAGAATCAATTAGATATATATGGAGGATTACAGCAATAATGGCTGAGAGCTTTCGAATTTAATTGACATGTGGAAGGATGCTTCAATCACAACCCTTTTTGGCCTCTTATCCTCAGCCATTAGAGCTGACAGCCTGTCACCACAGCAAATAATCCAATAACTGGACGTCTGCACCACTATTAAGTCCACGTAAATGATGGGCTGCTGTGCCCATCACATTTTCTGTGGTTCAGCAGCATGCTCGTTCTACATGTGAATTCATTGTGCAGATCTGTTCACCCTGAAGTTAGATATAAGCCACATACGAAGACGACTCTGAACAATGTAGGCAAGATGATTAGATTTGAGTCAGAATTTAGCACATTTGGACTGCAGTGTTTAAGTAGTCTTTGAAATGCATGTTTAGGTGATTGTGGTGAAGCTAACAAGCACCTGCGTGTAAAAATGCTCAAACCCTAGGAGTAGTCACATCGTTGTCTCTGCAAAGAGAGCCGAATAACAAACTTTAGGATGACTTGTTGCTCTACTTACGAGAATTGGCGTTGGCGATCTCATTGGTCTCGTTTGGATCCAGCCAGACCTTCTTCTTGCCACAGCGCAGGACGCTGGAGGCCAGCCTCTTCTGGAGCCTGAGCATGCTGCAGGACACATACAATTCAGGATAACAGCAAGTTAACTATCAGTGTTCATTAATGCAGGTTTATCAGGCTTAATGCCACATAGCTGCCACGTTTCACAAAGGACACAACGCGTTGTCACACTGTTTCAGGAGCCAAGTTGCCATTAGCCGCATAGCTAACAGCCGGTTTGACACCATGGCCTATCGGTCTGCTACATCGTGTTGGAGGGCCACGTATAAATATGGGGTTTTATGTTTTAGGACTACATGTACACTTTGTGTATCAATGAAAGACATACTAAGGTGTTACGTAGAAGTGATATGTGGTTAACAAATATACACTTGAACCGATAAAGAGGGTTTTTATTGTGCCATCGGCGACAATCCTACCTCATGGCTGCTACCTCAAAAGGAAAAGGAAGGCTTGAGAGACGGACTGGAAGCTACCATTATAGAGGCAAATCCATCTCTGTACATTAAACTTCTTGGTGTTAGAACAGATTAAACCAGACATTATTTATTCCATAGTCATTACAAAAGTTTTCAAATATCTAAATTCAAAGACTAAAATCATTGAAATTTATACAGTCAAATACATCTTTGAGTTTGTTTAAATCGCTTAACACCCCTCGTAAATAATGGTACTGACCAGTGGTATTGCAATGCATTATGGGTGACCCAATAAAATTTGGGTGCATTCTTTTGTAGGAACACACGAGGGCAATGTTGAGAGCTATACCTTGCATTTGAACGCCGACGACCATAACTATTTCTATAAAGTTTAATTTTATGAGTTCTAATGTGGGGTTGTAGAGCCTTTAATCTTTGTCTTAAATATTTAATTTAGTCCCATTTACTCTCTGCAAAAGCGAGTCACATAATTTTCAACAAAACCATTAAAATTATAAGGGAATTTAAAATACAATAGTGCAATTCCATGTAATAAAATTCGCTAAACAACAGTATTACCATTAATTTTTGTGTGTTTGCTTTTTTAAATCAGTAGCCTGGTTAAATTAGTGTTGTTGGTCTGGAAAATTATTGTTTCTTTAACCTATATTCAGCCTTATTCAGAACCTATAATGTAAGTGCTAATTGCCTTAGAGACTAAAAAACTATTTTATTGTACCTCCTGTAATGCCAAGTGTGTTTTTGGTTTGGCGAGTGGCTACTTATAAAGACACTTATTAGAAAGATATATCACCATCCCTCTGGCTGCTAGATAAGCCTTCCACTGTTTCATCCTTGGCTCTCCAGCAGCAGCAGCAGCCCGTCACCATGGTAACATTGCAAGCTAACAGTGTGGGTGCATGAGGGGCACTTGTGACTTCTTCACCTCAGGTAACCTAAAATATCAACCCACCATCTCTGGATAAAGTATAACAAAGATTCTGAGATCAGCATCTACCACAGCTTCACCACCAGTGATTTGAAAGGTACGTCAATGCTGAGCTCCTCAGGGTGTTCATGATGATGTCCTTCACCAAAGTGTTACCCTGTTCGTGACTACATACATCTAATCCTTCTATACCCATCTAGAAGGAGACAAAAACACAGCAGTAAGAAATTAAACAATTAAAAATAAGAGAATGAACAAGATATTTATTTCCACAAATGAGAGCTGAAGGAGGTATATGTAGCTTTTTTTGTTTGTCTGCAAGATATCTTGAAAATTTTGAAATTTTGTGTAGGGGTGGATCTTGGGCCAAGGAAGAGCTGACTAAATTTTGAGGCCGATCCGGGTACGGATTCAGATTCTGGATCACTTTTTCTATTTCCTCAACATTGTGAGAAAGCACCTTTATATGACATTTCTCCAATATCATGAAAAATACTAATATGCCAATCAAAATCTAAATATCTGGATCACAACCCAGACAGTACAGTAATAGAGAGGGTATATGACACTGCCACCAGTATAGAGCTGAGATTCAGAGTCATTCAAATGGATCTCATGTAAACGGTAAGAAGTTAAATCTCGACAATCTGGATCTGCCATTATGGAAAATCATATTTTTGTTGATAACTCATAAATTACTGATGATGAACATGTGACTCTAAATGCTATGAGTAGGTTTCCAGGGTCAAGGAATTAAGTGGTATTGCTTAATTTGGTTATATTGTTGATATATTTATACGTTTTTTTTTTCTTGATCCACCAGAGCGGTGCTAGAAAATCTTGGGCCCCTGACAACAACTTACACAAGAGCCTCTGCTGTAAAACAATTCCGAGCATGTTTCAACCCCCCTCCCAGGAACACTCAGCTGCCTTCTCCCACCCCCTGGGTCAACATTATATCACTTATAGAACAGGGTCCCTGGGAATGATGGGGCTTGTGGTCTATTCGCTCCTCAGCAAATACAACCTCTTCTTCAAATCACACTCCCCGCTGCTGCAATAAACTATAAACTGTGAAATTGAACTATCTTCAATCCCATTACAGCCCTCCTGGACCACTGGTCTGCTGGGTCCCAGTGATGAGATCAGTGGCCCCGCGGCCCGACAGTCTGTCCACGCTCACGCCCTCTGGTTCAACCTGCGAGGCTGTTGTTCTCCCATCAATCGATAAGTAAAGGTGGGGTCTGTTCAGCGGGGCGTGGACCTCGGCTCCCAGCTGGAGTCTATGGAGCGCGCACAGGAGAGAGAAACGACGTCAAGACAGACCGAAGAAGACGCAAGCATACCGGTAGTTGCAGGGATATACCTTCAAAATAAAAGCACGTGTAGTAGAATTACCCCAGTCGTAACCTATTACTTTTACTTGCTTTGGATATAATTACTATGACGACTAATATTTCCATTCCTAATTGCTAAATAATATCAATAGGTGTAACTGATAATGATAATACAGTAATGATTGTTTTCCTAAAATGATATACAGTAATAAGAATTTATGCTTTGAAAAAATAAACCAATGTTGGCTTCTCTGACCTTTTCACTGTGTCTCCATAATGTAAGTAGTTTCTCTGCCTCACACAAATTGTGGAAAATGATTAAGCAATAGTCAACATGAGTTATATGTCACAGAGCAATTAAACAAAAGTCCGTCAGATGTCACTGACAATGTAAAATATGTTAAATTAATCCCATTCCTCTGCCACGCCATCTTCAGCTGGAAGAAAATTATTCAACTGAAGATTAGGTTTACTGGAAAAATATACTATAAAACACTGGGCCAACCTTCATAGACTTACTTTAGCAGTAGAGTTCAAAAGATTGGCTTTTTCTGTTAAGGTCTAAATTCATGTAAGGGCTCCATGCCTGAGCTCCAAGACGAACACCACTGCTGGCCCCTAAACACAAGAAAAGTCGGCGCCAGTATGCTCAGAACCATCTATCATTCTTTGTCCATGAGGAATGGGCTAAGATTCCTTAAAGAAAACTGCCAGAAGCTGCTGTCTGACGATGCATCACATTTGTAGCAGGTCATAGCAGTAAAAGGGTCTCTACAAAGTACTGGAGAGACTTGTCATCAAATGGTTGAATAATTCGAAGACTGCAGATGTCAGTAAAAGTAGCATTGGGGGAAAAAAAACACTTGTAAAATCTCTGTCGAGCTATTTAAAATATTCTTGTTTGATTTCGGTCATTGCAAATTGCAGCTGATGAAAGGTATATTTTGCAAATAATCTTAATATATAATAACGTTGAATAATTTTGCTTCCAACTTTACCTTTCCACAGAATTTTATTTTGAAAGCTGTAACCGGATGTGCCCCTGCGTCATCCCGTCGTCTTAACTCTCGTGCCACCGTTCGGTGCGCCAGTGTGTAACGCTATAGGCTGGAGGGAGGCAGTAGTTGCCATTGTAGTACCATCCAGCTCAGATCCATCAGCGGCTTCTCCTCCCTGGGAAAAAAAAAAATGAGCCTGTCGACACCATCATAAACACACGAAACTGAAAATAGATTTTCAAAAGTTATATCAATGGTACAGAAAAGTAGTATGTCCAGGACGCCTTCGACCTCAACCCAGGAGATCCAAATGGACATGTTCGACCACCATCCACACACACAGGTAAGACAGCAAGGGGCGGAAAATCAGAAATAATATGACAGAAATATGAAGAAGCTGCTTTGACTGTCGTACATTTATGCTAAAGAGGCTTTTTTTTTGTAATCACAGTGAAACACTTGTGAAGATTAACAGGTTGTTCACCAATTAAGTGTCTTAATTTGGAGTCTAAAACGCTGCTACACTGATTTAAACCACAATTCTGTGTAGTTAGGCGATTTTAAGAGGAGCCGGAAATAGATTTTGGCCTCTAGTTTTTATGTTCTTTGGATTATGATTTATGATTCCACCCTTCGCTCGTGTCTAGCCGGTAATTGTGTTGGTTTGAATAAGTCTCCCATGTGTAACAATATGTGAGGACGTGATGTAACGCTTGTTTTTATGCTGTCTGCACAGCACTAGGTCCTGAAGGAAACCACGCCATTGTTTAATTAAGCTGTAAATTGATCAAGTGAACTAAATGTTCTCTGCTCAGCAGGAAGGGAGATGGATTTTATTTGTGTTTTAAAAAAAAAAACACAAAAAAAACCGAGGTGAAGACTTATGTGGAGTTTGATGTTTCAGGAGAAAATGTTCTCCTAAATTCAACATGTTTTTCTCTGCCTTCATTGGTGATTTTAATCCTGCCCACTTTCAATAGTGTCACTCTTTTCATGGCTACAAATAGGCTGTGACATGATGTCAGTGGGCATGTTTAGTCATAATAGTTTAAATGGCTGAAGAAGAAAAAAAACTGATGAGAATATCTAGAACAAACACACCCACGCTGAGCTCAGTCATTGTCTCTCTGGAGAAGGAAAAAAAAAAAAAAGAAACAGCTCACCACAGACAACCAACGCTTCAAACCATGCCAACTATCTCCTCTTCACTCCTCCTCCATCTCTAACCCCTCATCTCTCCTGATTTCTTCTTTGAATGTCCCACTATCTCCACCCGGCTCGCTCCATCTCACCTCACCCTGCCTGTTTTTAGAAGTCAGATCTTGATCTGGTGAGAAACAGATGGGACCCCCCCCCCCTTGTGCCAGGCAGCGGGAAATGGTGTGTGTATTTGTGTGTTTGATCAATTAGATATAAAGTTCATGCAGACCAGCAGCTGGCCATGCTGGTGTATGTATTTATAACTTAGCCGAGGAGAGACGAGCAGCGGACTGTGTTTCTAATATCCTGAAGAAGATGGTTTTCTACCCAGCATCGCACCACAGAAGAAGAAATGAGCTGCAGGCCAGCAACTGATCCGAATTCAGTGCCCGAGGGCTGCTCAGATTAAAAATCAAGCCTGTTGGCCGCCATCAGATTGCAGATCAGTGTGGATATCTGTGAGCAGAATAACATTATGGAGCCTTCTGGGTGATGTTCATTTTTACAGTCACAATATCGTGCACCACCGCCTCACCCCACGCACCCTGCTCTCCGCTTTAAAGCCCCTCGCTCACTCACAGCACCCTCTTTAATTATACACTTAATCTGGGAGGATGTTTACCAACAGGAAGCCTTCCCTCCTTACTTCCTCTGGCATTTCCGTGCCCTTTGCCTGCAGGAACTGGCCCCATCATGGCTCCGATCAGAGAGAGACCCCCCCCCCTTAACACACATGTACCTGCGCTCACGTGCAGTATGTTAAATGTCGTTATGAACATGTTAAAGCAGAGTGTAAGTTTTCTTCTGCCGCCATCACCAGAACATCCTTAAAAGTAACATTTTTTTACACGTTAGGTCTTATTTTAGCAGCTGCTGTGCTAATATTTCATGTATCTGCCTAATCGCTGAGATGCATGGTGGAACAGCAACATCTCCTGCAAGGTGTCCACGGTGTAATCATCATGTCATCTAAGTGAAATATTTGCAAATGGAAAAAATTATTACTCAAATGTGCAGTATCCAGTTTCTGCCACTAGGGATCTCTCAATAAATTCTCTAAATCGCTGCCGATGAAAATCTATCTGACGAGACTCAGAAAAGTTTTAGGACGATGTAATGCTTTAAAGTTGTATTCATGGTACTTTCAGTCCTCACTCTTTAGCCCCTTTTTACACAGCCTGTTCAAGGCGGGACCGTTACGCCGCTATGGCCCCTCACCATTCTGAGCGGCGTAATGCGGGGGTCATTGCTGCTCCTCTTCTGAGCCGGTGGGCGAAGGTATTAACAGTGCAGAATTGACGTTTGCATAAAAGGAAATAGCTGGCGAAGGTGTAGAAGGGGGCCCACAACCTGGAGATTTAAGAAGCAGCTATAGTAGCAGTTAGCAGCTAACTCAGAGCAGAGGAAAAATCAGACGAAAATGTCTTCAGATTTGGATGACAGCGTGAGGTCTGGGAGCTCATTACCCTCCGAAAGGTTTGGGATAAAGATGCAACAAAATATGCATCTTTTGATTGGTTTTAGACACTTCAGTGCAGACATGTTGTTTATTATATATATCTTGAAACTGTCCATTGTCACATTTCAGGTTTGCAGAGCTACGTCCTGGTTAAACTTTGACCTGAAACTATCTTTATAACAGGGGCTTTATTTTCACTTCTTTCTTTTTTTTTGCCACATCTGAACTGACGATTATTTATTTATTTATTTATGTCCCTTAGATTTTAGCAGTGAAGGAGGCTATTAAGACCCCATGAGATTTGGATTTGGATAAAGCAAAACACATGTTCAGGGTCAAGTGTGGAGCATTTGGGGACATCTATTTGCAGAAAATGGAATATTATTTTCAGTATTTTTATTAGTGCATAATCACCTGAAAATGCGTATTTTCCTACCTTAGAATGAGCCTTTTATATCTTCAGAGGTAGCGATCCTTTCTCTCCCCCGTCTTATCCAACACATCGTCGGCTCGCTTCGTTTCTACAGATTGTTAATTCAGTGTTTTAAAAGGGGGCTCATGGCTTTATGGAGGTTTTTTTTTTTCCTGTGTGTTTTTAGCAGTGTGGAGGCAAGAGATGGTTCTGCAACCTCCTTGCTAGATGCCACTAAATCTTACACACTGGTCCTTTAATGCAAGCAGGCAGAATGGATCCTGGATTTGGCTACATTCTTACAGGAAGGATGTACATTTGGCCATAAAACATCCCTGTAATAATTCCTCCTGTTCATACTGGCCCTTTTAAAGATCACCTCCTCGCACACTTCCAGTATGAGTAATGGGGGACAAAACCCCACCGTCCTTTTTTTGTGAGTTTATTTATCTGACGTTTATATGAGGCTCCAACAGTCTGTTGGTCAGATTAAATGTCTCGTCCACAGCTGCTATAAAACGTCCTCTTTGTGTTTCTCTGGACAGTCTTTACTGTTCGGCTGCATTAGAGCAACAAAAATAGAGACTTTCGTACCAAAAAAAAAGGCTGTAATTTTGATCTGTCGTCTCGTCTCAGTTTAATATGTTTTTTGGAGATCTGGGACTTACTTACACTGAAAGCACACGATTGATGGATTTATTAATGGGCAGCACAAAGTGAAGGAATGGTTGCATCAAGAAAAAAACAAACTGTTTCAGAGTTCATGCAGGCAGGTGACTATTCATTTAAGACAGACTCAAAGAATAAAATCCATGCAGCAATAGATTGATACCCAACTCCACCTCCCCCTGTTGCTTCAAGCACATCTAGAAAAACATACATTGTTCTCCTTGAACTGCATATTGACATCTAATCATAAGCAATACAGCAAGAACAGTCATTAGTACCAGCTGCCATTATCTCAATAGTACATCCTGATAGGAATTTTTCATCAGACTTTTTTTTACAGTTTCATGCACAGAGACAAAAAATAAGCTGTAGATTAGAGTCTCGGCATAATCATTAATGCACACGACATTTTCTAAGATGATTTTTGCAACAGCTTTGTTTTAAAGCCATTTGTCAGCAGTGATGTCATCCTCTATCTTTATGATATTAATATCATCTATGCTCCCAGTCGCATCTTTTCTCCTCAGGTTTAAATTTTTCCATTAAAACCAGTAACCACAGTAACACAGTCACTGTGTCGTCGGGCGTCATCTCAGTTCATTTTCTGTGAGTTCATCCTGTCCATCAGCAGCAGTAAATTCAAACATGAAACACGGGGATAGAGATACTTTTTTCTTTTTCTTTTTTTGCTCTGCAGGAGTTTGAAAATGAATTCAAATGAATTCCTACGCTTCGTTTTTTTTGTTGTTGTTGTTTTTTTTAAAGAGGAGCTTTTAACAGATGTGTGTTTTTCTTTTTTTCTTTTATCTGTTGCCGCCGGATAACCTCTCGCTGTGTGTTTTTATGTTCGCACCAGTTGGCGCTGGTGCAACAGGTCGTGTTTGTTTAGAGGCAGGCAGGAGAGCGGCGTTCACGCGAGGCCCTCGGTGTTCCCTGTGATGCTTGACATGACAGCGATAACAAAAAAAACTGAGCGGAGGAGGGGATCAGTGTTGGCAGGTATTTAACCTGTCCCTGGATCTCTCCTGCTGAACCAAGAACAGGCATCTTCTTTTTTTTTATTTAGTCATTTATTTGAACAGGGACGATACATGTAAACATTTCAAATCAAATGAAAGCGATGCTCTGTATGTGGGACTTCCAGCCATAGCTCATTTGCTGTCCTTGTCCCTGGAATAATAATGTAACCGTGGTTTAGACACATTTTGGATTCAGTGAAGATGACACCAAACAAATGGAAAAAAATATCCCGGCTTTAATAGTTCAGTATTTACAGTAGGAGAACTTTGCAACCAGTGTAAAAAAAAAGGCATCTGAAATAAATAATCATTCATTGATTGTAATATAGGTAAAAGTTTTCAAATAATCATGCTATTGATTTGAAGTCATGTCGTCTCGGCTGCTCTGTGTTTCAGAAGCCAAGTCGTCCACCTCTCTGTGAGTTCTGTTACGGCACGACTACAACACAGAAATCATTATGGGTTGAGCAAAACAAGCGATTCAGCACTTTAATATTTATCTTAATGCATCACATTGTGCTCTGTAAAAACGTTCTTTTACTACGTTCTGCTATCAGTCACTAAACAGGCCAGCAGGTTAATGGATAATGAAAATAAGTGTTAGTTGCAGCCCCTTTTTCTGAATCTGGTCAGCAGTCGTTATTTATGGTAAACAGGATAAACCTAAACCAGCGGTCTTGTTATTTGTGCTGTTTTAAGTTGTGTTGCAGGAAAACCAAACCAGGGGGCATCCGGATTTGAACCGGAGACCTCTTGATCTGCAGTCAAATGCTCTACCCCTGAGCTATACCCCCTGTGTTTAGGCTGACAGGGAAACACAAACACACTCCTGATTTCCAACTAACGCGATTAGTCAGCATTGTGTAACCATGGCGATGTGAGCTGGGCTCGTAATGTAATGTGTTGTGTGGCCTCTTCCCAACCCCGGATAGGCCGTTTGCCAGGGGTCTGCCAATCAGATTACGAGGTCCCAGCTCGCACCAGAACATGAAGAACGACAAGCAATGAAGGCCGTTCATGGACTCGCTGTTTGACTTCCTCTCCACTCTGGGTCTCTTTGCTGCTTTATCTCTGCCTCCATCTGACTGCCTGATCATATTCTCAAGCTTTTACAAACTCTGTGTAAAATCCACATGGCTGTCATGCTCCCCTGAGGCAATGCTGTCTACCAGATATGTCAAGACAAGTTATAATTGAGCAATGCAATTAAACTTTCTTTTTTTTTCTCTCTCTCTCTCTTTCTGCTCTCCCCCGCCCTCCGACCTCTCCGTTCTCAGGGAAAGTACGCCAAGAGGAAGAGCCGATTTAAGCGCTCAGATGGAAGCACCTCCTCTGACACCACCTCGAACAGCTTTGTCCGACAGGTAAACGCTTCACACTTTAATCCTTCCTCCAGACCACTAATCCAGGCGCCAGACTCCGTCTCAACTTAATGAAGAGTCATGTGAAAGTTTAATGGAGTCAAAGCGAGGACTTTCAGTGCTGGGAGTTTTGTTTTTTTTGTTGTTTTTTTCTCTCAATTCCAACTTTTACAATTTACAAGCCAAGAAGTAAAAAACATCTTTGCAGCGGTTCTGAAACGACACGATTCATCGTTTAGCTCATCGACCTGAAGTCGAACTAAACAAATAATAAATGAATCGTAAACATAATCATTAGCCAATAATCGGTCTGATTGATCAGAAAATAGTGAAAAATGCCAGTTTAAGAAAAGAGTCCAAAACTAATTGCTATTATTAAAACTAAACTTTGCTATTATTTATGACATAGAAAAGTTCTCACTTTTAGTTTTTTGGAACCAGCAAATGATTGTTATTTTTGCTTGAAAAATGACTAAAATTAATCATTGATTTAATTCATTTTTGTCCATCTATTAATTGATTAATTGTTGCAGCCCTAGCTGGACGGCATCCATACCGTACATCTGAGAACATTCATTTTGTGATTTATCCATTAAACACCCACAAAGTGGTACTTTTATGAGCTTTAAACAATTTATGATGAGAAGTGTTAAATCTTCCAAGAGAATAATCTCACTTTATGTGGAGTCTAAGCCTCTAAGAATCTTTTGGTTTGTAGGGAATTAGTTGAACTGATTTTTCTTGGCTGCATAATTTGCATTATTAGTTGTGCAAACAGTAAAATTTCCTGCAAGAATTTCTGGCTTAGGGATGCTTTATTGAAATTAATGTGGTATGACAAAGCCTAATTCCATAATGTAATAATTATCAATGCTAATATGATGGTAATACATAAAGCAGAACGTCTGACGGATCTGAATTAGTCTTTAAATCTAAACTTTTTGGCACCTTTGAGAGCAAACTGGAGTTTAAGGGGAGTCATTTGTCCCATTGTTAGCATAAATATTATCACCACATGTGTTTTCATCCTGTCTACTCTTCCATGTCACACTTCTTTGCTGATTTTTTTGACTTTCTCTCCTATCTTGTGCGTTTGTCACAGACTGCCCACCTACTGTTGTGTATCTCTCACATCATCGCTGGTAAAAAAAAACAAAAAAACAACAACAGTGAAACCCTTGTGGCTACAGCTCCACGCAAGTTCTATTGTCTTGGAGTTTCCTCCAGGGTTCTGACTGTGATTGTTAGTCCCCAGGTGTTAGACTCCCCCCCCACACACACACACACAGCTCCCATCCGACTCTGACTCCACCCCTGTCTGGAGATGTGGATGCATTGATTGGCTCTGTGGACAAAGGAGCTCAGTCTTCAGGCATCATTCTCCGGCTAAAAGCAGGTGAAGAAGCCTCTCTGTGTCAGACAGGAACACTTCCTCTCCTCTGGGAGTTTTGGAGGGGGGGGGGGAGTAAAGGGATCACACGCTCGTGAACCGCGTAGCCGTCATTGTTTGGACGTGACGTTTCTTGAAGCAACAACGCGGCCGAGTGAATCCCTCTTTTTCCGTCTGACCTCTTCCTTTGCGAGCGGGAATGCTTTGCCCCTCGCTGAATGACATTTACCTGTTCAGCGCTGGTGTTGCCGTAGGAAAAAAACAAAAAAAACAAATCCCTGTTGGTTGAACACGGGGAGCTGAACTCTCCTGTGGTTTCTAAAGGTTAGCTGCATCCTCGCCTACACACACATCACCCTTCCCACCGCCTCGTCCTCCATTAAGTCTGCGACTCCGCTCGCTGGAGGACCACGTGCACCGGGGGGGCCTGCAGGTTTGGCACGATTTCCTAATGGCTCACACTGCATAAGAAACTCATTATCTGTAGTAAGGATGATTTAACGCCTCCTGAGATAAATGCCCTCCCCCTGTCTTATGCTATTGCACGGCGCTCACTCATCATGGCAGCAGTGGAAGGAGCTGGATTTTGAAACAGCTTGAGTGATGCACATAATCCACAACTAGATTGAGTGACTCAGCCGTTTAACGGATTAAGCATCTATCACTGTTTCAACAGATCCTGTTAAGAGTTAGCAGAAAAACCAAAGCATTGCGGGCGCTCTATAGGCTTTTTGTGCACGTAGCCTGTTTTAGCCTCCCTCTTGAAAAGCAGAGCCCTGTATATATAGGCTTCACAGTCTCACACACACCTACGCAAGTGCACACTCACTCGCCACACAAACACACGAGAGCCACAACCAGCCAACGGTAGAGCCGACTGGTACACTCAGCCTGGTTTCCATGGCAACCGGGCCACTGAATCTCCCTCCGCGTGCAGGATGGAGGGACGGAGGAGAGTCTGTTTGGAAGGGTGTGTGTTTGTGTGTGTGTGTGTGTGTGTGTGTGTGTGTGTGTGTGTGTGTGTGTGTGTGTGTGTGTGTGTGTGTGTGTGTGTGTGTGTGTGTGTGTGTGTGTGTGTGTGCGTCGAATTCAACACAAACATGCTCCGTCTTCAGGTGTGCAGAGATTTTTTTAGATTTTTTTTTTTTTTAAATAGTGTTGTAGGTAAATTACATACAGCTGAAAACCTTTGTTTGCATATTTCTCCCTCATCTGTCTGCTATAATCTCCACATGAAAGGCTTAAAATACGGTTGTAAAAGTAAACTGATATGGAATAAATATCCAGAGGTGTCATTTAAAAAAAGCGTGGAAGGTTTTTCCGCCTCATCTAAAGCACAGACATTTTGACCTGTGGGGCAAAGAAGCGTTTTAGCCGAATAACTTGAACCCATGTTCTTCTGCAGTGACGAGAGATGTCACCCATCAGATACTGACTGTTTTTTTTTTTTATCACGTCCCGCTCTGCCTCATAGACAATTTTCACGTCTTGCTTAGTTGCATTGTGCGACAGAATTGGAGGGTTCTGTGGTATAGAGCCTGGCAGCCCTCCTGTCAGCCCTGACATATGAATAACAGCAGAGCCCCTGTTGCTGTGAATCTGCAGCACGAGGAGCCAGCTGGTGGCTCTCCTTCTTTCTTTTTTTTTTTTTTCACCGTCCCCAGGCGGCTGTGTTGTCATCAGCTGTGACCACAAGGGCGGAAGAGGTGGTCAGGTCTGTGGCAGGAGCATGAGAAGCCCCCTTTTCATTGTGTCATAGGTCGCCCTCTACTGGAAAAACCGGACTCCCAGCACCGGCACCACCCCTCCTACCACACCTACTAGCCTTTTAGCAGCAACCTGTTATACTGTATGCTAATTATAGCATAAATAATGTATGTTTTTAATACAATATTAGCAGCTGGCCATGTTGGGTGATATGTAACACCTGTAGCTGCTTTAGCCCCAATCATTGCCAGTCTCCTCATATTCATGCTAATCCATCGTCTGATACCATTTTTTTTACTTCTCCAGGAGACAGACAGAGAGACGAGTTCGGAAGAATGATATCAGGACAGAGGCTTAGAGGAATGAGGCAAAGAGAGATAGGAGGGGGGTTTCCCTGGGCACTGCCCCAGCCCTCTCCCACGTCAGCCTGGGCATTTATGGCTGACGGCTGCATACCACGGGTCTCAGTGTGTTCATGTCCCTGTTTCTGCCCAGCGAGGGCTAAATATATTTCCCCAGTTTGCAAATGTAGCACAAGTCCTGCAACCTGATGCCCCCCCCCCCAAGCTAGCTCCAGCTCCCTTCCTCTACACAAGGTTCACGCTCCTCCGGGTTGTTGAGGTTGGGCGGGTGGGATGTGTGTGTGTGTGTGTGTGTGAAGGGGTTGGAGGTTAAGAGAGTCCCTCTCTCCGTTTCACACATACGCCACTCTTTTTTTTTTCTTTCCTATCATACACAGCACACACTCCAGCACACACCAACACTCACAAACACACACTGCACTTCTGCACTTGTCATACCAGCAGACACTCACACTAGTTACCTCTCTCTCTCTCTCTCTCTCTCTCTCTCTCTCTCTCTCTCTCTCTCTCTCTCTCTCTCTCTCTCTCTCTCCCTTTCTCTCACACACACACATATACACACATATATACACATAACTCTGTCTGTGGACTGCGGCGTTGCCCCCTTGGTTTGCCGTGGTGTGGTGAGCGTGGCAAACGAGGTATGGAGAGGACTGAGAGGATTCAAAGGCCCGTCATGGTAAGCAGGATTTGCATAAATCCAACAGCTTTTTCGATGCATCTGACTGATCTGGAAGCAGTTTATATGTGTGTTGTGTCTGAGCGTGGGGACCCGTCCTGAGTTTTGAAAGTTGCTCTGCGGCGTAACAGGATAATCTAACTTAGCGCCTGAGCCCTGATCGCACTTTACCTCCTCGGTCAGCGGCTTTCTTCGCTCCCTGTCTTCTGAGTATGATTCCATTTTGGGCCGGGCCACAGCTGCTGGAAAGGCGCTGTGTTTTTAATTAGACTTCCAGTCCCACCGGTTGCCTCTGCTGCTATGCACACCGTCTGCCTGGTTGTCCAGCACTGTGGCAATTTGTGGGGGGTATCTTTTACTGCCGTGCCCCTGTCTCTAACAGGCCCAGACTGGATCTGGATTGAGCTGCTTCACCATTTTCATTTGTTTATCCACTTTTTCTGCACTTATTGCTCTCAGAGCTGTGTGAAAATTTGGTAGATTCATTTTAATTTCCATGGATCACAGTCATGATCTTTATTAGGGCTGCAAACAAGTTGACAAGTTTAATCTCTTAGTTGTTTTCGATGAATCCTTCGTCGATAAAGAATTAGAAATATCCATCGGAATCCAAAACTAACAGCTGAAAACCCAAAAATATTCACTTTATACATACATTTGAAAAACTGAATCCAGTGAATTTCCTCAAATATTCAATCGACTATAAAAAGTGTTGATTAATTTACACATTATTTTTTATTTTGAAATATGGGATGTGATGAACAACAACTGAACACACTTTGCTGCATTGATAATTTCATTATTACTTCATATTATGGCGGCAACCAACAACTATTTTACTATCGATTCATCTGTCAGTTATATTTTCGATTTGTGCCAGTCAGAGCCACGTCTGACCAATAATGAGGATAATAAAATTAAAATAAAACAGCTCCATTAAACCAGAGTTATTTAAATCAAAGTAAATGATGTTTTATCTCTTACAGATTAATCATGGATAATGGGAATCACTGGAGATTTCATTTTTGAAAAAAGTTGAGTGAATTTGACTTTTACCATGTGGCTATTGCTCATAAATACACTGCAATATCAATACTGAAACAATATATTGTGCAGCCCTGCCTCAAATAAGATGCATTACATACAATATATAAATATTCCTATTGGTTTATGAGTATCAAAATAATCAGGTGATGATATGCTGGCAGTAGTAATCTGAAATCTTTAAACAACCTTTAGGATTATTTACTATAGAAATATATTCTTATAAATACTTTAATGTTGATTTCAGGTCTGAATTCATTGCCATTTTGAACGTATTGGGATTTTTGCTGTTGGAGTTCCTCTGTTCCTCGTTTGTGACAATGAGGATTCCTAGTGAGGTCAGTCCGTGACTCATCTTTCGAGTCATCGCTACGCTGGCCGGCTGGTTGCCATGACGCTTCTGTGACTGAAAGAAAAAAAAGAAAAGGAAAACGGCCAATTACAGCCACGGGCCACGAGCTTCAGACAGGAAATCTGTCCTTTGTGAGTCCATAATTTGTAGATAGCCTTTTCTCCACGTTTCCTCCTTTCTTCCTTGTTTTCCTTTTCCAGCAGCAGCAGCCTTCACTGAGCTAATCCCCCTCTGGATGTGATGTGAATACACAGTATAACAGCGGCTCCGCTGCTAATGCATTCTGGTTTACTCCCAGCCGTCTGAGATGAGATGTTGTGTCCTCCTCCTTTATCTGATTCGTTGACTGCTGTGACTCAGAGATAAAGCAAATGGGAAAAGGATATTTAATATCTTCGTTTTTTTCCTCTTTTTTTTTCTTCTATTTAATGTTGTACATGGTCTGAGCCGATATGAGTGGAGATATTTTAATCTGTTGAATTATCGGCGTAGATGCTCGCTGTGTCTTTTACTGTAGCTCTCAGGGAGTAATTACTTCTTAGTCATATAATGTGAAGTCTGACAACACCTGCTGCCAGGTCCCTGTTGTTTATAGCAGATTAAAATCTCTGACCTCAGTCCTGTTATCTGACATAAAGTCAGGACAACGCCGTTGTTATTATGTCCCGCTTTTATAAAGACGTTAAGAAGGAGGAGGATTTTTTTTTCATGCTAGTTCAGCGTGTTCATAATGATTTAATGTAGATTTATGTACACTCCAGAAGTAAATCGCTCTTTTTTTTTTCAATTTCCCCCCTTTTTTTCTCGGAGCCATTTGTAAAGGCAGAGAGAAGAAATAATTTTCATCACGAGGAACAATGTTAACTCGTTTCCCTGCTTGCGGGGTGACTCTTCTCAACCCTCATTATTCAAAGCTCTCCTTATTCCATTACCCTCCACCCTATTGCTCTCTTTTCCTCCCTCCATTTATTCAATATCAATGCTAAGGAGGGGTAAATTCATCACGATGGCAGCCGCTGTGCAGGAGGATGGAGGAGAGACGCCGACGGTTCGGCGTAATTACTGACCCTCACCTCATACGCTTTGCTTGTGTTTCAACTTCTGCGGTCTGTGACGATGGAGAGTAGTTTGGATTTTTACCAGCCAGAGGACTGTCGTCAGTAAAAACCTGAATATGAAGTAGTTGCTGCTCTGTTGTCTTTCAGCCTATTGATCAGGCTCCGGCCTCACAGCGCGAGAAAATACTTCATTGATCACCTGTTGAAAAGCTTATTCGCTCTTTACCAGCTGCTGATTTCCCTTCTGGGTATTTTATTTGCTATTGATCCCTATATCCTCTCTCTTATCTCCTCCTTCTTGATGCAGCTCTTAGCGGCTGCCTGTAATAAAGCTGCCGAGATGGTTACTATGACACTGCCGGGATCTGTAGTCTGACGCAGCCAATAGGAGAGCAGCTCCGCCATCAGCTGGCCTGTAGCTATTTTGAACGGGAGCTGTATGTGAAGTGAAGCAAGCAGCTAAATTAGAGACAGGACCCGTTGACGTGAGATGGGGGGGGGGGAGGAGAGGAAATGAAAAGGTGGAGGAAATGTGTTGGGTTGCTCTCTCTGTCAGCGTGTTCTGTAAAGGTGTTTCAGGGGAGAGAGAGTGCAGAGAGAGAGGCTGCCGGTCGGTGGCTGTTTTGTCTCTACCCTCGTCCACATGGACCTTTTCCTTAATATAAAGTATTGACTCATGAATCCATCAGCCCCTCTTTTCCCTCCTCTGATTGTGTGTGATGTGAATCAACTGGATGAGTGAGTCAGGGAAGCGAGCATTCGTCCCCACACACACACACACACACACACACACACACACACACACACACACACACACGGGTCGCCTGTCCCTCCCACTCTTTGTTGCTCTTCGTTTTGCTGCATCACTGACCTGTTGTAGCGAGTCAGCTGGTCCCAGGTTCTCACAGATGCACCTGTAGACGACTCCACCTGTTTGTGTCATCATCAGATGCAGGATTATTCCTCCTACTCGAGTAGGAGGCACGCCACTGCGAGAGCTTGCATTTGAGTAAATGAAACAGGAAGTGTGTGTGTGGGGGGGGGGGGGGGGGGGGGTTTGTAATAGCTATAGGGTCCTTGATATAGGGATAGCCATCGCCTTGGCAACAGGGCGTGTCAACATTTGCCAGGTCACAGAGCACCTTGATGCGGCAGGTGCCTGAGCGAAGAGTCAACATTTGTGTTTGCTCTCTCATTTCAAATCATAGAAAGGCAGGAATAGTAGTGAGAGAAGAAGAGGAGCATCATTCACAGATAAATGCACATGCAAACACGCTAACAGATCACACAGGTGCTTCAGTTTTTATATCAAAACCTTCAGGTCCACTCAGGTATTTGTTCCATGAAATGTTCCTCTAACCAAGTTCTTGATGAGGGTTTGTGTCTGAAGAATAGCAAAAAGGATTTCTTATCTTTTTTTTTAAGAGAACTTTTTTTTGGCATTTTTTTTGTAGAAAATTCTACAGTTGTCACTTTCCAGCAAAAAAAAGAAGAAAAAAAAAGAAAAGAAAAAAAGATGAGGACCCAAATGCAGAATAAATCAGAGACAGCGAGTAATCAGTTCAAAGTTTTATTAAGAAAAGGTTCAAACTTGAGCAGGCAAACTAAGTACATGGAGAGATTAGTGAAACAAAGCAGGAAAATATAGCAAATCCAAAAATGTTCAGAACAATAGTCCAAAAACAAAAGAGCAAGAGTGAAAATCCAAAAGAAGAAGAACCCAAAAAGCAGAATAAATAAACACAGAAAAACACTCATTGGAAAAAGACGAGGAAAGCTGGAACGTTGGTTGAAAATCCACACAAAACATGACACAACAAACTGTGGAAAACACACACAGACTAAATACACAGAGAGACGAGACAAGACTGGGAGCAGGTGGTTCAGGGAGGAGGAGACAATCTGAGACAGGTGCAAACAATGAGCAGTCACAGTGCAGGGAAAAACTAAAGACAGGGAGTGTCACAAGACACAACTTGGAAAAGAAAACTATCAAAATAAAACAGGAAATAAGTAAGTACAGAACCACGACAACAGTGTTGGTTGATGACAGTGACAGGAAACAAAGGCAGCAAAGGAAGGTCCCCATCTTAACCAGGAGGCCACGCTAGATTTCTTTTCATCTTTAAAATAAGTACGTAAAAAAAAATTGCGCCTGATTGAAGTTATTTGAGCCTGATCTCGATCATTATGCATCATCACTAGAGTCGCTTCCATTCAACAGCTGTGTGAAACAGAAATGTCCTTATTTTCATGTTTCAAGTTTTCACTGTTTGATGTTTGACTGGCGCTCGTCAATGACGTCATCTGGTTGCTCTTCTTCTGCTATCAGTGGAGAATTAGCTTAGCCTTCGGCGTTTGTCTCTCAAGGCGCTTTTTTCATCATTTTAGATGAACTTCATCGATCAAAGTCGTGGCAGAGTCAAGCAGGGGTGTTTCATTTGGCTGAAATCCAATATGTGTGGGCACATTTTGTTTTTCAGCCAAATGAAAAAGGACAGTCCAATAACTTGGAGGAGGCGATTTGTTGAATTCTAAGGAAAAAGGTATAGTGGTCCAAAAAAAAAACAGATTGATGAGATTTTGTACACCGCCTTAGAGCACAGGATGTTGTGTAAAATTTCAGATTAAGAGTCTGAGGAATGTTAATTTATCTTTTCATTAAAAAAATTGGATTATTTGATTGCATTTTTGGCCATATAAAAATATTTTTTTTAAATATGACAATTTCAAATTCATGCAAATTTTTCATGAATGTGAATATGCCAAGTTTTTTTCTAAAGCTAAGTTACTCCTCACAGGTTGCCAGATGATAATGGGAGTTTTTACTCCTTTTTGTTTACATTTAAAATGGAATCCAATTGTAATCCTATTTTGTAACTGCCATGTAATCTGTACTCAGTAACTGACTGCATTTCAAAGATATCTAACCCAGCCATGATAGTTTCATGGGAGGCTAAGATGAAAACCCTAACCCTGCACGAGCAATGATGGGGCGAGGCTCACCACTTTGTGAAACATGTGATTGTATGAAGGATGTCACGACACGGGCTTAGGAACACTGGAAACCCATTGTCAGTAAACACAGTGCAAACCAGTGAGCACCTCAGAGAGCACATAGCAACAACATTGTCAGTAACACCTGAACAATCTGAAGCCCTTTAGGCAAGTTCCATCAGCATTCTGGCCTCTGACGTCCATTCCATTCTGAGGAGATCATCAATCACTGCACCAGGACACAGGACACACTCTGTTGATGTCGTCATGATGACGTCACACCTTGTGTGTCTGCCTCGTGTCAAATTAAGTAACGCCACTTAATTCCTTGACCCTTGAAACCTTCTCCCAACATTTGGAGCCACGTGTTTATCATCGGTAGTTTATAAGTTATCAACTCAATATGGTTTTCCATAAAAGGCGGATCCCGATCTATTTTTCCCGTCAGCGATACATGAAATCAATTTGAAAAGACTCAGCTACGTGTTGGTGGATGTGCCATTTCTTTACCCCTCTCTGTTACAGTGACCCAATACATACTGACCCCGCTGCAAATATATAGTTTAGTCTTACAGATCTGGATCATGATTATGGTACGGATTTGGATTTTTGGAATATCATGAGTTGTCCGTGCCTGAATTTTATTTTATGTTATTTTATTTTACTATTTTATTTTATTTTTTCACATTACTTCCTCCCTCTCCTTGGCAGAGGTATTGTTGCATTCTGTTTTTATTTGCGTTATACATAGCGTCTCACCTTGTTGAATTTTCTTGCATTATATTTTATTTTAGTTAAGATTTTTAACTGTTGCTCCAAGTAGTTTGTCATATTTTTTTAGAATGGAAAAAATTGCTATACTCCCCAAACTAATGCATCAGAAGTTGCGTTGTTGTGGTGTCAGTTTTTGCACCGTCTGATTACACATGTGCTTGGAATTTTTCAGCATCTTTACATATGGTGTATGTCATCTTTGCACATTCTCACCTCTATTTTAAAATCCCACACCTAGTGACTCATTTCTTCTGCTTGGCAATTTCAGCTGTTCGCATTCTTGTCAGCACCTCCTACAAAAAACCAGGCAGCCTGTCAGCTCCAAAAAAAAAAAAAAAAAAAAAAAAAAGAGACAGCAAGCAAGCAAGGAGAAAACAAGTGGGATTGTTATATAAGTTGAACAGTCAAACATTTCAGAAGTTCAGGCTGCCTCCCTCACTGCACCGCTCTGCTGAGCAGCGCTGCAGGCTCGCGGGAGGCTCGGGTTTTTTATTGTGGCATGGATGTCTAGATGAGGGTCAGCCGGAGAGAATCGGGTTACAGTGCATGAGTAGTGAATGTGTTGGAGGCTGCGGCCACTTCATGAGGAATTGATATCCCCTCTAATATTATAACCAGTCCTCGGGCCAATATTTTCTCTCCACCTCTTTCTGTATCTATTGATACGCTCACACACTTGTTGTACCTGTGCAAAAAGATTACACACCTCGGCCTCACCGCGGCTGCAGTGGAAATATTGCCCTGTTGTTATGCATCCTCTCCACCTCAAATTACACAGAGTCAGCTTTCATTCAATATGAAGGCCGGGGCCCCTTTTGTGACTATGTAGGTTACATTTCTCTTACTCCTCTCAACGCACCTCTCTTGAAATTTTGACCCCCCCCCCAAGGCAGAGCTACAACGCTTCACTTTCATACCTAAGATAGATTGAATCAAGACAATAAGTAACCGGAGAGCATCAGGAATACCTAAAGATGAGCAAACAGGTTGGTAATTTACACAGCAGACTCTCAAACAAAGCCCCAGACGCCACTGACGTCTGGTCTTCTTCTGCTCTTTCTCCCTCCGAGGGTTTGTTCATCGACACGTGGCGCACTTTTGACTGTTTTTTTTTTTCCCCTCTTTGCCTTTATGTAATCTTTTTGTGCATTTCAGGGCTCTGCAGATTCCTACACCAGCCGGCCGTCAGACTCAGACGTGTCCCTGGAGGAGGACCCTGAGGCTCTGAGGAAGGAGGCCGACAGACAGGCCCTCGCCACGCTCGAAAAAGCAAAGGTCAGAGATCAACTGTTGCACCTCTGTCCGTTATGCACAGCGTTAAATAATCGTGACTGTTGTATAATTATTTTGGCACTGGTTAACTTTTTTTTTTTTCACTGGTCCAGACCAAACCGGTGGCGTTTGCTGTGCGGACGAATGTCGGTTACAATCCGGGCCCCAGTGATGACGTTCCTGTGCAGGGCATGGCCATATCCTTCGAAGCCAAAGACTTCTTGCACATTAAAGAGGTACGAACAACGAGTTCTTTTCCATGCATAGATCAAATTTTGTGTTGTTTGTAGTACACATTTGCACCAATTCAGTCTGGGTAGCAAACTGGCTGACGTTCCTAGATGGTGCAGAGCAACAAAAAAAAAGCCCCTTCAAACAAAAAACAAAGTTATTAAAATATCACGTCTAATTGCAACTCTTTACACTTTCTCACCTTTTGTCTAAATCATACCCAGGCAGTTAGTGAGAGTTAGCACTAACACCTGCTGCTGTGAGAGATGATCCAAATATAGAAGAACGTGTAAAAAAAAAAGAGTAAATGAATAAAAGTAGCTCTCTGGTTTCTTTCTGATTCTGGTCACTTGTCGTACTTTTACTTGTTTCGCTCACAAACGTCAGGCATTAATATGATTTTGTGGTGTTGCTCGTTCTACTTGGGTTCGTGCGGAGAGAAACTCTTATATGTGTGAGCTGGTGTTTCATTGGCTACTGATGCCTGTCACTGTGCAGAAGTACAACAATGACTGGTGGATCGGACGCCTGGTGAAGGAGGGCTGTGAGGTGGGCTTCATCCCCAGTCCGGTCAAACTGGAAAACACCCGTCTGCTGCAGGAGCAGAGGATGAGACAGAACCGACTCAGCTCCAGGTAACCCCGGAAATCTCTCTGCCTTTACAGCATCAGCGTCACAAATGATAACCCCCATTTTTAAAAACAGGTCAGACCTGAGTCATACTTCACCCAGCAGGCGATGTCAAACTTAAAATAGACAAAAGCACTGCAGTGAGTCATATTCCTCTATGCAACCTCAGTGTGTATATATAGGTCTCCCTAGTCTAGAAAAACACAGGAATGCCTCTTTTTATTTTGACGATTGTTTCGTCTCTTATTTTCCTAATTACTTTGATTAAATTTTGCTCATAATCAGCAGCTCATTTGCGCATTTTCGCAGTTTTTATTTCACTTTTTATCACCAGAAGGTAAAAACCGCCCCTAAATTATCTTGCTTGGTGTCTTCTTGCAAGAGGAAACCTGACATTTGCTTGCTAATGCCATAAAATGTAGGCATACTTAATTTAAAGAACATCAACTGATATGTTTTGCTGGTACAAAATTAATAAAAAAAATATTAAGATTATGACCAGTATGTCGTTTTATGGAGATATCATATCTTTCTTTCTTTCACCAAGCTGTAATTTGTGTCTTGTTTTTCCCATCACAGTAAATCTGGAGGGAGTTCCAGTCTGGATGTTGCCACGGGAACACGCAGGCCCACCCCACCTGGCACAGGTGAGGTCATGGGGTGGGGGGTGGGGGGGGGGGGTGTCTCCCTAACAGCTGGCAAAATAGGGACTTTGAGCACTAAGTGTGGGTATGTGTGCAATCCTACCAGAGAGAGAGAGAGAGAGAGAGAGAGAGAGAGAGAGATGAGTCAGGGCTGTGATATTTAGATGAAGATTTTGGCTACTTAGTCAGGCATGATGATGAATCACTGTGGGTCTGCAGTCAGTTGTTGTGTGAAGTCGGAGGGGTCTTTGGAGGTCTGTCATTAGAACACTGGACCGAACTGAAATGGAGCCGAGGAAGGACGGCACTCATTAAGCTTGATAAGTATTTCTGGCTTTTGCGGGCGCATCACCAGGGTGTCTATATGAACCGCTGCTCGATATCCAATGAGAGAAGGAGAGAGCAACGTGGAAACCAAAAAAAAAAAAAAATTAGAAATCAAATCTGCCTTAATGCACCGTATACATCCTAAGTGGTTCGATCTGACTTAATGCAACACTTGGACATTTTTGGAATTATGCTTATTCGCCTAGGCCTATAGGCTTATGCACCTATTCATGAGAGGGATGAGAAGATCGATAGCTGTCCATTAGCTTAGCACAAAGACAGAAGACAAGGAAACAGCTGACTCTGTCCAAAGCTAGCAAAATCCACCTGTCAGCACCTCTAAAGCCAAAAAAACCCCAAAACAACATATTTTCTTTACAACAAAGGCCTCTGCCAGCCTTTTCCCTCCCCCGTCAAACCAACCACACCCCCCTCACCAACAGTAATCCCCACACCTTTTATTCCAGCCGCTAGCATCGCCCTCAGCTTTATTCCGTCTTTCCTGTCTACTTCTCTCCTCTGATGGAGCCTCTTGTTTACACATCTACACCTCAGGTTTTGTTTCCTCCTCGTCACACTGAATTCTCTTTCATTACTATTGCTCCACATGTCTTTGCCTTGCTTCATGATTATCTGATGTGTTCTTTTTCAAACTCCTGTCAGTATCATTTCGACTTTAAATCATACTGTGTCACCTTTTTTCCTCAGTACATGTCACCTCTTGCAATTTCCTCCATGCGTCTCACATTCTTCTATTTACTCTTCCCCTTTTGATTTTCCCTCCTCTATGATTTTCTCTCGCCCTCTTTCACTTGGCCTTGTTTCTCTCGCTCTCTCTCCTTCCTCCTTCCTCCTTCCTCCTTCCTCCTTCCTCCTTCTTGTCCCTCTCTCTGCACCGCCCCCCCCCCCCGTCCTCCCGCCTCACCAGCTAACGTGGACATGTCCACCGCGGCCTTTGACGTTGACCCTCTCGACCTGGATGCCGAGGAGCCCCCTGAGTTCCAGGGTGACCCTCGCTCCTCCAAGGGCATGTCAGGCAGTGTAACATCCCCTCAGGCCAACACCCACCGACTGCCCTTCTTTAAGAAGGTAACATTAGGGGCCCGGGACTCCTCGCTCACCTCGCCAGCCTCCCTCCTGCATTTGTCCCCCTGCTCTTCCAAGATGTGGTCAGATCTAATCTCCCCCTCCCCTCTCTCTCTCTCTCACACTAACCTCTCACAACTGAGCTGTCCCTGCTGCTGATGTTGCTCCTGAATCTAACACTGTTTGGCCCCTCAGGCTCCGGTCACCATGGTTACACTGAGATATGTTTGGATGTTTGTTTTTGTGCTTGTCAGCTGGGAGAGGCGCTGAACTAACCAACACACTCTGAAACGACGGCTGCTGCTATTTAAAAAAAAATACTATTTAATCCATCCTATATTTCATATGAAGCCACAGTGGAGTTTAAACTCTGTTTGATCGATGAACAGCTCCTCTCCCAAACCCCGCCCCCCCATCCTAACCTGTCAATAACCAAATGTGCTCTTGTGTTTTTGTGCTTCTTTTTTTTTTTTTTGTCTCTCCGGCTTTTGTGTGGAATGATACTGTAGGTGGCCCAGCAAAACAGAAACAGAAGTCGGTGAGTGTGGTTTGTTTTCAAAACTAACCTCTAACACAACGTCTCACTCCTCATTTTCCTTCTCGTGGAAACTTGTGGTGGTCAGGAATCAGTCATTTTCCCAGAGCTTGTTTACAGGGCTGTCAAGCGTGCAGATGCAGGTGCAGATCCATCACAGACCTCGTTTAGTCTTAGTGACACCGTAACACATCCTGACATGCTTTCATTTCCTCTTATGATGCCTAATTTGAGCGGCGGTAGCCTCGCCATCAGGTGTTCGAATGCTTTTCAGCAAAATCTGAATCACATGCCGCAGCTGCAGAACAAGGACAGTGTAATGTTAGCAATGAGAGATGTGAAAAATTGTTATCCAAGCATGATGTCAATATTTCTCATTTAGAAATACGCAAGTATTCAAAATTGTGTGCCAGCCTAAAATCATTGTCATCCCTTGACAAATGTTTTTTTTTATGTATTTATCTGGAACAACATCCTCAAATTTTAAGTAATTTTATATATAATTGAGGAAATCAATCAACTGATTTAACAATATTAATTGAAAAATTGCATTTCTAAAACTAAAACTGCCCTTGAGCCAAGTTTTTTAAATATTTACCAAGAAGAAATATACTGTTCAAAAGGCATGTCTCAGCTGTTTCTTTATTAAACGACATATCCGCCCTTTACGTTAACATTTGAGGGACGAAACACCATCACACTGAACCATCATCCACATCATCATGGACACCGTCCTCCCACTAAATTGTACGCTGCACTCATGTTCCTCAAATTCACTGAGCGCCGCTGTTATGTGCAGCGCTCCAGCTCTGCCCCCCTTAAGAGACAAGGGCCATTTGGAAACTTTTAAAATATGTATTTTTAGGCTCTGTGAATACAAATTAGGTGAAATGAGCTTCTGTGTCTCTGCTTTATGTAATGTAATGTAGTGGAGCGGCGCACTCCAGCACTCTCGCCCGCCAGAAGAGCTGCGCAGTGCACATGGAGGAGAGGGCGTGCATGGAATACAGATCTAAGAGGAAAAAAACAGCATCTAATTTCACTGTTGTTAGGGTACATAGGGGGTGTGACAGTTTTCACCCCATTCTCACTGAAAGAAGGCTGTTGCTAAAAAGGAATAATGCTTATGGCGTCCTTATGGTTGTATCAGTCATGATTCATCTCGTACAAACAAGCCTGAAGTTCATGCGCTGCAGTGTGGATGTTTGTGTGGGTGTTCTATAGATACTTATAGATTTTTTTTTTCTGTAAATGGCTTAAGGAAAGCCACAGATAACAGTATGTATAGGGCTCTTTATATGCAGTTAAATGTAGCTGTGTTCATTTCTATGAGTAAAAATGGTTGAAAATAGAAATAAATACTGGAAGAATTCAGGTGGGAATATGATTTTAAATATAGCAAAAACTCAAACTTGCTTTTTCGTTTGTAGTGCATTTGTGCATTGAAAATTAAAATATATATATATATATTTATTTTAGATTTTCATCTCAAAAAGGATGCCTTTGGGAATTAATGCATTTCTTAGAACAACAAAAACTTGACGAACAAATGTACAAAGTGCATTTTTACTTTCACTGCAGTAATTGTTGGGAGTAATAACTTGGCAAATCAGGCGACAGTGCATAACAAAAAGAGGAAAGTGTGAGGAATGATGTCTGTGTGAGAGCAGCAGCACAGTCACGAGAGCTCTCCTGACACCCGGGCGTCTGCTTTAATTATGGACACTTTAATTATGTGAGACAGGGAATAGAAAGAAGATAGAAAGAAATAGAAGCGAGCGCTTTCGGTGAGAAATTGATCCCTGCTTCAGAAGCGTTCTTTAGGGCAGGCAGTCAATAAAATGGAACGTCCAGCATCTGAAACTCGCCATCAATCAAACGTGAGCGCTCACAGAGGGGGGGATGGAGGGCCGGGAAGAGGGGGCACTTGTTGTTGAGTAGATTTATGCGTGTCTGTGGAACTGATTGGACCTTGTCCCGGCTCAGATGGAGCATGTCCCGCCCTATGACGTGGTCCCCTCCATGAGACCCATCATCCTAGTCGGGCCGTCGCTCAAAGGATACGAGGTAAGGAGGAAAAAAATTAGCAACATGCGCTTGAAAATTTAGCATCCGTGGTGTTTTGTCTCAGGGCTGGTGTTTTTGTCTTTAGGTGACAGACATGATGCAGAAAGCACTCTTTGACTTCCTGAAACACAAATTTGAGGGCAGGTAAGAATCCACGTCCACCGTGTACACCTGTCAGCGGTTTCTGCTCACTGACCCGGTAACGGCCGGTGAACCGGATCTCTGTTTCAGGATATCCATCACAAGGGTGACGGCCGACATCTCCCTGGCCAAACGTTCAGTCCTCAACAACCCCAGCAAACACACCATCATCGAGCGCTCCAGTACCCGATCCAGCCTGGGTAAGACAGCATAGAGCCAGTCCTGCACGAACCGCACAGAGAGACCAGCATGTATCCTGCAGTTAACACAGTCATAGTCTTATTTTATGTGTCGGTGAACATCCGTTTAAATACCTGTCAGTGTTTGTGTTTCATTTCTTTGAGTGTCTCTTTCTTACTTAGATACATGGATAGGTACAGTAGATGGGTGGATGGATGGATGGATGGATGGATGGATGGATGGATGGATGAGGGTAGGAACGTGATCAGCTGTCTGTCCTGTGTCTGTTTGCGTGTAGAAACTCGGTGGACACCTCATGTAGGAACGTCATCCAAAAAAAACCTCAGTGTCAAGTTTTTCCCCTTTTATACCTGCTCTGACGTCCTGAGTCTGATCTGCCCTCCTCTCTCTCTCTCTCTCTTCTTCTTCATCCTGTCTTTTCTGCCCTCCGACCACCCGTCCTCCCCCCCCTCGCCCCACCTCCCCTCCCACCTCCCATCCTCTCTTTTGATTCAGACATCCTGGGTACGTATGCTCTCCTCGCAAAAACAAAAACGATGACGCTTCTCTCCTTCCTGCCTCCCCTTTTCCTCTGTATTCATCATCCGCTCATACATCATTTGTCTGCCTGTCTGCTTGCCTGTCAGTTTCTCTGTTCCTCATACTTGTGTGTGACAGCCTGTAGTCTCGAACACAAAAGAATTGCAAAACCAAAGCAGGAGGAGAACTGTGGGAGTGCAGCGGGGCAGCTGGTATCTGCTCCAGACTAAGAGCTGGAATGAGCATGAGAGGGGAGGCGATCCCTGCTGCTCTCACCCTTTGTGGCCTGCGTATAGAAGCTGGACCTCGTCTCATAAACCCTGTCTAGTCACGGCAGGGGAGCAAGTTTCTCACTGTAGACAAATCCAAATTTCCAGAAGTCCAAGTCTCTGTTGGAGTTAATGGAAACCTTACCGGCCATTTCTTTCAATGAGTTAAAAGTTCATGTTTCTTATCGCTCTGCCGAAGGCCTGTTAGTTTGCCTCCAGCTTCAATCCTCTACCCCTCAGCCCGCTGGAGGCTGCTAAATTGTGTCCAGGCTCCGTCTCTCCGCCGATTGCCTCGCCCCCCCCCTCCCTCCGTTATCTCTCTCCGCCACAGGGTTGGCAGTAAGCGCTCCTCTGGAAGCGATGAGGTTTGACCAGACAGGAGAGGTTCTCCAACATTCTGGTTTCTGGTTTTAATCTCTCTCCTCACACGTCAGCGGGGTTATTAAGAAAAGGGGGGAGAAACTGTGCTTGAAATGGTAAATAACAAGATTTATAGGCTGTTGTTGAGGAACAATGAAAACAAAACACCCAAGCAGTCCGCAGGGTTGAGTGGATCACCTGATAAATTAATTACCGCTGTGCATAGTGGCACTAACAGAAACTAATGTTCCACTTTGTTTTACTTTATGAAGGTGTCATTTTTTTTGTTTTTTTTAATTTTGTTTTATTATTTCCGTTTTATTTACATGGTGAGAATTTGTGCCCTTTTATTAGTTATTACAAGTGCCACAGGCATCTCATTCTTAAGAGCCTCCTTCCTTCGCAACTCTGGAATGAAAAAAAAAAAAAGAAGGGAGATCAGAGAGACACGAGGAAACTTTAAACGTTGCGAGGTTGCTACAGAATGAGGATGCTGCACTGCTCCATTTAGCTGTGCATAAATGGAACTTCAGCTGTGGTTCAGTCTAATTCATACGCTTGGAACTGTTTTTTTTCTAAAACTTCGACATGCATGATTAAGAACTAACATGTCGGTTTTTGTACATGTGCACAAATGAAAGGAAGTACGGCTCATACGCTGTGCTGTATCTCCTCAAAGACAGAAGTAGTCGAGATCTTTTTTACTGTCTCACTGGATTAATGTGTTCTGTGTTTCCTGGGCCTTCAGCGGAGGTGCAGAGTGAGATCGAGCGCATCTTTGAGCTGGCCCGCACCCTCCAGCTGGTCGCTCTGGATGCAGACACCATCAACCACCCCTCTCAGCTGGCAAAGACTTCCCTGGCTCCTATCATTGTCTATATCAAAATAGCATCACCGAAGGTATGGCAGCAGCCCTGGAAGTTATAATCCTTCAGATATTTGATCATATTTATTATTGGAATTTTATTTTGCAGCTTCTTCTGTCATGTCCTTCTGTATAGTATCTACAGTACAGCTTTAAGTGTTTGGCTGCACTGTAAGGAGCTTCACAGGCTGCTGCTCTGTTATATTTGTCATAAAGTCGCTGCTCAGGAGTGTTTTCTGCCCCCAGGACTCTTCATGTAGTTTTAAACCTGTAGATACCATCACTAATCATAGATGTCACACAATCTACCAGGACTTCAGTCTTAAGCATTAAAACCTTAAAGGTGCCCTGTGGAGTTTTCTTAAAAACAAACCAAAAAAATTAAAGCATTAAATGGTTACATTTCATTAGAAAAGTGTGTCACCAGTTATTCAGCAATGAAACTGTGTGAAACCAACAGCAGTATGTGAGAGCCCACTCGTAAAACCATTGCTTCATAGTGGGACTAGTGGTCAAAACTCTACTGGGCACCTTTGATTGTATTTGCAAAAGTGGTCAAGCACTTTTAATTGATGTTTCAGTAAAGTGGCGTTGTCTCCCTGCAGGTCCTCCAAAGGCTCATCAAATCCAGGGGGAAATCCCAGGCCAAACATCTAAATGTCCAGATGGTGGCAGCAGACAAGTTAGCCCAGTGTCCACCAGTGAGTTTTGCTTTGTCACTTAAGTAATGAAAGAACAGATGCTGGATGAAAATTCAATTAATTTTGGTTATGCAAACTAAAAATTATTTTTGTGAAGGAATTGTTCGACATCATCCTGGACGAGAACCAGCTGGAGGACGCCTGCGAGCATCTGGCCGACTACCTGGAGGCGTACTGGAAAGCGACACACCCTCCGAGCAGCAACCCCCCCAACCCTCTGCTCAACCGTACCATGGCCACAGCAGCCCTGGCCGCCTCCCCTGAGCCCGTCTCCAACCTGCAGGTACAGGTGCTCACCTCCCTGCGCAGAAATATGGATCTGTGGCCTAACATGGACGGTGCTGTAGCGAATGAGGCTAAAGAGGAAGAACATGCTCTCTGAAGTCCAGCAGAGAGAGAGAGAGAGAGAGAGAGAGAGAGAGAGAGAGGGGGGACTCCGGCAAATCAACCTCAAGCCAGCAGCGTGCTCTCTTTACCCTGAAGGAAAAGTGGATTAAAACCCTGTTTATGCTGTATATAGAATCATAACACAGATGCACATTGACGCAAACACACCCCATACATGAATTCACACTTAAATTAGCTAATTAGGAGCCAGTTTACCACAAATGAACCGCTAGCTTAAGAACACCCTCAGATAAAGCTGCATAGCCTTTATCTGACAGGTCAATGTTTACATCCCTGCGCTCTCTAAGCTGTAAGAGCGGCTCAGCTCAAACCACACGGACTTAAGGAATGACCCACAAGCCACCTGTGCCCACTTCCTTTTCACTGCAATCAAGAGCAAAATTATATCTGCTGCCCCCGCCCTTCAATCTTTAGCTCCGTGGCCTCCTTTCTCCAGCACTTTTTCTTCTCCGGGAGGCTGAATCCAGTCTGCCGTCTTCCTCCGTGTTGCCATGGTACCGCCACTGAAAACAGCAAGTCATGTCCGCAACGTCAAACAGAAACGTTTAGTTTGGTGGAGGCTGTTGCTAACACTTTTGTCCACTGTTTTTTATAATCATTTCAACAACAAAGTACTAATCAGCTGTGTTGCTGTTGCTAAGTAACTGCCACCTACACATTGATACACGTCGATGAGTCGCGTTCTGTCAGAGATATTTATGTCTTTGACAGTGTGACACCCGAAAAACAGAATTGCACCAAATGGCTGGAAACATGTTTCATATCTGCCCGTATGCATTAATGATGTCATCGTAGAGGCAACAAAAATAACCCAAGAAAAATGATAAGAGGCAGCTGCATCTCAAATCTGAAATTTCTCAACTTGTGTGACATTGTGTCAGTGTAAGCGTTATGCTCTACAGAGTTCTATTACATAATCCTTTCTAAAGATATTCCTGCTTTTTTTCTGCCATGAGGTCAATCTGCCAGAAGGTGGCACTGTTGTAACAGTAGATATTCACTGCTCAGGTGTTTATGTTTGCAGGTAGGTATGATTTGATTGATCATGATTTGTTTGATCATGATTTGAAAATAATCAATCACTAGACACTTTTTTTTTGACTAACTGAGTAATTACTTTATTTAATTTTGTTGACTGTGGACTGTTTGTGCATCTCAGTCATGAACACTAACGCCTCCAAAACCAGGTGCAACATCTCAGTCTACGGTATGTGTTGCATGTCCTGCTTCATGCTAACCCTGCTAACTACTGACCCTCTGGTTTTGCTCTGCTATTTTGTGTCTCTGCATGGTTGCTGTGTGGCATGGCTGTGGCTGGCTGCAGGGGCCGTACCTGGTGCACGGTGAGCAGAAGCGGGAAGGGCCTCTGACAGAGTGCGGCGGGAGCGGCACCCTGCATGACTATCACACAGACCTGGGAGGGAAACCTCAGCAGCAGCAGATATACATACGCTCTTCTCGTGGTCAACTACGAGGAGGGAGCGGACGGGGCCTTTCACGGCAAGACACCTTCGACTCCGAGACCCAGGGCAGCCGGGACTCTGCCTACACTGAGGCCGGCGACTCTTGCATGGACATTGAGACTGATCCCTATGAAGAGCCCGAGCCCTACCGAGGGGGAGGCGGTAGCCGCCTCCATCTGGCGCAGCATCACGGCAGACAGGCCTCCTGGGAAGACGAAGGTGCCGAGCCGGACCAGGAAAACCTGAATCACCCTCCAGTGCCGAGCCAGACGCAGCCGCATGGACGTGCCAAGCTGAGGGAGCGTTACTGCCAGGACCCTGTGGACACGGGGGCCAACATGAGTCGCAACAAGAACCAGGACGACTGGGGGAGGGACGTCTACATCCGCTGAACATGCATCATACCACAGAGGCAAGGAAGTGACTGGACAGACTGGGGACGGTGGGAGATGAGGGGAGGGAGGGGTAGAAGGTTTTGGTTTCAGAGGAAACTGAAGTGTGTGTTTGGGTCCATGCCAGTCAGGCTAACAAATGAATCTGTTTACATCCCAGTACTATGTAAAGAAATGCATCAACTGCCAGAGGCCATTCTAATCAACCTCTTCTTGCAATTCAGTTTTATTTATGTTGAGAAAACTATTATTGATCTGTTTTTTGTTTCCTGTGTTAATACTGCATGAGTATCATGGATTTCTAAACTGACAGCACGAGGACAGTAATTGTTGCGATTGTGAATCTCTGATTGTGATCTGTACGACTCAGCCTCTCTTCCATTTGTAGAGTGTGAAGGCTGGTAGAGCTGTAGTCTGTGGTGTCTGTCCTCTGCAGTCTTAAACAGGGTTTAATGTCCTCATGTACAGTGTCAGGGTCTCCCTTTACCTTAACCTCACTCGGCTCTTTGGATCTCGCTGAGATTCGTAAGTCGTGACTCCCTCGCCTCCACTTTCTTATCACCCAGACCTTAAAATGCTGGTGGAGAAGTTTCCATATTTTAACAACAATTTATCGATGTTGCTACGCTCATGTCAGCATGAAAACAACTGAAGTTCTCTCCAAAGACGTTTACTTCTTCCCCGACCTGGTTCAGCCACTGTTACACGTCTGACACCTAGTCCTCCTTTTTTCTGTTCCTCCTCTTCCTCGTGGGTGCTGAGGGCGCCTGCTGTGTTCATTATTTATTTATTTTTTTTTCCCTCTCTGGTTTTTCTAACATGGTGCAGATTCAAAGCAGCACTGCAGTTGTAGTTTTGTGAACGAAGTGTCCTGCCTTAGTCACTCCCACCTTAAAACACCCTTAATTCAAGAAAAGTTCAATCACAAGTGCCGGAATGTCTCGCCAAGCCATGTCTACCACTGCCACGGTGGGATGTCTTAACTCTTCTAACACTCGTTTTCATACCATTTCTGTGTCTCTTCGCGTCTCGTGGCTTCTCCGCGCCGTAAGCCCAATGCTGCCACTCCAGCTCGTCTCTCATCTCGTTTTCTTTGCACCAGCTTAGTCGTCTGTTTTTTCAGGGCTCATGGTTAATATTTTAAAAGAAGTACTCGTGTGTGTGTGTGGTTAATCACTCCCAACTTCACCAAAACAGCTAGCTTGTCTGATATTAAATGCCACTCTCTTCTTACTCTTGATTTATGACTGAATTAGTGTTGCTTTTTCCTGTGGACATTTGCAATTTTTAATTTTAAATCTTCCGTTCTTGAGGTAGTGAGAGGACTATCAAGTGGGATGGGGTGGGCAGGATCAGCTTTGGTCCTCGCTCAGTTATCTATAATGGAGAATCCATGAATGTCTTCGGTGGGCTCCTTTTGGCCCGCTCGTCTTCAGAATAAATGAATAAATAAATATTAAAATAATGATCGGTAAATAATGTTATTGTTGCGTTATCGCAATTGTTTAAAAAAAAAAAGAAATAACATGTATCATTGGTGCCTGATTGTAGCTACATTTTGCTTTTTCTGCCTTTCATTTTTAATCTGTGGATAAATTCGTATTTTAATTAAAAATCTAATCAGGAAATGCCATTGTGTCACTTGATTGATACGGTGAGACGTTATTATCACAGATTTAAAAACCCGAATGTGTTTATATAGGCTTTGATATTCTTAGTGGGGTTAGACAAGACATAAAAAGTGATTTTATTTCAGGTGCAACCGTATAATACAACAGAGCAAGCTTTCCTTTCTCTGTGAGCTCAAGCTATATCTTCATTATTTCATTCACATTATTTTTTTGACATTACAAAATCAAAAAGATTGTGTATTCTTGTATCTAATATAACACCTAATATTACCCTGCCTGTAGAAACTATTCACATAAGGTGCTTAAATGGGTGTAAACCTGCAGAACCTGCCTTCTGTTACAGTACATTATAAATGTCATCACTCAAGTGTTTCCCTGTTTGTTTTTACAGGAAATCGAACTCCTAAACGCCCTCTCACACTTTTTCTCAAGCCTTCCTGTTAAAGCTCAGTTGTTTCCAGGAAGTTCTTTTGGGATTCTCACATCCAGAGTTCTTGTGATGTCATCATCTGTAGTTCACTGATACGCTGCAGTTTGTGCACAGGTGTGAGGTCAAGAGCCCCGAGTGCAAAGAGCACTATAATATCATCTTTATGGACTTTATATGAGTTTATAGAACCAGATAAGCTCTAACATTTCAGTGCTGGAGGAAGAGGAAGAATTCAGCAGTATTGATATCCAAGTGTAAGTATTAATACCACGGTTAAATTCCACCAATACATTTTCTGTAACCGCTTATCCTTTGCAGGTGGGCTGGATCCTACCCCAGCTGACATTGGGGCAAGAGGCAGGGTACGCTGTGGACGGCACAGGTTGCCAGTTCATCACAGGGCCAACACATAGAGAAACAACCATACACTTTCACACCTATGGGCAATTTACAGATAACCAGTTCACCTACCTAGCTGGAGCACCTGGAGGGAACCCACACAGACATGGGGAGAACATATGGTCTCCACAGAGAAAGGCCCCTGGTGTGGATTCGAACCCAGACCCTTCTTACCGTGAGACAACGGTGCTAGCTCACTTTGTTACAAATATATATATATATATAGAGAGAGAGAGAGGTAGTAGTATAACTTATTTATACTTAATGGCTAATGCAGCTAAGAGTAAAACTAGACTTTTATTTGTATCATGTAAACTTCTTGGAAAATACCTGGATGAACTGTGGAGTGGAAGTTTTAGGGGTATTCCTTCATACATTGAGTTTTACTTTCTTTTATTTCATAACAAAGTTCTC
The DNA here is from genome assembly GCA_037577475.1 of Chaunax sp. Z400. Classification (NCBI taxonomy): domain Eukaryota; kingdom Metazoa; phylum Chordata; class Actinopteri; order Lophiiformes; family Chaunacidae; genus Chaunax; species Chaunax sp. Z400. The sequence continues at coordinate 23,926,332 of CM075197.1, forward strand.
ATGACAAAAGGAAAACGGAAAGAAACGCAGATTTCCATATATGGACTGCACATGTGTGTCATTAGATGCGTCATCACGTCCACTCCTGTTGTCGGTGTGAGAGGAAGAACAAAATGTGGTGAAAGTTGCCTTCAAGTGCTCCTGAATAAATTGCGACTTCTGAGCTGCGAGAGCAGAGTAAGATTTTCTCATCGCGTAAAGATGCTTTTTATTAAATATGATTCGATTATTAATCGAACCTCATAGCTGTCGGTTAGATTGGATAGCTGGACTTTAATGGATCATTTTGGAAAACAATCAATAATGATATGAGCAGACAAATTTCAAGGATATCTGAAGAGCATTAAAAAGCGTTTTTTTTAAATCTCTCAACTGATTAGAATTGACACTTAAAGCCAATTTGCTTAATTTACTGATTTAAATAAACCCTAAAGAGCATTAAAAAAACCCACAAGGCTAATTAATAACTTAATTTCTGTTGTAGTTAATAGTCTGAATTGAATAAATAGACAAATCTTCTTTGGTAGTTTGTGTCGTATGAAAAGCATACATATATTAATAAAGTAAAAGTAAAAATATATGAGTTGCCAAACTTTTGTAAATACCACGTATGACTTTATTTTACATTTGTCGCTTACGTCTCGTTCCTGGTTATTTTGATCACGGTCAGTAAATTTTATTGCAATTGTTCTTTGATAATTCATACATTTCCTATAGCATTGAACGCACCATCACTTTCCACTTTGTCCTTGACTCGTTGTTATGAAAAATACCACTGATTTTTTTCTGAGAGGCGCCACCTACTAAAACTACGCTGACGCAGAAACTGATACCAGTGGAAGACACAGCGTTCTTCTGACAGATACTGAAGTTTGCCTCCAGTAGGAGTGAGTACCGGATCTCTATCACTTGTTGGACATGGGATTTCTTCTATCTAAGCTGTTGGCTGTGTTCGGTGACAGAGGTAACTTGATTTCATGTGTCAGTTTCATTGTTTGTGTTGTTAATCAGCTCTTATTCAAGCATCTCTCCGAGTCTATGATTGTTAAAAAAATCCAGATAATTTATAATAGCATAATTGGCTACAATATATACAATTTAGATAATAGATTTTTTTATTTATCCAATCACAAATAGTCATAATTTAGGCTAAATTCTCTCTCATTAACCCTAATATTCTCTATCATCACTTAACCTATAAATGTATGTTTATTCTGATTTACCCACAATAAATATATGATATGTCAAAATTCTTCTTCATTCTCTGCCAAACAGTGTAGTTATTAAGTCATACATTCTTAGACTATTTAAGTTATGCAGTGATGTAAGAGCCTCACTCCAGGCATGAAATGAGATTCTGGTCAGAACATAACAGTCCTGAACATGCTTTTATCTTATCTGTGTCTCTCTGGTGTGGCATTGAAACAAATTATGTAACTCCAGATTAGGATGAACATTCCTGCACATCCACTTTGCCCTCTTCAGGTGGAATCTAACTTTTTTTTAAACGTTCCTACAGAGCACAAAGTCATCATTGTGGGTTTGGACAATGCTGGAAAGACGACCATCCTCTATCAGTTGTAAGTGGCTTTTCTAGAAGCGCAATAGTGTCATATAACTAAAAACATTATGCTTGATATCATATTTTAAATGATTATCTTTGTCCCACGCAAACAGTCTGACGAAGGAAGCCGTCCACACATCGCCAACCATCGGCAGCAACGTTGAGGAGATCACTGTTCGTAACACAAACTTCTTGATTTGGGATATTGGAGGACAGGAGAGCCTTCGAGCTACTTGGTACTCATACTACTGCAACACAGAGGTACGGCTCTATCTGTCTGCAGCTCCTCTGTCAGACAGTAGGATACTGAAACACAAGACCCAACAGTCCCTTTCATTTAATCCAGATCCAGATCCATCCAGATAAAACTCATAGGCTCTGTAACCATAATTTACAGAACAGAATACCTCTTATGAAAACATATTTAAATCTGGTGGATCTGGATTTTTATTTAGACCACCAAATTGCACATAATCATAGACACCATCCCCCTAAATATGCCTGATTTTTTTCATCAAGATCTATTTTTTTCCCCAGAGAAATTAAAGAAATTGTCATATTAAAGGAAGAAAAGAAAAAATCCTGGATTCATACCTTTATCCAGATCCACACCATAATTTAATGGGCTATATTCTGGCCCAAGACCCAGCCTCCCACCAAGTTTCATGGAAATCCATTCAGTACTTTTTGTGTAATCCTGCTGACAAACCAAAGTCATGGATCCTCTCCTTCTGCAAAATTCATACATTTTGCTGATGCTTTTGTCTAAAGTACGTCGTCAGCACATTTTTAAAAAAAAATTTAGCTTCTTTCAAATTCCTGAATCATATGTTAAACAAGAAAAACAAAAACACAGAAATATCGTTCATTCCTAAAACGGAGTTCAAATTCAAATTTTTTTGTTGCAATTTGATATTCAAGAATAAAAACAGAAACACAAAGAAGTCTTAAATTCTATAGGCGAGTGCACATTAATTCTTTATTGTCTTCTTATTATCTGACCCTGCACCCCGTTACTTATCACCATTACATAATCATTTATAACACTTCACATGTGTCTGTGTGTCCCTTCTTATCATCACAACAGTCACTGATAGATAACATGCACTCTGATAACATGAGATATTAGTTGATTGTGTGCTAATGACTGATTTAATTATATGCTGTGGCTCTTTCAGATTGTCATCCTCGTTGTGGACAGCACCGACCGTGAACGCCTCACTCTAACCAAAGAGGAGCTCCACCGAATGCTCACACATGAGGTACAAATCCACTATTGTTAAGAGATGTTTGCCACAAACAGAGAACGGCATTGTGGTCCAACTTAACCTCAGGTCAGATCACAGACGGCCTAGTTTCGTTTGAAACCAGCCTTGGTGTAAAACCTCTTTGTTATTGAGTGAAACCACACGAGTCAGCAATTCATGTTTAGACGTCTGAGATGCTGTCTTGTTTTTATAGGGCCTTATTGCGCCATAGGTTATAAACCCATGACACGATGTGAGGAGGAAGCTTTAGCTTAGACTGAGTCAGCACGTCATGTGTTTAGATATTCCACTGAGGCTGCTGTTCTTTCTTCTCAAAGGTGACGTGAGGACACTTTTGGGGTTTCCGAAGAAAATGTTTTAGCTCTAGAAATATGAACTGATACAGGAAGCAGCATCGGAATGATGGTACTCATAGAGAACAAAGGAATAACCCTACGTATCTGTGTAACTCTTATTATAGGGATTATTATCTGAATCTACACACACTAATAGATAAACACACAGCTTAGGCATTATTTCCTGAGAAATTTGGAAAAATGTTTTGTAAATAATGGTAAAATAAATATTCCTGGATCTGCACCAAAAGTTAAAAAGTCTTTGCCCGACCCATGCCACACCCCTCCACAAAGTTTTGTGGAAATCAGTTCATCGGTTTTTGTGTGATCCTGCTAACAGACAGAAAACAAGGTAAAAACCACCCATCTTCTCTTGTTTGAACATAGAATCTACAGAAAGCAGCCGTTCTTATTTTGGCCAACAAACAAGACGTGAAGGGCTCAATGACGGCGGCAGAGATCTCCAATTGCCTCACACTCGACTCCATCACAACACATTCATGGCATGTCCAAGCCTGCTGCGCCCTGACAGGAGAAGGGTGAGTCAAACCGACCCCACGCTTTCTCTCTCTCTCTCTCTCTCTTTCTGTTTGTCATCGTCACGTTTGTGAGTCACACTGGAACAGATTGCGGAACAATGCAAATGACTGTTTAAAATAACCATCTGTCATTTCTTTTCACGTTGTCAGTCTACCTGCCAGTCTGGACTGGATGAAGGCACGGGTTGTTGCAAATTAGAACGCAGCTCCAGCGGATCAAGCGTCCTCATGTTTTTGTCCCGTGAGAACATCAGCTGTGATAGAGCCTGCCTCACCACACCTACAGTATGTCTTACCCAGCTGTGTGAGAGTCTGGAAGGGGCTGCCTGCAGAGGGACTCAGCCTCGGGGGCTGATGGGCAGCAGAGACACCTGGATGATCTTAGAGTCAGTTAACATATACACCACATATCAGTACATTCCAGACTCTGGATTTTTATTCTATTTCCTGCTCAAAAAACGCTTCATAGTTTATGACTTATGAAGCATGCAGTTGACTCTACTACTACAGAGTCGTAAAGGCTTTTATGAGGTGCCCTGTGATTATGTAAGATATCCTGCCTGACCAGTAGTATAGGATTCCAGTGTCTCATAGGCGTTCATCCCCGTCACTACTGTTAAGTACAGCTTGTCAGAGTTTTGCCCTATTTTTTACAATCTATACATGAATCATGAGGAATTCGGAAAACATCATCACACATGATAATAGACGCTAACATTTTACAGGTGAGGTAAGGTGAACCCTCTCCTTTCTCTTCAAGCGAGACAATCATGATCTCATTTTGACTTTTGATTTGTGCTTTTTTTTTTTTATCTCTGATTACTTTCTTTCTCCTTTTACCTCAACTCCTGCAACAATTTTCTTTGTGCCTCACTAGTTACAAAGAAGCTTTTGAATTACAACATTAGTTAAGAGGTGATGTAGAATTATGCCTCTATCATGGAAGACTTTTATACAATAACTGAAAAGACACTGTTAGCACATACTGTAGCACCTGTGGCCTCCCTTACTCAGAAACTCTCATTTTGCACCTAATGTATGTTAAAGTATATTTTAAGCCACTGAAAAACAAGACTCTTTTTGACCTAAATATGTTTAGTAATTTATTTTTTTTGTTAAACAAAGCTCTTTAACTATTTACTGTATATTACAGTTGTATGACAAGGAGCTAGCTGCTATGGACTGAGTCCTATGAGTCATTTAAAAAAATGTAAATATCGTGTTGTGTAATTTTTTTTAAATAAATGTTATGACAGGAAATATGTGCTGTGTGTGTTGTCAATCCTGCAGCTGCAATATTCTTTGTTCCAACAAACAATACAAAGTGAAAGGCTCGTCTAAAATATGTGTATTGTACAAACACTCTTATTCTCCGAAGCTGTAATGCCACGTATTCGGTAGTTTTTGTCATATGAAAATGACAATATTTTATTCCTTATTTACTTTTAATGATTTTCTTAATTTAATCAGTAACAAAATAAAAAAAAAACAAAGAGACGTAATAAAAACAATGCCAAAAAGATGAGCACCATTACATTCTCAAGTGGCACAACTGGACTATACAACATTTGTCCACATTGTCGCAGGTTTTAGGATTGAGATCGGGTCTCATCGTTGGCTGCTCCAGAACACCAGAACCACTTACAGGTCATGTTTCCCCAGCCGTTGAATTCTTGCAGATGTCATTTTTCCCCCAATCTTGGTGCCTTTGTTTTTTATAAGGGTGGGTCAGTTTTTCTAGGGAATGATCATTTGGGATTAGTTGGATAAAGGCACTGTGGCTATTGTGTGTTCAGACTCAAGAATACTTTCAGTCAAGCATGACCAAACATTGTGTGTTAACAATGATCACAAAAAAAACCTGCTCTACATATATAGATGTGAGATCAGTAATGAAATAGAGAAAAGTTCCTCTCAAATTGGATTAAAAAAATAAAATAAGTGGTGTCATTTCCCTTGAATATTTCTCTGCCCATCTGTCATCTGATGGATCGTAAGTAAACTTAGAGGCATTCGTTTCTGATGGAGGTTTATAGCAGCAATGACATAATTTTGTATAGCTTTTAAAATGCCAATTCACTTTTCATGAAAAAACAGATTTCATTGAGGAAAAACAACTCAAGGGGGCATCCGGATTTGAACCGGAGACCTCTTGATCTGCAGTCAAATGCTCTACCACTGAGCTATACCCCCTTTCGACGTTATGCGGCGAGTGCGGAAGTAAATAATACTTAATCACAGGTAGGATGAATTCATCACAGGTATGTTTGTGTATTTACGTTTAACACAGTACAATAACATTTTCACGACATTCTTTGTATTTAAACCGTGTCCGACATGACGTTATTTTAGCCACAAGAGAAAGATATTAGCTTGTATGTGCTGCTGCCGTCCGGACAGAACTGTTTATAAACCATGAATGTATTGACGGCTAAATGTCTCCCCCTATCGGCAGGATTACGTCATTTCTGTGCGCCTTAGAAAAAAGCTTGAGTCAGCTTGATGATGTGTGTCTGTGTGACACCACGGTGGTTCGGATTGGTTAGATTCGGGCACAGAACAAAAGCCTTATTTGAATAATCAGATTTACAATGTATTTAATTTGTTTTATTTTTTGTTATTTTATTGTTATTTAATGTTTATGTACATGGACTCAAGCCTCGATTGTTTGCGATATTTCCTGAGCTTTTATACACAATGATAATAAAAAAAAATTTAAAAAAAAGATTCGGGCACAAAAACGACGTGGTTATGTTAGTGGAATGATTATATTTTTGGTTAAATTAAGAATTTAGGGAAACATTGTGAGACGGATTAAAATGGATATTTCCTTGAAGCTTCGGGAACCTCCGATGTCATGGATACAATATGTGGTTAAACCTCGGGAGCGGACTCGAAGCCGACTATTATAAACCATACATAAATAACTAATATATACTTACTAGTCATGCTTATTTAAAATTACTTAAGCACTTAAGTGACATTTTGAATCAGATTTTATTTACACAAAATATCTAATAAACTATCTAAAAGTGCAAAACCAGTTATTTTTGAAGTAGCTAATTCAAACTAGCTCCACCTCAACCAGCTACAATAGTAAGGTTTTATTTGCACTATGTATAGTAAGTAGCTCGTTATATCAATCACAATGGATTTTTTCCCCCAGCAAAATTCACTTTATTGACCAAGTAGACACACAAAACAAGGACCATAACAATCATGTTAACAAATGAAAGCATTCTTAAGCAAATTGATTAAAAAAAAAAACAAGAGCCGAACAACAAAGTATATACAGTATGTATAAGCTTGTGGCAAATTACATACAAGTTACAGAAGTAATTTAAATAAATGTAACTATGGCTACATGAAAGTATAATACAGAGTATATGTTAACATGTGGGGTTTGAGAATGAGATGATTACAGCAAAGCAGCATGATATGATAGATGAACCTCCTCCTCCTGCTGTCAGCGAGATTTATCAAGTTAACATGTTCCAGCTGAGGAGATCTCACTTCTGGATATTTTCACTTAAATGTTTTCTGACGTTTGGACTTTCTCCTCATTTTATGCAGCCTCTCCAAGAACTCGAGATAAAGTGCTGTATGCTATCACAAGGTTTCCTCCTTTATGTATGGATTTGAGTCTGAATTTCCATGCTGTTCATCTCAACCACAAAAAGGTACCCCTGCCTTTAGACTCTGCCGTGATTCTTTTATGAAGAGACTTGTTTTTTTCATTAAAGGATCGACATGTTTTCTATGTGGCCCTGGGATAAACTGGCGACTTGTCCAGGGTGTACCCCACCTCACGCCCAAAGTCAGCTGGGATGGGCTCCAGCCCGCCCCCTCCGTGACCCTACACAGGCTAAGCAGTTACAGAAAATGAATGAAAAAAGGACTGACATTTTTTTCAAGTTTATCTTATAACAAAACTCACAATAGATCTGTACTATCAGTGTCAGTGATGTGGGATGAAATCCACAGTCCTGGTTCATTCGGAGAGTTGATGCCTCATATTAGCTTCAAATGAAGAAGAAGTGGACAGACAGAAGGTTTTAGACAGAGCTGTTAATTTTGTCCCCCAAACTTTGAGAATTATTTAGAGAGGACATCTCTTCAGGATCACCGTGGATAGTAGGAGCACCTATGCAACCAAAAATAATTAATATGAATAAAGAATAAGTAATAAGGGTGGGATTGTTTCAAAATAGGCTTGAATAAGCATCATAGAACTTGTAGTTGTATAATAGTTCATATCTGTTATTATTTTGTTTTATATACTTCTAATTATTTATGTTTTACTCTCTCTATTCATATTTCAAAGTATTTTCTCACTAATCCGCTTCTATTTATTCATCTATAACATTTTAATTCCCAGAAAATATGGAGATATGAGTGAATAGATGTGTTAATGATAATTATTCCAACCCCTGTCTGTATATTTATTTGTTTAAAGTCAGCACAGTCTCTCTGACATGCTTTCTGTGTACATTTACGCTGTGTTTTATGTGCTGTTTTATAGGATATGCTACTGGTTGCCTTTCCAGCTGTGAATCCAGCTATCAAAAATGTGTCATTTGCTCTTGTAGTAGATAGAAATAATGAAAGCAGTGGCTGAGAGAGTTGGTGGAGTCAGCCACAGTGTTTATAGAGCTCGCTTATTGTCAGTTTTACATGCAAAGAAACAAAACAAAACAAAACAGGGCTTTTACTAATTAAACTGCAGCAGAGAGACTTCTCTGTTACAGGGGGGATACTGATGTTAGAATACAGACACAAATGTTTTGAAGAGTCATAAACACACTTGACATGGAATGAGTAATACCATAACTAGCACTGATTTGAGACCTGGCATCGTTCGTATTGTGATCTCCATATCTAATCTCAGATGTCACATTTTTCATCATCTCTGCATTTGGTTTGGACAGAGGGAGGCAACATACGCTCTGCTAACAGTAAAACTCTAGTGAATGGTCCTATTTATACTTTTATCACTCTGAGTGATGGGAGAGGGGGTATAACCGCACTGGAATCCCAAACACAGGAATCCAATGTGTAATTGTAACAAACTGAAAGGCCTTTAAAGTGTGCAGATGATAGACTTTCTCCTGTCTGCTCCAAAAGTCTCACTAGCCGATCCTTGTGTCTTTGTAATCGCCATGGCAACGGACGGACAGAACTGAGGAGGAGAGAAAGGGTGGTGTGTATGCACTCAGAGAGATTCGGGAGAGAGGAAAAGAGTGACTAGTGGAAGTGGGATCCAGAGAGAACTGTGTTTGCAAGGAGAAGAAGAAGAAGAAGAGAGGAGCATTTCTTTGTCTTTTGCTGCTCGACATGTGTTTCAGTTTGGTGATGCTGCTCCTCTGTCTCTCCCAAACAGAGCTGGCAGCAGTTTGGGTTCAACAGGACACAGGTGAGCGGTGTGTATTCTCTCTTTCTCATCACTGGTTTCGTCTTTCCTCCTGTTCTCACTGCCTCCTGTCTGATGTTAAATGTGACACAGATTCTGAAGTTTACAGGTGTAGAAAGTCTGTCTTGTAGCTTCTCCAGTTTTATTTCTGTATTTATTTATTGCTTCATTGGTACTTAAATATATTTAGGGCTGTACAAATGGTTTTCTTAATTGCCACATCAATTTGTCCAGAGTGAAGTGAATTGTTAATTTCTTCTTTATTTGTTTATATTAATGGTGCTATTTTAATCCACTACAAGCTGCAGAACCTCATTGGGGACTCTTTATGGAGCAGCAAATGGGCATGCCGTGCCATTTTTATTTTATGCACAACACTAAATGACCTAGGTTACCATAAAGTGTACAATAAAAATACCCGATTCCACAAGCATGCGAGTGAGTCTAAGCAACAACCCACAAACAGCCCGTCTGAGGTTTAAACTTAGACGTGGGATCTGCTTTTCTTCTTGCTTCGCCGCTAAGATCACAGGAGGGTTTTGAAGAGCACAGATATGGCTTCGGCATTTACTTTATTTTTTTTAATTATACGTTGGAGGTATGTTTGAGTCATTCACATTCATTTATTTCTAACTAATCTGACTAGTCACAAACTCCTTTGCTATCTCCACACTCATTGCATCAGTAATCATTGTCTGATTCGGTAGTCTGTGATTAAAATTTTTTTTTTCGATATTCAATTAAAACAGCGTCAATCATTCAATATCCCTTGTGCATTTAGGAGAGTTCCTCTGCATAGTGAAATGTGTTGCAGTTAAAAAAACTATCACAGAATACCGTTCAATGGGTTCTCAGATATGTGCTTGCAACATAAGGGGTCAGCGTGGAGAATTAATCCAGCATATCCTCCTTTACTGTGCCTGATTTGTTTTTATATGCCTTGTCACTGAACATTATATACTGCTCAGGTTTTAAAAATTACTTTGGTCCTGAGAGAGTCATCCACAGCATCAGAACCAGACTGTAAAAACACGGAGCACTGAAAATGAATTGTGTACCCAGCAATGACCTCAGCGTCTCCTGTTTTCTTCTATACTGCTGAGAAGCTCGCTTAACAAATCGCCTGATGTTGATCTAGACATACTGGAGCAAAGCTTAGACTGCAAGAGTTGGAGGCAAAGTGAACAAATTATTTGTGGGATTGGATCATAGGCGGGATGTTATTGCCTGTGGATTCCAGATTTGCTTTTATTTTCATGAAAGTCATGTGAAATTTGACTTGTGATAGCAAAGCTTGCTTGTGTTTTAGGAAAAATTAAATGGCCGGAACGAATCTGCCAGCAGCTGAGATCCTCGTATCTGGCTCATGTTGTAATTTGGAACAGGGTTTGCATTGGTAATGGTTTTGGCTTGAGCTCCGTTCTCCTTCGGTCATTTCCCTTATCAGACAATGAAGAGTAAAAAAACAAAACAAAACAAAACATTCTCCTCTTCCATGATGAGATTTGGTTTAATCAGAACAGAAGAGGTAATCAGTGCACTTATGGTCTCTGAGCAAACATTGACCAATATTGGAAAGTCTTAGTTTTAGAGTGAAATGTAACTCAGTTGCACCCTCCTAGGGATGTTGTAAATTAAATTTGTTGCTCTTGTAAACTGTATTTATTAAAGGAGGCTCCTCTCAAAGCATTATCGCCATGGTAATTGGTGTTATAAGTGTGTCTGCATCTCGTTTACCATGAGATCAACCACCTTATCACACAGAGTGAGGGTGTTCTGTGAAATACGCACATTTCTTTTCTCAGACATAAATCACGTTTTGAATCTCCAAGACCAACGTGGCTTGATTGTCTGGACGAACATTTTTCAGTGGAACCGAACCAAAGAATTGCACCATCTGAGGCTCAACCGCACGCCTTGAAATGAATTATACATGTTTATTGTGGGTGATGTTGAGGAGTCCATGCCAACTCCTCCAGCCTCTGTGCAGGAAGGGCGTGCTCTCTCAGACTGCTGTGAGCTGACCGCTCACAGAAAAAGGCTCCTAAATGTTGTGGTTTGGTAGCTCATAAAAGAGTGAGCAGAGGTCACTTTTCTGGCCAGAACATCTGTCCCTTTCACTGGTTATATTTATAAAAGTGGTTCCTGTTTTACGTCACCGGGTCTTTTACTTTATGCTTGTCATTCTTTGTCTCAGTGCTGCTCTGATTGCCTCGAATGTTTTGAAAACATTTACACCATGAAACGATTTGACACTCAACTGCACAAATCCCATCTGCATTCTTGATTAAATGCAGCTTTAACCGATCACAATTTTTTCTTACCGTCTGACTCACCAACACCATTTCTCTGCTGGTACCCTAAGGTATGGGCTGGCTCTTGAGCTCAAAATGAAACGTGAGAGTCCGTTATCTATTCCTAGGCAATATCTTCTAAGCGAGGCAGCCCCCTGTTGTTTTCCCTAAAAGAAGAGCACACATGCAAAACAAATCAACGTCCATCTTGACACTGATTCACCACTTAGGTATTCCACTGGATTTATTGGCAGGGGAAATTTAATCATATACACAAGAATTTACAAACTGTGCAGCTGTTAGCCATACGGTATGTATTTTGTATGAAAAGCTCAAGCTTAAATGTCAAAACAACATTCGCATCCATCAAGGTTAAGCGTTATCTTTCTTTAAGGCTAAGGATTCTTCAAATAGATAAAAAATGGGGGGACTTTCATACTTCTATCATTTTTCATACATCTTCTGGCATCAGTATGCAGTCCAGAAACATCTAAAACGATCCAAATGTGCAAATTACTATGAGGAAACCAATGTTGTCAATGTTTTGGTGATGCTTTCACTCTTTGAAAAGGTGAGCTTTAAAATTGGTACCATTTCTTTTCATTATTATATAATATTTTGTACGAGTGCTTATAAGATGCCCAGAGCTCAGAGTATATGTGATCTAGTGAATAATTCATATGGAGTTTCTCCTGGACAACTCCCATCTGACTGCCTTTCTTTTCTGCAAGTGATCTCAATACTGCTGGCCATGAGAATGATGACCTGAGTTGATATTACAAGCCTTAACTTCATATTGAGATTCGGCACCCCTCCCAGCATCTGTAAACCAGAACATGTTTATTTGCTGCAGTGCAGACCTCGAAAAACTGTGCACACACCATTCCGCCTCTTCTTTCATGAATGCCATAACAGGGTGGATCCAGTGCTCTACATTCACACAATTCAGTTTAATATACTGTATGCCGCAAATCCATTTACGCAACACCTAATTTAATTAGAGGGCGGAGAGACACACTCATGAGCAACTACAATAAACTGCATGAGGTCAAGACATTTGGATTGTCACCTCAGGAACTTGTTGATGACACACTGTTGTTTTGATGGCTGTGGATGACATCAGTATTATTACGTCTGAATGGAGAGTGGTGTTTAAAGCAGGGGCCTGCCAGCTAAAGTCTGACTGAACTCTAAGCGATTGGCACAGGAGTCGGCTGTAGGACCAGCAGGCCTGTGTTCCCCTCCCACACTCAGGATAGAAATGCAGACATCATCATTTAGAATTTCACTGCAGGAAGAGGAGATGCACAGGGTGCTGACTGCACGGCAACCTGTTTAGAAACTAAATATGTCCGATTTCATATTCTTAAATGTGTTTTCTTTTTTTGTTCCATGCTGTCTTTGCATGTCTTTTCATGTCCTGACATGACACCAACATAGAAGACAGCTTGAACTGTAACATGGGTTTAGTTGGAGGTGGAGTTCACTTAATCACCGTTTTATTTTTCACACCCCAGTGAGCTACACCCATTCCCTGGTTTCATGAGGTTAAGTAAATGTCAGGTTTTGGGCTGTGCCACAAACTTTTTATTAAATGTACAACCATGGACTTGAAACGTCTTTGACCTTACCCCGTCTTTACTTTGATAAATTTTATTATTCTTTTGCATCAAGTATAAAAAGCCATTTATTTCAACATTAAAATAACACGAGGGAGCGAAGGCATGACCGACCAACATTGCTACTGTGTGAAAGATGTCACTGCAGTATATTTAAGTTAGGTGTGTGACATGAAGGCTGGACATCAGGTGGGTCTGACTCAGTCAAGGAATAAGGGATTTATGTAATTCCATGTCAAATGCTTTTTATACTTCCACTTAAAGTGCAGGCATTGAGCTAAAAAAGGGTGCAGGCTGGCCTCAAAGACTGTGTGGCTAAATTCCACTTTTAACTGCATGTTTCTGTGGTTTTGCTGTACTAACAGTTATTTCACTAAATAGTTGTCAGAATGTGCATTCAGTGTAATTTTCTTCCCCTTAAGTTCCATAGGGGGATTTTTTTTATTGTGTGCACAAGTTATCTTGTGGGAACAAAACTGGAGTTCAAGTTTTATATTTTCAAGTAATGTTTTCAAAGGTCTATTACAGGTGTGTAACTTTGCACATTATTTTTTGTAAAAAAAAAATTTTTTTAGTATTTTTAAAGTCATTTTATTTAGTTACGTTTATGTCGAAAAACAAGTACTTTAAATTTCCTGTTTCTAAATAGGCCTAAAGTTACTGATTTAATGCTAAAAAAAAAAAAAAATAACAGAAAATAAAGATAGATCATTCTGTTTAAATGAAATAAAATCGGTGACACACACTCGTGTATCTAAGCTCGTAAACTGCGCAAAAGATAATTATCTTGTTCCCACAAGATAACTTGTCTTCATAAGATTTTTAAAAAATCCCCTTATGGGACTTAAGGGGCCCCATGAAACTGTTGTCATGTCGCTCAAATTTGAAAACAAGCAGGTGAAGGCAGGCCCATAGGGCAGGCCTGTGTGGCTTCCTTTAGCTGCTAACGTTAGCTGTTAATGTTAGCAGACATAGGCGTGATTTGGAGACCAAGCTGGACACAACAGTGAGCACTAAAAGATGGTTACATAGATCATCGGCATGTGTTTGAGCTTGGGCTTCCTAACCGGATCACTGGGAGCTCTGGTAAAGTCACCCTGCTCAGTTTTATTCTGCTCAGTTGCTAATAGTGCCGACATAAAAACACCGCAGCAGCAGAGACTAACTCTTCGCGGCAGCCAAGCTAACCACGGCAAGGTATTCACGGTGTTTCTGATCGGGAAACTGAACATGACGGAGTGATTCTCCTGGCTTTTTTGTTCGTAAAGATCTCCCGCGTCAATTAATAAACCTCCTGTAGTTCACTGAAAGCCAGGGGGAAAAAACAGCAAACGTTAAGTACGGGAGGAGGCCCTCACTTAGGGTTAGATGAAACACTCCGTAAAGCCGAGGGCTATTGCGGGCATTATATATAGGGTGCATGACGTCATCGCCGTGTCCCGTACTGGACCCAAAAAAGCCGCAGTCACAAAACAATCACTGTAATATTCCAATGAGTAGATGGATCCCCCGGCTGAACAAATATATCCCTGACATTGTTATGTCTGGCAGAATCCTCTTCCAAATCCATGATACGTTATTTTGACAACAAGAAAATAACAGACATTTGGGATCGTGTTTAATTGAAGTCTGACTCTTGTTCAGCATTTGAAAGATCTCCAAAATAAGGTCACCTCACTTTATTCATGCATGTTTCTGTTTAAAACAATAAGCAGTTCTTGCCACATAGCATTATGTTTTTATGTCACTTTATTAATTCTTAACTGCTTTTATGAGCATATAAAAACTTTTTTTTATTATTATTAAACTGCCTAATGGAAATAAAGGAAGGATAATTACACATTTTCAACTCTGGAAAACTTGCTGCAAAAGCAAACTGCTGCACGCAGATACAAACTGCATTTGCATCACAGAGTGGAGTTTGTTTTCTGGAAGCAACACAAATTTGCTGAAATTGCAGTCTGTATTCTTTGATCATTCTATTTTACTTAAGACAATTCTGGGAATTTGTTTTAAAAAGGCGCTATGCATAAAAAAAACACAGCCAGGATTGGCATAGGCTACTTAGTTTCTCATAAAACAACAAGGAAAAATTGAGTTTGACATTTAATAAAATAATTATCTTTTACTAGCTACAGTTATTATAGTGACGGACTTTTCCACAGACAATGCCATGCAAGGTACATATCTTGTGCTTGTGGAACAGAAATAACTCCTGGGTGCTCATTTGAGCCTTTTGCTTTATACAACTCCAAATGCACAGCTATATCATTGACTTTTGTTTTGCTGCGGCCAAAATGCACAAAATTAAAACCAAATAAATGTAGGCTGCCGCAGACCTGCATGTCCCACACTCAGAAGAAAATCACAGTGTGGTGCTACAGTAAAATAAACTCACAACATCGACACGAATATGTGGCTTAAAAGAAAGACAGGCTATGAATTAGAACACCCACAACTTTAAAACAAAGGATACCTACCCCGTTTGCTTACCAAATATGGTTTATATTGTTTGTAGGTTTTGACAGTTCCTTCCGAGCATCACTGAATGTAATTTCTATTGTTTTTGTCTTCATTCAACAATAGCTTAAAATGACAAGGCTGAGACTTTCAAAGGCTCTTTCATTTGGCTAACTGGCTGAGCGCTGAGCCACAGCTGTAAACATTACTCTCAACTGTCTGAATAAAGCTAGCATCTGAAATGATTCAGACAGAGTGTGGTGCTGCTGCCAAGTTAAAAAAAAAAAAAAACCTTGGTGAGCTTTCAAATTTTTTATGTGCTGGAATCAATGGGTTTATGATTTGAACTCCATCAGTTAACACAGAAGAAGAATGCAAGCGCTTCAGTCATCACACCCCGTGATGAGCAGCTCAACATACTAACATGATATGAATTTTTTTCGGACAGATAACTGGTACAGTGTGACCTCACAGCAGCATCAAGAGTCAAATGGCGGTGACAATCATCCTCACATAGCTCAGAGGTCATCTTCGGGACACGCTAGGATAAGCAGGGCGGTCCTGGGTGGAGGACTAACCATCAACACCCTGCCAGACAACATGACACGTGTAGTGGTGAGTTCTGCACCACAGTGTTAGACCATGATAGTAATGGCTTGTGGCATTTATTATGTTTTTGGATTTTGACATGTCCTATTTGTTTGAGTTGGAGTAAAACTCTTCCCTCTTTTGGAAAGTGAAATTTATTTTTCTCCACACACTTGGAGAAGCAAATGACAATATATGATTTAGCCATGCACAGATTGCACAGAGTGAACCCTTGATGCCTGTCTGCACTTTCTTAACACATACACACAAAACACTGTCTGCTTATCTTGTTTTTCTGTCTGGAAGGAGGACTCTGGCAAGTATTATACATGGCGTAGCTTTGGCCCAGAGGACCAGCGCACACAGGAACTATGGGTAGACATGAATGACGTCCGACACGGTCAAGTCAGAGTCCATGGCATTCTGTCAAATTCATACAAGCAGGCTGTGGTGAGTCTCAATAAAGAAATAGTACTTGTATGGAGAGGGACGTTTCCAAATGTGGATTATCAAAGGTTTTAATGACGCCAGGAATTCTTTCTGCTCTCAAGCTGGAGCACACAAACTTATCTTATCCAAGTTCATGCAAATAGAGTGCAAATGCAAAGCAGCAGTACAAGTCAGGCGGTTCCTATTCTATATTTGTCAAAGGAGAGAAGCCTGAAAGCCAGAATGGAGTACAATCTGAAAGATAACACATAAATGTATCCACTCTGCTATTTAGACTTTTTGTTTTCAAATGGTGGTATATCACAGGATTAATAAGAGGAGTAATGACCTTACTATATGGTGCACAGCTTGGTGATGAAGCATTTGACTGCAGATCAAGAGGACCCTGGTTCAGTTATGGACACTCCCTTTACAAAGCAAGCAAAATGAACTCACTTATACCTGTTATTAGAACCTGTGTCTATGGTGTGACACAAGTAGTTCTACTGCTACCCAGTCATGCACTGTTTGCTGGTTAGAATCCTGAATGTTTGTTTTCAGATTTTATATGGAAAATGAAAAACTGAAGAAAACATGTAATTGGATGCACTCTCATAATCTATTTGTATGTTACATACATGTCATGTAAATGGCGACAGAGCAGAATTCCATAAGGGGGTATAGCTCAGTGGTAGAGCATTTGACTGCAGATCAAGAGGTCTCCGGTTCAAATCCGGATGCCCCCTGCCTTTTGTATTTTCCTATCATTCCATGAGTGTGATCTAGATGCTCACTTTGTTATGAAAAGATGTGATGGGTCTGGCACAGGAAAGAAAAACTCCTTTACACCCCTCACTTAGAAATGCAATACTTTTCTGTCACAGAAACATCCAAGTCAGCTAACATAGATGGAGAAGGAGCAATTGAAGGAACAGTTCTTACCTCATGTTATAAATAGATAAGCTAGGATGAATAATGTGTCAACAGTTTGGGAAATCAACAGACAGGTGTATATTAGTATATTATGATAAAGCTAAAGCTGCACTCATGGGTAATCATTTTTGTCTTTGGTTTCAACATGGTCAGATTTCCCTTTTGCCCTCTCGATCTTGAGCCTGATAACATGGATTTTGAGAATTAATCACGGGGTTGTGGATCTCAGTTATTTGGCAGAAGATCTGTTTTGCAAAATTTACACCCATTAACCTCAATCAACCGCTCTCACACTGCCAAGTACATCATTGCAAAATACATCAGAGCGCAGATCTGATCGTAAAACCAAAGGCAGAGAGGCTGCTGGTGTGCACAAATTCCTGTCCTTGTGTAAACGCCTTGTGATCATAAGACGGCTTGTAAGTTCTGTGGGGGGGGGTATAGCTCAGTGGTAGAGCATTTGACTGCAGATCAAGAGGTCCCTGGTTCAAATCCAGGTGCCCCCTAATTTATGGAAGAAATGACTATTTATTTGAAAAAGATAATTTGATGGAGTCAGTAGGTTCCTGTATTGATTGACTGACAATGACAATATACAACCGAGATAATCTGTTTAAGATTCAAGCCCTTTATTTGTGAGTGCCTCATCTGATATGGCTTTAAGATTGAGAACAGTTAATACCAATGAGATGAAATGAACTCTGACACTGGATTAGTTGCTGTATAATTTCATTTGAGTCCTATTTAGGCAGCTTGAATTGAGTGGGAAAATGGCAGATTTTGCCGTAGCGACCTAAGTACAAAATGTAAATACACTTGAATGGATATTCCTGAAAAACTGCTTGTCATAAATAGAATCATAAACATGTATTGACTTTATGAAAATATTAAGGATTATAGTATCAAAATATGAACATAGGTGAGCAACAGTGGTGTTCAAAAATAGATAAAAATGACATTTCTATGATAGAAATTAAATAAAACACAGCTTTTATTGGACAAGTAAGCATTTTGCGGCTTCTCTATCATTTACCAGTATGATCCAAACCATTAACGGCTGATGAAGATGCTTAGCACCATATAAAAGCAGCTAAAAACATGACCTAAAACAATTCAATTCAATTTATTCAATTCAATTTATTTATATAGCGCCAAATCACAACAAAAGTTATATCAAGAAACTTTACAAAAAGAGCAGGTCTAGACCGACTCTTCATTATGGAGAGACCCAACAATCCACCATGAGAAAGCACTCGGCGACAGTGGCGACGAAAAACTACTTTTAAAAAAGGCAGAAACGTCGAGCAGATCCGAGATTGAAGGAGGGCGGCCCTCTGCCTTGACCGGTTGGGGTGAGAGAGATAGAGAGAGAGAAAGGTTGGGAGAGAGAGAGAGAGAGAGAGAGAGGCATTGGGAGAGGGAGAGAGGGAAAGGGAGGGGGAGGGTTCCATATATACGAGAGGCTTCCATATGTGAGTTGTGGATTTAGTTTGATTGAAAATGACATAAAATTGGACTGAAATATTAATTCTCTCTGTTTCTGTGTGCTCTCTTTGCAGCGGGTTGCCCTGTCATTTGGTTTTCCTTTTTATGGACATTACCTGAGGCAGGTGACCATAGCAACAGGAGGTACATTTTGATTTTATACCAGATGTTTGTGTGTCCTCTCCTGTATATGTTCAGAGCAGAGAAGTGTCTCACTCAGACTCAAATCTTATATAATTTTTCCATGTGGTCTTTTTGTCAGGGTTCATCTTCACAGGGGACATTACTCACCGTATGCTGACGGCAACACAGTACATCGCCCCTCTAATGGCTAATTTTGATCCCAGCTACTCCAAAGATTCCACTGTGCAATACCTGGATAATGGTACCACCTGATAGTTGATGTCCCTGTCCTTGTTTCTCAGAATGATCATGCATGTGACTCCTCTTTGACATTCCCTGTCTTTAGGTGAGGTGTTTGTGGTCCAGTGGGAGCAGGTGAGACTGTCAGGAAAAGAATCAGAAGGAGCTTTTACATTTCAGGCTGCGCTTTACAAAACAGGAACCATCACGTTCAGCTACCGAGACGTGAGACAGCCTCTGCTCTGTGCACCAGTTCTCTTCCTCTTTTTTTACTGCATGTACAAATCATTTCCTGTTTTGCTTGTTTATTAGATACCTCTGTCATTAGATGAGGTCGGCACCGCTGAACATCCAGTGAAGGTCGGTTTGTCTGATGCCTTCATGGTCATTTCACCTTCTCCTCAATCACCAGGTCAGCAATTACGTTTATGCCTGCCCACTTATGAATTGCACCACCACCAAAAGGCGTAACCAGTCGTCAGAGAAGCTTGCAGAAACCCTCAGATATTTAACCCTGGGATATCTCTAACACAGATGCCCAACAGCAGACAATTTACGAGTACCATCGGGTTGAGATAGACACAACAAAGCTCAGCAGCTACTCTGCTGTTGAGTTCACTCCACTACCTAGTAAGTGATCCTCATCCCTCATCATTGATGGCAAGACATTAAAGTGTTAGTTTCAACTATTCTGCATATTTGCCTGTATCAAAACTCAAGTAAGTCCCCGTGTCTTCTGTTCAGCCTGCCTGCAACATGACAGCTGTGAGTTCTGTCTCTCATTCAACCAAACCTCTGGTTGCAGCTGGTGCAACGTACTCCAGAGGTGAGTGGGACCTAAGGGTTAACCTGATGGTTGATATGAACTCTTATAAATATACATCCTGTTTGTTTTAGGTGTTCAGATGGCATGGATAGACACAGACAAGAATGGCTGGACTATGCCTGTCCAGACGAGGTATTGCTGGCCATCTAAGATAAATATGGGCTTAGTCGCAATTTTTCATAGTCATGCATGTTTTATATTGTGTATGGGCAGAGCAAAAATGCAACCTGTGAGGATTTCTTCAGGAATGACAGCTCCACTGGTTCTTCTATCACACCAGAGATCGAGCATGTGACCTCTTTGACTCCTCTACAGAAAAGCTGTGAAGGAGATGGTGAGGTTTAGTTTTGTGTCAGTGCAATCTACAGAACAGTATAGTATTTTGCTGCTCAATACAAACAGGTTTTCCCATGAAACAAATATGGAAAATGACTGCTTCCTTTCTTCTATCAGATGAGACCAAACATCATATATTGAAGAGTGGCAATGGTAAGTTAATACTTTTAAGAGCCGCTATAGTTAAGCTTTATGAAGGGATATGATATAGGACTTCTTCTTCAATACAGATGTGAAGACAGATACTTCAACCCAGAGTGATGGGTTGGCTAGCACAGGAGCGATAGCCGGTATAGCAGCTGCACTGGTGTTACTTTTGGCTCTGGTACTTGTAGCTCTTTACATCAACTACCATCCTACTGCTGCATCACCACTTTACCTCATCCAGGTGAGTACTGAGTGTGTCCTACACCTGCCCTGTCCTTTAATTATACATGCCCACACCCAATATATACTTTTGTGCTTTAATTACGTGTCCACATCAAACATATTTTTTATGCTTTAATTAAATATGTCCACATCAAACATATCTTTCTGTGCTTGCTTTTTTGTTTTTTTTAGCGACGCAAGAACTACTGGCCTTCCTGGAAGTTTCAGAAGCAACAACCTGGTTACACAGAAGTGGAAGGAGAAGGTCATGAAAAAGACAGCACTGTTGAGACTGGGCCATGTTGAAATGACAAAAGCAAACAAGATATTTGCATTAAACTGTTTTCTACAAACACTGAAGTGTTACACTTAGATTCCAAATCCAGTCTGACTTTTATTTTCAGCTTGATTATTTTTAAGCTGTTCATGAGTCTGGTGCAAAAAGACGAAATTGTTGCAACCGCTGAGTGTGTGATATTGAATGATTTAATTCTAAATGTATATCTCCACTGGAATAAATCTACTCTTTAAACTAATTTGACTGCAATAAAATGTGAAATGCATGTCACAAGGTTGACAACCTTAGGAAAAATGCTGTTTTACATTAAACAACTAAAGTTCTGGGTGTGCATCAGTTTCAGTTCCTTCTCCATTATCCGGTGAGGCTGATTCTTTTAAGTTCCACCCTTTTCATTTGCATGAGAATACACAGTTCCTGGACCGTACTTCAACTTGTTTGGCGCTTAAATGCCAATATCATTTCATGCTGTACGTAAAAGGAGTGAAACTCCACAAAATGTTGGAGACACATGAGGAAAAATCTCATAAGAGAATGTTAATATGCACGTGGGAATACAGGCAGTGCTACTCTTCTGTCGGCAGGTGTCAGCCTCACCAAATTTGGTGTGGATGACCGTGTTGTCGGACGCGCAGTGAACGTGGCAGATGTGTAAAAATGTGATTTGAGATCACTGGATTGGTAAAAGCCCCCCCAAAACCTGCAGCAATAAAGATGACCGCATGAGTTTGCTATGCAAGCACAAATGGGATGAGCTGCACATCTCCAATGAGTCGACCTAGATTTCTTAACAGTTATAGAAACTGAGACGGCACTGCTTCATTTTCAGGCAATACGCGCGTACTTGAGCCCCAGTTTAATATATACAAAGCATATACGGTCTAGTTAATCTGGAATCATTAATCGAATCTTATTTCCAAGTAAAAAAAAAAAAATCCTCCCACACTGTCTCTTCCCTTCCTGCTCGGACACGCGCAGTCGAGGGAGGGAAAGAAAGGGGGGAGCGGGAGCGCGCTTTCCGTGTCTGGTAAGAGGACTGACAGCCAGCTGTGCGGCGGCTACAGGGACAACAACAATCTCCTGGATTTGCCACATACAATCAGATTGGTGTTGGTCTTCTACTGTTCAGAATAGTACAGTATTGCTAGTTGAGGAAGTGAGCACTCGACAGCTACAACCAGCACCATCGTCGGTTTCCGTGCTAACTAGCTAGAAGAGCATTCCTCCAACATGAATCCGTTGTGTGGCAAATGTAATCGAGTCGTTTACCCTACGGAAAAAGTGAATTGTCTGGACAAGGTAAGAACACGAAAATATCATATTACTTCGTTTTATTCTTTTAGAAAATAACGCTAATAATTTTTCCCCCTGTTTTATTCCCGAATTGCACATGTTTCTGCTTTCCTAAAATTGCACCTTTCACATTTTTTTCTGAATGAAATGAGAACCCAGAGGACAGGTATTTCGCTAGCAAAGCAAGCTAACAACTAGCTTGATGTCTGGTGGGAAATAGCCCAACGGCGCGTGCCAGAGACGAAATTACACCTTAATTTGTAGATAATGGCCACTGTTTGGAAACCAGAAATTATATTTCTTTCCTCCAGACAATGATTAGACTCGACTTAGTCCAAACCAGCGCCTCATAGTGCTCCCGACAGCCGAGTCTGGTTTGGGCCTGGCTGGCAACCACTGCTTTGAAAAAAAAACGTTAGCTAAGGTCCTTAACCTTGTCGAAAAACGGGGTAGAAGCATTAACCTTTACAAATACTAAGCGATACATGATATCTGAGTGCCTTTTGAGAATAATATAGTCCCACAGCCCTTTTTGTCTCCACTACTGTTCAAGGCAACGTGGGCTGATTTTGACATGCCTGTGTCCAATTCACTGGCTAATCGAAGACCGGGATGATTAGTTAAGCCACCTTGATTTACTTTTCTTTAAAACGCACTAGTTTAATCTCAGTCAAAGGGGTAATCTCATCAATTTTACCCACAGTTGCCAAACCGAGGTGCCTAATTCACATGGGACTAGCAGTCCGAGTTATCGCTAGTATAGCTCATCTTGTTCCTGTAATGTTTTTTAGGAAATTAAGTTGATCATGTGTTGTTGTTTTTTTTAATGTTGCTGACTCTGACTGTAAACGTAGAATAATATAAAACACACATGTTGCAATCTTAATGTACTAGATAGGTGGGGTCTGCAATGTTGGCATATTACCAGCAATGTTTATGTGTTTTCACCAAAGCAGCGCTTTGGGGCAAGTAGATAATTTGTCTAATGGACGTCTGAATGGCAATCGAAAATCAATCCCTGTCCAGACGTTATCTGTCGGGGTTGACAGAAGGGGAAGGTAGCGAAAGAGCACACAAAGCACATTGTCTAAAGTAACATCAGCTCTTGATCATATGTATTACTGCTCGGCTGCATGGATGTGTTCTACATATATACATATGTGTGTGTGTAAAATAAATAAATAATGTTAGAAGGCCGGTATTGATGAGAACCAAATTGACACAAGTATAGCCTGTCTGTGCTTTTGAATCTGGGCTGAAGAAGAGTGCATTCCAGAAGACAGACACTCCCATGAAACATGCTCTGTCAGAGGCCTGCTGTGGCTTCTCCTTGTTCTGAACCGAGCACAGGGGAGTAGCCTGCTGTCTGTGTTTGCTGCCACTCCGCATCAGCACTCATGCCTTCAGACTTGCTAAAATAACCTTGCTTCTGTGTGGCACACGCATGCACATTGCCCTTCTTGTGAGTTTAAAGCAGCCAATGCTACACTGGCATCAGATTGTGGCTTTTGAAAATTGGCTTTGCTAGCTCAGGTGAAAGCAAGGAAGTCAACGGTTCATCCAATGCTGCATTGTATTCTCAGCCAGGAACGAATACCTTTACCTGACTGTCTCTTCTAATAATATCCCTCTGAAGAAAGGCTGAGCTGCAGAAGCTTGTTTGCCTGTTAGCTGCATTCCAGTATAGCAGGACTGGGCCCAGCAGAGGGAGGGGAGTGGGCAGCCAAACACATGTAAAGACAGGAAGTGAATTTTGGTTGGCACTTGTTTGATAGCTTTACCTTGTTTGGTTTTTCTTTATTGCTTAAATGCTTGTTGATAGGAAGGAGTTTAGAGCTGCTTAATTGGCTCAAAGGGGACCTATTATGCTCATTTCCAGTATTATATTTTAAGTCTCCCACTTTTGAGTAGCTTTGCATAATTCATTGTACAAACATTTCCTTATTTATCGAGAACTAGCTCTTTATGAAGGCCCTCAGTTCATCCTCTGTCTGAAACAAATATTCTTGCTTCTGTGTGGCCCCGAGCCTAAAAGCCCACTTTATTCTAATTGGACAAACTTGCAGAAGCCTGGAGAGGGGCAACACCCAGTGCATTAACTTAGCTTCGGGCACTGAATTTGATGAGCTTCTAGCAGTTGGCTGGAGAGTTTCAAGAAATGCTGTAACGTTGGTGCTAACATGATGGTCGGATTGAGTGTCGGTGTCTGTTACATCGTGGTCGAGGACCGGATGGAAAAAATCCCAAAATCACAGCAGGGTACTCTCCAAAGGATATCTACAACATGGACAAGTTCGGACTCTTTTTTCCGATTGAAGTAAACAAAGACATCGTTTGTGAAAGGTGATGTAGCGGGGGAAAGCAGGCAAAAGATTGTCTGACCATCATAATGTGCCCAAACATGACAGGAGGAAAGAAGAAGCCACCAGTCATTGGTAAGTCGGCCCAAGCTCATTTAAGATGGACTGAGGCGAAGTGGAAAACTGTCCCGTGGTCTGACGAGTCAAAATTTGAAATTCTTTTTGGAAATCATGGGTGCCGCGTCCTCCAGGCTAAAGAGGAGAGGGGCCATCCGGCTTGTTATCAGCACTCACTTCAAAAGCCAGCATCCGTGGTATGGGGCTGCATTAGTGCACATTGCATGGTTAACCTGCACATTTGTGAAGGCACCATTAATGCTGAACCATATAAGGTTTTGGAGCAACATATGCTGCCAAGTAGAAAACATCTTTTTCAGGGAAGGGCTTGCTTATTTCAGCAAGACAATGCCAACCACATTCTGCACATATTACAAAAGCATGGCTCCGTAGTAAAAGAGTCCGGGTGCTAAACTGGCCTGTCTACAGTCTAGACTTGTCACTCTTTGAAAATGTTTGACGCATTATGAAACGAAAAATATGACAAAGGAGACCACGAACCCTTGAGCCGCTGAAATCCTACATCAGGCAAGAATGGGAAAACATTCCGCTTTCAAAATCACAGCACTTGGTCTCCTCAGCTCCCAAACGATTACAGACTGTTGTTAAAAGAAGAGGAGATGCAACACAGTGGCAAACATGACCCTGTCCCAACTTTTTTTTAAACGTGTTGCTGGCATCAAATTCAAACTGAGGATATAATTTTTCCAATAACAATGACATTTTATTTTTGTTTAAAATTTTGAAATGTTGTCTTTGTGCTATTTTCAGTTACATATGTACATACAGTATGCAATTATTTACAAATCATAATATGTATATGTATACTGAATTGCTTCCCTCACCCCTTTTAACTATCGTTCTAATATCTCTCAAAGTAGCTCGAGTTTGAGTTGAATTGCAGCAGATAATACTTGTAACAAGGAAGTACTACAGTAGTTTCTTCAACCAGTGCCTTATATGGAAATGGTGGCAGTATAACAGGTCACATTTATATTACTGTGCAGTCTGTGGAGAAGTGAAATGATTTGTATGTGAGTCACTTTGAGATTAATGGCCGTTTTCAGTAGCACTCGGAAAGTGTGTGTTTTAAATTGAGAGATCTGTGTAGAGTGGTTAAAGCTAAAAGCTCATCTCTCACTGAAACACTCCTCTCTGCTGGAGTATCTTGATGCTTATTATCTCTGTGTTGTCTACATATTGTATGTCTGAATCATTGAGCCTGTTCCTACATGCAGGTGAGGAGATACTGTACAGTTATTATTGAACTGTGACGTACAGTACGTGCCATTATACTGCAGAGTCAACTGGTTACTGTGTCCTAAATCAGTTATTTCAATGAATGAAATATTTCCTATTTTATTTTCTCACGTGTGTGGTCTGACCACTCATTTAATAAGTATGAAGTGCAAACATCACCACTGCCTCTCAAATATGTTGTGGCTCTTGAATATGTCAACATTGTCACAACACTTTTGAAACATGTTTTTATACACAGTATTGTTAAGAGCTGTTTGCTTGTTTCAGTCACAGCTTTCATGCAGTTATACTTCATTTATTTGTATTATTTACCTCACATATTGGCCGCTCTGTCACGTAGCTTCATTTTTCAGTTGCTTCACAATTCCAGGAAATTGCTGGAAAAGGGCGTTAAAGGTCAGAAGAGCACAGTCTTCTGGCTGTTTATTCTTTACTGCATAAAGGAGCTTGCATCATGAACCTCATATTTAGACATGTGAAATCAGATCTACAAATTGGTCATATATTAGAAATTGCTAAAGCTTTTTTCCTGTTCACTGAAGGGCATGCTTACTGTGTATCTTTCAGTATTAAACCAACAATAGTACCTTTACAAATAGTGCTCACGGGTTCTGATTCAGAAAGGTAGGATTTTGTGATGGCCCATTGTGAACACTTTTCCTCCACTTAAAGAGGAATTAGTCTACCGCCTTGCCTTTATTTAGAGACATTATTCTCGGAGCTGATTCATGTTGTCCAAATGCCACAAGAGATTAGGAATCTGTCCAAGCGACCACTAGTCACCTCCCTTCAATGACTCACAGTCAAAAGCACCTGAGGTCTTATCTTCACAGTGTACTAGTACAACTAGTTCTTGCTTTCCAAATATATTACCTTATTAGAATTTTTTACTTTTATTAGTTTCTTGTTGTTCAGTCTCGGGACTCCAGCGGCTGACAACGATTTAGCCTCTGGTGGCAGCAGCAGCCAATTTCGGGGCTTCTTGTTATTTCAAGGATATCCGGTACAAAGACTTCCTCTTCTGTTTGCTCGTCATTTTAGCTAATCTCTATGAACCGACGTCAACGTATGAATGCAAATGATAAATAAAAACTCATAAAACGCTAAATCGTCATCACACGATAGCTGATGGGTTCCAAGACTGCATTTCAGCCACTGCCTCGCGTCGCTTTTGCTCTCTTCACAAACTGTTTACCTGCATGCAACCAAAGCCCGCTCAAACGTGACTGGTCAGTTCTGCTCAAGCTAAAAACGGAAAGCAGAATGTTTTTCGTCACTAAAATCTTGTCTCCTGCCTACAGACTCTGCATTCATGTTCAGGCTGACGAGGCAGAAGTGTGTCACCATTCCACCTATCATCTCTCAGCTTCTCAGCTGTGATTGTTTGCCTGTTTGTTGTCTCATTGCTGGGCTGGCAGGCTGTGTATGTTACTAAGTGCACATCATAGTCTGGAATGGTTTGGAAAGTTTTAAGTGCATACTCTACTCTAACATAGTATGTCTGTTCAAATCACTGTCGGCCTGCTGGCCAGCAGTGAAGCCCTCAACTTGGGTAAAAATTAATGGCATCAGGTTGGCGAATGATTAACCAGCATGCTTTAATGAGTTAACGTTTCCTGTGTTAGCACCAGCCAGATGTGGGCACTTTGTCTGTAGGCATGTACCATCTTAACGCACGACTAATCTTTCACACTCGCACACATACACACAGAGTAAGGTGCTGTAATGGCCTGTTATTTGTGTGTATGACAGAGGTTTTAGATTTATTTAGCCACTATTGGTGCAACATAAATATCAGAGCCATCACAGGATAATTCCCTGGCCTAATCACCCAATAAAAGTCATAAAACAAAGCGGTTTAGTTTGAAATGATTT
Source organism: Chaunax sp. Z400 (assembly GCA_037577475.1). NCBI lineage: Eukaryota > Metazoa > Chordata > Actinopteri > Lophiiformes > Chaunacidae > Chaunax > Chaunax sp. Z400. The sequence continues at coordinate 23,954,293 of CM075197.1, forward strand.
GCTTCTGATTTGATCAAGAGTTATAAAGCATTTCCCAAGGGATGTCCTTCAGTGTTGTAAAGTGCTAAATTACTCTGATTACTTAATTTGGTGATAACCAGTTGAACTGGACAGTGAAAATCCATGGAACTATAGATTGAGCAGGCTTGTTTCCATCCAAAAAATACAATATTATCTGAAATGCTCCCCTAATCAGCATAGAAAATTACCCCAGACAAGTCCTGGTAAATTTGTCTGCTTTAGCGTCGGGACCCAACCAATGTTTGTTTTAAAATCAAATGACAACGATAGTTTGGTAAATGTGTTGCTGTGGTGAGCGGTATCGGCAAAGTGAGAATCTGTTTACATTACATGCTTACATTGATGTCGGAAGTGGTTGACACAACAGCCCCAAAGCATTTTAAACGCCTTTAGCTATTCACTTAATTGTCTGTGGTTTGTATGTGAGAGCATGCTCTGGGTCAGGCTCTGATCGACCTCCCCCCATGAGCGTGCATACATGGTGTCTGAAGTTGTGTCGGCCTCCCAGATAGCTGGAGGGGTTGGTCGGTCCAGGCCTATTTGTATTTGGTTCTCACCAAAAGGGAACTGTGAGCCTGACTGAGCATTTTTTTTTTTTTTTTTTGCTCTTGACTGGAGCCTTGGATCCCCCGTTGACACACATGCATCATGCACTGAGACAAATAACCTACATACAATACTACACACATGTACATACACATACAGGCACGCGTACACATGTGCCCCTTAGCGGCGCTGATGCAGTGAGACAGTGGTTTTTTCTTCTTTTTTTTTATGGGTGTTTTATTTCTAGGGCCCCATGTCTGCAGTGTCCTCATTTTCTAGCTGACTGCCAGATCCTGCCTTGGCACCAGAGAGCCAGCTTTCCTGGAGCTGGACAAGGCTAACCGCTGCTTGGCCCCTCTTACATACACTTGGGATGTTTCTCACCCCCACTTCTCAGTTTTCTCCCTCCTTTCCCTTTGACGTCTATTTGCCTTAATCCTACTATCCTACACCAAATGTATAAGTCTTAGACCTAATATATTCTAACCAGATACTGTACAGTTAGATTGCGTCAAGGTTCAGATAAGATGAGTTGCTGTACATTTTTCAAATGATTGATTATACCCCCCCCCCCTGCAGACTTTTGATTTTATCTGCGAGAAACCAAAACCAGCAAAAATAGAAATGTACTGTACACTGCAGTGGCTAAATGTATACTGAATAAACTTTAGATTCAGTAGGTTGGCCTTTTAATGTATCAGTGATGTTTTTAAATTTTAGTATTCACAAATAGGGACACATGCTGCCCTGACCACCTTCAAATGTGGTCATATCCCAGTGTGTTCTCCAGTCCATTTTAGCACCTGTATTTACAGCTTCTGCATGTTGTCGGTTCACCCACAATGCAGTTTAGTTTGAACCTCTATTCACATGCAAGGGTCATGCTATCCAGGCGTAGGTGGGAGCGTGATGAGGGATATTCTAGCGAAATGTAGGATAGCAGGTTTTTGAAAGGCTTTAACAGAACCAAAGTCAACATTTATTCAGGAAAACAACTGGAGTAACAAAGTCCATGCTGAGCTGATAGTTTAACCTTTCTCCCAACAGCATTCGCTCTTCTCTATTAGGATCACACTGCGTTGGTTTGTCCCTGTTTTACAGTGGTGACAGATTTAAGGGAAATGACCTCAGTCACTGAAGAGTAACACTGGCCTGCTGCTCTACGATTAGATGAACTAGATGGTATGCGTGTAAAGATGGCAGCCATTCCTCTAGTTTCAGCTGCAAATCAGCTGAAACTAGAGGAAATGGAATCTGCCTACACTATGATGCTGTTTGGAGATTTGTCATAGCCCTTCTTGCCAAAACAATGGGGAGGGAGAGTAATGGAAAGAGTAACACAATGTGTCTATCTGCAACTCCCTCATGCCTCAATTGGGTTGTTGCGGTGATAAGGAGTTTACATTCGAAGGCTTGGTCAACACTGTTTGGCTGTAGATCACAGATCCATTACACCGAGCAAGGCTAGATTTCCACTGTTAGCCTTTTCTTTTTTTATGCCTGAGTACAATATTGCTGGCCAACAACTACAAACATCCATGTCAACCACACACATTCACACACTTTCCGGTTGTCATTGCATGCCGCTCTGGGTGGTCTGTTACATTCATACAGAACAGACGACACTGTTCCTAAAGCTAGCCTGAAGCCATATTCTTGTTCAGTGACAGAATCTGATGAAGTCATTGTGTTGTGTGTTTGGTCATGTTTCTATACGTACAGCTGCTATGATTATATCTGCTGTCCATCGTCAGCTTTCAGACACTTAGCAACCTGGTGATTTATTGCCAACTCTTTATCAGTACTGGAACAAATGCCATATTATCAAACTGCACAGAGAGGAAATTTTGAATTATTCTGTCATTAATGGATGCTTCTTATTCTGAGAAGCCATTTAGAATCAAATTTGCATTGTATGTAAATGTGTGAAACACTATAAACATGATTTTGTCTTGTGATATGTATCTGCAGTTTCAGCCTCAGTTTTGAATCATGTTCTCTGCGCTGTTTGTTTGGCAGATTAGTGTTTTGTGTGTGGGCAATTGGTATAGAAAGTGATAAAGAGTGGGAGAAAGAATGAGAGGGATGACAGAGCGCCCTGAGGCCATGTTAATAAGGACTCCTACTTTCATTCCCTCCCATTCTTTCTTTTCTTGGACTCCTCCATGCCTTCCCCTGACGATAGTCGGGAGTCGCCAGATCATTGCTTCACGCTGTATCTCTTGCCCAGCCCTCCCCTTCTTGCTCCCTTCCTCTTGCTCTCTCCGACCGTTTCCTTTCATGTTTCCTACCATCTTCCAGTTAGCTCCAATCCTTCCTCCGTCGATCCCTCTTTGAACCGTCAGGCCACAGATCAACCTAGTGCCGTGAGAGAAAACAAAAGGAGGCGAGAGGGCAGGAGGGCGGGTTTGAAGGGAGAAAGGGTGGTGAAGGAGATAAGAGAAATGGCCTCTCATGAAGCTGGATGAAGGAGCTGCAGAAACATGCAGGCCTGCAGAAATGAGCAGATGGACGGAGCATGAACGAAGACCCTTCTCTTGGACGCCTCTTGTTTGTTTATGCGGAACAAAAAATGATAGAATAACGCTAATAAATTGCGAGCCAACCTTCAGGAAGCAAAAGAGGCGCGACGTATAACCGCATACATATGCATCAAGAAGCCCTCAGTAAAGGCTGAACTCGTCCTGTACTCGGAGGGTATGGAGCTCCCCACCTTCCGTTTTCTCCCCATTTGAAGATGATTTAGGTTTATTTTATTCTTTTTGAGTAAGCTGCTAAGTGCTACTAGCTGCTTTTTTAAGTCTTCAGGTCGTGGGCCGCACACATAATACATCATCAAAAACGTCACGCCCCCGTCCTGCTTTTCCACCTCATGTTTATACAGAGGTCAGATTTGCCGCTGTTTGTACCTCTGTTGTCATGTCAAAGGCCGAACAAAACAGACACCCTATTTATGCCTTCATTGCATTTATACGGAACGGCAGGGGCGAAGAAAAAGGCGCACCAGGCCCACCTTAAACAGGCTGTTTAATAATCAAAAGGTTGCTTTCAGACAAAAGCACAGTCTCTGCTGCAGCTACTGAAAACAGCCTCTATTGTTGCATACATAGACATAGACATAAACTGAATGCACACATCTGAACTCTCAGTATTAACAAAGGTGTGAAAATTCATTAGATGATGAAAACGCAGATGTAAACTTGTGAATCACAAACTTAACAGCTCTTTGTCATCACTCAGTCTAGCTCAGCTAGCTCTATCCATACATAGTTACCATACAATTGGTATCAAAAGAGGATGCTGGCTTGGCTGAAACTGTTCGGTGCCAGAAAAGTAGTGTTTCGACATTGCTTCACTTTTTTCACACAATGCTAACAGTGGCAATTCTTTCTGTCCCTGTGAAACCTCGAAGGAATCAAATGCAGTTCTGGTTTTACTCATTCCATTAGCTTTCCTGTGCCAGTTAGTCGCATGAGTGTTTTGCACATGTGTATCTGTGTGTTAGCCTCTCCTTTTGGATCCAGAGAGAGGTGCAACAAATGTTTCACATATCACCCTCCTCATCATTTTGTGTCTCTCTGTTTCTGACAGTACTGGCATAAAGGATGCTTCAGCTGCGAAGTCTGCAATATGACCTTAAACATGAAGAATTACAAAGGCTTTGAAAGGAGACCATACTGCACTTCGTAAGTTGTCCCCAAGTCATCATATTTATGTTTGTTGTTATGTTCAACTGGCTCTGCCTGCATCCCAAAGACACTGACAGCAGTGTTAAATCTCTCCACAGCCAGATATCGGACTCTCTAAATGTGTTTCTCTATTCATGTTGCAACCCAACTACGGCCCCTTTCTCCCCCCTCTGCTGTTTATCAGTGACTAGTCCAGCTCCTCCCTCAGAGAAAAGGCCTATTTGGTGTGGGAAAGTGCCTGTGACCCCCCCCCTCCTTCTCAGTGGCTAAAGGGAGGGAGGGGGGGCATGTATCAACAAAGGAAATTCCTAAAGTTCCTCTACAGTGACACAGGCGGATACTCTGAAAGCTAGCATGTCCACTCATGCTTTACCACATACTCACACACTTACAGCCCACCAGGAATCCATGGAACCCCCTTCTACCATTACTTAAAATGATTTTCTCCTCCTCGCTCTCTGTGTCTGTGTCTGTGTGTGTGTGTGTGTGTGTGTGTGTGTGTTTGTGTTCAAGAGTTGGAGGGTGAGTGTGTGTTCTGAGAGGGAAAGCAAAGAGAAGGAGTTGCTTCATGTTCTGACAAGCTGCTTTGCATTTTTCCTGAACTGCCCTTTTTAATTACCAGAGAAATAAATAAACGTGTCATGCTAGCATTGTCAATTCTCAACCCTAGTGGAAAATCTGTCATAGGTAAACGCTACCTTGTGGTCAGCGGTCTATAGAATTTGGCTTCCTTTATTACTAATATCATAAAACCGTACTTGTTCTCCCCTTTGCACACAAGGGAAAGGTGTTTTTTTTTTTTTTTTTTAGAGAGGAAGATTTTTTTTTCTGGTCCATATGTCTGGATCTAGATCTGATATTTGCTCTGTGATGCTAAAGGTGCTGTCAGAACGAATGCAAAGCAAAGTGTTAGGCCTCCATACTGGCCACAGCTGTGGCTGGAGTTTATTTTTCAGGTTGTCTGTCCAATTCTTGTCAACACAATAACTCTGGAAGGCCTTGGGAGGATTTCTTCACATTTGGCACAAATGTCCACTTTGACTCAACATTTAACTGATTAGAATGTGCAGTCAAAAGTCAAGGTCACTGTGACCCCGGTTTCCGTCCCATTCTCATGAATTTTGATATCTCAGCAACCACGTCCACTCAAGGAAGAACTGATTACTCTCTAAATGCAGACCTCCTGCATCTGGCAAAAAATGCCAGAAAGAATAACAAAAAAAATATGATTAGGTTATATGATTATAGCAAATGTGCAGCATAGCTCAACCTGTGATTGCACAGGTCAAATTGGCCAAAATAAAGACAAAGACAAAGACCTATTCGCAGGCCTAATTCTAAGCATATATAAGATGATATAATATAGTAATTTTGAGTATCATTGCTATTAATAGAACAAAGTTAAAAACATATACAGTACCAGTCAAAAGTTTGGACACAGTTTCCCATCCACTTCAATGGGAAACTGTGTCCAAAGTTTTGACGGGTACTGTATATCATAAAATCAGTTTAATAAATTCAATGCCCTCACTGTGACCCTCTCTCTTCATCCAGTCTTTCACATCTATATCAAGGCACTAACCACCTTCAGCAGGTGTCATTTCACCATCACCTTTGTTTCCACACCCCAAAAATGGCCTTTTCTTTTCCCTTTCTTGCCTTCGACGTTCCCTCCACTCCCCGTTCCAGCAGGGGCTAGGCCCTTCAGAAGCTGTTTATTATGCCTCTTTCCGTTTGTTTAAAACAAGCCTTGTTTGAGTAAACATCATCAGAGGAAGAGCCTCCCACTTCAAGAGAGTAATGCAGCCTACGTTCTCTGTTATTATTTTTTGGGGATAACTGCTTTATCATTACTGCTCTATATTTGTCCTTAGTAATTGATATAGGCGTTGTTTGTTTTTTTACTTTATCCCCACCCACCTTTTCCCTGAGAATCCCATCCCTGATTAGATGATAGAGTCACAGGAGGAATTAGGACGGCAGATAAATGGATGGAAAATTCCTCATTTCCCCTGGGAACTGCTGGAGCTTTTGCGTCCATGTGTCTGTCACATTTCATTTCCACAACATAACTCCAAAACTGTTTAATATTATTTCATGATATTTATACACACAAGTACGGAAGTGGAGCGTTGACTTTTGTCATTCTTATTTTCCCGTTTCCATGGTTAAAAGTTGGACTTATTCTGGTGATTGTTTTGTTTCCGTACCAGATCTCAGATGCTTTTCAATATTTTTTCAATAGTACTTAAGTGTTGTAATTTGCTATTTAGAAATTGTTTTAGTTTGTTTTGTTTTTTTCATTTTCATGGTCAGAAACAAAACGTTTATGTGCACATCTCCCATGTACTGGAGAGGTGTCTTTTGATATTTGGGGAATTTTAAGCATGCATACATTTGAAAATGTAACTTTTACTCAGCTATACAATTAACAAGAATTGCAATTAACAGGTACAACTTAAATAACTTCTTTCTAGCTGTCTTTCTTCTGTGAAATCTCCCCCCCCGTGGTAGGGGATCTGGAGCATTTCATACTTGTTAAAGATTGTCACAGATATCTTAATGTTATCGTGTACAATGGCTGCCAGTTTTCTCCCATTTAACAGAATCTTGAATCATGGTTTGAGGTCATTTGAGGTCGTTTGTTCGTACATTGTTAAAAATAAGCCAAGAATAAAAACCACTTTGAGAGTTTGGCAGGACACTGCTCATTGTTTCCTGGTTTGATATGCGTGTTGCTTTCTGTATCAGACCGGGAAAGGGCTTGTGGAACCTGACCAACAGGGAGGCCTAGTCAGTAAAATACCAAATGAACTGTGATATATGGGCTTAATCATATCATGTATAATTCTGCCTTTGTCAACTGCTCTACTGTGTGTTTTGATGAGATTTCTATCCAGATTTAGCAATTTCCTGCTCCTCGGTCAGTCATTGAACTTGCTGTGATGGATGATATGTACTATATGTAGATTAAATGTTCCTGCTGAATGATGCATTACAACCTTTCCAGGTCTTACAGGGTCAAGCCGGCCACAACATCTCCTGGTTCCACTATGCAAACAGGTCTCTCCTCCTGCACAGTAGGCAGTGTGTGTGTTTGTGTGTGATTACACGTGTGGCCCCAGCTGTACCTCCTCTACATTTTGATCACGCCCTCTTCACAGGACTAACTGAGTTGTGCATGTGTCACCCACTCCCGTCTGCGACTTATTACCTTGTTGTACAGCGTGACAAATAGATGTGTGTTTCTGTGACTCACTTCATAGCCTCCAACAGGCACACAAAAAAAAAGAAAAACACGAGCATGGTTGCGCACACAGATACACATTATAACATCCCACTGAGTCACTAAGCTGTCTTGTGAGTTTATACAGCAATTACCTGACTCTTAAGTGCAAGAACAGTTTCTAAAGACACATTGAAGATGCAGGAATGTTGTTAACGCAAATGCTCGTTGTGGGGGTTGTGGCTCAAAACACACTTCCTCTGCTTCAGACAAGCATGGCCTTTGAGGCACAGTGATGCTCTGAGAAGAAGTGTGTTCCACCACAAAGCAGACACACCCAAGTCTAGAGAAAAAGTAACATATATTATTAGTTTCCTAGCTTTGATCAAGGGATATTCCACAAAAAAAGCAAGAGATACACTGCTGTAAAAAAACAAAACAAAGTTAGCTTGTTCACAGCCTGCCTGGCGTTAGCTGCTAACGGCAAACCACTACGTCTGAATGCGACCCATAGCTTCTGTTTCAGGATAATTAGTGCCGACAGTTGTTTTAAAACTCGTTGTGGGCGGGCACAGACCTGCATATGCATGCAAACGGGGATCAGATGCTTGTTTTATATCACAGAGCTACAAAGTTGAAAGTGGCTCATACCTTTTTTGAACAGTACCTTACATAAGATACGATAACCCAAAACGCTTTTGTTGAAGTCTTTTCACATCCCATAATCACATCAGGACAAACGATAATTCAGTTTGTTTGCCATGTCGTGAAGGAAATGGTAAACATATTGCCTAAATGGGTTACCCAGAGGCACGGGTAGCAGTCGAAGAATTTTGAGGTCACCCAGCACCCCGAGGCAGTATGGGAACTGCAGTCCATATGAGCAGTTAGATAATTCTCTCTTTCTGGATTCAAGCCATATATTATTGCCCCATTAAGGTTCGCGCTGAACTGGCAGGCAAAATAAACCGTGGTCATGAAAGGAACATGGACACAGAAGCCTCCGGGTTTTTACACCGACTTAGACGTTGCATGCCCAAACCTTTGTCAGCCAGTCAGTAAGGAAGCGAGTGTTGAATGGCTTTGGAATGATGCTCAGTGTGCCACATTTCTGCGTGTTTATGTTCACTTGTGTATATTAATGTTTGTAATGTTTCATGCAGAGCGTTTTCTCCTGAGCAGTGGGAGATCGGGTGCTAATGGTTCTGCGTCTGTCAAGAAAATTCCCGGAAACCCTCGCACCCTGCTGAAAGGGGGGCTACCCATGACTTCATTCACACTCACCCTCTGTCTCTTTGTCCCTGCTGCTGTGTGTGTTGTGTGGTGTTTCTCTTCCTGTTATCCCCCATAGGGCTGTGTGTGTGTGTATGTGTTTAGAAGAGAGTGTGCCTGTGTTTTGTAAGCTTTTTCCACACCTGTTATGGCTCACCTCAGAAACTCTGCAACCTTGAGGCTGTCATCCCCCCCACACACACACAGCCGCTGCCTGCACTTCCTCTTTTTCAGGCTACCTTGGCTCCCACTGACAGAGCATTGTGTGTTACACTGACATGCATTTTGTCTACAGGGGCTCCTAAGGCAACCTCAGGACCACCTTGAATTACAATTACCCCCATTGTGGGGCCACTGACTGCACACTGCTTGAATCATGCCATTTATTTCTCTTAGAGTCTAGGATTGAGCGTCACAGTGGGAGTCTTGAGTGAGAGCTGGCATCTGCCTGTGTGTGTTTGTTGTGTACTGACATTATTTGCTGTTTTGTGGGTTTATTTTACAGACACTACCCAAAAATGTCAGCTACACCGGTGGCTGACACTCCTGAGAACATCCGCCTCAAACGCCAGACCAAGATGCAGAGCACGGTAACTCTTTGTGTCTGTAGCTGCTCATAGCATTCATGGCTAAACCAGACTCTACTGTGAAACACACAAAAACGCAGTTTGATCACATTTTGGCATTGTGCCAGAAAGGAGGCAATAAAACGACATGTTTAAATTGAAAAGCTTGACATGAGGTAAACGTTAGTCTCGGAGTAAATGCTTTCACAAAGCCAACCTTCAGACAACATAAGCAGTCTAATTCAGATGGAGTTTCAACAATCAAGATAACTGCATGCTCAAAGCTTTAAGATGGATCTGAGAAGTGAAGCATGAAATTGATCACAAAGGACAAAGTCACAGACTTAAAGTAAGGGCTGGGAGTTCCATGGTCCTGTAATAATATGATAGAGTGTTATGGGGACAAACAAGAGGCAAAAGTTAGCACAAAAAAGAAAAATTGTCTGACTAGAAAAATCATCTTTTCGTTGTATCCAATAGAAATACACTGGAATAGTAGCATCCTTAAGTTATATTATAAAGTAATGCAGTTTGCAAGATTCTTATAGTGCCTTGCTTAAATCTGTTTTGCAACACTTTCCATTTCCTTTTATCGCCATTATTATTGCCACTTGTTACATAAGAAGGCGTTGCAGCATAGATGCCCTTTAACACCAGTTATTATAAGAACATTTATATTGTTAGTTAAAATGAGCTGGCAGACGTCTGCTCGAAAAAGCTCTGCATTTGAGTCCAGTATTCTGATCCTGACAAAGTGTGACTTTTGGCTCAGCCTGAAAATTAGCCCAATAAGAACAAGGTTAGTGTGTTGGGGGAGAAAAAAGTTTTCTGTGGTAACTAAGCTTTACCACATTTGAAAACGTTACAGAATTTCATCATCATATATACAAGTGGGTGTATATGATGTTAGTCCATCACGCTTGTCTTGTGATTGGTGGGTAAATTTTAAGGTGGGGTTTATTTGTTTTCTTTTTCTTCGTTTTTACATGTCTTCACATCTATGGTAGGACTCACCCAAAAAATAAGTCACATATACAGCCCTCATGATTCTCACTGCTCCTATCATGGTGTTAATCTGTCAGGTTGTCATTTGTATGTTTTATTATGATGGTTTTGAACTGGATGTTTTTAGCCTTTTGTGCTGACTTTGCCATCCAGTGTTTACTGTGGCCCAGCATTGATAAGCTGTTCCTTTGTCAGCATGTTTGTTTCTGCACATTGTTTTTGAAGTGCCACTCAAGTGTATTGACCATAGATCCTTTTACTTTGAATAGTACCCAGTCTCATTTGTCACAGCAGGAGACCACACTAAAGCTGTTCTTGCAGGACTGAAATTAAAAGACCCAAATATATTCTAAGATTAAAAAAACTAAAAAAACTCATCAGACTAAAATATCCATCTGAAGTGGGTCATGTCTTATGCCTTAATGAGGATTGCGCTGATAGAGAGTCGTAGAGATATGTACCCGCCAACAAAAGTTTAACAATGTTTTCTCACATTGGCTAAGAAATCACAGATAAAGTGACTTTAAATGTTATTATTATTTATGGTGCAACTAGTCGCTGACAGGCAAGTTAATCATGTGAGGTTTCTTTTCTAATTCATGCCCATCATCTGGAGCATGGCCCTTAGTATTCTAGGAAGTTGTCTATCAATGTGATCACTAAAGTAGCTCCATAAAATCTCATTGGAAACTACTTGGCAAATCTTAATGCAAAATTAACCAAAAATGAAAGTTTTTGCACAGTTTAATAGAAAAGCACCTTCCTAATTAATCCAATTCATCACAACAACAAAAAAGTCTGCAAGATCCTGGATGGACTGATCATTTGGGACAGTGGTCGGTGAAAGGGAATAGGGATTGATCTATAGGATGGATGGGAGCGGATTCTCAGCATGTTGGAAAGCAGAGTAGAGGCAGGGCTTATCAAAAGCGTGTCAAGTCTTATCCCTAGTGTCGGTGTCAAACAACACAGATGAGATCTGGGTTTTTTTGTATGTGAGATGGGGTTTTGTGGGGTGGGGGTAGTGTTCATATGGGGATGAGGATAACGCTGAGATGGAGAGACAGATGGTGTTTTTCTACATGGGTTGTACATTCTCACAGACACCCCCCACAAACAACCATGCTATACTAGTGGTTTATCATGGTCACCAGCTTTAGGATGTGATATACACTGAAGATGTTTTCGTATGCTGGTGGTGGATTTGTATTATGACAATAAAAGACTATTATGGTCTTCATTTCTCTTCTCTGTGGCTTTTTTGTGAGCACAGTGGATACAAAACTTTGATTTCAGAGAGCCCTCAGTGGAGCTCATACCTCCACCAAGGCCTAACGGCACACTTTAATTAAATATAACCCAAAACCAAATTATTAACCTAACCTACAAGTTGCATGAAAACCATGTACAACTATAGCATATTTGAACCTGAAGTGTAATTTTAAGATGCAACCCTAGCTTTTACCAATGTCATTTGTCAAAGAGATTCTAACAAATACATTAAAAAAAATAGAATAGAATGCATTTGACTCACAGGTGTGCAGTTAATGGTGATATATGTAGATGATACGAAATAAGCCTCTTGCACTGGGATGCTTGTGTGCTCTTCATCTGATCTCTTTGTGAGTGTGTTCATGTTGGTGTGAGGAAGTTGAAGGTGTTTGTTGATAAGCGTGACCATCTAACCCCTCACCGCCATCGGTGCTGCGTTGCTACGGGAACCCTATTGCTATGGTAGCAGGGTAGAGGTTTGTCACACCTCATTACAAGACTTTGTAGGGGGAAACAAGACTGAGAGAGAGCGAATTGGGGAGGAGGAGAGGGAGAGAGCAATGAGGCACACATGAGCGAGGAAAAAAGGAAAGAGACAGGAAAGCACTGACACACACACAGAGAGAGAGAGGGAGGAGTGCAGTTTGAAAGAGGAAGAGATAAAAGTAAAATCCCCAGAGGAAGCAAAGCCAGAGGAATGCAAATAGAAGCAGAGAGAGATTATAATGAGGAAAAGCTGCAGCTCTATGATTCGCCTTTGCTGCCGTTGAGGCTGTAAAATATGAATGAATGAAAAGGGAGCACAGGGAGAGGAGAATGTGGGTGGGGAAAGAAAGCAGAGGCATGATTGGAGGAGAGGAAGCTTGTTGCATAGACCCATAAAGACAAAGGAGAACGGCTGAGAAATAAAAGTAGAGGAGGATCATACGCAGACTGATGGGAGCAGAGCGAGAATGAAGGACAAAGATGTTTCGAGGCCACATTAATCTTCTCCATGACTTATCTTTGTGCACAGGCCTGAAAGCCTTGTATAATTAAACATGTAATGAGAATCAGCCTTAGTTTTCACCCAGTTATGAGGGTTATGGCAGATATGGATACATCACACTGCATCTCACACAGACAGTATCTCTGAGTCATAAACATGTCATGTTATCACAAGGCATCAGGAGATGAGAGGAGCATTGGTCAGCAGTCTGTTTAGCAGCGTCAGATGCTATGTGGACATGGAGGGAGACCACAGAGGCATGGAGCTTTGTTTTCTGGTAGTGCAGGAAATTGGTGCAATCACCATGGAGGAAGGAATAAAGGGTGGTGGTTGGTGTTGGGAGGTGGAACTCAGTGATTTGTCATTGTTGAAATGTCACAGCTTGCACTGAGGAGATCGGAGGGAGACGAGCATGAATGTGCCACTTCGCTATAAAAAAAAAAAATAAAACCTATACCTGAGTTCCTGTTTCAGGTTTGTAAAATACTGCTGGTGGTTGTGGGTTTGAATACTCGAGATCAGCCACAGGGCAGCTGTAAGGGAGAGCATCACACATTTCTGATATTCATCAGGCACTGCAAGGGCTGGACATTTCCTCCTCTGCCCTTAAGAGTCGGGATAGAGTGGGAAGGGTGGAAAACGCACATAAAGTCAGACACACACACGGACTGTTTGTCTACTACCTCTCATTATGACCATATATGGTTGCTGCCACGTCTTGTATGTAAGGCCTCCCCTCCCCAGCAAACAGGAAGTGACCGCTGCCACAAAAGACTGAGCTCTAAATATATATATATCTAAGACTGAGCAATATATATATATATATATATCCTGACTTTGCTTGCCCTCAGAACCCACACCCACATAGTTCATGCATTGAATGAAAACGTTTATTTGAACTGCAGATCTGAAAGCTCTCTACTTCACAAAGTAGGTGTGAAATAGGTAGGCGGGTAGTTTGATCCACTCAATACAATGAAAAGGTGATAAAATAATCATAGTAACACATGTATCATTTAACTGAAATTCAATATAAAATGCTCTTTTTCACTAGAGGTGGCATTTCAGCATTTTCATGTTAGTTTATCTATTCGTGTCTAGCAACAATAAAGTCAAGCAATAACGTAAACTGTACTGTTTTCCTTGTGCTATAAAAATAATTTACTAGGCCAAATAAAAGTCTCTATTTAGCCAAATTAAACCTCAGGACTGATCCATTTCCAAAAACAATTGGCACCACTGATACCATAAGTGAAGAGCATTACATTAGTTCTTTTAATGAAATAATTTAATGCTCTAACAAGCAGAAAAACCTGATTCCCCCCCCCCTTTAATCCACATATGTTAAAAGAATCTAGGTTAGAGTCTATAAATACTCATTTACTCTGTGTTTGTTGGGAGATTCCTCGTTGACTCACAACACATGAAACTGTTGCTCTTGCTGCCTTTTTTCATTTTCAATTCATCTCGGCCTGATTGTAGCACCTTATTTGCCCAGCGTGTTGCAGTGTTTTTGTTTCTGACATGATCGTGTTTGCACTGCAGGTTTTCTACAAGGATGATTTTGAGAAGAGTAAAGGGAGAGGTTTCAGCCAGGTCGCAGACACGCCAGAGTACCAGAGAATTAAGAAAACGCAGGAACAAGTCAGCAATGTAAGTGTCAACAACACCGTCGCCAAGACGACCATCCCTCACTCCACCCAGTTATTCACTTATTTTCTAAATGTTTGTCTAATGCTCCAGGACATGACCTGTTTGAGGATTTGTTTCTGTGGTGATTAAGTCATGCTTAGCTTAGCTCTTTTCTACCTTTATTTCACTTCCTGGAAGCAGTTTCTTCATCGCAGGCCTCAGAGCTTCACCAGGTCAAGATCTCAAATTTTATTTTTTTCGTCGTGTTCTCCAAGTATCTCTCGTCCTTCCACTCAGTCACTGACATCAGTAACTATCAGATGTACTGTGCTCACATTGTTCTTCATTTATTGTCACCCTCCCTGAGCTCTACATACTGATTTGCCATTTTTCTGTAAATACAGAGCAGCAATGTAAAAATGCAGCATTTACCCTGTGTCCCCAGACCTCTTAAGTCATCCATAAAAGCCTTTTTTTTTTTTTTTTTTTATTTCCACATGAAACACACTTGCAGAGAAAACGTGCATCTTTTCTCATAGCTAGCTCTGCGCTGGCCTTGCTAATGGTATAATTAGAGTGGAGGATGATTGGAAAGTACTGCCTTCACATGGTGAAAGATCTTACATGTTTGAGGTTAAGCAGCTTTGAAAGACAGGGAAAGATGAACGTGTGTTGATTGCATTTAAGGGTGTACACAGACACAGACACACACACACAAGCCACAAGTTAGCAAGTGCATTATGGTAGGGTGGATTTGGGTGCATCATGAGTTTTTAGTCTGACTTGATAAACAAGACATCTTGTAATCATTATTCACACCTTATCACGAGAACAACCCCAGATTAATGCTCCATCCTCCCCCTTTTTTTTCGCTCTCTTCTCTGGACACTAAGAAACAGACCAGTTTACTCCAGAATGTCAGCGACGTGAAGCCTTTCCTTTCCTTTCTCCTTGTCTAGACCTGTCCTGACTTTCCAATCTAACCTTTTTTTGCTCTGTAATGACTTTTCACTCTCGGTCCACTTTCTTCTCTTTCCCGTAACCTTCCTCATGTCGAGCAGCAAAGATTGAGAAATGGTGAGGAGGGTTAGTTCAGCAGCAGTCAGGGCCACTTCCTGTAATAAACCCCCCTCTCTCACACACACACACACACAAGCCTCTGTTGGACCCGCTCCTTCAAAACAAACCGAAATTAGCTCCCTCACACACTCTCACTTAACATATTGCACTTGAGAACACTCACTGTGTTCTCTCAGTCACTTCCCTCACTGTCCTTGCACAAGAGCCCTGTCATCTCATGCAGTCTGTGAATACACTCCTCGCTAAAGCTGCTGCACAGTGGGCTCTTTGAGCCTGGGTATAAACAGACAGAATCAGGGTTGTAAATCATGACTGAGGCACTGAGTCAGTCTGTTATCAGCCTGCTAATAAGGGCGGGCAGGTTATTTGTTGCAGTCATAGAGCAGGCACCAATTTTCTATGTCATCACTGTGGCCCTGTTTCATGTTGTAACACTGAATGTTGCCTTTGTTTCAGTGGCTGCAGATGTTGGAGGTTGATCACAACCTCTTTTGAACCTGAAATTGTAGTACAGGTGCTTCTTTGTGCCCTAAGAAAAATGTTCAGTTGAACTCAAGAGCGAAGAATTCTAAACTATTTAAGTTACATCCTAGGGTGCTTAGTCATATGATCGCCTCCTCCTCCTGCTCTGTGTTTCCTCCTCTCTCTATCCGCCTCATTTTCACCCCAAGCGTCGAAGCTTCTATTTTCTTCCCCTTTTTCACTTCACCTGTTCTTCCTGATGTGTCAGCAACGGTTGCTATGCAACTCTGAGCTCACACAACTTCTGGCCGCCGAGATGCCGTTTCCTCTCACCGTCACTTTGCTTCCTGAGACTTTTCTACACGTAGCGCGCCCCACCTATCACCGCAAACCTAGGGCTGCTGGAGAGCTAGTGGGAGACCCCTAGTGGAAAGTGAAATGAACTGCTCAGTGTGACAGCTTACAGGAAAGAAAGCCGCACCACTGTATTTCAAGCTCTTATGTGTCGGTGTATGCACTCCTATGACCTTATGCTATGTTTGATTGTCTCTTGCAGATTAGGTACCATGAGGAGCATGACAGGAAGAGGACAGGAGGAGAGGCTCATAATCAGCCGAGCAACCCCAGCCAAAGTATTCATTCTAACACGCAAGCACACTTGTCAACTTAGATCTAACTTATTGAATATATATATATATATATATATATATATATATATATATATACACTGTATATGTATCTTTATTTGTAGATGAAGCAGCAGCATTAGTAAAAGCAGAGGAAAAACACAAGGTTAAAAAGAGTCTAGTTTATAGGCATCTGCTGAAATTGCACAAACGTTCTTTTAACATCAAAGAGTCACTTCAACCAAATCCTCTAAAACATAATAAAGGAAACCTGAATAAAAACAAAAACTAGTTGTATGGTTAAATGCCATCAAGGGTACGATTTGAATGAACTTCAACCTTTCAATTCTCTGAGAGAAGTACGTCCTGTTTCCACAGTTTTCTTTAATCTTCTTAGCTTGTCTGTGCCTGGCTCCACCGCTGCAACAGGCTGAATCAGGTCACCAAGCTGGGTGTTGCCTCCTCACACCATTCAGGAGCTTGGTTGTAACTTGTTCACTGCCCTCCTCCATTCAACTATATAGCTGAAGCGCTAGGACGTCGGTGTAAAAGTGACAGTTCTCGAATGGCAAGTGTAGCTTCTGTTAATACTCATGCCTGATTTCCACATGTAAACAGAGTGCAATTGTTCAGTAGGTTGTGTAACAGGGAACTGAGTCAGCCATTGGTTGCATGCCTTGGCTTGCAGTTTTTTTAAACTCCTCACTCTGGAAGAGTTCATACAGGGAGTAAATACACTTGGCATTAACGTGCATTTGCTGTATGCTTTGAGATCTGAATTGTCCTCTCAAAGCAACTGCAGAGTTAAAGCCACTGAATTTCTCATTCAATCTACCGGTGAATCTGGTTTCTGAGTAACAGAAGGAAATATGTTGGTAGCTTGTACTTTACTCTCTGCTCTCTCTTTGTCTCACCAGCAGCTTTCCAGCAACCTGCAGCCTCTCAGAACTACCACTATGAGCCCACTCCTGAACCAGTGCGTCCGGCGGCCGCCGCCCCCCCTGCCAGTGCCGGGGTGAGTAGGCTCGTCACAACTATAACCTAATTTCCTTATTGTGCTTATTTGAGGTAAACAATTATTTTGAATGTGCTAGAATGGCTTCCGTTCATTTGAATAAAAATGGCTGGATGAATCAGAAATGATATTTCTTCATCCTTTTCCGTTGCTTGATGCTTGACTGGTGCTCATTAATGACTCCATATAGTTGTGCCTATTCTGTGAGTGGAGATTTAAATTAGCCTGTGACGCTACTGTCTGTCCATCTGTTTTGATGTGAACGTCATTAGTCATTTAGCACTGAAGCCAAACACCACAGGATCACTGTGAGTACACTCTGGTTTTAAGCCAAATGAAAATGGAGAGCCCAGTAGCTTGGAGGAGGTGATTTGTGTATTCACCCCCACCACCACCACATTCACTGAACTGGGACAAACGGCTGCAGCCGCTATCGGCTGTTTCTGAAGCTTTCAGATGAGTCGAAATATAAACATGACGGTGCCAATAAATGGCTCTTCTTCATGAGGTGTGTTTGTATTATTCAACTGATCGCATATTGATGAGATGAAATGAACTGAAGAACACATACTAATCATTAATCGCAATTATTTGTATTAACAATTAAATATCGGCTACAGTTTCATGATCGTGACAGTACTAGGGGTGGGTTTGTAATTATGGTACAACGTATGCATGTCAGCGTTGGAATTTTCCCTGATTAAAAGGTCATCCAGAGACATTTTAGCTCCATATTAATTTAGTAGAAGGTGCGTGTGAGTAATGCATCAAAAAAAAACAGGTCCTACACAGAAGATTTCTGCTGCAGCTCCTTTCTAGCAGGCCACACCTGTGTCTGCTATCATCAGCAACTAACTTAACTATTTGTCGTTATCCACAGAAGCGGTACAGGGCAGTGTACGACTACACCGCTGCTGACGAGGATGAGGTGTCCTTCGTAGACGGGGATGTGATTGTAGACGTGCAGCAGATCGACGAGGGCTGGATGTATGGCCGCGTGGAGCGTACTAACCAGCAGGGCATGCTGCCCGCCAACTACGTGGAGCCCATCTGAGTGAGAGGGAAAGAAAAAAAGAGGGAGAGACAAAGGAGGAGGTAGAGAAAGGGAGGGATAGAAGGAAAGCAAAATCCCAGTGCCATCTCATCTTAACGCCGCTTTCTCTTGATTTTACTCTTGTTCCCTAACCTGTCCTGTGAGACCCTGAACCCATGCCATCTCCATCCCAGCTCTGCTCTCGCTGTTTAGCCCCACCACAGACACCTTCTATCTATCTATCTATCTGCCTGTCTCACTGTCTGTGCTGATGTCTGTCTCTCTTTGGATGTTTGTCATCCTCTATTTCTTTTCCTAATCCTGGCTCCACTTTCATTGCCGTCACAAGTGGAACTCAAAAGTCTCTCGCGGTTCATCTCAGTATGTCAGGGGTCACGGTGTGTCACACAGCTCCATCCTAGCTGTAGCACTTAGCAATCCTGACACGACATCATGCAAAAACAAAGAAGAAGAAAAAAATGTTTAAAATCCCTTTTCCCACACAAGTCAGTCAACACAACAACAGATGTTATACTGTGGAGAATTTTGGAGTGTGGGAGGGTGTGGAATTTTCATAGTCTTGTTAGGTTGTTTTTTTCTTTCTTTCTTTTTTTTCTTTAATTTTGCAGCGTGATCTTGGCCAGACTGGAAACACAGTGTAGAATCTCAAGTCTTACCAGAACTAAGCTTGAATGTTTTTGACTTTTGTACAATCCTCTAACCTCTAATCCTATTGCTGTTGCACCAATTAGCGAGTTATCAGTTTTAAGGGAGAGGTTTTCCTTACAGCTATACATGGAAACACACAGCTCACAATTGTGTGCACAAGAAGACACCCTCATGTTTAGCTTTGCATTGTGGGTATCGTTCTGAAACTGGAATCATAGCCTAACTGGAGAGCAAATCATAGCCTAACTGGAGAGCACCTCCTGCCGTCGCCTTTCTCAGGCGGTTCAAATACAGAAGGGATCAGGGACAAGTTAGGGGACATCATCAGTCCATCTCTTGCCGCCACATTGAATGCATAACCTCAGTCGGTTTGCACCATTATTCCTGTTCTTTTGCAGTCTGAATGCCTTCAGTCCTGAGGAACCACAAAGTTGTGTTGATCAAGGTTTAACTGTTTGGAGGAAGGAGATAGGAACAGATAAAAGTCCATCAAAGTAAACAGATGTATAAAGAAGGCCAAGCACAACTCTATATTGTGAATCTTTTATTTTTCATCTTTTGCGAGTGAACATTCCAGTTTTTGTTTGTTTGTTTTTTTTCCATTTAATGTGACAGATGTCGAACCCTTTGCTGTGGTAAATGTCATTTTTCTCATGCTGTTCTTCCTTTGCCTTTTCTCGATATTGTACAATGCTTATTTTCAAAAACAAAACAACAACTATACTAAATAAACAAACAGACGAAATCAATTTACGAACCGAGGCAGAAGAGGTTACACGACTTGTGCAGTCGCAGTATTAGATCAGTCGTGGGGATTCATCTGAAACTGTATTTTCAGGTCAGAACAGTGCTGACTGCTCACACTTCAAGCCTGTTTCTGATCCAGTGGGCCTCGTGTTGGTTAATATTCTGGAGCTTCTAATTAAGTAATGTTACATAATGGTATTTCTGATACACATGAAAGTGTTCTGGTCATCCAAGCCTGTCACCTTTATGTCAAAAGATGCAAGACGGGAAGCTTGTTTTTTTTGTTTTTTTCCCCCTGGCAGATGCATCGAAAATTTGTCAACTATTTTTGATATAAGGCAGTCAGAATTGACCAGAATTTGGTTTTGTGTTGGGTCAACATGTAACGACGGTTGATTCACAGACACAACATAAAGTATTTAAGTTGCTGGGTCTTGCGCAGAAATGCTGTGTTATTCCTACACTGAGGATACTTTATTTCTGTGGGGGACTGTATTAGATTTTAAACATGATATTTGACCATTTCTCAGAGGTGTAAATAATCTCATCGGCTGCCACTTCCCCCTTTTCTCGCTGTGTCATTCTCCTGTGATGCACTGTGACTGTCAGACGTGAGCCATCAGGGCGGAGTTTTTTTTTTAGGTGGGGCTGTGGAAAAACATTCAGCTTTATTTAAACAAGGCTCTCACTATGTAGCTAGATGTACAATTGTATATGTATCATAAAAGTGAGTTAGGGGAACTGTTTTTTGTTTTTTTTACAGGTCATGGTGCTTTGGGATGTGGCTTGCCTGATTATAAAGATTTTTTTTTTGTGAATGTGCCTGAGGGGAAGTGATTTAAAGTTGACTGAGTTGGTGCAAATTGCAACTTTCTAATGTGAGAAATGGTTACAGAATGAAATGGATCATTAAATCAGAACACCTCAAACTGGTTTATCGGTTGCCAAACAAACTGAGTGAACACACCTGTACTTTGCACTAACCCTCTACAACAGGACAGGTTTATTAGCTATAAACAGATACGCGTTCAGAAAAATGCTTTCAGAGCTCATAGTTGCGTTTCTCTTGGGTAAAAGTGAAGAGTCGATGGTTTGACTTGAAGTGGAGTGAGTGTTGTTCCCTACCTTATGATGTTTGGTCACATTTAACTTAATAACAAAGCTACTCGGTGGATTACAGCCAATTTAAACTTTCTTTTTGTCTTCAGGGCAGTTTGTCAGCTGCTGTTCTGGGTGGAATGAAAAAGTGGCCAAAGACACAACCAGTGTTGTGCAAGTGGGGCTCAGGTCAGGATGGATTTGTCGAGGGCAAAATCAGATTTGAGCGTGCGATGGTCTAAGTATGCATGGTTAGGTTATCTCCCAGCCTGTGAGGCAGGGCAAGTTGTTGGTCTGACCTGGAAATGAGTCTGTAGTCAACCCGTTCACACCTAATGCTCTGGCATCATCGACTGAACTGTAACATCACATCATAAACCCTGTTCCCATTCAGTTTCTGTCTCGTATTCTGTCCACCAGTCTGCTGAGATCCCTCTGTCCTTCAGCCTTCACTGTATGCTCCTGCGCTTCTGATGACTCATTCCTTGCTTCTATGATACTGGTTATATACTGTAGACTTTGCAGAGTAAAATCATTTAATCCACATTCAGGTTTAGCTTTCAGACCAGTTTTGTGCATTCCATCTTAAATTGTTTTTGTTTTTGGTATAATTTTGTTTTTGTTTGGTTTGGTTTTTTTGAGTGATAAAATAAAGATGCCATAATGCATATTGAAATACACATGAATTCAAAAGTCATTCTGAATACATACTCAGAATTAAGGACCTGATGTCATCTCCCGTTGCCCTGTTACAAGCACTTCAAATTGTACTTATGATTCTGCAGATTCAATAAAGTGTCATTTTTTTTCCTCAGGCTGTTGTTTGTGGAGTTTCTGATGTTGTGAAGCAGAATAGTAGGACAAATGTAAAACTCCTCCTACTCTGGCTGGACTTCCCTTTAAGTGAAATGTACTGTTGGTGCTCCTTTTTTTAACCTCTCTAACCTTCTGCCCTCTGTGAATGTTGCCTGCTTATTGAGTCTTGCTTTATAGCATCAAATGCATCTGTATCTTCTGACAAAGTATTTGGGAGAAAATTTAAAAGCCCAACACTGTGTTTATTTGCCAATTTGCTTTGTATAAAGATAAAGATATATAATAAGAGTAAAAGTCCTAGAGGGCTCTCTAAAAAAAATTGTGATTTCAGACTGGAGACTATGACCAATCCTGTCCTATGAATAGATTCTACAAACAATTTTAAAAGAGCAAAGGTTTTCTCAGATTTGACTAAAAAAAGAAAAAAAAATATGTATTTAAATCTCTGGGGGGAAAAAATATTGTTGCTGTTTTATGAGCAAGTTTTATGATATCTGGAAAATGGAGGAAAACACCCGCCTGTCATTTTGTAGTTAATCCCAGAGTTTAGTCTTTCAGGTTATGTATTTCCCTAACGGTGCCTCTTTTTAGTTTAGATCAGCGAGATCTATTAGGCATCTTGTGAAAATCTGCCTGAAGGCCTGATCGCTGTGTTAAATTTGGACACCATCACTTCCTGTTTTGAAGCAGCAGCTGAGAGGGAGGGTCGATTATACATTTTCACTCCGTTAACCTCCGAACGATTCCGATCTTAGCCGATCTTCGTCGCTGGAGGCAGAGCCGCTGGTTTTGCTGCGCGTCTTTCTCGCGTCTCCACCGTCCATCTCTTGACAGTGTTTCCATCATGGTGGACATTTTGATGCTGATGTTTTTCGCCATCGTGGGCCTCGTCTTCCTCTCTTACATCATCTACTTGCTATGAGGACCGCGCTCGGCCACGCAGGCGGCCGGTGCACAGGCGGACACGGGATGCGTTTTCTCTCCCGCATCCCTGGTTTCCATCACGGACACAAAGGTATGGGAGCATTTCTGTCATATGTAGGCTAGTAAATGTGATATTTAACATACTGTAATAGGCAGAAATCATACATTGTGTGGATATATTAGAAAACCAAGGGGGATGTTCATGAGAAAAGCCCATTCCATCGTATGACCATGAGATGTATTCTTGGAATAAGCACAGTTCCTAATGTTCCTCATTCCATCTGAGAATGTTTGAGACCAGTTGTCATGTGTTTCAGGGAGAAGAGCCGGACTCTGGCCATGATGGTTTCCCATTGGAGCCATCATGCAGGATGTGAAGAGCAAATCCAGCAGAGAGGAGGAAAGAATGGAGGAGAGGTGGAGGCCAAACTCTTTCTGTCTCCTACTTGCGCTCTTGTCATCACCCCCCCACTCCACTCCACTCTCCTCCATAGGACCCGGATCCGCCAGTAAAATTTCTATGCTCCTCAAGGTTGTGCATGTCCATGCTTCTCTTTAAAGGAGGGGAAATGTTACCTCTGCACAAGTCCAATAAATCTGTGTGTATGGATACAGGACAGTTTTGTAGGTGTGAGTGTTAAGCAGGTGTAGAATTTGCCTTTTAAACGCCCTGTAAGTGAGAAATGGTGTAACGTAAGGATGCACGATATTAGATTTTTGACAATATCCAATATACCGATATTTTCCAACCTATTTTTGGCTGATAGCTGAAAACAATATCTATGCTTATTTGGTTGGCCTTGTCATCAGTGTTGATATTACTTTATTCACATGTTGCCAATATGTCCTCACTACAATCAATATTCCCCATTGAGTTAAAGGGGATGTGTCAGTTCAGTAACTCAGTGTTTCGTTCTTTAGTAGTTTACGTTTCTCTGTTTATGTTCATTACTTTGGCTGGAATTGACATACATGAATGAAGAGGGTCATGTCAGAAATCCATGTGTGTGCTTTTCAGTTTCACCACCATAGCTTTATAAGCATATACATGATCTGTTGTATATGAATATATATATATATATATGATGATTTACTGAGATTAATGACAGTATTTCACACAACATGTCAAATAAAGATGATTTCACTAAATCCATCTGGTTCCTCTTCATTTCAATATTTGTTTTAAATGTGTTGTAAATTACTTTACATTATTTACCTGTCATGCTTTAATGACTGAATAATAAATAAATCTATTTGTAACAGGAAATACAATTTTTGCTTTTTTTTTCTGGCGTCTTCCATGTTGAACAGTGACATTAGAGAAACAAATTGGAGAGAGGCAGAGGTACCATGTGGACGCCTGCTCTCTCAAAAATGTTGTTTAAAATTTGATATTTTGGTACTTAAGACTTTTCTGTATAGAATAATAATAATATCTCTGTGCCAAAGTCTATTATGGTATTATTTCTTTATTTCAAGAATTCCAGCTGAAAAAGTATTGATTATTATTAGAGCCTTTGTTGGATAATGTCATTGTGGGCTATTTCTCTAACTCTTCTCTCTACCCTCTACTCATAAAAGATGTGTCAAGGGTGACCAAGCCTCATTTGCTCACCTGTTCTGAGCTCAAACTTGACTCACAATGTAATAAGACCGAGGCGTTCTGCTGTTAAAGCATTCTAATGGTGGTGATGTGCAGAAATGATCTTTGTTATGGACTCTTCTCCTTGTAATCCTGCAGATGGCGCTGTTTACCTACATTATCCTGTAGAAGGGTGAGGAACATGTAACATGTTGAGCAAGTTTTATGGGTTGGTTTTAATAATTTAGATAACTAGAATGTATTGTTATCATACTGTAAATTATGTTAGTGTAAATTTTAAAGTTGTGTGTTTATAGTATTTAGGTAGGTATAGGTTAGTTACCAAATTTCTATGCTGTTAGGACCATTTAAATGTCAGGGGGGATATGATATCATTGTTGGAATATCTGTCCGTCTACAGTAATTTTATAATATCTTGCAAACTATACTTAAAATCTCCAAACTTTACACATTTATTAACAATGATAAGTAGTTGTGCCTTAACATTTTGATTTTTCTACAAATTTCATTTTTTGTTGTTTCCATAGAAACTAGTCTGAAGGGTGCTCATCTTGCATATCTAGAAAACTATATATATTCAAGCTTCACTAGTTGTGCATATTAATATTTAGACTTTTGCAAATCTATTTTTTACGTTTTCCATGCAGTGATGATTCTAACATGACACTGAAGGTTGGTCCTCTTCTCCATAGTATATATTCCAAACAATATACTCTGCTCCAGGCTCACCAAATGAACGGAGGATATATGTCATATACTGATGAAGTTGTTGTACCAAGGGTTTTGCAAGGGTCCGGGGGGGGGGGACATGTCATCTTGAGATTAGTCTTGCTTTCTAATTTAAGTTGTTGTGGGTTATTTTTAGCACGCAGTTCAACTATGTTTGTTACAGATTTGAGTGTGGGATCGACCTTCTCGTTAAACTCCCCTTGAGAAAGTGCATATTCCTATTTCCTAGAATGTTAGAATATTCCTTTAGTGCCTCCCTCTGTCGTCCTCCTTCAACCACTCAGCCAAAGTTTCTCCCGCATGTGTGCAGACAGGGCCACAGTGGGAAATAATCGGAATTCCTCTGGTGATAGTGTAATCTACCAGTCCCACCATTACAATACAGCCGCTGTTCTATCTAAGAGCTCACACACACACACACACACACACAGAGTCATCTCACTTCAAACAGCATCTTTGGCTCAACCCAATCAAATGACACTGCAGCAGACGACAGTGGAGGGTGTTCTGTTGGCTATTGAGAAAAAGAGAAGGATGCATTGAAGCTGGACTGTAGAAAAAAAGTAGGGCAGGGTTTGTTTGGCTGTTTGCTTGTCTGCATGGTGCGTGACCTTGTTGTACCGCCGCTGTATTAGACTTGCATTCCTGACCCCCGCCCCTCCATCCCTTAACTCACTGGCCTGTCACATTGCTCTTAGCTACCATATCAGATCATGTCACAGCTATGTTATGTGTCCATTGAATCAAAATAAGCCAGAACAGGTGCTCTTTTGTTTTTCAGCTGCAGGGCCATTGGGTCGACCCCGGAGCAGTATTTTTGGGCAGACGTGGTAACGTGGGACATTTGAAAGTGTTTATGATTACTTGAAAAGGAAAAAAATCCACCCATCGAGTGTCTGGCATCGCTACAGCTGCTGTCAGCTGCCCTGCGCTGCCTCATTCATTGGGATCGCATGATAGCTGGCAAAATGTACACAATGTGACATGAGCGCCAGATGTTCAGTGCAGAATGTGACGGTCGAAAAATGTAAGGTATCTAAATGTAAACAATAGATATCCGTCCTTAAAAAGTCCAAGAAAAAAGGAGGCACTGACTCAGATTTCTCCACTGATATGCACCTCAATGTGACATTTATTTTACTTTATTTAATTCTGGGACTTTTGTTTTCTCTCCATCTATCTGCATCCATTTGTCGTTGAAAATAGCTGTCAAGGGCTCTTCCTTGGAAATATAAGTATAATCAGTCACTCAAACAGATTTAAACACACGATGAGGGAAAATGTAACTTCACAAAACCATAAATTGCGACATTTCTTCACATCGTAACTCTTGGAACGCTCTGAGCTTCACACGTCGATGATGGAACAGTATTCCGGTGAGAATCCTTCCCTTAAATTGATGTTGCACAACGTGACTCTTGACACATGCTGCTAGTTTGTAATAACATCTCCCCTCTGTGGCACCTGTAACCTCTTGCAACCTTCTCTGGAATCCCAATGAGACAGAGTTGGGGTGGGGGGGGAGGAAAGCGGCAAGGAATTGAGTGTGGAGAGGGGAGGAAGGGGGATATAGACAGAGCAAATAAAGAAAAAGGAGGTAATGAAAGAGAAAGAGAGAGGGAGGGAAGAAAGGGGGGGTTGCCTATGTGTTTAGCCATGGCCTTCAGTGGTGGAGTTCCTGTTGTTGTGGGTTGGGAGTTTCCCTCTGTGAGGGCCGGGAGGAAAACGACAGAGGATGTCTTCTTCCTGGCTGACCAAGAATGCCCAGGCCTTGAGGTCTTTCCTTTCCTGGTGTGTTTTATATGAGTTTATACCAGAGTTTCTATGCTAATGACACGACCTGCTATCCTCCTCTTCACACCAGATCTCAGCCTGATGCATAATCATTTCAGCAGAGAGGCGAGTTCAGGGGGGAAACATTCCTCCCATGCAGGGGCGCAGGGATGTCTGCTCTTAAATACGCTGTCCTCCTTCACCACAGATTGGACTACACGTCCCAACATGCTCCCTCACAATGGGAGGCGGGGTCCGCAAATCCTGCCAGCCAATGGCTTTGTGTCTGGGGATCTGTGGTTGGTGTGCTGCATGGCAGCTGTTGTCAATGGCAACAGAGGTTTAGAGGGAAGCATGAGCTGGACAGCTGGTGGAGGGTTCCTTAGTCCTCTGCCGGGACTCACATGATCACCAGGGCAGCCAATCTCAGCCCTCCGCCCTCCTCTCTCCCTCTCTCTCATTTGCTCGCTCTGGCTCTGTTCGGCTGCAGCAGGAGGGGGAGGGGAGATGGAAAGAGAGGAGGGAAGTGGGGACGGAGAGGGAGGGAGGGGAGGCGAGGCGAGGCGAGGGGCCAGCTTACACAGGGAGCGAGTGGAAGAGCTTGAGAACGCAGAGCGGGATTCTCTTCCCTCTGTGTGGTTGTTGAGGAGAGAAGTGAGGATCATACGCACACGCCCTGTTTGCACTCCAGCCTCCACAGCAGGAGAAGAGGAGGAGGAGGAGGATACGAGAGGAGCGCTTGGGCTGGATGTATCAGTCTGTCACACCCGGAGACACAAGGAGAGACAGAAGCATGGCTCTGTGGAGAGGCGCAGCAGCAGCAGTCCGCTGCCAGGCTGCCTAGCCTGTGTGAGCGGAGCTGGATTGGATCACTGTTGGGGAAACACTGAACAAGGACAAGAAGAGAAGAGAGGGAGGCAGCCGGCGATCTCGTGCCATGACTGGGAACAGGAGGAGGGAGGCGGCTTGCTGAAATCATGGACCAGGTGAGGATGGAGAGGAGGAGAGGAGGGGAGGAGGGGGAGGGACCGAAGGGGCATCCACACCTTGCTGACACAAAACACACACAGCAACAGCCTCTGGTGCGTTCATAACATCCATCATCCCCTCTTTCCATTCCCTCAAGGCAAAAACAAACAGCTCAGCTCATCCTGCAGATGTGTTTTCTGCTCCCATCCCCTGGTGAGCTAGGTCTCACTCTGGGGGGAGGGGGACCGGCAGAGGTGCTGCCATCAAACAGCCACCGGCAAGTGCCAGGCCTCTGGAGGGATGACACAGCCCAGATCTCTGACCCAGGGCACATGGGAGAGGAAAGAAAAGAGGGGTGTGGTTGAGTTTTGAACACGCATCCTCCATCATGACCCCCGCTTAACGTGCCATGTAGAAACTGGCACCCCTCGCCTGAACTGATGGAGGCGAGAGACGAGAGGTCGCGCAACAGGGCTGACATCCAGGGTTCATTCATAGAGGCTTATAGACGGATGTGTCGGCCGCTTGGAAACCTTGTGTCCTCCTGTCGGCAGCCTTTACACAGAGTGTCATCCACACCTCCTTTAGTTTACTCTGACAGCAGCACTGAGAGCAGCTGTTATTACCTGATGCATACTTCTCCAGAAACAGTGTTTAGGACATTTTTTAAATATTTGCCGGTCAGAGCTGTGTGTGGAGGCTGCTGCTGGGGTAGCAGCTGTTGTATCCAGCCTGCAGGCAAACCAGCTACTGTGCTACTAGTTGAATGTGTGAGTAATGCTTTAGAAGAGGAACACTTTCCTCATACCTCCCCTCCGTTGCCCTCAATGTGCTGCCAGTGTGCATCTTGTCTAGTCATTGATTACCTCATCCCTCCCTCCCTCTCCCCTATTTCATTGCATCCTCCCTTCTCCTGAGGCGGAAGCATTGTTAGCGAAGAAAAGGGGGAGATAAGGAGGGGGTGTGTGTGGGTAAGACATACCCAACCCTTCCTTTGGGTGAATTATGCATGTGAGGGGAGCGTGTCTGCCCGCTCAGGTTGGGGTGACGTTAGCCCCCCAGTATAGCAGAGATGATGTCATCACTGATGCTGGCCAGACTGTGTGTGTGTGTGTTTGTGTGTGTGTGTGTGTTAGGGTGTGTATGGGAGACAAGGATACATGCCATGTGTGCACTTGTGTTTATTTTTTTAACCTTATTTCCCCCAAATTGGAGACCTCAGGCACAAACACAGAGCTCACAGTGTGCTGGAGAACAAGTGAACGGCATGTCGCTATTGGTCACGTCCTCAGGGTTGTATACACACACTTTCTGTATCACTTCTCATTCTGCATTGAAAAACAGAGCGGTGTAGCTTACAGCACAGTTTAGCTGACAGGAAACAAACTATTTTTAAGACTGCGCAGGGCGTTAAATGCTGACACGGCGTGGCCTTGGTGCAGCACTAAGGTTGGGTCATTGTCGTTCAGCCGTGCCGTGACATCATGGACGAATACGAATATACCACTTCCTGTTCGTCACGTGACTGTGTATCATTGTCGTCAAGCTATGCGGTTGTGAAGCTTTATCTGTGCCCGTGTTTCCTGCTTCAGGCCTGAAGTGGCCTCTTCAGCCTGGTGCTTCGATATGCTGCTATAGATATACAGTAAATGTCTGAGAAACATCTGGTGGCGGAAAACATGCGCGGACGTTGTTGCGCAAGTGTAAACAGAGGCATGCAGTGTTTACTATAGGCTGCAAAGTTTACACCAACCCAGTGTCTGTCTCTCTCCTTCTCCTCGTCTCTCTGCCCCATGCAAGGGCAGACGCGCATGTTCCAACACTCGTGCATGATGATGAGGAGGGCAGTGGCTCAGTGAAGAACAGGAAAAGGATGGTTACATGAAGTGTCTTTGAAAGCGGGGGCGATGCATTCTTCTGCACCCGACTTATGCTCTTCGCTCTGCACATGATCTAAGAGATCCCCAATGGAGGTGTCTGCTTTTATAAGTTCATAAATCACCCTCATTGACACCAGGAAAGTTGTCACTGCGAAACCACTTGCCCGAGGACCATTCAAGTGCCAGACTCTCTGCGAATCAGTTTGGCTCGTTAGTGTTTTTTCTGTCAATAGTCATTAAGGCAGGCCTTGGCAGGGCCGCGGCGACTGGTGCCCCGCGAACTCGGGTTGTGGAGATGGAGCCTGACCACATCCTCCTGACAGAAACAAGTGTTTCTCTCTTTGCTGCAACAGCCTGCGAACTAAGAGGAGAAGTTAGAGCAAGATGATAAAAGCTAGAAAAGGCATAATGCTGTCCACAAACGTCTGTTTCATTGTCCTCAATGGACTCCTCCAGTGGACTCACAGTGGAGGGAATCTGTGCAGGATGAGCCTCGGTGATGTGGACAGGGGTGACGCTGCTATGTTTACGCTGCTCTCTGGAGGCTTGATTTTGGGCGGCAAGGCAACATTTGTCTAACTGTACCATGTCGTATATATATATATATATATATGTGTCTGTGGCTCCCAGCCAGAGTTATCTGGCCAAACTGCTATGTCTGTTAGATGTGACTGAAATGGAATGCAGACAAATTAGCCCAGAGCGAAGCAGCCGTGGAGGGACATATTTTGCGAGAGTGAAATTTTGCGTGTGGGAGAAGAAAGGCTCTTATTAAGTTACAAACGAGATAGTGAGAGGGGAATGTGAAAGACAGCAAGTGTGTGTGAGAGAGAGAGAGAGAGAAGGATAAAGGAAAAGAACGAGTGTGTGTGTGTGTGTGTGTGTGTGTGTGTGTGTGTGTGTGTGTGTGTGTGTGTGTGTGTGTGTGTGTGTGTGTGTGTGTGTGTGTGTGTTCCTCGTGGTGGAACAGGTGGTCTAATCTGACGCCCCACCCATGGCCTCCCTAAGCCTGCCCATAGCTCTCAAATCACTGGACTCTTAAGGAATTTCTCGTTCTTTTGTCCTGAGCGGTAAAGACTGAGACGCTCTGAAAGACTGAACTTTGTGTGCGTATTTGCATCTAAATTGAAATTAAACACACGCATATGAGCGTATATCAGTCTTCTCACCCATGCTGAGAGCTGCCGCAGCTTCTCTGACCTGTTTGTCAGTTTTGCAATGCATGAAAATAGGGGTACGATAATGAAAATTAACCACGCTATAGGAGGAGCGTAGAGCTCTTAAGCTGGAGGAGTATGAGGACATGGAGCTGTAGGACTTCATCGACCCTGGCCGCCATAACAACGTTTGTACTATATATATGAAGTGCTTTTAAGCAATGCTTGCAGAATCTTTACCATCTTGACAATACTTTCTTTAAAAAAAAAAAAGAAAGAAGAAGATTTCATCGCAATTGTTACGCCCCACACTTAAGAATCCCTAAGGGGTGAACAGTTTACCAGCACTAACCCAAAGAAACAAGAGAAAGACGCCTTCAAAAAGACCACAACCATGGGATTTATTAACAACAATTATCAAAATGACAGCTAAATTATTAACATAAAAGTTAAACACAAATCCCAGGCTGAGAGGCATCATGACCAACAGTCCCCACTCCAGAGGCCTCTCCCTTCTGATGCTGAACAGGAGCTTTTGAGCACTTGTCTCAGGCCAGGTGCGCCTCATGATCACTCCATAAGAGCAACACCTGGGCAGAGGGAGAGAGGAAGGAGTAGGGGAGAAGAGACAATCAGCACAGGGAACATACAGTAACAGCAATCCATCCAACATTTACTGTGACATTTCATTCATGACCAAAGTGGCCGAATCGCAGGAGCTGCACTTTTTTTTTTATAGAGGTAGAATGTGGTAGAACATACTATTAAGTATGAAGGTTTGTGGTAGGACAGAGACACCCTGGTCCCAGGTGTGAGGGAAAATGCTCATTTGGTACAGACCTCGCCAAAAAACACATCATGATTTATTTGTGGGTGAAAAATGAAATGCAAAAATCATATCAGAGTTGCAATATTTGTCAAAAATAATTTCAGCATTATTATTCTTGCATACCCTCCAGCTGTATTTCACTCCTCCATTTCTTCTACTTCTTTACATGATAAATTTGCATACATGTTTGCACCATTTTTGCATTTTCAATATATAATAAAATAGAAGTAACTATCGATTTGTTATTTTTTTCCCCCCCAAGTGTGGGGATATACATCAGGTCAAGAGTAGCATGAATATTTTAAAATGTGTGTCTTTGTGTGTGAGAGATGTTAGTCCAGGGTTCATGTTCTGACCCAGCCTCTATGGGATTGTCAGACAGGCGATAACCACTTGGTTGATGCCTGCAGGCAGACAATGGGCAGATTGTGAAAGAAACTGGGACACACACACACACACACCACCAGGAAGTAAACAGCCCCTGTTCAGCTCAGGACGACCACTTCGGACCTCAACCTCAATGCACTTGAGTGGCGAGCAGTGAGTGAATGAATGAATGAATGCAGATGGCAGGGGCAGTGGGGCTGGGGGCAATCTCCAGCAGGGGTCAAAGGTTAGCCCGTGTGGTTAAAGCCCTTCCTGTCAGCAGCACTGTGCATCAGTCCAGCTCCTGCCTGAACAAAACAGAGGGATAAGGTTTATCAGTAGCATGAGGAGGCCATCCAATTAGGAGGCGGTTTGCTATTGAGTTGGTCCAATTTAATCTAATGGGCTTGTTTGGCATGTCTTCGACTTCCACCCGTGACCTTTGCAGCCTGTTTCTATCTCTTGGTATTAGTTGAGCTCCTTCTTTTTACATCCCTGAGTCTGGACGTCAGTCTGGAATGAGCAGCTGTGCAGCTGATGCCGGCTGTTTCATTACTGTGATCATTAAATAGACCACAGAGCTGACCTACTGCAGCTCATATCAAGCTGCATAGTAATAATAAATTGCACATTTAATGAGCCACTGACCACATGACCTATTTTCCAAACTACCAAAATGCATATAGACAATGTTGCACTACATCTGAGTTGTTTGAATGACACTCACCACTTTGACCCTGCTCAGTGCATCGCATTACATTTACAGGCTCCTTTATTGAATTTTGTGGCTCACCCGTCCAGGACAGGACATGCTGTTCCTTTATTTGTTGCTCACTCAGTATTTTGGGCTCACTTTACATCAGTATAATTTATACAAATCCTGTTAAATCCCACTGTTGGGGATAAAATGAAAAACTCCCCACAAGACTGCATCTGAGGACAACTCCAGCCTCATCCCTCCTCGTCCTGCAAATACTGCACTGTGCCCCCTTGTGGCCTCCACGTGCAACTGTGGCTCGATGCATGTCTTTTCAGGGGGGGGATCAAATCTCTGCAAACGAACAGATGGTGTTTGTTTTTTTACAGAATTCAACCTACAGTAAGAAGAGACTTTGCTGTTGATGACAGTGCACATTTATGTTAATTCCATATGCAAAATATATAAGCCTCTCAGATTTGGTATAGTTAACCTATTAACGTTTAGAAAATTAATGTTCTTACTTTTATTCTTATTTTATGTGAATCTTGCAGGATTATTCAGTTTACTGTATATACTGTAAAAGATGTGGATTAGAGCTTATGTTGCACCACAAATGCAGGAGATCTGTTGTCAGCCATGAGGTCTTTAATATGAACAGCAGATTTTTTTATCTTGCGTGAATTCTAATTAGGTCTGTAACAGACATTTGTGCTGCTTTTTGTGCTTTAAAAAGTAATTCTTTATATTATTTTCTTTGTTTAATTAAGTTTAACCTGCAGTTTGGGTTTCGATTACCTGCATCAAGGATTAACAGGATTACAGGAAAGGTTTCATGACAGATTTTCATGAAAACTTGGGCTTGTGGCAGACAAGAACCCGTTCTGATGGCTCACATGTCTTGACTGTTTGGCCTTGTTGGAGGTATGCCTCTCTATAGTCAAACCTTCATTCAAGCTGGTAAAAATTATATTTAGACTAAAAACTCAAGCGTAAGAGAGACTTTGCCAAGAAGGGAACATGAATCTTGTTAATAATAGACTATAATGATCATAAATATTATCAAAAATAATCATTCTAACACATTATACACTGCCTGTGTGTGTAAAAGCAATATTTTATAGGGTAGGAGATTAATTCACTGGTGCAAATTTAAATTCTGACGTGTGGTGATTGATTACAGCTGAAAACTTGTTCGAGCTTCGAACAGCTCGAGCATAAGAGTAAAATTCTCTATTTAACAGACTTAAACTGAAGCAGCCACCTTGAACTATTCATACAATAACAAAGTTTTAGGAAGTGTGATGAAATCGAAAGATTTTCCAAGGAAATAAATGAAAGGAAAACACTTGATTGTCCATTTTGCCCTATTGTATTCAGGCTGGTGCATTCAGGTAACAGGACTCCAATGATATATCATTCTAGTTTATTTAAGGATGTTCCTGACTCATCAGTGACCAGCAGAAAACTGATGTAATTTTGCTGATATCATGTATCAGGGTTCCCGATTGTGACTTGCAACAACATTTTATCATTAGATCTCTTTATCACTGTCTCCCCTACCGTTCTGCAGGAAGTGATGCTCGAGGCAGGACGTGGAGCTGTGAAAGGTAAAGAGGCTGAAAACACATACGAGTTTTATGAAGTGACGAGTAGCAGGAAGGAAACTCGCTGCGCCGCTACTGGAACTATGAGTGTCTGTTTATTTTCATTCACAGAGGAGATTTAAGGGAAAAGAAAAGGTGGAGGGGAGGAAACTCCAGGGATGTCCTTTGAGGAATGTGTGCCAAGCATTTATAGTAACAGCTAACGTTTATAGAAACAGTGGAATACCCTGGATGTGATTCAGTTGCTGTTGTCTGTGTTTGTGGAATAGATCGATGGAGACAGACCGGAGACATTTGGAGTTGAACCGGTGGTCATCGTGCAAACTGTGACACCTGAACATCCACTTCTCCCCTCATTGGACTCCTTCTCTTTGTTCCTTTATCTCAATCGCTCCCACATGGGCTCTCTAATCTGCTCTTGCCATGTTAAGTCGAAAAAGAAATGTGGAGGCTCAGCAGTGTTTGAGTAAGGAGATAGTGTATCAGCTTGTACCAGAAGATGTGACTTTAAACTGCCCTGGAACGTTTTCAACAATAGGCCTACATACAAAAAAAAAACATGAAAACTTTAACAGTGAGTTGATATTGATATAAATTCCAGTATAAGTGATGAAAATGAGTGGAAACAGGGCAGAAATGAAAGTTGATAAAGTTCTGAGTTATGCGCTCTGGACCTCAGTGAGTCATTCTATCTAGTTTTTTTTTTTTCAGTTAAGACTTCATGTTGTTTCCACAGGGTCGCTGGGCTGGTTGTTGTATTCTGTCTGTTAGTGCAGCCTACATGAGAATGAGTGAGGCAGCTGCAAGAGAGGAGAGGGATTAGGC
Source organism: Chaunax sp. Z400 (assembly GCA_037577475.1). Taxonomy (NCBI): domain Eukaryota; kingdom Metazoa; phylum Chordata; class Actinopteri; order Lophiiformes; family Chaunacidae; genus Chaunax; species Chaunax sp. Z400. The sequence goes on from CM075197.1 coordinate 23,989,415, forward strand.
TGAAATGTAGCGCAGGATGGGGTCGGGGGAGAGGAGACGAGTCAGCAGGTCAAGGACAGATGAGTACTGACTGTCAAAAACTGGTCTGACATAACGTCCTTAAACCAGATCCATGATCTCAAAAACAGCAAATATCAGCTATGCCTTTTTATTGTCTGACAGAGATCTGGTTGATCATCCAGTGACTTTGATTGTTTTACTATTTATTTCAAATCTTGAATACTTTACCACACATGTATATAGAAATTTGTATAATAGAAATTTTAAAATGTCATTGCTCTAGTTTTCCACTGGTTTCTCTTCATTTTACTGCTTGTATTTGCTGATCCTTGAAGCCTGCTTGTCGTTCTGTGAAAGCCAAGTGAGTTAATTTATTCATTTTTATCTCAGAGAAATGAAGGGAAATCGATCTTTTCTTTCTCTTCAGCTGCTCCCGATTCGGGGATCACCACAGCAGATTTTTCCATCCTCATCGTGGATCTGGCACAGGTTTTACGCCAGATGCCCTTCTTGACACAACCCTATCCCTTTTTTTTTATCTGCGCTTGAGACTGGCACCCAAGTGCTGGGATGAGCGCTGAGGTGCAGTATCTTACTCAAGGATACCTCACCATGCAGACTGCAAGGGGCTGGTGATCAAACCACCGACCTTCCACTCAGTAGACGACCGTTCTTACCAGCTGAGCCATAGCCGCCCAAAATGAAGAGAAACCCCCAAATGGCAGAAAGACTCTAAGACTCTGAAATCAGTGGGGGAAAAAAAGAATATATGAAAAGTGTTTTTAAAACGATTCTGGTTATGGAAGACACTAAAATATCTCTTGGTTCCAGGGATTGAGTGATTAGAATAGAGGGTGGGCCTTCAGTTCAGACTCAATTCTTCACTAATGTATGTTAAAAATCCAAATATTTCCATTAAGGTTCAGTATGCCTGCTCCACAGTTACAAAGCCTGTCTGTGGCGACCAGTCAGCTGTTTCCTCCTCTCGTGCCAGTTGTCCGGCCAGACAAAGGGAACTCCCCCCATTAACAAAGAGAGGGGGAATTTATGGCTCCGTGCAGCCTGGGGTCACCGCATCCCCCGCCTCCCTCCCTCAACCTTCCCGCAACCCCCTTCAAAGGAGTTCCACAGGAGCCTCGGTGTCAACAGGCAGCGTGTGGGACGTGTTGCAGATTCTCTCGCATATTTGCATCTCATTCACAAGTACGCGAATATCCAAACCTCTCCTCACTCATCAGTGACATCCATGTCTCAATCACACGCTTACAATCACATGTGTGTTTGTGCAATCTTAGCAATAAGCAGCTGAACATAACTTGTTAAGCATGAGCATATGTGAACACGGTTGCAGATATTCCTGCAAGCTTAGAGCCCACACTTCTCTGGCTCCAGACGCTGGCTGACCCCAAGCATCGCTCAACAGACACGTTTCACTTTATCAAGCCGAGACGGCGATAATCGGCTTCCTGTTACTTTGGAGACATGGACAGAAAGAGAGATGCTCTTTATATTAAATCACCAGAGAGAGAGAGAGAGAGAGAGAGAGAGAGAGGGGGCAGCGTGGCAGGAATTGTATATTGTGTCTTTTTGGCTCTTAGCAGTAGGAAAACCATCCAAGCACCTTCATCCAGTGTAACTGTATCGAGTAGAGGGGTATTGGAGAGTTACATGCACTGTAGAGGCTTAAAGTAAATGATGTTGAAAATATCTGGCAACTGTGCACCGCACCCCTTAGACATGGAGTCTGTTTGGCCAGAGGGGGCAGACGGGCTTTTACTGAAGGAACAGACTCAATAACTTGAGTGGAATGGAGTGAAACAGGGCAGATATGAAAGAATGAGGAGGAAGAAGCCTTGGAGGGGGTTAAAAGAAGTTGGAATAAATGGAGTGATCACAATTAGTTGTTGCATTCAAGGGCACACGCTCTCTGAAGTGGCCTAGAATGGCACGAAGGATGCCTCCATCCGTCCCACCCTCGCCTCCGCAGTCTAAGGAGCAGAGTTATGCCCAGACGTGATCACTTGCCGAGCCGAGCCAGTGGAGGGAGGTGGGAGTCGGGGTGGTCAAGCGAGTAAATAGGATGATGGTTGTTTATGGGTTTATCCTAGGCTGTGTGTTATTATGTAATGGCCGAGAGGGGAGGCCTCTCGCAATCCCGGGATGCTCCCTACTTGTCCCCATCCACCCCTGAAGGGAAAGAGATCGGGCCTCGCCGCCTCGCTTCTCCATCATATCGGGGCTTACTCAGCCAATCACATGCCTCAGGCTGTGTGTCAGTGACGACGGCTGACCCAGAGACACAGTAGGAGGACGAGGGAGTCCCTGTTCCTCATGTACAGCATGGGAGACAAAATATGATTAAAGAAACACTCCTTTTGACTAGATATGGATATGATTACAGCTCTTTCATGTATTTCAAAATCAGCATTTTAAAGCACTACCTGCAGCTACGTGAGACTTCAAACATTTAAATCTTCCTCCTCTCTGCGCCTCGCTGCCATCAATAATAGAAAGCCCATTTTGCTCACCCAAAGGCAAAATTGAAGCATATCATGAGTGTGTATCTGCATGCAATCTGAGAAAATGTGGACAAATCCTCAACACAAGAGGGGTTCACTTACATCGGATCATTCCTCCCACAGAAGATTATCCCCCCGTCTGCTGACATTACATGGAATTCAGGAAGATACAGAGAAGCTGCAGAGACAGATCCCGATTGGAGGTCAGAGAAGATAGAAACAGTCCAGCTGTGACAGCCCTCGCGCTCCTTGACCCCCGAGAAAGCAAGCTCCATGATCCCCACTGTCTGCCTCGTCACCCTCCCTTTTCTCAGAGACCATCTGCCCTGCTCTTCCACCTTAAGACCAGGATACTTCTAGTAAGCCTCCCTGGGCTCTCACTTTGCCACGGTGGATCTCCAACCCGCCGTGTGCTCACAGAAACTACTTTGGCCCCACTGTATGACTAACCTGGGGGCGGATTTGGGTCACGTATTGTAATTTTCCGTCTCAAATGCAACATAAGTGAAGGTCATTACTAGGACTTGAGGAGAGTGTCCTCTGCACGCCTGTGGCTGGGGTATTGTGTGTCTCAGAGCAGAGAGAGGCAGAGGTTGGAGAGTGTGCAGACAGAGGAGACATGTTGAGATGAAAGCTGAATTGGCAGCTGCAGTTCTTGGCGTGGGAATCCTTCCGTAAGCTGCTTTTTCCCCCATGACTGCAGTCTGTTTCCCTGCAGGCTTTTGAAGTGGCTCTCTGATACTCACATCCCTCAGTGTAATAGTAGCCACATGGGCCCCCAGCTTTGAGCCCAGCACCACGTCTCCACATTTAATGAGAGGTGGAGGATGTTGTCGCCTCTGTTTGTTTGACTGTCCAGCAGATATCTCGAAAAGTTGTTGGTGCATTTTGATTCATTTATGTGCAGGGATAGGACTTGTTTTTTTGTTTTTTGTTTTTTTCATTTAGATTTTTATTTTGGAAAAGGTTTCATTTCACTTTCAGTCACAGTACATAGTTAAATAATATTAGAACAAATGCATTCACATAGCATGGTGCAAATTTATAACAAAATAAAATAAAATAATTAGTTGTTGTGTGGCGACATCTTGGTTTTTAGTGATAATGACATTGGCAAGTTTTTCCATTCTCTGATTGCTTTTTAAAAATTTATTATCTCTTTATTTCTCCCTTATCTTTGTTAAAGCTTATGTGAACACCGACTATGTATATTTTCACAGCCACCATGGAGCACATACAGTACGGTGTGATGAAGTCCAGCTTCTTGGCAGCAGTCTGAGGTTCCTGTTCTATTGATGAGTAAGCTTCCTCTGGCTTTACTGTACGACTATTGATTCACTTTGACAGTATTCATCTGGCTAAAAATACAAGTCTGTCAACACCTTTCCGAGAATATATGAACCATAGTCTAATGTGTCAGGGTGTGGAAGGAATTCAGACATCTCTCAATGAGCTTTTTTTCTGTTCACCTAGGATTTGGTCTGACACATTCCTTTTAATAAGCCTGTGGTTTTACAAATTTTACAGTGCATCACAATTATGATGTAGCGATAGATCTGTTTCGATTCATTCAGTCATTTTAAGCATAACTGACAGATTCACTTGTTGTTTCTCCTCAAATGTTAATATTTGCTGTTAATATAAAATAAAAAAAATTGTGGGGTTGTAAAATAAATTGTTTATACATTTATCTACACATTCATTTCAAGAATGTACCCGTATCGTTTTTAAAATGCTTTTTCTTAACCTTTACATTTACTTGAAGTTTGTTGTCATCCGTCTTACCCTCCTGCACACAAATGTTTTGGCGCAGCCAGAGGGAGCCCACAAGCTGTGGGTTTCTAGGGCGGAGCACTCAGGTTTACCCAACTGGACCCTCCCCAAATTTGACTCCCTTCAATGCTCATAGAGTCAAGTTAACCACAATACAAATAGACTATTCCCAGTGAAAAATAGACCTGCACAAGATGAGAAACACATTTTTGGTGAATAAAATACCCTCATGGGATTTTTTTAAAAACACCACTGTGTTTATTTGCAAATTTGTTTGGGAAGATTGTGTCTCTGGTTTCATAACATAGATGCACTATTGTGGAATGGTCAGTAGTCACTGCCCTGGTGACTTGTCTTGTTGACTGCCTCGTCTCCAGCATGCCAATGACACAATCCCAGTCCTCTTGCCCCAGCTGTGACATTCCCTCCAGATGTCATTTTCTCCACAATATTGCTGCCTTTTTATAGGGGAGGGTTTGTGTAACGAGGGAGGGATCATTTGGGATTAGTTGGATGAAGGCATCGTGGCTATTTCTCTAAAACATGTCTTTTCAGACTCAAGACTAATCACAAAAATCAGTCAAATGTGGCAAAACCTCATATGTTGACAATTTGCACAAAACCAGATTCACATGTACAACCATGTCATATAAAACATTGTACAGCGTATTTCACACAGGTAGTTGTCATTCAAGGGGGAAAAAATGTGAATTTGTAACGTTGCCAGTGCCCCAGTCGAGCTTTATTCTCTAGCAACGCCCTGCTTCCTTCAATTGACTTTTACTTTGAAGGTGGAGTCTCCGTACTTCCTGTTTCCCCCCCCTTCTGACTCGTGTGTTTTGACGCTGCAGTCAGTTTCCAGGCAGAGGCTCGCGCGCGCACAGAGGGATTTAGTTATGTACAACTGATGCGGTCTGGCGGAAGAAGAAGAAGAAGAAGAAGGGAAGGAGGAGAGGAGGAGGAGGAGGAGGAGGGAGGAGTGAACTGAAACAACGGGAACAAAGTGTTTTTTTTAGGAAGGAAGGAAATAAGAGTTGAACATAAAAGTTTGGAGGACCTACCAGAGCTCACCGTCTGCCTCTGTTGCCGCTCGTGCAGCAACAAATCTCCCTCTCCTGGTTGCAGCAACACGGTTTCTGCTGTCCAATGAATGGAGTTGCTTTTTGCCTTGTTGGAATACCGCCCTACTCTGAGAACCATGTAAGTACAGATTCTTATACTGATACCTGGACGGTATTATATGTGGACAGGCTGAAGTGCTGCGCCGTGAGGCTGGTCAGAGAGCGTGATTTCCTAAGAGGATTAACACTAGTTTACATAGCCACTGTGTACACACACACTCAGCGACGTACTGTCCATAAATCAAGTGTTTGATTAGTGTTTTTTTATGCTGCTTTTGTTCACTATTGTGGTGAAATGGTGCGCAGCCGAATGAATTTAGCCGCTGCCTCACAAAACTGATCCAGAGTCACATTTTAACAGCCCGGGCTGCCTCAGTCTTTTGTCCGCCTCTATAGCTGCATCAGGAGGCTGTCAATCGAGGCGGGACGTCCCGAGCAGGGGATGGAGCTTGGAGAGTGTCTTCAATCAGTGTTGATTTCTATTCTTAATCAGGCAAGTTAGTCAGATAGTTGTCTCTAACTGGAATCTTTCTTACACGTGTCTTTTCATTATTACCTAGACGTCTGCTGCTTTTAGAATGTTAAATTTATTCCATGAGGTTGGCAGAGTGGACCAATGGGAAGGAGGTCATAGGTTCGAATCCAGACCTGAATCAGAGTATTTGTGAGGGAATTTGCAGTAAGAAAAACAGATAAAAAAAAAAAAAACACTTCTACTTGTTCTAATTTCTGTTGAATTCTTTTCTCTGATTCTGTCTTATGGTCATATGGTCGCTCCCCCACAAACATGCAACCTGTACAGAGGGGTTTCAAATAGGCGTTGCTTCATATTCAGGGGTCAAAAGCAAAGTTTCACCTCGCCTCACTTACATGAATACATTTTTTGAGTTGACTTCACGATGCGCAAAAAAAAAATTTGCATTGCGTTCGGTGTGAACACACCATTAATCTTTGGGAACCACTGCAGCATATATGTTCATTTCTTCAAAGTACAGCATATAGCTGTTTGACTCTTTTTTTAGTATATACGACAATACTATAATGAACCCCTTTCAGACACAGAAGTCAACAAAAGTTACTCAATGCTGCAAATATGAAGCAAAGTTTGGCCTCCAAGTGTAAGCTGGGAAAGGCTCCAGTCTCTTCCAACCCTATGAAGGATAAGCTCTCTCATAAAAATGGATGGATTACGTGACATTTTCTGAAGTGGTGATAGAAGAGCCGATATAAATGAGAAGATGGGAAAAGTATGACCTTAAGTAGCATCACAAGACTTCCCAACATGCAGCAGAAAGAAAAGCCCCTTCTTTGTCCTTCTTGGCTTGGTCTTTCATGAGGTCTCGTTCTTCCCTCAGCTCCTCTGAAGTGAACGGTTTGTGCAATTCTCTCTGAAATCATTGTTTAATATTTACATCCAACTCCTGCTGGTCTGACTCCAGGAATTCTTGAAGCACTGGTGTGTCATAAAGCCCTGAGGTAGTATCTGTCACTCTGGGCGGTGGTCTGCCTGTCGGAGGAGGCGCATGGTTTGGTATCTTTGAACTGAGTGCGTCTGTGGCTCTGCTTTGACTGAACCTCAGAGGCTCTCTGGCTCCGTGTGATGTGGTCGCGTCTCAGAGTTGCTGAGATGTTCCCTTTTGCTCCTTCGCTATACATGAATCTGCATTCGTTTGGGTTTTTTTTGTAGTTTTTTTTCACCTACCTTTGCTGCCTTTTCTTTTTCACAGCATCCTTTTTTTTTATCCGTTGTGGTTGAGTTTATCCCCTCCAGCAAAGAACTACATTTCCTCCTCCGCAGTTTAATTAAACCTCTCTGCTCGTATGTGTTGCTGTAAAAATGTAAATAAACTGGGAATGCTCCTTCAAACGCGCTGAATTTTTTTTAAAATCTTTTTTAATTTGACACTCGTATGATGTTGGTGTAAAACACTTTGTAGTAAATGTGTAGCGACTGCTGTGTTTATGTCCACACAAGTGTTGCCTTAAGGGGCAAGAACTCATAAAAACAACGTTCAAAAGTGTCTGATATCCTCCAGTGTGGCTCTTTCTTTACTGTACGTCTCTTTCTGTGCTGACTTCAACCCTGACCTTTTTCATACCTGACCTTTTTCATACCTGACCTTTTTCATACCTGACCTTTGACCCTGCATGTCTCAGCTCTTTTTTTTTAAGCCGGGCCCTCATTCTGCATTTTTTTCATCTCATTCGTCTTTGGAGAAGACGTCGTCTTCATGAAGGCTGTTTCAATGTGCACCGACCTGCTCGTCCTCTCCTCTGTTCTCATCCCTGTGAATCGACTCTAATCCGTTTAGATGTTAGCTGATGAAGACCAACAGTGAGATGGGAAAAAGAAAAAAAAATCACACTGTAACCTGATTAAATGTTTCATTTGTCAACATGAGACGCAAAGTAAAATCAGCCTTTGTGTGTTGTGTAGAGGCAGGGATGAGAGCAGTTGATGATGACGTCCTGCTGGGATGCGTTTGGAACGCCGTTAGGAAGGGGGGCTGCTCTCATGTATCAGTGCTGTGGTCTGTGGGTGAGATCAATATAGAGGCAGTGGACGGCAGGGCAGGGCGGAGCAGAGGGCAGGATGGTCTAATGCTGCATTGTGCCACGTGATGCCGGAGTGTATTGATGATGGGAAACGTGAGAGGGCTTTTATGAAAATCTTGAGCCGAGCCGGTCGATGTTAAAGCCCCTTTTTTTTTTTGTCCCAGCGGCACGTGTACTAGTTTGTCCGAGCTTGTTCTCTGATATACTGCAGCCTCCTGAGTGATTGTGTCCAGATGTGACTCCATGACGGAGCAGTTTTTATTTATTTATTATTATAACACCCACACTTCAGATGGAGGCTTTACGTGATCCACATACTGGCTCTTAGTCCTCGTTTAATGCAGACTGAACACCTCAGGAAGGCTGCAAACCTCAGGCCACAGAGGCTCACCTAGAAAGCAGGTCTGGGATCAGCTCCTGGTCAAGGCAGCGTTAACTGAGAACAGCTGTGTGATGCTGTGGAGGAAAGCATTTCTGTGACCGTTAGCAGATGGTTTCACCTCCTTAGTGGGCACAGAGCACAAAAACCACTGCAGCGCTGGGAATTTATTGGATGTTTGCGAGCTGTCGTTTTCATCCATCTTTGTACAGCTGCATGCTAATAATCAGCGTTTTCTGACCCGGGGGGTCGAGTCTGAATCTGAGGGGCTGCGAGGCAGTTTGCAGGACAGTAAAACTGAAAAACACTTCTGCAACAAAATATGATCCTTTTCATAAAAATAAAAAAAAATGAATTCTTACTTAAACTCTTTTTTTTCTCATTAGATTTTTATTGGAACCCAAAATATTATAAACTTTATTCATTTCTTCACTGTACAACATGTAGCAGTTTGTTTCTAATGTAGTGTATAAGACATTACTGTAATGTAGCCTGTTCACACAGCGATGCAGAGGTCAGCAAAAGTTACACATGCTGCAAAAATGAAGCAACGTTGCCAAATTTGAAGTTGGGAAGCTTGGGGGGGGAAAAATGTCTTCTCTTGTGTTGTGCATCACACTGTGGGACAGGACTGTCTACTATCCTTAAAAAAACAAACAAACAAACAAACAGTAGTAGCTCAGAGTGTTTTCATCTCTCCAGGCTGAACCTCACACTGTGTCTGTCACTGTGACGGTTGAGTGGGCGGAGCTACACAGACATCACGACAGCATCAGTCCGTTTAATGCCATTAAAACGTCTCTCACACCTCAACACCTCCGCCCTCCCTCCTCGACACCGTCACCCCCTGCCGCATTCCTCAGCTCCGGGCCTGGAGAACGACAGCTGCGCTGCGCCTCACAACCTCACATCCACAATCATTAACCTGGAGAATGTGTCACACACTTTCAACACACACACACACACACAGAAACACAGTCGAGCACACAGGTGTTCACGAATATTGGCATGTTTACATCACACTTAAAGGGTCAGAGTTACACACACACACACACACAACTCATAATCTTTCTGCAGGTGCATGAAACTTGGTCTCTCTCTTTCTCTCTCTCTCTCTCTCCCCCCCCTCTCTCAAGGCTAAAACCTAGCTCCACTGAAGTCTCTGGTTTGGCCTTCTCCCTTTATGTTCGCACGAGGTAGTCCTTGATGCTGTACAAATAGCATGTAGTGAGTGTTTAAGTGGGCGAAGGACATCAGTCATCATTGACCTTGTTTGCTGTGTAGAGAGGAGCGGCTGCTCCAGTGCAGCTCTGCAAAGCAGCCGCGCTTCTGCTGCTAACGGCTCTTCGTTGATCTCCCAACAGGCAGCCAGAGAGGCAGCCAGTTGGTCTTCCTCTCTGCAGGAGTCAAAACTGACTATAAATGACTCGATTCATTTAGTTTTTTTTACACATTAATGATTGCATAGGTCGGTGAATTTAATTATTATCAACATTCCGTTCATTATTCATGGGTAATTACTTCTTTAGAAGTTCAGATACATGTTTCATATTTTGTATTGAACCCCTTAAAATCCAGTTTTCTCCCTCTGTTCCTTCTTAAGAAGCTTTAAGGTTGGAGAAATGATGTAATTCCACACTGATAATTTCTGCATCAGCTTGTTCCAACTCCTTATTGAAGCTCAACTCTATTAAATAGAAATACTTTAAATGTCTTGTGCATATTTTTTTTCCCACATTATCTGAAAATTCCGCCTGGCATTTGTAAGAAAGTTCTGCAGGTTTAAACAAAGGTTGGCTTCAATTTAATTTAATTTAAATTTAATTAATTAGATTACATCCTTTCTGGACCCTGGAGGCTCTGGATTTGATTTAGATTTTGCAGCTGAACTTTCATTTGTTGTTATTTCTCTATTTTAAAAAAAAAAGAATCTCATCCTCTCGTTGTGCAGGGAGCACTCGTCCTCTCTTCGCCTCCCTGTTGGATGTGTTTATTGTAGCGTCTGACTCGCGGACTCTGGGAGGTTCGGTGTGAGACAAAGCCTCTCTCAGAAACAGAGGACAGCTAATTAGATGCAGCCTGGTGATGGTCTGGCCTGCATCAGTGCCTCTTTGTGTTTGTGTGCCTGCAGAGACGCTGTGTTGATGCATCTCAGTGTGCTGATTCTGACCAGGAAAATATGATGCAGTGTGATGCAAATATGATGCATGAGGGGCTTCGCGTCGATGTGATGCTCAGCGCATAAGAGGAATGGAGAACAGGCCAGATCTTGTTCTGAAATGCAGACTTGGCGCTGTCTGTATCTGTCTGCGGGATCGGCCCGAAGGCAGCAAAGGCCGGGTTTGAACCGGGGTCAAGGTTCAGAGGTTAGGGCCCCCCCCCCCTCGTCACACACTTGGCCTCCTGTATAGAGCTTAAAGAGGCAGGAGGTTAACCCCTGTCACCGTGTGCAACAGGGGCCACGGGGGTTAAGCAGGGGCTGATCTCCGTTCAGATGATCGGATCCTTCATCTTGTTTTCGTCTCGGTCACGTCCAGATATCAAATGAGAACATTTTTTTTCCTTCACGCTTCTCATCATGTTTACATTTTTCTTTGCGCTGATGATAAGCACGAGTGTGTTTGCAGAAAAGCTGAATGCGTCTCTGTGTCCTGCTCCAATCAGCTATGGAGGATCTTTTTTTTTTTTTCACAAACAGCAGGGATTTCAGTGGAATGTGAGAGACACAGAGAAGGAGGGGGTAAGATGGAAAACACAAGGCAAAAAAGATAACAAAATTTAGACCGAATCCTGATGTGTCATGGGAAGAGAATGATGCCAGTGTCACAGCCGAGAGACAATGAAGCAATGGAGAATGAAGACGAGCGAAGAGAAGCGGGTCCTTCCTTCCTTCAGGACCAGAAGAACGGCTGCCGTATTTGTCGCTTCGCTCGTAAATTACAAATACAAGAGAGTGTGTTTACATGCTGTATAAAGGATGGTTGTACAAGTGGTAGAATAATATCATATAGTGAATAATCACAGAAAATTAACAGTTTCGTGGAAATGCAAATTGAGCAAGCAAACAAGGTGTGGCGTCTAACAACAGCAGCGTCAACGTCTAGAGTGACATCGAACTTATGCGTCGAGCAACGCTTTGTAAATAATGGATTAACGTGGCAAGAAACATTTATTTACTTTCCCTGTTTCATGGTGGCTGAACTTGGAGGGTGAGGAGGACCCGGACCTTGTGTTGTCTCCCCAGTTTTCATTTTCTTCTTCTTTGAGATAGCTGCTAAGTCTTCTGGTTGTGGGCCGTCGTCGCCAAAACATCACACACACACACACACACACACACACCCATCCTGCCTTTCTGCCTTGCCTTTATACAGATCTATGCTTTAACTACCTCCATTAAACCTTATTTGTTGCTTTTATACAGAACATCGGAGCGGAACAAGTTTAGACTTGACTTGACCTTAGACTAAAAAGGTCCTCCATAACCCTAGAAGACATTATACATCTGTCTTTGCAGGCTGAATACATCTGATTATACGTTATATTCATATACACTACCAGTCAAAAATTTGGACACAGTTTCCCATTCAAGTGGATGGGTAACTGTGTCCAAACTATTGACTGGTACTGTATATATATATATATAAACCATTTGCCTACCCCTGTAAAAGGATAGTTACCTTTGGTAGAAAATGATGTATCGTGCAAGTATAGTATGTTTCATACTGATACTGAAGAAGCCAATTAGATGCAACCAGTCAGGTTGAAGTTATTGATAAATTTTGTAGTTTAGCCAAAAAGTCAGTGATCAGAACAGGAAGAGTTCTGGCTGATCAATAGTGTGATGGTGTTCGCTCACAGTTCGTAAACTGTCTTGGTTCGTCTTGGGATGTTGTTTGATGGGGGTTAGTGAGCTGACTTACTGACGCAGACATGCAGCCATGTCTTCTTCCTATTTGTAAGCAGTCTCGGAGGGGGGGGGGGAAGCTTGTTTTGACAGTCTGGCAAAATCACGGGACAGAGATTATCAGCAAGTTAATGAGGAGCTGTGGATGCTGGGAAGAGATAGGGCTCTGTGGTTTTCCTGACGGCTGCCCTTCCAGCACAACACCGTCTCTGTCTATATGCTCACTGAGATCCTCTCAAAGGATAACACTGGTGCGATGTAAGGGGAAACATCTCGCCTGGCCCGACTGGCACTTTGCATTTGATTAATTGACTTGTCTCGTTTAATTTGCACACAAACAGAAATGTAAAAGTGGCATGTTGTGATTTTACAGGGAGTCACCTGGTGGCCCGTGGGCACCATCTAGCCTGCCAACCTCCGAGCAAGGAGCCAGAAAGTCAGTCATTCATAGGTTCATCTGTTCTACAGAAGCAGATTCTCCGACTCTATGAACCCACCAGTAAACCACCAGACTCTCAGACTGGCCATCCCATAGAGCTGACAGCAGCACACAGGACTACAGGAGGTCACTCCAGAGTTGTCCTAAAATCACAAAGCTTGTCTATTAGACACAAGAGGTGTCACTTGGGTCTATTTTTTGTTGGCCAGCTGATGTCTTGAGTCTCAAACTTGTATTTTTGTTTGCTTCCTTTTCAAGTTTTTTCTTGAGATAAGGACTCAGTCATTGGTGGTTGAACTGTAGGTGCATCCATCTGAGACCATTTTCTAGTTAAGTATCCAGTTATTATCATGGCTTCCACATGTTTTTTTTTAGTCGTCTGTTGACATTGAAATTGCCAAGTAAAAGTTATATTGATTTTGTAAGAAACCTACGACTTAAAGGCTTAAATAAATGTAAGATTTTTCTTTATATTTTAAAGTCCGGCTCCCTCACTGTCTGCTAAGAGAGACTCTGGCCCTTGGACAAATAGCTGCTGACCCATGATTTAAAACGGTACATGCATGCAAATCCAATCAGTTTCCACACATCCAGCTGTTGATGGTGCTTTTTCTTTTCCTTTTTTTTTTTTTTTACAGCCTAACCTCTCCCAAATTCCATCTTTCTTGCTCTCTCATTTCCCGCGACTTTGAGCAGTCGCTGTCTGCTCTCCGTTACCTTCTTTGGTCATCTCCCTTTCGGATAGTCCTGCGTTGAACTGCAGTTGACGCTCTCATTTTTCAGCATGTGCAGCCATTAGACGTTTAGATTTTAATCCCGCTACACTTTAGGAAAAGCTTCTCTGAGCTAAATGTCATCCTTTTAAAGCAGCTTGTAAGTTTGTGCCATAAAAGGTTTGATTCTTGTGTATCCGCCCCTTTCTGCTCAGCTTACAGAATGAAAACTAACAGGAGAGAGAGTTTCTATTAGCATTCTTCTTTGCTTTAAGCAGTGACAGCGTGTCTTTCATCTAAATCGCAGAGTTAGCTCATATGTATGTGTTAATGTCCTTTGCTGTCTCCCCATATAAGGGCAGCCAAAATAAGGAGACAAGTGAGACCCATGATCCCTTGAGGTCTGACCTTTTTTTTTTTTTTCTGGGGTGATTCCAGTCATGAAAACCACAGAGGACAGCTTATTTCTGCAGGGTCAACAATCTCAGACTCGTGTTAAAAGCTCCTTAATACAGAGTGACAGAGGCTAAAGACACAGAAACAGCATCAACGTCATGTCTGGCATACGGATACCATCCTTACATGAAACGCAGAAAGAACAGCGCCTCTGGGATCTGCAAAGAAAAACGGTGGCCACGCAGACACACACCAGCAGCGTCTCTTGTCTTCCAGAGAACTTCCCTTTCTGCAGCTAAAGATTTAGAGTCTGAAGTGTGTCAACAGGAAGGAGCAAAGCAGATGAAACGATAGTCGGGGGCCGATCGTCCTGCGCTCAGCACGTGGCACACGGAAAAGAGAGGAAGACGAGGGGTGAAGAGGCCAGCAGCGTTCTGGATCTGACCTGTAGTTGTGTCAGTCCACATGGCGTGAGAGAAGAATCACGCTCAGTACGTTTTGCTCGGTCCTTTGCATCACATGAACTGCTTTAACCCGTCTTTGACTATAGAGAGGAGAAAATATTGATTTTACTGGAGAGATTTCGATTTGATTAGTCAGGCTCGATATTCATGCGGTCGCTAGATCATGTGTGAATGTCTTTTTTTTTTCCCTCCCCTGTGGCAATGCTTGTTCAACACAGGTCCAGTGGGACACGACAGGAAAAGTCTGGGACCAAAATACTGGAAAATCTTTGTAAGTCTCAGTTTGTCCTGCTGAGTTGTGTCCATGCTTGAGTACGTCTGCAAAAGCAGTGTGTATATAATACCAGCAAATCCCAAATGTTTTCACGACAACAATCCCCAAAATATGCAGGAATTAACCCACAGATTCCCAGGTGGGCACATTATGTCTGTCGGACCCTAATTTAGGAGTATTTTTGACTGGATTAAACTATTCCCTGATACCTAAATGGTTGCTCCACACCCCTGGACTCCACTTGGAGAATCGCTGGACTGTGCGATCCTATGTATGCGTACAGAGCGACTTCCTCAGCGCGATGTGAGCGGTGGTGCATGGCAAGAATGTAAAAACCAGATGACCTCAGATGGAAACTCCGGGGCTGCTGGAGGCAGGTAGGCCATCGTGCTTGCTCCAATAAACACTCTGCAGTCCAGCTCTCTCTCTTCCCCCCCCCCCCCCCCCCCCTCCTCGGCTAAGTTAGCCTCCCAGCCTGGCTCAGCATCGCCTCCACCACGCCCCATATGTTGGACCGCTGCCTGGTTTTACTTGGGTCCGGCTCCATCGTAAGCCAAAAGCGAACAACAACGTCATCTTCCTGTACCAAAGTTGTAATTTTCATCTGTTAATTACACAGAGGCTGAGATGAGCTAAATATATACATCTGGGTTTGTAGTGCGGGGGGGGGGGTAAGCAACCAAGAAAAAGGGGCGGGTTCCAAGTATGGCTGTGCTTCGGCCAGACACAGACGTCCCCGTCTTTAGAGAGAGTCGAGAGGCCTGCTGGAGCCCTGTGGTTTTATGCTGCTGAGGCCTGCTCCTGAAAACAACCAGGACAGAAAGAGAAGAAGAGGCAGGGAAAAAAAAATGGAAGGAGGAGCTGGTTCTTATTGCAGCGCAGCTCAGACGTGACGCTCTGATTGCTCCCAGCGGTTGTGGTCAAGCACAGTAGAGGGGGGGGGGGTACAGTGCAAGACGAGCAGGGTTAGCTCTTTGCCAGATGTCGTCATTGGCCCTAATGTTTTTACGGCCTCGTGGTATATAAGATATACACACATCAGGAGACAGATGGATCTGCTCAAGAAGGAGCACAGCTGGGAGTTTACCTGACAAACCTGGAACGCCTCCTCTGGGTGGCTCTCAGAAACAACCGCTGGAAGAGTTGTCGTCAAGCCAGGTTTTGTTCAAATGTAAGGACACGGCACACATTTTCACTGGCTCTCTTCTTGATTAAAATTCATAATGTAGTTTTCCTGGCTTGCAAAAAAACACAAACCTGTCTGCATAATCTCAAAGTCCTGTACCTTCACAAAAAACCCAAAAACCCTGCTGGTTTTTTTCGCTTGCTGGAACAGAATTGGTTCTCATGGTATGTGAGGATGGAGGTGAGTTGGTTCTCATGGTATGTGAGGATGGAGGTGAGTTGGTTCTCATGGTATGTGAGGATGGAGGTGAGTTGGTTCTCATGGTATGTGAGGATGGAGGTGAGTTGGTTCTCATGGCAGCTGTGAGGACGGAGGTGACGGGTGACTGTAATTGGGTTGAAGACGTGTCAGAATGAACCCTGACACCCTGCAGGATGGTTGTATTTGTTGCAGGAAGCCTGCGTGACTAGAGAAAATCCCTTTTAATCGAAACAGCATATTTTTCTCACTCGCCTCCAGTGGGATCTGTCTAAGCAGATATAGTGTTATGTGTTAGTGTTGTACTGCTTACAGAGTTATGAAACATGAGTTTGGTGATTGTCCGGGTTTCGACTTTTGGTCTTCATTGAACTAACTAAAAAAAAATTGGGGCATCAAATCCGTCAAACACGTTCATCATCCCTCAAGAATGAATTGTGATAAGTTTTATTCCCTGAATTTACACCATCATCGGGTCAAAATGTAATTCACAGGACTTTGATTAATGAACAAATACCTGCAAAACTAATAATCTTCCCGTCATTCCTCATCTGTACTTTGTGTTTAGTACCACATGGATGTTAGCCATGCTAACACGCGCAGCGAAGATGATAAACATGGTCAGCATTATACCTGCTGAACATCATCATGTTAGCATTATCAGTGGGAGATCGTTAGCATGCTAACGTCGTCATATATCTCAAAGCGCTGCAGCTGCAGTAGCTTTTTTTGTGCAATAGCGCTGCAACTCTATGTCGCCTTTGTTTTCACTGTTCTTATCTTGCCTTATCTCCCGTTTTTAAGATATTTTCAAGATTCTCTTCTTCTTTGAATCAGGTGCTGACTGCTACTAGCTGCTATTGCTATTGCATGTACCTCTTCTGTTTATACAGACGTCAATTCAGCTTCGTTACTGTGTCCACTGCTGGCTCAGAGGTGGAACAACAATGAACCCCCGTCACGCCTTCATGGTGTTTATACAGGACTGTGAGGCGCAATAAAGGCGCAAACGTCTCACCTTGAACAGGCTTAAATATTACTATCAGTCCAGGATCAGTCTGGCTTCTTTTATCTGCTGAGGTTTTCGACATTTCCTTCAATGTCTCTTGATGAAAAGATCCACCATATTTAAGGGGATGGTGTCTATGAATGTGTGCAATGTTTGACGGTTGCAAATCCAGTAACCTTAAATTACGGTGACAGAGCTCTTGAGTTTGATTGAATTAAAGGGCTCTGTTGGGCCTCCCTGGAGGTGAGCGATCTGCTGAGTGCTTTCTAGTTTGTGGCGTTGCTGTTATGCAATTTTCAATACATCAACTTCACAAAAAATCAAGTCGTCTCAACCCTCCGTCAGTCCTGATTTCGTGGCAGGAGTTTCAGAGGAAGAAATCCTAAAAGCCAGATACATAAAACTATCAGAAGTTGTGGTAAAATACAAGGGGAAAAAATAGCATGTGAGGTGGATGAAACTGGAGTTCTGTAAAACATGTGGCTTTCTCTGCACTGGAGGAGACACTCCCTGCTAATTAGGTTAAAGTGGAGCACCATCTCTCCACTTAGTGTGCAGGGAAGCATAATGGTTATGTGTTTAGCTGTGGTTCTCTCTGCGAGTATCGCTGCCTCACTCGCGCACACTCGTACTCACAGTCTTGTATTTCCACGTACGATACGGCCCTCTGGGTCTCAAATGGTGCTCAGTTGAGGGTATAACTGCACTTCATGAAACAGGGTCGAATACAGCAGATCCAGATTGAATAATTCATCAACACAGCTGAGTGTGACCTGCATTGTGTGGCAGGTAGTAGATGTGCCTTCAGTCGTGGAAGTCCAGCCCTGTTGCAGATGGTTTGATGAAGAGCAGATCTATGGGAGATAATTAGAGTGTATTTGTTAGGAAATAAGTGCATGTCTTTTCTGAGTGGAACTCCCTCTCCTCTCTCTCTCTCTCTCTCCCTCCCTCCACCATCTGCTCTCCCTCCAACTTCTGCTTCAGATCACTCTCTGCCCTCATTTTTTTTTTTTTTTTAATCCTCTGCAACTTTTCCCCCTGGTGTTCACTTTCCAACATCTGTTGACCCCCCTCTGTCACGCTCTCCTTCCCACTCTCTATTCTATCTTTTTTTTTCATATGCTTTATTGACTGGCGGGCTGACTTATGCACCCCACACTCCCTTATGGCAGATACAGCACGATGCACACATCCACACTCCTGTCCTGAGTCAGCTCTTTGTGTTGTAAATCCAAAGCTGGATTTTTTTTGTCTTTTGGCTGCAGTTTACAGCTTGTGTAGCATTCACTGTATGCATGTATAAATTATATGGCTGATCAGCATCAATAAATCTTTTTTTTATTTTTATAGCTGAAAGAGACCAGGCAAATAAAACTGGGCCACAAAAAAACCAAAACATTCAGCAACAATTCTACAAGTCATTTATCATCAACCACCTTTTCTGGTTTCAGCTTCTCCAAAGGGAGGATTTGCTGCTAATCATCTGATTTTGATTTGATTTATCTTTTATATTTTGCACAAAAACAGACAAATACAATAAAATGAAAGGAAAAAAGGAAAGCATGAAACTGTCACAAAGTCAATAAATCATCAATCAGCTGACTAATTGATCTAATTGAATAATTAAGAGCTAAAACAATTAGCAGATCAGTCGATCAGCAGAAAATTATCAGCAACAATTTTGATAATAGATGCATCAGTCAAATACTTTTTAAAGCAAACACCCTGAAAGTTCACTGGTTTCAGGAATATTTGCCGTTTTTCTCAGTTGCTTTGATAGTAAATTGATTTTTTTCCCTTTATTAGTGTGGAATCGATTAAAAGAATAATTGACTAAGAATTCATTCTGAAATTAATCAGTTACAGTTCTATATAAATATTTCAACAGCAGTGTAAATGTCACTGATTGATAGTTCATGATTTCTATTGATTATGTTCACGTTCTATAGAATCATCTTCATGCAGTATTTAAATGAGTGACGTTCAGGTGAATTAAGAGTAAATGCTTGTTCCAGTGTGTCCATCCTGACAAGAACTGACCTTATGTGGTTGCACATTAACACACATACACACAGGCACATGTTAAGAATGCATGCATAATGCACTAGCTTTCTGAGGAGGAGGAGGAGGAGGAGGAGGAGGAACACGGGGTCAGGTGGGCTGCTTTAACTGCTGTAATCCTCCAGTCTGCAGGAGTAATCTTTATTTGTTGTTGTTGTTGTTGTTGTTGTTGTTGTGTCAGTCCCGGTCTGAGCCGGCAGACCACCCACCTCTCCTCAGCTGTGGGTCGATCTGGACATTTCACCTCCGAGTCCACCTGCTCTCAGCTCCAGACTGTTTCCACCTCACAGCCCACAGCAGGTGTGACCTCTGACCTCCAGCTCTTATAGTATCTAACATATGAGAGCAGATAACTGCCTAATAGGTCGACTAATTACATTTAATCACCCTCCCCACACCTCCCTCCAACATCCACTGCAGTACAAACAATGCTGTTGTAAGTAGGTGCAGCTTGAGTCCGTCCCCCCCCGTATCCCAGCATCCACTGGGCCTTTCCCCCCCCCCACCCGTCTCAGGTTGGACTCTGTGTTGTTTGCAGCTGCCCTCTAGTGGCTGCTGGTGGTAACTACACTCTGAAGCATCAGTCTGTCCCAACTAGGACTGGGTGTCAGAATTGATCAATGAAAGTGTCAATATAATGTCTCTTTCTCAGGATTGTTCACTTAATCTATGATCCGGTATTTCCTGATTTTAAACCAGGAAACATTTCTAGCAAAGTCCTTTATGCTAATGTATACATTGAACACTTATTTGGCTTATTTTGTTCTGTTATATTCCCTAAACTAAGGTAACAAAATTTACTAAAACTCAATTGGTCCGCAGCTTTATTCCCGATTTTCCGACTGTGTGTCCTCTTAAGACCTGAGGGCTTCAACATACGTGTCTTTACCTTCACAACGTTTTACCTTTAACTATATTTTCACTAATGTCAGATGCTAAAACCATCCAGTATATCATGAGAAAAAAGGGAAAAAAAATGTCTTTGTGTAGAAAAAGTATATTTTGTCTCCCTCCTGACTCGTCACTCATGTCATGACCCGTCGTCCCACATGTTGAGTCAGGACAGTGTTTCTCTCACCAGTAGAGGACTCTGTCTGACGCTCCTCTCAGGGACGGTTTCAGATTCTGTTCTGGAGTCCCCTCATCTCCTTCTCAGCTTTGTTGTGTCACTTTTTTAGGAGTTTCATGGAGAGCATCATCAACCTCAGCCTTACATATATATATATATATATATATATATATATATATATATATATATATAGAAAAAATATAATAAAAAAGCATATAAATTAAATATAATAGGTAACTGAACAAAAAATTAATAAATGGTTAGAAAAAGAAGGGGGGAAATTAATAAATAAAAAATTAATTTCAGAAATTAAATAAATACAATATGTAAACAGTCTTCAATATAGATTAAAGGTCAATACAATACATAATACAATTCAAGGTCTATTCATTTGTACAATTGTACATATTTCAGCTGTTCTTTTGCTGATTTTAAATTAATGCATTTCAAGGAAAATGCAATATAGTCTAAATTCATTTTTTTTAAAAGCATTGAAAATGGGTGAGGTTTTCATAAATGTGGCTTTGTGTATGTAACATTTTGCCATTATGAGAATTGAGAGACTGAGAATCAGCAGATTTTCATGTCTGCATCCTGCCTTGTTTTTTATGAAAAAACGCCAACTGGAGACTCTCCAACCTTCTCCTTCCTGTGTGTATCCCCATCAAAACCTCAGCTTATTCCTCCTTCTCACACCTCTGTGTTTGAAAGCATAAGCGCAGCAGAGAGGAGGAAACTTTGTTTAGTCTTAAGAGGCAGTGGCAGAGGAAAAAAAAAATAAAAGAGGGAGAAGACCTCTGTGTGTTCGTCTCTCAGCCCGTGTTATGAGTGTTGAGGGGATTAAAAATATATTTACCTCCCTCCTCGCTCCTTTCGCTTTTCCACTGATGTGTTTGATATTAGAGCGGGGGGGGGGGGAGCCAGGGCAGGAGGTAACGAGGCGTCGCTCCTGTTAGATTAGCAGCGCGTGTCGGCCTTTGATTTTCCTGGCTTTTCAGGAGCTCTGCGCTGCCGGGTTATGATGGAAAAACGGATAATAAGAAGTCTGCGGCGTCTCCGGCTGCAGCGCGTGTTTACCCAGCAGGCCAACAGTCAGATAAGGGAGGTATGCTGCGGTGATGTACAGTAAGCACACATGCAGGTGATGGATGTGTGGCTGTGTCTGCCTGCTGAGACGTGCTTCAGGCCAACAGGGAGGCCATGTGGGTCACCGCTGGGAGGGGTGCTGTTATTGTCACGGCTCCTCATGTGTGTCCTCCATGTAAACTGTAACTCAACGCCTTTTTGTTCATATTCTCTTTTGTACACCTCTGACTTTTTTTTCTTCTTCCCGTCACGCTCATCCTCCTCTTTTTTTTGGTTCATGAAAAGGAGAAAGAAAGAGAAGGAGCCGGACAGACAGAGACCTTTTTGTCTCCAAATTAGGCCCCATGCTCCCTCGATGCTAAAGCTATAGCTGTTTTAGTGAAAAGTGTGATATGAAGAGGTGCCACTGTGAAATGCAGCGTTTGCGACTTTTTAAACCCACGCCTGGCTTTCCAGCAGTGACACGCTTTGATCCGACTGCGACGTCGGGTGTGGTCTTTTTTTCCCCCTCACATCTCTCCATCCTGCAGGAGAACCTGGACCTCCTCCTGCTGCCCGCCGGGAGATCCACTCTTCTCTCTGCAGGGCGGTTCCGTCTGGCTCTCCGTCAACTCCTGGTCTTGAACCACAGAGGGAGAAGACAAACCCCCCTCCTACTGACACAGTCTTCTGACTTTATGAGGAGCCCTAATTACATAGCCTGGTCTATTTATATTCAGTTGTGACTCAGTGAGACATGTGGCGTGTGTTTGTGTGTGTGTTTGTGTGTGTGTGTGTGTGTGTGTGTTTGTGTGTCTGTGTGTGTGTGTGTGTGTGTGTGTGTGTGTGTGTGTGTGTGTGTGTGTGTGTGTGTGTGTGTGTGTGTGTGTGTGTGTGTGTGTGTGTGTGTGTGTGTGTGTGTGTGTGTGTGTGCATCAGTGAAAGTGTGCTGACTCTATAAACTATTTAAACCAGGGATGAAGTGGAGTGTAGATCCACCTAAACCTTTATAGTCATTTTTGCAGACAAGGTCCTGGAAAAGAGAAATAACACAGCTTTGCTTTTGCAGATATCTTTCCCCTTAATAATGTTGCATTATGGGAAGTGTAGGATCCAGGCTAATGGCATTTTGCAGATAAAGGACTTGCAGTGCTGCCTTTCTGTGGTGTCAGTCTCTGAAACGTTCATAAACAACGTTATATTTACGCCTGCTTTGCGCCGTGATTGGTCAGCTGTGGTGAACAGGGTTTGAATTTCTCTCTCAATCTTTTTTTTTTTTTTTTTTTTTCATATTTATACGACTATTTCCATCGCTTTTCACGCGTATTAACTAAATGCACCATGAACTAACACCATGAATGCCTTCTAGGAGGAACTGTCTGAAAATACGTGCTGTTCTTCTTCTATATAAACCAGCATCCAGTCCCTCCCTCCTCTCTGTCAAAACCGCCTCTTCAAACCACCTTCAAGTGTGGCTGTTCCACCATAAACACCAGTCCTTCTGCCATGACTTGAACATGTTGTGTGTATTTATTCTTTTCTACCATAATCTGTCCCTTATTTTGCAGTCTGCCTCGTCTAGTTTTCTTTTAAAAAAATCTGTTTCTTATGACTTCCCCCATTATTTTAAAGGTTTTTGGAGACCGTCGAGACGTCGGCCTTCTCTTGATTATAATGGAACTGCTTCGAGCACCACAAGCTAAGTGCCATTAATATTTGAGGCAAGGCCAATATCTCCAAGACTCGACCACTCAAACAAAACAGTCTTTTCTGCTGCAGAACAGAGTAAAATCTGTGCTTCTGATTTGCAGTCGTATACGCTGGTGGAGGAGTCAACGTCACACCTCATTAGATCAGAAGCTCCAACCGTCCTATAATTCATCACTTGTCATAGTAGAACATATTCTTGTGACCTCAGACAACATTTCCTTTTAATTAATCGCTTCCTCATTCTGCATGAACTCTTCATACCCCACGGTTTGTTCTGTGGAAGGCGAGGCGCAGCATATCCAGAGGGTACAGTCTCTGTGTCTGCAGACGGCCGAGCATGTTGGTACTTGCTCCTCAGTGTCGCAGGTGAAACCTGTCTAACCTCATTGGTAACGGATGTGCGGCGTGTTTAACACGATGAGCATTTTAGGGGGAAAGTTATTCGTCTGTAACAACATGGTCACCTGTCTGCCGCTCTCGCTCCAGTCCTGGATGCCTGGCTGTTTGGTGAGAACTCCGCTGTGGGGGGGGGGTACAGGACGGCTTTCTGACTGATTTAGTGGCCTGGTGTTTAGGTGTCACTATGCTGTATGGGTGGATACTGAGAATAGGAGTGTGTGTGTGTGTGTGTGTGTGTGTGTGTGTGTGTGTGTGTGTGTGTGTGTGTGTGTGTGTGTGTGTGTGTGTGTGTGTGTGTGTGTGTGTGTGTGTGTGTGTGTGTGTGTGTGTGTGTGAGGGAGTATAGGTTTGATAAAGAGGTCATGTTGACATCCAGGAGCAGCCGATTTATTTTGAGAGCTCTCTCCTCTTCTTCTCCTCTTATTATTATCATCTGTATTTTTCCGTCTTAAGCAACGACAAAAAAAAGAAGCGCAAAAGGAGACGCAGCAGCAAGGCACATTTTTTTAAATTTTCTCTTTGTGCTGGAAATTGGCCTCTTTTCTCTCTCTCTCTCTTTTTTTTTATATGTTTGTCTCCCTTGTGGGTGGAGGGGAGGTGGCGGAGGCAGGACCAGCTTTTGTGGAGTTCAGCGCCGGGATCACAGCTCTGTCGCTGTGTTTGTACCGTTTGCACAGACGTGCAGCACATGTGCAGCCACCGCGCCTCCTCCTGTGTAACAAGGAGTGGATCTGCAGTGGATTTATCAGCAGCAGCCTGCAGGAGATATCTCCATCTGGACTGTTTACTGCCGGAGCTGCCCCCCCCCCCCCTCCATCGCCTCCAACCTGTGGTCTCAGAGATGCCCAGTCTTCTTGGTTCCAGTTAACTGTGCAGCACAGTTTGTTTGTTGGCTGATTTCTGTCGGGACGGTTTGAGTGGAATCAGTGATATAGACTGAGTAACAAAGCAAAACAGAAAGGAAAGGGACTGAGTGAGGGATGAAACAGCTGATGCTGGCTGAGATAGCGAGTGAGAGATGAGAACGAGATGAAGAGATTTGTTTGGCACTGGAGATAAAGAGGGAAGAAAAGAGAAAGAGGATAGAGAGAGAGAGAGAGAGGGCAGTGGGAGGGTGGAGAGACAAATGATCCAGCCCTCTGGGACAGCAGTGTGTGTTTTGGGGGGTGGACAGAGTAGCTTTGTATGCAGAACATCACCGGACACCAAAGGGAGGGACGCTGTCAGTTGTTCTGTGTGTGTCTGTAGTGAAACTAGACCCACCTCTGCACACACACTGCTCCATCTGCTGCCTTCTGCTTCCTGTGGACTGAACCCCTCTGACAGTGTCTGAATATGTGTGACACAGTTTTGGTAGAGCTGATTCCTGGAGGTCAGGAATGATATTTAGGCTGTGTTGTAAAACCTGTTTGGATTAAACTTTTCTGAAGGCTCTGCACTGACGTCGGTGAGTTTCAGCCAGGAGACGGGAAGTTCTTGAATAACTGGAGGATCCAGAGGAGGATCCGCGAGCTCCACTGAAGTCTCTCATCATCTTCTCTTGGCTTGATCGTGTCTTACGCATTTCTGCATCCGGACCTCGTTCATGTCCCTGTGCCTGAGTGTGTGAGGCGGCCTATGTGGGCGGCGAGGGATGCGGATCTGAGCAAACTCCACGCCTCAATGCCCGCGGCTATGCTCCCATGCCCTGCTCCGGCCGGGTCTGACTGGAGCTTCCAGAACCCGGTGGGGGTGGACTGCAGCTCCCCTGAACCTCGCTGCATCTGGCTGGCGGTTCTCCGCGGTGCTGCTGCTTCAATGTCGCCACCCACACCACCCGCCATGCCCGTTGGGCACAGCCAGAGCTCCCACCAGCCCAGGGTAAGGAGGGGGTCACCCATCTTTCTGGAGTGGCTGCATTTAAATCAGTCATCGACTGCAGTTTAATGATTGGTTAATTCATTCTTTCAATGAGATGTTTTAGTCAGAGGGTATAAGAATGATCTGATAAGGAGAACGTATATAATGATTGGTTATTTTTCTGATCAGACAAAACGTCCAGTGAAGGTTCTGATTATTTATTTCAGCAGCTAAAAATCTGTTTAAAATGGTCTGTCTGTCTGTCTGTGTGTCTGTCTGTCTGTCTGTCTGTCTGTCTGTCTGTCTGTCTGTCTGTCTGCACACAGTGATATCAGCAGGATCATTACAGCCACGCATGCTAACAGGGTATCCATCCAATTGTCAGCCCGCTGTTTAACATTTGTTAGCCCCTCAGCAGCTGACGGATTTCCATATCTCCAGGCTGGTAATTGTGTTGCCTTCAGGCTCTGCTTCGCTTTAGCTTTTAGTTTGTTTAGGCTTCAAGATGCACATTTGGATTAATACTGTATGGAATGAATGTATTATGGGATAGATTTGAGTCGGATTAGCATGGGTTTCATTCTGTGATTGTAAACAAAGGTGTGCAGACAGAGACTAAATGATTATCACCAAAGAAACCAGATAAATATTTTTTAAAAATGTAAAATTCCAACATGGAATTATGCATCTTATTCGCTAGCTTGCATTATTTTAAACACATTTGCAAATATATAATGAATTATCCACTGATGAAATGAATGAAATGAAGCTCTTTGTGCCACATAGTTGTTGTTATTCCACAGCTGAGGTGTTTTTTCAGCCGTGTGATTCTGCGTGTGTGGCATGTTGACCCTTCCTTGGAAGGGTTCGTCAGATGAAGGGGACCGCTAAGTGCTACTTTTAGAGGAGGTGCTGTGGACACTGTGCGATTGAGCATCTCCACCAGCGGTGATGCCCTCAGAATTCAGGGCATCATTTACCCCACATGGTCTCATTTTAGTGTGAGCGTTTATGTGGGATATTTACATCCCCACTTCCCCCTCTTTTTCCCCATGTTGATAACATCCCCCTTGAATGGTTGACACAGTTAAGAAATGCCTAAATCGGGAATGTGAGGGGGGGGGGAGGCTGTACGGACACAGCTGGGACAAACGCACACACTGCACACAGTTGTGTTTAAAGACATTCGTTGGTAATGAGAAGGAGTTCCATCTCGTCTACGCCTCATACCGATGAAGTAAAGTGTCCTCATATCATTGAGACTCATCCACATGCTGACATCATGCAGTTTCTTTATCTCTAAAATGAAACATCAGTCTTTGATTTTGGTTTGTTGTTTTTTTTTTTTTTTTTTTTAATGACGTTGCATCTGTTTACTGCAGCAGCCCTGACAGCCAGAAAAATCCCCTCACTCTTTGTAAAAGATGAATAAAATCCACCATCAAGACAAATTGCCAGGAATTCCCAAATTGAATTGAAAAACATGCCAGCGCAAATAGAATCTTCAGATGTTAAAAAAAACAAAAAACAACGTGTCTGATGTCTGTAAGGATACAAAAAACCCACTAAAAAGCAAATATAATATAGTCGTCATGATAGCTTTTTCTTCTTCTTCTTGATTACGAGTTTAATTCCGTATTGTTTGTATTGCATGTACATAATAACATCATGAATTCTTTCTGTGGTCCTTTTTTTTGGGGAGGCCACATTTAAAGCCCACTCATGCAGTATATTTACATGCGCCTCTGGCCGCTGAGCGACCAAGTCATCCTGTAAAAGTTATTCTAAAACTGCACCTCCTCTTCCTCCACCTCCTCCCGGGTTTAAAGCATCTATTTAAAAAAAACAAAAAAAACTCAACACCGGCAGTGAGGCCGGTGTCAGTTATAGGCAAATGTAAAGCACAAAATGTTTTGCTGTTGGAGTAGAAAACCCTGTTTAACCGACATTGCATCATCACCTGTTGGCCTAGTTAAACTGACAAACGGGGCTGAACTGGTTTTCTTGAGTGTACACATATTGACACTTAGATTACTGCATACCCGCACACATACATGGCTCATAAAAAGCTGTCATGTAAATTACACACGGATGTCACGTAGTTGGAAGTTGTGCAGGGTGAGCCGCTCTTTTTTACTTTTTAATTGTTGCCGGGCAGGTTGTGGTGCTTTGGTTGGAGTTGGATATTGATACACTCACCATGCATCCCCGCTCACCAGAGCCAGGATGCATTTAGACCTGCAGAGGTGGTGGTGCTGCAGAGCAATGCCCTCCGTGTGTCCGGTGAGTCCAGGAACGCTCAGGATGAGTCTGACTTTTTTTTTTTTCCGCCATTCCCTCTCCTGCTCCCTCTCAGGGCTGCGGGTGCCCGACAGTGATCGGGATTAAAAGCTCGTCAGCATTTGTAAAGTCCGCAAAGCTCCACTTTTCAAACAGGTTGCAGCTCTCAGCTGTTTAAAAGAGCATTATTGTTCTGCCCTTGCTGGGGTTTTAGTAGGAGCCCGGCTCCCTGACAGCCGCTGCATTCCTTCCTCTGTGCTGCTTTACCTCTGGGCGGAGAGGAGAGGAGTGTGTGTCTGTGTGTGTGTGTGTGTGTGTGTGTGTGTGTGCGTGTGTGCGTGTGTGCGTGTGTGTGCGCGCGCGCGCGCTAACCAACACGTACTCTGTTTCAGACGATTATGGCTACAGCCTGACGGTATCATCGTGTCCCCGAAAAGCCTCTTAAAACCTGACAATCCATTTGACCAGATTTTATGCAAGATTATGTCATATTTTTAACTTTTTTGTTGTTGTATTTTAACAAACCTGACCGAGTTCGAAAATGACCTCAAGCTAAAATCTGGAGATGTTCTATATTTATAATTTTTAAGAACAAAGACGTGTTCTAATCCTGTCTGCAGGACATCCCCAGCTCTGCCTGGACCTCTTGCATTCTGTCTTTTCAGTCATGCATCTTAATGATATGCGCTGTAATTGAAATCAGGAGTGTGCAGGGAAGGGCTTGCTGCTGCTGTGTGTTACCGCTCTGCCCACTAAAACCCTTCTCAAAGCAGGAAGCTGTTGTGTCACATTGCATATTATTCAAAAAACAGCTCGTGTGTGTGTGGTTTTATGACATAATCGTCAGGTGATAAATGAATTCCCTCAAGGCTCTGTGTTATCTGAGGGGTATTCAGGTTTTATTAGTTGTTGGAATTGTTTCAACGACTGAAAACGTGTCCAGGTTTCAGGCAAAGGGGGAGAGAGAGTTCTGAAAGGATCAATTCCCAGTAGGAGAGTTAGGAAATACCAAACGTCGTCCTTTCTGAGCATTAACAAGAGTGAGGTTTCCCCTGTCTGTACTCTAAGCCTGCATAGGAAGTCAAGTTTAGACTGAAAACCACAGAAAAAACTTTCCAAGTGCCTTGATGGTTAAACATCGAGATGCCTGGAAAGGCCAGAGCATGTCAGCAGGTTTGGTCAACTTTTTTTTCTTTTCTTTTTTTTTTTTGCTTTTGGGTGAAACCCAAACTGAAGAGGAGAAACTGGACGTGCGAAGGTGACGAGGGCAGGAGGGATGGTTTATACCTGACTTCAAGGCAAAAAGGGTCGACTGTAGATGTAGATGTAGATGTAGATGTAGAGATGCACATCCCTCACAGTCCAGAGCAGAAGACTGGGAAACGGTGCTGGATCAGAGACCCTGTGTGTTTTGGGTAATCACAGGGTTTGGTATTCCCAGTGCCGGGAGGGGCCATGCGGTCGAAACCGGCATGCTGGAGCCTGTCCCTCTGCAAGGGCCCGATACTCCTCCTCCTCCTCCTCTTCGTCCTCCTCATCCGTCCTCCTCTCATTCACTCTCCCTGTGCTCCCTCACCACCAGTTCAAATGTGTGTTCCAACATGTCCAAGCCAAACTGATCCCTCCGAGGAATTCACTCTGCCTCTTCCTCCTTTCATTTCCTCTTTTTTTTTTTTTTTATTCTTGTTTTATTTATCCCTTTTTTTTTTTTTTTGGGACACCACAAACACTCCTCCTCCCTCAGACACGTCTTTATGCTGCCACCTAATAGCAGGTGTTGCTTTACGTTGTTTAGGCTGCCAGAGAGGATATTTCTGCAAAATGAACACTATACATAAGTTCTTCAGGAGAGGCTTTGTGATGCTCTGGGGCGGAAGAAAAACATTCAAACATGCATCTGCAAACTGGAAGCACAAGTTTCAGAAAGAAATCTTAACTGTCCAAAACTTATTATTGGTCTCCTTTACCTCGGATGCAACGTATAAAAATAGAGGGAGAAAGTCTGCGGCAATGTCTGTATTTCCATGACATAAAAGCATGTGGTGAGAGAGGAAGAAGAGGTGGAAGGGAGGAGAGTTGAGTAGAGGAAAATGGAAGGAAGGATGAAGAGGAGTGAACTAGTGGGACGTGCCTCCGCGATGGACAATCTGGTGCAGGAGGTCTCTGAGCAGGTTTTTATTTATAGGAGCATCTGGTTATCCCGCCCCGTAACCCTTCCACACTTCCTGTCTCCAGCCTGCTACTTCCTGTTGTTGTGTGGCCTCGTAACCGGCCTGCCAGGTCAAAGTGTGTATGTGTGTGTGTGTGTCTGTGTTTGTTACATATCAGCGTGTGTTTGTGTGTAGAAGGGGGGGACAGGACGTGAAACGTGGGGTGTGCTTTTTCAGGGGGGTGATGCAGATTGTAGTCTAGACATATTCACCTCCGGCCAGCGTTAAAACACATCCTCACATTTAAGTTGGGCTTTTCAGTCAGGCTGCCAGTTCAATTATAGTATTTCTTAAAAAAAAAAAAAAATTTAAAAATGGTTGAACCTCTTATGCAGCCGTAACGGTTTCACTCTCACCATGTGCAGCAAATTTGCTTTATTTAATCATAACCCTGAATTGCTCTGTTTTATATTAGCTGAATTAAATCAAAGTGACACCAAACGACACCCACAGCAGTATAGAGGCGATACATGTGACGCCACAGTAGTTAGAAGTCACTGCTGTTTGCACCCACAGGGCAGCGTTACCGCTCACATCGAATGTCACACAAAAACACACAAAAAAAACTAAACACATCCAAACATGGTGGGTCATCTCGTATCCTCAATACTGCTGTGGGAATGAAATTATATTTGTACAAACCTGTCCTCATACAAGCAGAATATCCATTGTGGTCCTCGTTAAAAAAAAAAAAAAATCCTGCCTTGAAGTGCGACCGAGTGTCAAGTCTTCTGTGTGCCTTCAGGGTTTGTTCTGTGTATTTGTGTATTTCTATGGCGCCAAAGTCAGACACGTATCAGGAGACCTGTTTCCTGGTCACATGTTAATGTCCATACATTGAGTTGTGTTTTTTTTTACTGCCTGTTTCGCAGTTTCCCCCACTTACTAAAAGTAGTCGTGTTTTACCTCTGAGGGGGCGTGGTTACAGTGGGAAAGTGATGTCATCGCATATGAACATCATTCTCTGTCAAATGTCCTCAAAGTTTGTTCATATAGTGAGGTCGTGGGAGTCCAAAACAGAATTAAGATTGTAGCAATTAGTTGATTTAAGAATCCTATAAACATATAATAAAACTATTCTTCAGTATTTACAGTTCTGGAGGTTCATATGTTATTTTTTTCTGGATCAGGTACTCAAATATTTGGTCTGTAAGATGTCAGAAAATACAGAAAATAACTGATTACTCGGTTTACTATAATAGAAGGCAAACAAACTTACAAATATTTACATTTGAGAAGCTGGAACCGGTGACAATTTTGACACGGTTGCTTAAAATATAACTTAAACAATATATGGATCATCATAATTGTTGCAGATTAATATTCTCGTAATTGTCAGGTCATTTGATGACACACTGATGATTAGTTTGATCGAGAACATGCACCACCAGATAGCTGAACCACAGTAGACTTGACATCTGAAGTGTCCTCCCTTCCTCCTCCTCCTCCTCCTCCTCCTCCTCCTCCTCCTCGCTCCTGCCCGTTTGGTCATTGTGATTGTGTTGACTGACAGATGTGGGTCGTCAGGGCAGCATGAAGGTGATAGTTCTCACGTGTGTCTGTCAGCTGAGCTGTAGCTGGGCTTATTTACTCGGCCTCAGGAATGAGATGTTTAGAGAGTGGGTGGAAATCTGCCTTTATCCTCCGCTTGGAGTCCAGATCCCCCCCCCTTGGACCTCCTCTCCCTGTGATAAGACCAAGGTCAGCCTGGTCAGACCTGGGTGAAACCCCACATTCCCTCCTTGGTCCTGTCTAGACGTGGCCCTTCCTGATAGAGGACCCCCCAGGTGTGTTTATGGACTATTGTTCTGAGGCTGGGTGGCATGGAGGACTGACCTACCTCTGACTTCAGGACTGCGTTGGAAGCTGCTAATGGAAAACCTAGCTGTCAAGGGTTCATGTTACCAATCTGTGTATCTGCAGTCTGCCTTGTGCATCTCCAGGGAATCCATTTTCAGCAGGATTTGATGTAAAAACATGACAACGTTGAATCATTTCTGAATAGTTTATAGCTAAGAACACACATGCAAACATCTAACATACACATAAACCCTCCTGAATCTTTCCATGTCCACAGGCTAAGGGGCGGAGGGATGGTTTCTCCTCAGCCGGTGACAACCCTCGGCCGCCGATGGCGACCAGGCCGGGAAGGGAGGGGGTCAGCTTGGGCTGGAAGGGTCCCAGGACGCTGGTTCTCCACAAGAACTCCCAGGGTTTTGGCTTCACGCTGCGCCACTTTATCGTTTACCCTCCAGAGTCGGCGCTTCACACCAACCTCAAGGTGAGACCTCCAGGTGTTTATATATACAAGGTGTTTTTTTTCTACACGACACACGCTCTCCATTTCATCCTGACTTGTATTTAAAAAGGCTTTCGTTTAACTTGCTGAACCCAGGATGGAGCCAATTTGAGCGTGGAGACACAGCCAATCACGCTGGAGTCGAGGGTCAGCGAGTTCTGAGCTGAGCAAAGTGAAGCTTGGAGACAATGGCCTGAACAAACTGAGCCTTTTAAAGGGCTGTTAAAGGAGGGAGCGACGAGATTTTAGAGACAAAATAAAGAGCTGGTCTCCTCACTGCCGAGAACAAGACGATTATGTCCCGGTTTGAAGCATGTAAGGAGCATCACCGTATCCCGGCAGACGGAGTTACCGGAAAACTCATGATAGATTTTAGCTTCACAGGCCTCACTTTTTAGTCCTTGCAAAATTCAAGTTTGTGCTGCTGTTTTGAAATGAGCCTCTGTGTGAAAGAGTAGTTATTTAGCTGTTTGAGGTGTGGGGGGGGGCAAACGGCTCCAGATGTGAAATTGAGGAATATGGAGGCCGGTGGGGGGGGCGGGGTGAACCAGCTGAAACAAGGCCTCTATTATTATTCTACCACCCCTGCCAGCCAGCAGCTGCAGATAGGAGCACATACTGAAAGAGAGCTGTTGTCTTAGCCTGGTACCGCTCTCTCTCTCTGTAGCTGTCAGGCGGTACCAGGCAGGACCGGGGGGGGGGACAAAAGGCCCACTGCCACTGCCTTTGGCTCCGGTTCTGTCCTCGTCTCCTCTGCCTTAAGTGTCACATGGCGTTTTCAGGACAATCAGACCCACGGAGCCACCCTGACGAGTTTTATGGAAGTTTCCCAAATTAGCCTCATGGTGTCAGTAATTATCAGAGGCCTCCCGGGTGCATGACCCAATTGTGCACTCGTTACATGGTGTGTCTAACATCATATTATCTGAAACTAAAGATCCAACCTCCTCTCCTGTGTGAGTCACAAATAATTTAGCGAAATTCAGTCATTTTTACACTTAGAAATTGAGAGAAGTCCGATTTTCTTTGCACCTTTCTGTTGCTACATGAACCATGTAACCTTGTGACACTGTTCTCAATGGCTTCACCTTGATCTACTGTGGCTTGGACTTCATTTGATTCTTGCTTTGCACAAAATAATAATAAATGACTGCATATGACTATGCAGTAAACAGTCCAACAAATTGTTTCATAGGCCTGTTTTCTATGTTTTTATACTAATGATATGCACTTAAGTGGATGAGCAAAATAGCTGAACATAGTAGCGGTTGCAGGTTTAAACACAGCACAAATGAACCACTGCCATGAATCTTTGCATGTAAACTATGCTTTAAAAATCGATGCAGTGTTTTTGTGAATAGATGCAGTTTCACAAAATGTAATATTATGATACTCAAGTTTATCCTGATATTTTCTTACACCCCTAATAACTAAACTATGCATTTAAAAAAATTGGAGATATCTAATGAGCATTATTTAACCTGCTGATGAACAAAGGTTTTATAGAAAAAGGTCTTTGTCTGATTGTGTGATGCAAAATTGGTGTTAAGCATTTAAAAACTCTGTCAATGAACAAGATGAAAGTTAATATATGAGGAAAATATATGTTAGAAATATGAGGATGAGTGGTTTTATACATACAGATGGAAGCAAAACTATTCAGCCACCATTATATATCAGGTTTATTGGCAAAATGTATTATTTATCAGCTTTTTGCAAAAAACGAATCACACAAGAACAGTTTATAGCAGATTTTACACAAACAATTTCCACATTAATCACAAAAGTCTCATAAGAGCACACACAAATCAGATGCTGTTGAAACACTGTGCCAAGCTTAGACGTTCATCACTGCTGACCCAAAAGCACAAGAGCTGTCGGCTCCATCTAGATCAGACACAGAAGCTTTGGGATGCTGTTCTGTGGAGCTATGAAAAAGAATTATTACTGTTTGTGCCTATGGATCAGCGGTATGTCTGGAGGAGGAGGAATGAAGCAGAGGCTGAAAAGGGCACCCAGAGAAGCATGGCGGAGGCTGGGTGATGCTCTGGGGGCTGATTTGCTTCCTCGGCTACTGGAAACCTGCGTCAGCGGACATTCCAAAAGGACACTGATCCCAAGCAGACCTCAAAATCCACCAAGGCTTGGTTTCAGAAGAGGTCCGGGAACATTCCAGAGTGGCCATCACAGTCCCCTGACTTGAATCCCTTGCCCATGAGGAATGGGCTAAGATTCCTCAGGAGCACTACCAGAAGCTGGAAGCCTGGTTATGCATCACATTTGCAGCAAAAGGGTGCTCTGCAAAGTACGAGAGACACTTGCCATTAAGTGGTTGAATAATTTTGAGACTGCAGAAGTCAGTAAAAGTCACATTTTATGTTATATTTGGGGGGGAAAAACACTGTAATTTAAACAATTCTTATATACAATATATAAAAATATATACTTGATATCCTGCAGATATTACTCCACTGTAAACCCAGATGCAGAGACTTGTGTCCCCTTCTCAGTGTCTCCTCCTCAGCCCGGGATATGATCAGACTGGCGCTGGTCAATTGTTGAGCGTCCCCACCACGGAGCTCTATTCTGGGGTCGGCAGCTCTCCTTTCTCTGCGTCTAAACCCCCCACCATTGTCTGCAGAGCCAGGAATGAGCCCACTCAGCGTAGCATAAAGCCAGGCAGCAGTCAGGCCACCGTACCCCTAACCCCAAACTGTCCACTCAGCTTAGTGTGTGTGTGTGTGTGTGTGTGTGTGTGTGTGTGTGTGTGTGTGTGTGTGTGTGTGTGTGTGTGTGTGTGTGTGTGTGTGTGTGTGTGTGTGTGTGTGTGTGTGTGTGTGTGTGTGTGTGTGTCTCTGCACATGAGCAGACAACCTGCAGCTATCAAATCCTAACCACTGGCATCTTCACCTCTGACAGCTCTGTGTTTGTTTTCC
Organism: Chaunax sp. Z400; assembly: GCA_037577475.1. NCBI lineage: Eukaryota > Metazoa > Chordata > Actinopteri > Lophiiformes > Chaunacidae > Chaunax > Chaunax sp. Z400. The sequence goes on from CM075197.1 coordinate 24,024,214, forward strand.
CTGCAATGATGTCATGAGTACCTGCCAGACTAGTGTCTAACCTGAAAGTCAGTATCTTTGCTGGAGCTGCGCTCCAACATTAATAGTTCATAAAAAAAAAAACTATCTCCGGAGGTTTGGCTAGAGATCAGGGGGGGAAGTCACTGTCATTTAAGGAAGTTCACTGTTTGGTTTTTTTCAGAAAACTTTATGAACACCTCTCCCATGTGCTGCAGAGGTGCCTTTTGATGTTTGGGTGATTTTAAGCATTTTATTCATTTATTTATTTTAATTTTTGAATTTCTCAGATATGCACTAAACAAGAATTACATTTAACAGAGGCAACTTAATTAACATCTCTCTGATTGTCTTTCTTCAATGAAATACGCCCATGCTGGGAGATCCTGAGTACTTCAAGCTTAGTCTTTTTAAATTTATGACTCGCATTTCTGTCTGTTTCTGTTGTTTGCAGGATGAGGAGAATGGTAACGGAAGGGGTGAGTGTCCGTCTCTGTTTCTCTTTCTCTTTCTCGTCAGTCAACAAATTAACCTTGTACAATGGGATGACTGATGATGTAATGAGCTGGGACCTCTTGTAATCCCTCCTGTCACGTCTGCTCTGAAGCCTTTCTGCGCCTCCTACAGGACAGAATACCACACTGCATGTAAAAGTGGTCATCAACAAACAAGACACAAGACATGAGAGCAATGATACAGTAAATGTCAGTAATGACTTATTCCCCAGAGGAGGAAAATCATAAACACAATCCATAGAGTTGATGAAAAAAGGGCTTATCTTTAAACACCCGAAGCAAAGCTTGATTTGATTTGTTTTAACTACATTGCATTTTTATTTTATTTTTTTACAATTCAGGTACAATCCCTGGATTAATGCTTTTCTTCTCTGACTTTTGTCCTCCAGGGTATCAGAAAGGTCGAATGGAGCCGATGGACACAATATTTGTGAAGAGTGTGAGAGAAAAAGGTCCGGCCCATCAGGCGGGCTTGTGCACAGGTAATGGGAACATATGCTGTAGAGAATTAACATCTTGATTTGCATTGGAAATCCGTTGGGAACAGCTCCGGTCACATGATGCTGTAGGCCTACACATGAGCAGATGCACTAAAAAACAAGTCATTCTTTTTTCTTTCTTTTTTTTAAGTAAAACTACTACTACTACAAATACCAGCATGACAACTCAAATTCTCACATGGAATTGAATGTGACAGAGCTAATGAAGTTGTCCTGGTGTGTTTTGCTGTCTTAGCAGGGCAGCAGTTTGATGCTGGGAGTGGTCCCAGCAACTCAGACAGACCAAACCAGTATTCCATTTAACACGAGCTGTCACATCAAAAAAAAAAAAGTCACGCCGGCATGAAGATGTGCAGAAACACACACAACCTCCACACTTAATACTGTCTGTAGTTCAGTTTGCATGAAGGCAACATGAATTCTTTCCAACTTTTGAATGCAGAATTATCTAACTTCTTTTGTGGAGCCTCTTTTCATGAAACACTCAGATGTGCTGTCATCCCTGCTCACTTTTACTGTTAGTCGGAGGGAAAAAAATACTTAAAATATTTTCAACTGATCAATGTTTTGATTTTTTTTTAGAAGATCGCTGAAAGATGCTGCCATCGAGTCATACTGGAGACAATGATCCAGATTACATTTGGGTCAGACTGCTTAATGGCAACACCTCTCTGTCCTCCTATGCCTAAAACAGATAATAAGCTCAATGTTTTGCCTGCATGGTTTTGCTTTGGCTGAAATAAGACACACCTCGGCTATTAAAATATAAATGAAGTGAATAGTGAAAGGGATTTTGCAGAACGTTGAAATTTCTTCCCAGCTTGTATTTTGAGTTTTGATAACTGTCTCCCTTTCCAGGCTTAACTTCCTGTTACAGGAGGTCTGCACCTGCTTGAGAGGCCAGAGGTCAACATTCAGACCTCTTTATAATGTGATAATATGTCTGCGTTTGCAGGGGATCGGCTGGTGAAGGTGAACGGAGAAAGTGTTTTGGGAAAGACGTACTCACAGGTGATAGCCCTCATTCAGAACAGGTAAGACTTCCCTCCTGTCAGCGCTTTGAGCCTTTGTTATGTTGATTTAATGAGCCATCAGTTTGCTTTTACTTTGCAAAGCTCGCCACAGAGATGACGTAAATCAATAGGATTGTTTTTTCTCTGTTTTTAAAAAAAGGAGTAGCCTGAAGCAGTGTTCTCTACACAGTTACAAATGCCCTACATGGTCCCAAAGATAGTTAATATGGTTGGGTGAATGACACACCTGACAAAGTAAGATTTTAGCTGATGTCTGGTTTTGAATCTTCATCCAAATTCCTGGATTAGACTCTGAAATTGTGTTTTATTATTCATATTAACTCTCCTCAGATGTGACCCTCTGTTTGACCCCAACATCCACAGGGAGGTCGGAGGTCAGGGTCAGCTAAGCAACGCTCGCTCTTGTTAGGGATGGACAAAGCAACTTTTTCTCCAAGACATTTAGATGCCGACTCTCAATCTGATACCAGGGCTCTCTTTTCCCCAAATTTAAAATCGTACACCTCACAGCATGGAACGCGCTATAGGGCCAGGTATTCAGGTATTGTCGTGGCACTGAAAACGGAGTGTGTGCGGTAAATGTAAATGATATTCAAAACACTTAATTTATCTGACTGATACTCGATCCACTGAATGAAGGCACTGAAGCCTTATACAGATGTGTAGAATGAAGACTGCAGAGGAAAGAGGACTGAGGCTGCTGCCTTTTTGGTTTAGTCCAACCTTTCTGTGCATAAGGATCAATTACTGGGCTTAATATAGTCTTGTCTGTTTTCACACTTCAGTCTCTTAATCCTTCATGTCTTCCCCTCTTCCTCCCCCTCTATGTGTCTTGCAGTGAGAGCGTATTGGAGCTCTCCATAATGCCAAAAGATGAAGATGTGCTTCAGTTGGTAAGTGCTAGTGTGGGATTTTTCATGCACCTTCTCTTGCCTTTACAAACCCACACAGATCACTGCGTTCCTACTTGCATTCTGTTATTTCAGGACAACTGCAGGAAACTGAATATGCATGCAGTTCTTGTTTGCATAGTTCGACTCAGGTTCACTCCGTCATCGACGAAGAATGTGAAGGTTTTTTTTTTTTAAGAATGACTGAAGACTGACTCAGAGTCTCTATGCTCTGTGTTTATATTATAACACACATTAATTAAAAGCCACCGGTATGCTGCCTGTCAAATCTCACAAAACAGATCCATGTTCATTCACACACCCATGTACGGTACAACACATTTTTGTTGCTACACAGGTTGCTCCATGTTCGCTCACATGATCGGACATGCATCATCCGTCGCCCCTCCCCTTAACCAGGAGCAACATGCCCACAGATAAAACCAGATCACCAGATTTTATTGAGCCTTCTCAAACGTGCAGAAGCATCAGTGTATGGATGTCATAAGAGCTCAAAACCGGGTTGTCCGGTTATTATATGTCCATTAAAGTATGCTGCCATGTTTTAACATTATGAGCCCAGTCGTCTGTCCTCACACTCCTCCCCTCACTGCTACGCCTGTATCTGCTGCATTCCTAGCATGACATCACCAGTGCTGCGCCTCCTTCCACACTCCCACAGGGTGGAGAAAGGCAGAGAGAGAGAGAGAGGGAGTTTAGAGAGATCCAAGAGAGGAACAACAAGGACATCAACAGATAGAAAACTCGCGAAAAAAGTAATAGAAAAAAAACAAAAGGTTGAATGTATTTTTTTGGGGGGGGGGGGGTCTAAAAAAAACGACAGGTTTTAGAAGCGAGGTGTCTCGTCGTGATTGAGGAGACGTCTTCTGTTCTTGCTCCTCTGTGTCTGTTTATGGTGACTACAATCTTAACGTGCAGGCTGAGGAATGTTTCTGGATTCTTGTGGATGGTATAGGTAAACCCTGATTAACTTGTCCAGCTGTCTTTGTAATGTAGCTTTAATTCATCGTTAGAGTTCCACTCTAGGATATTTTTGTTCTGCTGGTGTTGTGAAGTTGAGGTGAAGTCGTAAGTGATGCTTTAAATGTGACTAATTGATCAAGTAGTCTGTTAATTACACCCTTTTTATTTTCAATAGATACTCTTAAAGCAGCGCAGTGTGAGTATATATATATATATATATATATATATATATATCTATATATACAGTATATATCCCGTATACATAACCTTGTTGTGGACATATGTATTTACAGCTGGTGGCTATGCAGTGAGTGCTGTGGCTTTTGCTCAAGGCAGTTCATGAAGTTTGCTAGCTAACATGTGTTTGTGTTGAGAGCTGAGGCCCTGGGGACAAACTGGCAAAAGGGTTGAGCTGAGAGGCCGTCCCACTTCACTTGTTTTGTAATGTTCTGTGGAATGAAGTTGTCTTTTTAGTTACGGCCTGTGTTGCTGTCAAACGTGTTTACTATAAGAGTACATGTTAATTTGATATCGTCATCGCCTCACACACCTTTTCCTCGAGGTTTCCTCCAGCCACGTCTTATCTCACTTCTCCTCCGTCTCCACTTCTAGGCATACTCCCAGGATGCCTACCTGACAGGCAACGAACCCTACGCAGGGGGAGCTGAGAACCTCCCACCACCACCTCCCCTCTGTTACCCACGCTCCAAGACTACGTCCCCTGCTGGAGCCCTTCCGTCTGCCCCTATGGGCCAGAACCAGTTAGATAACTGGACTCGCTGGCCAGGCTCTTCTAGCCCTTCTTCACCCCTGGACAACCGCTCTGCTGTAGGTAGCCCCGCCAGCTGGCAGGACGGGCGGACGGGAGAGCCAGGTGGTGTGGGTCATAGCAGCCCAGCTCACCGCACAGAGGAGATCCAGTACGGTATGACCAGCCAGCAGCCTCAGGGGCAGACCAGGGGGCGCTCCTTTTCTTTGTCGTCCTCATCTGGAGGCCTTTTGTCCAGCCCGTTACAAGTCCACTATCCTAACCACCAAGCTGTCAGCTCCTCACAGGCTCAGCCACGCAAGGCCAGCTCAGTCTGGGTCAGTCCCCCCCTGCCCAAGCTCAGCCACGCCCAAAATGAGCGATGCCAACAGGCCCTCTCTGACTGGTATTACAACCAGATGCCTGAGCGCCCAGGACGCAGTATGCAGACCCGCCACCGCAGCTACTCCCAGGACCGGCTCAGTGAAAGGAGGCAGCAGCATCCGACAGGTGGCTGGCCACACAGTGCCTCCCAGGACACTCTGCTGTTACTACAGCAGTCAGGACCGGGACCTCATGGAGAGCCTTACTGGTCCTATGGAGACTGGGAAGGGGGCCCAAGCAGGGGCCAATTAGCCTCTAACTATACCCGAACACGCTCTGAAAATCTGCTGGCCCAGTATGATCGCCATGGCCGCTCGTTAGAGACGCTGGACCGAGCAGCAGCTGGACTGGTTTCGCCTCGGTTTGAGAGGCCTTCATGGCAGCAGCCTCCCCAGCCACCCCCCAGGACTGATGTCTACCCGAGGCAGGGGAGCCATTACGTCGCAGCACAAGCTCCTCCCATTTCCAGACCGTCACATTCTAAAAACCACCCCCAGACACACACCCAGGCCCCCTCCCAGCCTCAGGCACAGCAGGCTGCCCCCCAGAGCAGACGGCTTCCCACTGGGCAGAGCATGGACGACCAGCCAGTGGGCTATCGCAGCTATAGCCCCTCTTTTTACCGCAAGACGGGACGCATCATGCAGCAAGCCCACTCTTTCAGGGACCCTTCATACTCTGGCCCGCATATGAACTGGAACCCAACCCCTAAAAGCCCCCCAGAGGGCACAACAGTACCTCTCACCGCCACTACCGTGTCTTCCCTTGCTTCGGCCTCTCCCGAATCCCAGGACAGAGCGTACAGGCCAACAAACCACGAAAGGGAACGAGGGCCAGTGGAGGGGCAGGCAGAGGTAGTGGCACAGACCCAGGAAGTGGTACTTAGACAGAAACCTCCCACCGGGCGGAGGAACGCCTACGGTATGCGCCATCCCCACTATGCGCTGCCCATGGATGGGTTAGAACCCTCTCTGTTTTCTCCTGATCCCCAAGACTCAGCTCTTGCCCCTGGTTCCATGGGAGATGTAGCCCCGCGCAAACCAAATGGCAGCCTTGCCCCCCTCCCCATAGAGGATGACTCCCTGGCCTCCATCCCCTTCATAGGTAAGCAAGGAATGTTTGAGCCTCATCCTGTGTCTCTTCCATTTTTAATTCCCTCCCAAAACCTCCATCTGACCTTTGAGATTTCATCACTTTCATTCTAAAATGAAAACACACTGAGAGGAACTATAATTCAGACAACATTATGAGCTTAAGGAGTGTTTGTTTCCTTAATTTCCTTCTTGTCTGTCTATTCAGGCTCCAGGCTCTTTACTGGTACAGTTTCCATTCTCTCATTAAGATTCTGCCGGTGTGTGTGTATGTATGTGTGTGTGTGTGTCTGTGTTGGGTAATACTGGCACTGCCCGCAGTCTTACAGATGGTATTAGTAGTTTCATTGAATCATTTCTGAGTTCACTTATCCTGCTCCTGGTCTCTAAGGTAACCTCACCATGTTGAGGAAACGAGGCGGAGTCATCCTGACTGTGTGTGTCTCTATGTGGTGGTTCTAGATATTTACTAGAATTGCTGTAGTAAGTCGGTCTGCCATCATTTTTTTTTTTTTTTCTCGTCTTTATGTCAGTTAGCTTTTAGCCATAGTAGCATGGCTCTAATGATGACAGTGCTGATCCGTCCACTGCTATTTGATGAAAATTAGCAGGCTATAGATATTCATGATCCCCAGAAGATGAATTCAAATTACAAATAAATTCAAAATTTTTTTGATGATTATCTAACACTTTGGGTTAGTAGCCAAATACCTGCAAAACTGATAACATTTCCATTCGCCTCAGCTACTTTGTGTTTGATGCTAATAAGAAAATGCTAGCATACCAACATGCTAAATTTAGATGGTGAGCATGCTTAACATTATCCCCACTAAATATCATGATGTTAGCATTGTCATTGTGAGGATATAGCCATGCTAGCTTTAGCATTTAGCTTAAAGCAGCACTGTGCCGGAGTATAGCCTCACCTCATGGCCGTAGACCCTTAGCTGTGTAGCAAAGGGACAGCTTATAATAATTTTATTGATGAAGAAGCTATTTGCTTCATAGTTCAGTTCATTTTTAACTTATTTTTTAGGAACTTTGTCTTTAAAATGAAGAAATTTAAAAAAAAAAGTTGCCTTCATAAAAGACTTAGTCTGCTTTTTATGGACCAAGAAATCTTTTAAGGTTTGCATATGAACATAGTTAAGTTAAATATTCTAAATTTGACACACTGATCATTTTCCGACAGATTCTGTACATGCAGGATGTGCAGTTCTGTGTCTTTGTGAGGTTGTTTGCATGAATACGTACTGTACAATCATGGCTTACATATGTTAGTGTCGATGGGAGGCGACTGCGGTCATGTACCGGCTTGTTCCCTGCCCTGAAATACTCAAATAGATCAGGCTCCGCAAGCTTCGTATTGGCCTGTATCACTTGACACGCACAGCAGCCATTACTTCAAACCGCACGCAAACAAAGTTAGTCGGTCAGACGGAGCTGAGCCTCCATCACCCTGAAGAAAACAGCCGCTGCTCGCCCTACAATGCTGACTCGATTCAAATCAGCTGACATGGAAGCTTTTGACCCAAACTGGAATGATGGCCGATATTCGAGCCAAGCCACGCTTGGCCAGAGAAGGTGATTTAAATGTATAAAATAAAGGGGATCAGCGAAACCGTGAGGCATCTGTCTGTCTCTCAGTCTGTCAGAGCACATTCTTGCCTTATGCTTCCAGAAACCAGCAGTCAGAGCTGCAGGCCGAGACACGTTTCATGGCCATAGACTGAAACTTGGCTAGTTTCTCCCCATATATATATATATATATATATATATATATATAAATGTGAGGAATAGCTTTTCTCTTTCTCTTTACATCTTGATATCTCTCTGACAGAGATGCTGATATGATCTGAGCCTGCACTTTAAATGGCTGTAATCGTCCTTGTCTGCAAAAACATAGGTGTCTATGAGGTATAGAGAGCACAAAGGCAAGCTGTGTCTGACGGCAGATATGTTTTTAATGACATCTTGCGTAGAGATATAAAAGATTTCTTAACTTTGATCACCTATTTAGTTGTTTTCCACTTGTGTAGCTCGTATAGTGTCAATTAAACTGACAGAGGAATGTCAACAGGACAGTATTTTCCTCTGTACCCTCTTAGAGTGTTTCAACATGAATGTAAGCTGTAAATTACGGGGAGGTTGTTCTGGAAGTGCTTGTGGGGAACAGTAGGGGCCCAAACATCCAGCTCCCACCCGCCCTCAATGCTACTATTGTGCTGCTCTGGAAGATGAAGGGGTGTGTGTGTGTGTGTGTGTGTGTGTGTGTGTGTGTGTGTGTGTGTGTGTGTGTGTGTGTGTGTGTGTGTGTGAGTGTGTGTGTGTGTGTGTGTGTGTGTGTGTGTGTGTGTGTGTGTGTGTGTGTGTGTGTGTGTGAGTGTGAGTGTGTGTGTGTGAGGCGGGTGTTCAATCTATGACTATCTTTACTAGCTGGACACTGAACACAACAGACCAGGACCAGGACCTTCTGTACTGGCCTCTCATCCCCTCTATCTTTTCTTACAACCACCTCCTTTTTTTTCCTCTTTTTTTTATCTCCAAGTTTTCCCAGATTCCTGGTTTTCTTCTCTCTGTTTAACTTGGTCAGGCTTTTTTTTTTTTTTTTTTTACCATTTTCTGTCCTGTTATTGATGGTGAATCAATGAACAGAGGAAAAAAAAATCAGCATAATAATCGTTAATGAAAATAATTGTAGTTGCATTTTCGCAGTCATGACATGTATGTTCTCGGGATGTTCTTAACAATTGATTAATAACTGATGTTTAAATGAACAATTAAGCTGAGACTGGTCGACTAATAGTAAGAAAACAGTCAGAATTGAGCACATTGTCCAAAAACTATTATGTGAATTGTAAGAGCTATTTGAAATTGTCAGCATTCCTTAATAACATCTTTGATGCAACAACATTGGAAACATAACATTAGTATCAGATGTTCATATATTTATGCCCCAGCCAAAGGTTATATAGGGTTACCCTTGTACCCTTTGTACTGTATCTTAATCAAGGAGCATTTCTGGTGCTCACTAGTGAGGTTAGCAATGTTTACTCGACCATTTGACTAATCATGTATATCCTTAGCATGCAGGGATTAAGGTCATTAGTATGAAGGTTATTATAGACGCCTTTAAGCTCCGTGTTTGTCTCTCTTATGTTTTTCCTCATACTTTTCCATACTGATACTGTCTTTCTTCTTTCTTTCTTTTTTGCCTCTCTTCCTCATACTGTCTCTGAATGCCGAGCTGCATGTGTGGTACGGTAGGGTTGGGACACGTTGTGTTGTAGTATGGCACCCCCTCTGCTGGTTCCTCCGTGTCTCAAGGCTCTCAGCTCCCCTGTTAATGACGGCCTTTGTTAAACCCACAGCCCTGCTATGTCGTGGCAACGCTGTAAACAGGCAGATTCCTCATCCCAGATTGGAAATGCTTTCCTCCTTATGTCAGGCTCTAGTATGTACTAGAGGGAAGAGTAGAACAGAAAAAGGGTGGAAGGTGGAAGAAAGCCACAGTGAAAGATGGGAAAAAAAAGGGAGAAAACAAGAAGAAGAAGAAGCTAGAAGTGATGGCCAAAAGGTGAGGGGTGTGTAGAGGTGAGGGGTGTGTTTGAGGGGAAAATGCAGAGAAGGAAATCAGAGCTGAAATAAGAAACCCTATTAAGAATTTACAGAGAGATTGTGTGGTGGTCGGTGTGGGTGGAGCTTTCTGAGGCTCTGCTGCCCTCTGTTGTTTGCACAGAGAACACACACTGACGCCTCGCAAGGAGTCGGTCCTGACCGTTTCAAATGTCAACAGCACCGAATGCAAATATCATGCTGGCTTCTAATTCCCCTTTGTCAGGAAATGTGAGTGTATGTGTTTTAGTTTCATCTACCTTTACAGTAATGTTGGCTTGAAAGACTTGTAGCCTGTGTGTAACTTATATAGTTACTCTATACTCTTGTCTTCTCGTACACTGAAGCACTCATTCATATAAAAACGTAACATCTGCGTTCAGTTAATCGACAGAATTCTCTAAAAACCTTCTTCTGCATGTTCCCTCACATGAATCATACACTGTTGTAGATCTCATAAAGAACCAGGAGGCAGTAAAACTCTGTTCCAACCACACACACACACACACACACACACACACACACACACACACACACACACCCCTGTTAGCAGCACAATAGTCCTTATGGCATTTGGAGACAACGGGAGTTATTTATCATTATCTGTGTAACTTTTCTCCTTTCTCGGGTTTTTCTCAGCTTCCTTTGTGAATTTGGAAATTAATGAGTTGTGTGTGTGTGTGTGTGCGTGTGCGTGTGTGTGTGCGTGTGTGTGTGCGTGTGTGTGTGTGCGTGTGTGTGTGGTTGTGTGTGCGTGTGTGTGTGTGGTTGTGTGTGCGTGCGCGTGTGTGTGTGGTTGTGTGCGTGTGTGGTTGTGTGTGCATGCGCGTGTGTGTGTGTGTGGTTGTGTGCGTGCGCGTGTGTGTGTGGTTGTGTGCGTGTGTGGTTGTGTGTGCATGCGTGTGTGTGTGTGTGTGTGGTTGTGTGTGTGTGGTTGTGTGTGTGTGTTTGTGTGTGTGTGTGTGTGTGTGTTTGTGTGTGTGTGTGTGTGTGTGGTTGTGTGTGTGTGTGTGTGTGGTTGTGTGTGTGTGGTTGTGTGTGTGTGGTTGTGTGTGTGTGGTTGTGTTTGTGTGTGTGTGTGTGTGTGTGTGTGTGTGTTTGTGTGTGTGTGTGTGTGTGTGTGGTTGTGTGTGTGTGTGTGTGGTTGTGTGTGTGTGTGTGTGGTTGTGTGTGTGTGTGTGCGTGTGTTTGTGTGTCTGTCTCTCACTGGACTCTATAAAATGCCTCGCCTTGAAGAATGATTGTTGAATGTGCTGATGTTGCAGTTAAAAGCATGCCATTTAAAGATGAGGTGCATTATCTTGTTTAGTATTTCTGACGGTTACCCTGCAGCTCCTCGCCGTTCCTCCCCCTTAAAATCCTCTCCTCTCCCCCTTCCACCTCTTCTGCTGATCTAACCCTGTTTACTTTCCTTTCTTTCCCTTCTTTCACTAAAACCTATCCACTCTTCCTTCCTTTCTCCCCCTTCTCCTCTCCTCTCCTCCTGCCTTCCCTCCTACCCTCCACCCTCCAACAGATGAGCCGACCAGCCCCGGCGCTGACTTGCGGGCGCGCCACGTGCCGGCGTCCTCCGTGGTGTCCAGCGGAATGAGTTCGGCGCCCGCCGTGGTCACCAGCCCCGCCTCCCCCACCTTCACCTTCCCCCTCACTAGGCTCTTCTCACATGACTGCAGTGAGTGCCCTCACTCCTCCCCCCTTCCTCCCTCTTCTCCTCCCCACTGCATGCAGGAGAAGCGTTTCTTGTTTGTGGTGTTTTGCCTGCGATGTAGATGATGCCTCGTTTGACCTCAGAGAGGGATTGATGAAGCATGCATGAGATTTTAAAACCCTCGTCGTTGGTCGTTTGTTGGTCCGATATATTCATCTTTTCAAGTATATTTTGCCAGTTATTGAGTCTCATTTTCTCAAATGAAGTGGAAAAATCTGCCTGTTTCAACCAGTTTCTAAGTCAACTTGTTTAAAATTCTGCAGAATCAAGTGAAATGTTTTGTGATTCCAACACATCATTTGTCTAGTAATGCTGTTTCATTACTTTAAATAAGATTTTGATTGGAAACAGGTTGAAATAACCAGTTGAGGCTCAGTAATAAGACAAAAATCCTTGCAAAGATGATTTTTATTGCATGCTGGATTTGTAGACTGGATGTTTGGCACAAGCATGTTTTTTCACACTGGGCTTGGTTGTTTTTATAGCTTTGCATGAAGCCCAAAAGTGAGATTGATTTGAGTTTCAGACTCAGTTATGTTCAACCGGACAATATTTGTCTTGCATATGTTTCCTCAAACGTTTGGTGCGAGTGCATGTCACCGTTTACAGAGAAGAGACCTGAATGTCAGTGGTGAGAAAAGTGTCCAGACATGATTCAGTCTAACCCACCGTTCCAGCTCACCTCAAACACTCCACCCACTCACTTTTCACTCAAACCCTCCAGCTCCTCCACCCCCCACTGTCCCCGTCTCCTAATCCAACACCGTCCATACTGGTGATTGGCATTACATCAACATTCTATCTTTCTCTCTGTCCCTCTCTCCTTTTTTCTCCTTTCTTCTCTCTCTCTCTCTCTCTCCGCGCTCATCCGATCATCAGGCAGTATTAAATCCAGTCGCCGTTCCTCCTATCTTCTAGCCATCACCGCCGAGCGCTCCAAGTCATGTGACGAAGGACTCAACACGTTCAGAGAGGAGGGGCGGGTCTTCTCGTGAGTACTGTTCGAATTGAGACGGCTGCTGCATTAAAATGACGTATATTAGATGTATGGTCAGGCAGACTTTTGACAGGTAACTCTCAGTTTTGTTGTTTCATTTCACAGGAGGCTACCAAAGAGGGTCAAGAGTTTCTTCACAGACGGGGTGAGCACTTAATCTTTAATTAAACCTCACATAAACCTTATTTTTTTTCTAACTTCTGTCTTTATTTCTCTTTTTTCTCTATTTCTCTCATTTATTTCTTCTTTTGTTTGTGCAAGGTCCCATAGCCAGACCAAATCGATCCAGTTGTGGTAGCATTCTCGTTGTTATTTTGTCAGCAAATCAAACCAAGAGGCAAATTTAACCAACTTACATCAACTTATAGACAGTCAGCAGATATTTCCTTGACAAATTAAGGCATAAAAACTTTTTTAAAATGACGTCAGCAGATATTGTGAACATTTCCCTGTTGTGTTTCAGTCTCTAGACAACCTGGGGACAGCAGAGGAGGTTCGATCCAAACGCCACTCCACCTCAGAGCTGGGAACCATCACTTACAGCGACGTGCGGCGAGAAGGATGGCTGCACTTCAAACAGATCCACACAGAGAAGGGCAAGGTGGGCACTCTGGGCTTAATTAGAAAATTACTGGAGGCAGAAAAGCTTTAAAAGCATGTACAGACTCACATCTTATCTCCTCTGCCCTTCACAGAAGGTGGGTAGCGGCATGCGTCCGTGGAAGCGAGTCTTCTCGGTGCTTCGCTCCCATTCGCTCTTCCTCTACAAGGACAAGAGGGAAGCGGTGCTTCGGGGGGCCACGATCGGAGGTGGAGCCGAGGACGAGCAGCCAATCAGCATCCGTGGCTGCCTGGTGGACATAGCGTACAGTGAGACCAAAAGAAAGCACGCCCTGCGACTGACCACCCAGGACTTCTGCGAGTACCTGCTGCAGGCGGAGGACCGGGAAGACATGCTGTACTGGATAAAGGTCATCAGGGAGAACAGCAAGACGGACAGCGAGGTCAGAGGTCACACCTTCAGCTGTCAGATGCTAACCTCGTCTGTGGTTGTGCCTGCAGTCTGTAGTTTTTATCAGAAGTCATGAAGCAGATGTGTTTATTTGTTGCAGGAGCTCGGCTTTTCTGGACAGGCGCTCATCAACAAGAAACTGAATGATTACAGAAAACAGATGTGAGTCACCTGATGATAGATGGCAGCTTGAACATAATGATGCCTTTACTGCTGCACTCAGCTGACAGCTTGAATTAAATCTGTCTCTCTGTCTCCCCCTGCAGTCCAACAGGCAACAAGCCCGACTCCTCTCCCAGGCTGCCCCGCATGAAGCCTCCCTTCCTGCTTGCCAAGACGGAAAATGTTAGCGGAGCACCACGATCCCCTAAACCAGAGGGCAAAGGTCAGTGTCAGGGAAACGCAAACACACTAACAATATGTGCTGAGTCATTGTGGAGTAAAGCGTCACTAATATCACTAAGTGTCTTGAGTCATCTCTCCTAATTGTACTCTTTGTAATGTTTGGACCAGCATATTTAAAGATAGAGGTACACATTCATTTTACATTTAAATCTCTAAGTCATTAGATCAGTTGTAGGTGGTTTATTATCAGTGATTTAGAGCAGTACATTTTTTCAGAGCCCTACATTTATACTGAGGATCTGTGTCAAGTCTCAGTTTTTTTGTTTGATCCACCTTCAGATGAGATCGGCCCTCCGAAGTCTCCGTGGGGAATCAACATCATGAAGAAGACAAAGAAGTCCGGCCCCAAAGCTTTCGGTGTGAGGTTGGAGGATTGTCAGCCAGGTGTAAATAACAAGGTCAGCCTCGATGCGCTCTGTCTTATCTGACTGCAATGAGAAACAAAGATTTTCTACTGACTGTTACCTCTGTGATCAATTCTGTCTGTGTCCATTTTAGTTCATCCCGTTGATCGTGGAGATCTGCTGCGGTCTGGTGGAGGACATGGGTCTAGAATACACCGGGATTTACAGAGTCCCCGGGAACAACGCCATGGTGTCGACGCTGCAGGATCAGCTCAACAAGGGCATCGACATCAACCCTGCAGAGGAGGTGAGGACACTTACTTAGAGAGAACCATAGAAAAATACTTTATGTACCCTTAGATGCAGAAGGTATAATACTCTGACTGCTGACTCCTTTCTTTTTCTTTTCGCTGCCAACAGAAGTGGCAGGACCTCAATGTTGTCAGCAGTTTACTCAAATCCTTCTTCAGGAAACTTCCAGAACCGCTCTTCACCAACGGTTAGTCCAGACATGTCAGGACAGGCCATCTCACACAGCACTCAGCCTCACACTGCCAGTCATTCATATCAAAACATTTCAATACAATATGTAAGTTAATGCTTCTAATGTCTTTACAGACAAGTACAACGACTTCATTGATGCCAATCGGATGGAAAATGCATCAGAGAGACTAAAGACCATGAAGAAACTGGTGTGTTTGTTTGTATTTATGAATTAGTTTGACTTGGCTGATGTGTGTGTGTGTGTGTGTGTGTGTGTGTGTGTGTGTGTGTGTGTGTGTGTGTGTGTGTGTGTGTGTGTGTGTGTGTGTGTGTGTGTGTGTGCGTGCGTGCGTGCGTGCGTGCGTGTGTGTGTGTGTGTGTGCGTGTGTGTAGCTGAAGTCAGGCAGGTTCAGCAGGTTTCTTAGTATTGTCGTTCCTCTTTGTTTCCCAGATCCGTGACCTCCCAGATCATTATTACCACACTCTGAAGTTCCTGGTTGATCACCTGAAGACTGTAGCCGACAACTCAGATAAAAACAAGGTGTGTGACGGACAGTGTGTAATTAAAATGTGCTCCTGCTTCACTGTGGTGTTTTTGAGAATTTCCCCACTGTGGGACTAATAAAGGTAGTATCTTATCTTAAAGGAATATCTTATGCAGTATTTCTGTCCCGTGTGCAGATGGAACCTCGTAACCTGGCTCTGGTGTTCGGGCCCACTCTGGTCCGGACATCTGAGGACAACATGAAAGATATGGTCACACACATGCCTGACCGCTACAAGATAGTAGAGACGCTCATCCAACATGTGAGTGGTAACACACTCACAAACACACACACACACACATTACTAATATTCATTATCATGCTAAGTATTTCTTTGTCGTTCTTGCAGGGCACCTGGTTTTTCACTGAAGAGCTGGACAAGGATGAAAAGGTATATTTCCCATGTTTTCAAGGACGTGGATAATCATGATTTATTTAGACTGAAAAAAAGAAAAACGTACTACATTCTGCTGAGGATGTAAAGTAGCTCTGAAACTGTGTTATGTTATGTACAGTATGTGCAGTATGTGCAGTTATGTACAGTATGTTGTGTGTCATAATCTGAGAATCTCATCAAGCGGGTGTGAAATAACTCAGAATAAAAGCTCAGGATTTTTTACATTTTCTAACACATTGTCACAAGGTGTTATTTTCTGAAACAATGAAATCTACCATTGGGGATTGTTTTACCTTTTTCAAAATAAAAACTGCTCAGAACTGATAGTAGCAATTCACTTTAGTAAATTTGAAATGTCGTTTTATGGATTTTAGTGTAATAAACAGCCTTATTTTGTCTTGTCTTGTTTTTTTCCTGAAGCACAAAAAAACTCCTCTTTAAATATTTGAAGTTCTATTTTCAAGTATAAACAAAAATAAGTCTCGAAGCTGAATCTTAGATCGATGCAGAGGAATTATCACTGGTTATGATTCAGATATTTACAGTTAAAATAAAAGTTGTATTGAACATTTGTGATCTTTTTTGTGCTGTTTTATAAAACCAATAAATCATGAGACTGTTTGAGGGGTCACATGTGACCAAGGTGACTTTAAATCTGATCTCTGTGACTGAGAGATAAAACCTGCAGAGAATCATCAGATGAACATCCCTGAAGTCACTTTGTTACACTCTGTAGGGATCTTATCAATCTACAACAGGTCCTCTAGAAATATTGGTAAATTCATGGTGAAGATTTAGTAGCGTTTCTGGTTTTCACAGCCTTCCTTGTGTTATTGTTTTTGTCACTGAATGTTGTTGCTTTGGTGTGATCCATCCAGACACCGGTGGACACAGAGGACGTACAGCCCGCCCCCAACATCGACCACCTGCTGTCCAACATCGGCAGGACCGCTCTGCTCGGGGAGGCCTCAGGTGAGCGCATGCTGCCTGCTGCTCTCAGCCAATCACAGCTAGCTCTGACCAAGCAGACCAATAGCATTCTTGTAGCTGTAATTGGCAACCCCAAAAAAATAAATGCTGCATTCTGTTTTTAGATGGAAGTAGGAAATTCCCCCATTAGCGTGTCAATCATCACAATCTGTGTGCGCCTGGAATAAAATCAGGGTTTTTCTGAAAACGAGAATAACGTGAGATGTTGTCAGTTGGCGTGGATCTCAAGAAAAAGACACTTTTCTATAAAACTGAGTTAAGATTGAGCTTTTTGAAAACATGCAAAGTCAGATCTGTCGTCTTCTTTGGAAGTTTGTCCCAGTTTAACACCAGAATTCCCAACTTTCCCACAGAACTGGAACGCAGCATTAGGAATGACATTTGTTAGCACTTGAAGTGTTTCTGTGTTTTTTTCAGTGTGCCTACACCTCTTTTCTCTCTGCTGACCTCTTTTTCCCCTCCACGTTGCTCATCTTTTCACTTTCTCTGTACGTTTCTGCATTTCCCTCTCTTAGCTGAGCCTGTGGAGCAGCCACTGCGGTAGGATGGGAACTCCCCTGGCATTTGTGTGTGTGTGTGTGTGTGTGTGTCAGTGCATTATATTGTGAAACTGAAATAATGTGTGTGTGTGTGGGTGAGAGAGAGTTTGGTGGTGATGGTGTCTCCATGGTCTCCATTACCCTCCTGAAAGTCAGCGTCACCCTCTCAGTGTCAGACAGAGGTCCCTGTAAGATCATGTCTCGTAGTGTCGCCCCAGTCTGACTAATGAATTAATGGGTGACTGGTTGCTCTCTGCCTGGTAAAGCTGCTGTGTCTGACACTGCAGTGTAAACTTTGGTCTGCCACTGAGAGGCAGCTCCCTCACTATGTGGCCTTTCTTGTCAACCACTCTGCCGACGGGCAATTTCAGTCAGTGTGGTCCAATTATCAAGCTATAAAGGGTCTCTAGGAGGCGCCATTTCTCATCTGCCATTCCAAAGCCCCGATGACATCAGAGAAAACATTTCTCATCATCTGATTTATTTGTGTGAGGCTCAGTCGTGGCTCAAACCTTTGCCCTTCCTCCTCGGTTTTAATATCCCTTCCATAAAAAGTATTAGTTTCCCAAAATGGTCCAGCTCACTGGTGGCTGTGCACACAAAGAAGTCCATCCAGGCAGCCCCAAATCCAAGTCAAAAATAAGCATATCTTTTTAGACACTATGAGACCATTAAGAGTCTAGAAGTAGCCTCTCAAAGTAAAATCCCTCTTAATTTCAGCTTAAAAAAGAGAAGGCCTTTAGCCGACCCATCAGATTCTCTGACCTGGATTGAAATTTTGCAATATTTCATTCATTAATCCCATGTCTGTTTCCACAAATGCCAATTTAGCCCCATGAAAGGGCACAGATTGGATTATAGCAGAATTAATCTGTAGTGTTTATAACGACAAATAACTCTACTTTTAGCTCCTTCTCGTCTGGACCCAGAATATTTTAATGGAGTCTTTACGTCTGCAGGACAGGTACCATAACAGATTTTTGCTTCTAACGTCATACATAATGTTACAATGCTTGGACAAATATATCATATCAAAGTCTGATCTGGATCCAAGTACAGGTAATATATCCAGACTGTTTAAATTCATAAAGGTCACGGAAAAAATTTCCATGAACTTGTTATTTTCATAACAAGTAATTATGCTACAGATTTGAACTAACATCAAATTGTTGCTGAAACTGTGCTGATTCTGTTAGGCGTCAAATTTGACATATCTTCAAAGTTACTGAGCTACATGCCAGAGAAAAACCACCATAAATGAAATACTGTTTTTTCTTGGATAACATATCAAACTAATGATAACAATGTGTTGCATTATTCTAGGGGGCAGGTTTTCATGGTTAAGGAGTCCATGAGCGTGAATGGATCAACAACGGTAGTAAATTACCTGAGTTGAGCTGTGTTTTGGGAAAACTAATGGTTTCTACTACAGCTTTACTGTTAGATAGTATGAAGAGCCAAAGTTGGAGGGTAAAGTCCACCATCTGGAAGCAGCACACAAAATAAACTGGATTTTTACTGTTATTGTCGTTGGCACATGAGAAACAATTCCATCTAGAGCCCTTTAAATGGCCTCCTCCCCACCTATGGGTTCCTCACATTTAGATTTTAACTCTCTGTGAAAGAGCAGACCCTGCATAGGTGTGTTTGTGTTTCTCTCGACTCCAAATTATTTCTGCCTCCACAAGGCCTCCCGATGCCTCTTTCACTGCCTGATGTCATCAGTGTTTTCGGTGATGTCATCAGTGTGTGCCGTGGTTTCCTAATGCAGTTTTTTCCCTTCAAACACCAAAATCCGTCTTCCAAGTAGTTATTTCTCCACATAACTTGGTGTGTAAATCAGTGTCTTTGTGCTGGTCAGAGGTCAAAAGGGCACAGAGGAAGATGAGTTCTCTCAAATTTAAATGAGGAATTTGTCATGTAATTTTTTTTTTTTCAGAACACAGAACTGCTGCTCCCTAGAGAGAATAACTTTAGAATGAGTTGTGTCCCAATTCAGGGTCCGCATCCTTCGCAGGCGGCTCAGGCAGCACTGAGCCGTGTCAAATGAGACGGTCTGGTCTATGGAGGATTTCCTGTTTATGTCGCCAGCTCTTCCAGCCCTGCATTCATTAGCATACTTTACATATTACAAATGAATAGTTACAGAATGATAATGGTGTTACTCCATTTGGTGCAGCAATTGTGCTCTTTGTGCTGCTAGAATAGAAATCGTTATGCCAAAGTACCGAGACTACAGGAGTCCCAGGAATCCTTCCACAGTGACTGAACAAACGGTCTTGAGTTACCTTTTGGAAAGGACTCGCTAAGGCTCATTACACTACGACAGAAGACCCCATACATTAGACAAAACCCTGAAGAATTTTCTAAGAGTAGCAGTACAAAAATTGAGCCAGAAATTTTTTTTCGGTAGCCTATTATTACAAGAAAGAAAACAATATAATCATCACCAGTGTGCAATGCATCTTGGGATAGAATGGGCCCAAGAAAAAGAAGGCCGCATGTTTGGGAAGCATTTGAACAAGCCTTCGAAATGGGACGGCCTTGTTGCGCCGCTGTGACCCATTCGGTCTTTATATACATCCTTCGAAGGATGCAGTCCCTGAATTGAGACGACACTCCAGTCGATGATGTTCCTGCAGGTTGTTTTCCCCTAAAGGAAAACAACAGCTGGGACATTAAGGTTTCAAGTGTGGTTCATGCCATACAGAACAGTCCAGTCGCAGTTCTCTGTGATTTGTTGAGCATTTGTCCTTTAAAAGAGTGACGATCACACCAGCTACCTCTGTGTCCTCCACCATGACTCTTTTAGACTTTTGTTGATTCATCGGCTCTGACCCAGTGATGTTTTTATTCTCTTTTCCCCAGACTCAACCAACAGTGACTCAGCGAAATCAAAGGTAACATCTCCTTACATGGTGGAACTCTGGTTTTTCGTACAGATACTGTCAAAGAATATAAAGACCTGCGGTAGTTCAACATATACCAACACAGAAAATAGTGTCACAGTAACATTTTTACCCTTTTTCAGGGGTCATGGGGGTCAAAGAAAGACCTCTCACCCAAGGACTTCCTGACTCTGTCCATCATGTCAGCTGTTACGGGCCGTAAACGCAGGAAGCGCCATAACGCCCGCCGTGTGGGCAGCAGCACCGACGACGACTCGGAACACGAGCCGATCAAAACGGGGCATCTAGGGGCAGAGGAGGAAGGGGAGGCGGAGTCGCCTGCAGGAGACACTGCTCCTCGAGCGGAGGGAGAGGAGGACGACGATGAAGAAGAAGAGGATGACGAGGAGGAGGACGAGGAAGATGAGGAAGTTGTAGGAAGCGGACTGAAAGAGGAGGTAGAAGAGGTGGTGGCGGCGGTCATTCCCAGTCGGCCATGCTGTAAAGAGGAAGAGGAGGCAGGAGGAAGGGAGGCGGGCATGTTGTTGCAGGAGGAGGAGGGGCGGGCGGACGTGAAAGGGCCACCGTGGAGAGCTCCAGAGGATGCTCGCTCTATTGTCTCTGGTTACTCTACCCTCTCCACGTTAGGGCGAAGCCTGGGGTCAGAGGGGAGGGGGGACGACGCCGATGACGAGCACAGCGAGCTGGTTAGCGAGACGGACAATGAGAGCGGCTTCGCTTCGCGCTCCCTCACCCAGGAGAGACCTGATAAACACCAGAGGACACCTGTGAACACACAACCCCCTGGAGCCCCGCGCAGCTTCCTCTACACACACTACAAACCCCCTGTCCTCTCACCCACAAACCTTCTAGCCCCGCCCTCCGCCCTCACACACACACCGGACTCTGCAGACAGGAGTGAAGGAGGGGCGCGCTCTACCACACCCTCGTCTTCCTCTTTCTCCTCCTCCTCCACCACTCATAAACTGCATGCGAGGCCTTCCTTCAACTCCCACAAGCTGATCCAGTGCGACACGCTGGCCAGGAAGAAGCTGAAGTCGGAGAAGGCCAAGGCTCGCTCCATGGACCTGTTGGAGCTGTCGGGGTCCACGGCTGAGGCCGACGGGACTGGTTCTGGGTCCGACGGTACAGCTAGAGTACGGAGGGAGACTTCCAGAACCAACCCCTCCTCAAGCAGTAGCCAGGAGGGCCTGCGCCTGTCGAGGCCCAAGCTAGCCATGCCTCCCAGCGAGGCCGCCTCCTTCACCCCAACCGACACAGATGGCAGGTCTCTGGCGGAGCAGGTCCGAGCTCGCCTACTGGGCTCAGCCGACGACTTGCGCATTGTTGGACTGCGAAAACCACTGTCACCCGAGACACGGAGGAAAAGACGGGCCTGGCGCAGACACACTGTGGTGGCCTCCCCGACCGAGTCGTCCGACAAGAAACCCCCACTGACTGTCAATGAATTCCCCTTCTCACCTATCACCCAAAACCAGGTCAAAACACCAGGGCTGCCTCGGGATGCAGACGGACTGGACCAAGGACTGGCTACACGTCAAGCACCCACCTCTAGATTTCACCAGTACCTGTGAGCCCTGCCAGCTGCCCCCCACACTTCCCTCAAAATAAAACAGGCTGAAGCTGCTGATTCTGATAGGGGTCCAGGCTGCTGACTCCCTGCAGGTCAGTAGACCAGCTGCAGCGTAAACAGGGTCATGTTTAGTTGCCAGGTGCAACGCAGTGTACCATTGAACTGGTCTTCTAAGAGCAGCCCACTCTTTTGTTTAAAAAAAAAAAAATAAAGCTCCGTTTGCATGTCAAGGGGCATTCCAGTGTTGCCAAAGCTTTTTTTTCTCCTTTCTTTTTTTTTTCCTGTATGTGTGCTTTTATAGAAATAATACAGAAACAGGACAGAGATACAAACAGACCTCATCACAATCCATTTTACAGCCAAGAATTCTCATTTAAGTAGAAAGCAGGCATCCTTTCCATCGTCTCTACCTTGCTCCCTGGCTCACAGACAACATAAAGTGACCAGAGGAGGACGCTGACATGCATCCTCCCTACGGTCCCTGAGAGAATGGTGCTTCTTTTCAAAGTGGAGTTTAACAGTTTATTAAAAAGAAATTTTTTAAACCCCACTTCTGTGAGCCAGAACACACACACACACACACACACAGTAACAAAAGGTTATCAGGAAGTTTGATTTAAACCTGGATTTTTCAGTCAGTCTTCCTAATCTGTTCCACCTCAGACCACAGACACTGTAAAACCCCCATTTATACTCTATAAACAATGCAAACACAAACATACAGTCGTCTCTCTCTACATGTTAATGTTTCTGTGTGTTGGAGCATCTTCGTGATGTCTGAGCGTGCAGGTGTTTGTGTTAAACAATTTTTGTAACATTTGTACAGAGCCTTGTTAAGTTAACCTTGTAAATATAAATATTATGTTATCATATTTGTTTTTACTTTTTTTAGTTCCTTTTTTTATGGTTTACAAACGTGCGCGCAGAGTGCACAGTCATTTCTTTCAAGAGGTTACTTGAAATGTTTCCCTTAATATATTCAATTTTTTTTGTTTTATATTCAATATATATATATATATTATATATATTTTGTATTAAAGTAAAAAGAGTACTTTTATTGTGATTTCACCTTTTTGGTGTACCTGTTCAAAGGAGATGAGATAAACATGACTTAAATCTGTTCTTTATTTCCTCTTAGATGGCCTTTCTCTTTCACTGTGCAGAAAACTTTTATCTCTTCGGGCATCAACTTCTAAGTTTCTCTGATTACTATACTTCCAACAACATTGCATCAGCATACACACACACACACACACACACACACATACTATCTGGTAAAACATGTAGCAACATGTCTGACAAGTGTAATCTGTTAATTATTACATTCTATTGGACAGTCTGCAGGCAGCTCAGCACCACACTGTGATGGCTGACCTCATTTGTTATTCACGTCTGGGATGACTGTGCATTGCCTCATCAGTAAATATGAGCATCGCCTCTGCTCATATTAAGAGCTCAAGATGAAATATGTTCCTTCATGAAAGAGAAAGACGGAGGAGAAGCCTGACGGGGTTTTACACACTGATGAAATGTGATGCAGCGCATATAAACGGCCACATTTGCATCGTCGGTGGTGATATGTGTTTTCATCACATTCCCTCTGAAGGCTCATGTGTGTGTGTGCACATTTAATTACCTTGGGGTTAACATGACGAGGAGTTTTCCATATGGTCAGGCTCTGATAAATCCACCCTCACCGGGGGGAAAAGGTACATTAGAGGAAATGAACACAGAATGCCCGCCAGCGTGAATCTATTGTTTTCATTTCATTTCGTCTTGGATGTAGAATTTGCCATCATTAAATAACACAAACAAGGAGGTGCAACTTCTAAAGTCATGTTGTTTTCATCTGACTAAATAACCCAGTGAATAATAATAATGACGATAATAATAAAAAAAATTGGTTGCAGTCTTGTCTTACCTCAACATTTTTTTCTACAAGTGCCTGATATCTGGAATGTGTTTTTGTTCTGCGGTGCCATTGTCAGTTCTTATCTGTCCGTTTCCTCCTGTTGTCTCTGGGTCTCTTCCCTCCTCTCCTGTGGTCGGTGCTAAAACGAAGGCACTCGCCCAAAGATGTGTACATTAAATACAAGCGATGTCACAGAGAGGATGTACCAAGAAAAGAAAGAAAGCACACTTTAAGCCAAGGACACATCTATGCACTCTCTTTGCCTCGAACACAGGCATTAACAGCTATTACCGATGCTGCTCAGAGGGAAGAGGCGTAGCATTCTCTCAGCTGCCTTTCTTAATAAACTGAGGTCATCTCTCTCTGCCTAGTGATCCACAGTGCGTGAATATGGTACACCTAACAAGCCCTGCCCTAAAACGGCATTAGGTCATGTCAGACAACATTCAGCGTCCTAAAGATGAACCCATGACTTCATCAACAGCTGTGGTTGTGTGACGTCTCGTTGTTGTCTTTGGAAATCTTTTTTGTACATACTATCTTAATATGTAACATATTGTATTGTGTAAATTTTGAATTGCTTTCGAATATAACTAAGATGAAAATGACTGGACTTAAAAGGTTGTCCGCCTCAAACAGTTTCCCTCGTGGCTGTGTGCTTTTAAGCAAGGTTATAAGATGTAAATAAACAGAACTATGTTAAAAAAAAAAAATCTTACATGCGTGTTTGTTGACATTGTGGAATTCTTGCAACACACACTTTGTGCAAGAAGGAGGACGAGGTATATATATATATATATATATATGAAGCAACCTAAAAAAAGGTTAATGACGCCCTCTAGAGGCTACAGATGAATAAAGCCTCTCCAGGCACAGATTACTGCACATAAAGGAAGCTTCATCTCAACTCTAGAGCTTCTGCATTTTAAATGTTTCCTGCCGTTCTGTGAAAATTATCTGTAATACTGGGAATCTATTGATCTAATCACCACCTAAATATAGAGCTTTCCTTAACGTTTGCAGTGGGTTATTTTGCTTTTGAGATAAGTTCTCAGAAGTTGTTTTATAAGAGTTTAAAACCCTCTTTGGTATTCTTTCTTTCAAATCATCCTCTATAGATGTAACTCAGTGGGTTAACCTTTGTAAAGAGCATCTCCATACCCCACCCCACCCCCACCCCTTCTGCTCTGGCTACAGTTCATGTATTCCTCCCATTCAGAGCCCACCAATGTCTTCACTTCGGTCCATTTCAGGATCCTGTTTATGCCGACTTGTGCACCGACAAAAAGTTTCATACAGTAGTTTCATTTTCCGTGTTTTGGAGCAGGCTTTACGACACACGACAACACGATTTCAAAACTTTATTTGGACTTATGTTAACACACAACTGTTAAAATGTTCACTCTGGACTTTACTTCTGCAAAACAATCTCTGCAAACTGCCCCGATTAGCTGTTAGCTGTTCCTCAATGTTTTATTCCGTGTTTTGTTTTTTTAAATTTAATTCAAAAAAGAACAATCGACCTGGGACGCAAACAAAATATTATCTTTTTGCCTGATACATTCTCTTTATAAAAAGAATCTTCAATTTTTGAAATATTTACATTTCTTTTTGGAAAAAAATGAACAGGACACCCTTACAGTCCAAATAGAAAAGAAACGTCAAGTATTGCATTGCAATTCAAGGATTTCACCGTCCAGATAACAAACTGATTACAGAAAACTGATGACAATTAAAAAATATGCAGCAGTCCCATGTTTTACCTTTTTGAAAGGGTATTTTTCCTAGTTAAATTATGTCCTTTAGTTGACAGCGACCTGGCCCCTGTCCTTGTTCGGCTGGTTCTGCAGGAGAAGCTCCGTGTTTTGTGCCCTCAGTCTCTCAAGCTCTCTCTCCAGCTCTCCAAGCCGGACCAGGGAGCTCTCAACGGTCAGACCTCCGGGCTCCATGGCGCGCCTCAGCCGGTTGTTCTCGTCCTCCAGCCGAGACAAGCGCTTCTCTAGCTCCAGGTACTCCTGAACCAGCTCCTGCTTGGTCATATTCTGTAGGCTCTCGACGTGGTACATCTCGTAGGTCTCGGAAAAGTCTCTCTGGAGAAACTCCCCACCTGCGTTCCCAGGCCTTCCAATGCCGTCGCTGCCCCCGCCGCTGCCATCATCATCGTCATCATCCTCGTTGTCGAAAACGTCCTCCTCGCTGCCAGGGTCTTCCATGCGGCCACCAACCCCTACAGGCCGCCTGACCCCGGTGTTGAGGTCTGGTTCCTCTCGGTCGTGCTCATCCATCAGGAACTGGGTGGTGTTGTAGGGGGCCACTGGCAGCCCTTTGGCGAACATTTCCTCTCTCACCCGTGAAGCGCGGGCAGTCTCCTTCTCTTCCAAAGCTTTCCTTTCCTCCCAGGAAAGTTTGTAATAAGGCTTCCAGTTGCGCCTCTTCCTGGTGGTCCTGCGCCTGTGTCTCTTCTTGCCCAGACGCGCATCTAAGCCAGTGTCTGAATCGATGAGTGAACTCTCCTCTTGTACCTGGTTTAAAGTCTCTTCCAGCTGTCTATCCTCGCCGTTTTTCCCAAGTGAGATGTGATCACCGCCTCCTGTTGCACGAACATTGGGTTTCTGATTAGACTGGGCAGCAATCGGGCACTTTGTGCGCTCGTTTCCGGCTGCTAAGGCAGGGCACACCCCCCTCTGTCCGCCTTTCATTTGCCACAACTTGTCTGTGTTGATATCCCCACAGTTCTCCACCCGCTGCTGCTGCTTCTGGACTCTCTGTCGCCCCCTGTCGCCATTCTCGGGACGACCACGGTTGCTGGCTGGGAGATGCTCCATCGAGTCTCCACCGATCCCACCTGATAGGCTGCACGAAGTTTTCAGGTGATGGGTCTGCTCCATTGGTTCTGTCATCCTGATGATCTGCTCTGATGGCTCAGCTTTAGATCATTTTAAATCATGTCGACACTCTCAAAACTGAGCTTCAAAGTTGGTTAAAATAACTAAATTTTAACAAAAATATTCTTATTCCAGAACGGGAAGAACGTGCGAGTTCTGAAGTTTCAAATTGAGACTCTCGCAAAGTAAAAATAAACTTCCGAACAGTAAACACTTGTTACTCCTCCGAGGGTTTGTCAGAGTCGCTGTCGCTTACTAACATTAACTGTTTCGATACTGTCAGATCTGTCGTTCATCCAGAGACGACGTCCCGTCGTCACAACTATGTCCAGTGTGCTGCTCAAACGGAGGGAGCTTGTGACTATATAGCAGCTCCGCCTCTTCCCAGGCGCATGCTGTTGCTCGTAAGGCCCGTTGAGCTCTGGGATATGTGGTTGTAATTTCAATGAAGCACCAGTGGAAGCCTGCATAGAAAACTACATCATCCACAAGACTACCATAACTGACAAACATCTTAACCAATCAAATGGTAGAATATTGAGCGCACTAAAGCCCACACCTCTCTTTGTTGATTGGTCAAAAGGATAAATTTGCTGTTGCTAAGCTTAACGTAATTTGTGATTGGACCGTCCAGTACTCAATCAAATGTATGTAAGCCACACTAAGAAAGTAGTCCGGGGCATTTGTAAGGACGCTACTATATTCAAATTAGGGGTTGCGATTAAAAGATGCGAAATACTAGTTAATTTAAGTACTTTAAAATTACATTATATTGTAGGAGGAACAAATACTCATATTATATACTGATGACCGTTGGATGTGTTTTAATTTTCTGGCCGTACCGTCCGACGCGGAATTAATAATACAACGGAAACCCTCCTGTATTTTCAGCAAAATGAAGAAACCCTCTTATGGAAACTAGTCCGTTTTGAAAGTTCATGCAAGTAAATCTGTTAAAGCAGCTCATTTTCAAAATTCAGATATTTCTCATATTTACTGGCATATATATGCGTCGTTTTGTTGCCAGTCTGGTCATTAAACATTTCAGTACGAATACCCTGGGTGTTGTGCGGAATAATACGTTGTGGGGCAGGGGCTCGGGGGAAGTCTGGAATTAGCGTAAACAAACGGCATTTATTGTCAAGCTGCCGCCATGAGCACAGCTTCGAGCCCATCGTTGTTAAAGGGTGGGTCAGGCGATCTCACACTAGCTAAATAATCACATTACGATAGGACGGAGTGGTTTAGATTAGTTTTGAATATTTACGCGCAACCCATGTCCTGATGTGCAGTGTTTGCTTTGCACAGTAGTGTATTTGTAACAGCTAAAGATAAGCTAGCCAGCTGACGTTAGCCAAATGTTAACGTTAGTTAGCAAATAAGCGCTACGTGGTATCGCTCCCAAATTAAACTCACCAATTTATAAAGTGTAAAGTTATATGCACAACAGCGAAAATAAACGTAAAGTCAGAGAACGACATTACGTCCAAGCAAATAGATAAGTTCCAGGACAAAAACGCCATACTGCACATAAAGGGCTAGCCAGTGCTAATACTAACTAGTAAACCATGAGTAGTCGATCAGATTCAAACAACAAACATCCCTGTTATCAAGCGTTGGTTATTTATCAGCTGCAGCGAACACACAAGTAAATAAATGACAAAGGTTGCCAGCGAAATGTCCCATGTTAGCATATGCTAACTAGGCCACTGTATTGATGGTCCAGCGTAATTACTGGAACGTAATGTATCCTGTATGAATTTTCTACGAAAGAATAATGATTATTTTCAACATTTACATGATAAAGCAACATTCAATCGGGATATCAGATACCACGACCTGTAAAAATATACAAACAGGTTAAATTACAACCCTTGTTCGCATTAATCCACGACATGGAACCCTCGAACTATTTTAGTTTCAGGAAGTAGACAGTCCCTCATCTTGAAAGGCAGAAGTGAGGCTTTCCTTAATTTTTTTTACTAATAAGCTGTGGTTGTGTTTCACGCGCTAAACTAATAATCTACTTCCATGTAGTACATACATTTTCTTTATGACTTGTTTCATGTAAAAACAGTTTAAATTAATTACTGTTTGGTGTGAAAATATGGCAACCTTGTTATTTAATAGCCTATAAATATCATGTTTGCTTTGTCTCGTTCTGTTATCTTGCTGTTTCTTTACATTATATGGTATTTTTAAAGGGAGTGTGGAGAACCATCTATGACACCACTGTTCCCATGTAAAAGAGTCAATACACAGTCACAGACCTCATGTTTCACCAGACCAAATAAAGACACAGTCTGTAGTTCCACAAAGCATTTTGATTCTGTGCATGGAAGAAATAGGTTATCCAGTCTATGACCTCTTATGGTGGATGACTGATCTCCTAACACTGCTTGTAAAAGACTGGGAGTCCAGTGGCTACAAACAACACAGGCCCACTGTTTCTACTAATAGGAGCAGGCAGAGTTTCTGCTCCAGCAAATAAGCTGAGCTGGGAATCCTGTGAGGAAGAGCTGATGCGTTCCACTTAATGTAAAACCTAATGACCAGGGAGATTGAAAAATCATACCAAGGGTTCTTGTATTCTCAAATCAAGGAGCGGTGCAGTAACAGAACCAACGCTGTTCCTGCATAGATCACAGCTTGTGAGGATTAGTAGGCATGACTTAATCTCTCACCCTGTCTAACATGGTTGTTGCAGCAATTGAGAGAAGATGAAAGATAAGGATTGTTATAGGCCTGCCCATTGCCTTGAAGTGTCTGTTTAAACAATACAGTGATATCCATCTCAGCACAGGAGGCAGCGATTTTTAGATTTTCATGAAGACAGCAAGTCCTCATCGGTGGTTTTGCAAGAGTATGACAGAGACGTGCCCCTGCAGGATACATCTGCTGCATTAAATGACTGAATGAGAGAGAAAATATATATATATATATATATATATATATATATATATATATATATATATATATATATATATATATATATATATAATATAAGTGCCTTCCACCCACCCACCACACCTGCTTGTTTATCTCATTCAGTGGATGGCTGTGGACCAGATAACATTACATTTTATGCTCTTTCGTGACGGCACCAGTTTCAAACCACCCAGCTGGCCATCTCTGTTCCCTGATATAACTCCATTATAAAACACTTAACTGAGTCTCTATCCAGTACTCTGCTGCTGTGGGTTACCTCCCCATTCACTCACAACTAAAGGGTAAAGTCTATTTTCTCGGTCACACAACATAGATCCTCACTTAACATCTGGCTGTAGTAGAGGGTGAATTTGAACAGAGTGATTGTTGTTGAGGTGTTTGCAGCTTGTTTTCATGTCCATCAGGGGGCGCTGAACTCTTACGGATTGGTCTACAACAGTCGTAAAGGGAATGTTTTGTGTTTTCCCTGTGGTTTTCCCTTTCCCCAATATTTTTGATATCACATTTGTTTATTTTCTCTTAAGATTTCACATGAGCTGTCCACATGTGCTGTCCCTTTGAACCCCTTCTAGAATGTATGAAAGGGTTTTAGATGATAAGATGAGGCATCAAAAAAGGCAAATATAGCCATCAATAGTAGTAAATACACAGATAATCATCCATACACAAGTAAGTGCACATATATCATATTTTAACACGTTTTAAACTTTGTCTTTAAACACAGGGTAATTGCCATTTTGTGTCAGTTTGAATAGTTTGGTGAACATTTCTGCAGATTAAAAGTTAGTACACAAAATTATATAAATTATTTTACATTAACAAAGGGGGGAATTAAACATTAAGCAGCCGCTATTATTTTGTTGTGCTAATTTTATTAATATAATATATAATTTATTATTTATTTAGGCTTTCATCACTGCTATTATGAATTTTATCAAGTAGGAGCGCAGAAATAAAAACTGACAACAAGCATTATGCATTATAATGCATGTCTCTGATCAGATCTTACTCTTCTGTCAATAATCATTATCTGCTCAGAGGACTTTAAAAGTTTCAGGGATCATTTCTGGTTCGTGTTATTCTGTTGCTGGCCGGGGCAGGAGGAGGAGCGCAGGTGCGTAAAGTGTGCGCCTTTTTGGAGTCACATTACGCACTGGCATGGAGAGGCGCGCCGCGTAGGGAGGGGACTCTTACATGTGGAAACGTCTCTCTCTCTCTCTCTCTCTCTCTCTCTGCTCGGGGCCTTTGTTGACTAAATCAAATCTCCGCTTGTATAGGGAGAACCCAGCACCCCAGACATATCCAGAGTTAAGCTAGCCTCGAGGATTCACGTTTTAGCCTCCAGGCACCGTCGCTCCAGTTTTCACAAGTTGTAATCATGTTAGG
Source organism: Chaunax sp. Z400 (assembly GCA_037577475.1). Classification (NCBI taxonomy): domain Eukaryota; kingdom Metazoa; phylum Chordata; class Actinopteri; order Lophiiformes; family Chaunacidae; genus Chaunax; species Chaunax sp. Z400. The sequence goes on from CM075197.1 coordinate 24,055,006, forward strand.
AAGCGGGAAGGCACCGGCCACCAGTCTCAGAGAGGAGGAGACGGTGAACCCTTTAAACAGGCTCGGTAAGGAAACCTCCAAACTTTTAAGATCTCTTTGCTGTTGCCACAGAAGTTACCAGGTCTGCCCCAGCCAGAGATCTAAATGAAAACTTCATGATATTAGTATGACGACTTAAATATGTTGAGTTCCGGCGATATCTGATGTAATTAAGTTGTGATCAGGAGGCTTCTGTCGTGGTGTTGTCTATATTTTTGCGTTATTAACACTTGCTTTGATAATAATTTAAGTGCTGCTGTTGCATCCTTCTTAAATAAATAATACTTTATGCCACATTTTAAGAGAACGACCTGATATTAAAAGCTTTTTATAATAAACAGATAATGAAAACTCCCTGACACAGGAATGATGTATGGGGGTGTAATTGAAAAGATCCCGTGGTTATGAGGAACTGTTCACTAATCCTTTGGTGTGATTCGAGCTCCCGTGTCCATCTCAGCCCACTCCCTCTCAGCCCCACAGTCATACTTCACACAAGAGGTCACACCTCGCCCTAAAATAGACACCTGCGACACAGCACCTGTCAGAATCTCCGACGCTGGATGTCTGGAAATCTCGACCACGCTGCTGCTGTTTGGCCTATATCTGCACTACACATATGTAAAATATGCTTACAGTCAATCATTTAGTGTAAATCCATTTGTCTTGTCATAAGTTAGTCATTGAGAATTTACATTTTAAATACAGTTTGCTGTGTTTTCCCTGACAAAGTTTCTTAAAACTACATGCAGTAATCACTTTTTGAAAATCCAAAATAACTCTCTGACAGCTGATTCCTCTTGTATGTCATCATTGTTTTGTTTTTTTTTGCATTCAGACAGCAAAAATCCTGCTTCAAACATGTATTGACTGAACAGTGATTTGTGATGTTTTTGCAGCAGTGCATGTGTGCACATATCCAGACCATCGCTTTGACAGGAGAGACTATGTTGAAAGAGTTGCCACTATGCAGTTACTTGTTGAAGTATTGCTGCTGTTTGAGTTTTGAAACTGTGTCCCTGTGCCTGAAAATGTGTTACGCAACCTTCAATGATATATTGGAGTTGACTGCTAACTTCCAGTAATGAAACAATAGAGATCAACAGCCCACCACCGCCATGACCCCTCACTGCCACATGAGATGCATAAAGCCAGTCAGGTTTCCTCCAGCCTACATTGTATTAAAACATCTTTTAATCCTGAAATCAAAGGGAAATTACCACATGGTTTTGGAAAGTGGAATTAAGTGAGTGAGGTCTGAGGTTTAGTGTCATGTGATGTCACAGGACTTCTTGTTTGTTCGGTTACTTGAAAGCCTGGCCTACAGATTAAATGCTAACCAGTGAGATCGGGATTTGTTTGTTTAAGATAACACATATAGATATATTCATTGCCATGACACCCCCAGAGTGGCTTGTGGATTTGATTGCAGTGAGACTCCGAGGTTGTCAGGGGCGTCGTTGGAGCAGTAAGCTTCTTGTACAGGCTCAGGTAGATTTAATGGGTTTGGTCTGGGGCTCACAGGTTCCTCCTATATGGGCTGAATATATTTGCTGTGCTGACAGTCAATTGTCTTGGTAAGAATTTATCTTTAGAATGAATGGACTGATTTGTTTTTCTTATGCTGTGCCATGTATACAGCTCTGTTCAACTCACAGTGAGCTTACAAAAGGCCGCAAACTCGTATAAAATCACATATTGAACGGTGCTTTTACATTTTCAAACAATATTAAAGAATCTAAAAATGTAAAAGTTCTAAATTTCTTATGGCTTTTTTTCTTTTAAAAAGAATTAAAACTCCTTATAAACCTAATTTTAAACTGATGTAATGCTTCAGAAGTGGGCTATAGAAAATGATGAGACCGCATGGTGAAATACAAGAAGATTTAGATGCAATTTGTCTGTGATTTGTGCAAACTGTGGATTCTCTTTCTCAGAATATGGTTAAAAAACAAAATCATGGAGTAATAAAAATACTTCTGTATTTTGTCACCTTTATCTTATATATAGCTTAGTTTGTGGCTCACTTGGCTCCATATTTGGTTTTCATGACGTCAAAGGAAAGAATATTATTTCAAGGAGAAAAATAGTGAGTGGGTTGGATCCCAGACAATGAGGAAGTAAAGCCAGGGTCAAATCAGGTTTATAGAACCTCATAATTGACAAAACTTTTTTTTACAATTATTATTCTGTCTTCTTTTATAAGCCTCTGAGTCAAAGTTTGCAAACCTAAATACATCAAAACAGAAATACAAAATTCAATTTTTTTAATAATCTGTACACTAGAACATTTAAATCACCATAAGAACAATCCCAAAGGAAATGTGACGCTCTGTCCTGAACGTCTTTGAATCTGCAAATTAAAACAAATCAAAGGAATTTTTTTTTTAAATGAAAGCAAATTAAGAGCTTTGGCCTCCAGACTGCAAAGAGACAGTTAATTATTCAGGACTCACATCTTTGTTTGATATGCATATATGTTCTTAAGATATATATGTTCTCAAACGTGAGTAAAAATAAATAAATAGATAAATAAATCCAGTAATCTTATTAACAATAGCAATTCTGGAGAATCTGACAGCCTCAACCCCACAGTGCATTTTTTTTTTGCATGCCTTCCTCAGATAGATCGTCCTCTAACTCTGATATATTACTTTTAATTAAACATTGGGTCCTGCTTTAAGAAATACAGAGAGGACTGGATCTCCTAATTTGCTGCCTGACATGTATTTAGGGGGCGACTGTGGGACAGAATTGAGAGAATTGAGAGAATCATATCAGCAACACACTGACTTGTCTATCTTTATGCTAGTGTATAGAATCCCAACTAACCGGCTCTGATGACAGTTGTTATGCTGAGAGAAATGTGAACTGTGTCCCAGGAGGGGCTGCTATGTGGCCCTGAGTGAAGAGGACTGTAGACACAATCTTTTACTGACCAACTGATTGGTTGTTTTCTTTCTGACCCTCTTCTCAGTTTGGAGGCTTCCCAGCTGCTCACAGTGTCAATAACGCCTGAAGGAAAATATTCCCGATGGGATTGATTTCAATATTTATTATTTTCTCACTGCTGATTCTTTTTTTTTTTATTCCTCCACACCTGCGATGGCTGGTGGAGGAATAAAAAAAAATTATGTTTTCAGGTTGTCCGTCTCTCCCATTCCTGTGAACGCGATATCTCAGGAACACCCTTTTTAGGGGATTTCTTCAAATGTGGCACAAACATACAGTTGGACTAAAGATGAATTCATTAGAATTTGTTGGTCCACTTTTATGTCTCTATTATTTTGGCCATAACCCAAGAATTCATATGCTAACAAAGACAAAATTCCACAATGGGATAAAATGGTGAAGTGATCAAATTTTATATCCAAAAGGTCATAGGTCAACTTCACCGTGACATCATCATTTTCTGCTAAAACACTTTTCGTATTCGTCACATTCGACACGATTGTGACCATATTTCACATTTAGTTTAGCGTCACCTGAAATGGTGACGCTAAACTTGGGTGCTCATCTCACTCTCTCTCTCTGTCTCTCTCTCTCTCTCTCTCTGTCTCTCTCTTTCTATGAGAGAGAGAGACAGAGAGAGTTATTAGGTGAATCCTAATAACTCTGATTATACTTAGACACTTCCTCTAGCACCACAATGAGGTTCACATTTGTGCCTCTACCTAACATTTCGATGGATTGCATGAAAGCTTGTACACATTATTGATGTCCCAATGATATGTAATTAACATTAGGGATCCCTTAGCTTTCCAAATAGCATCATCATATGGTCAACTTTAACACCTCCCCACACCAGTCAAGTTACAGTGTACATCTATAGGATTAAGACTCATATCACATGGTGCAACAACAATCACCTGAAGATGAATGTCAGCTAAACCGATGAGCTTGTGGTGGAAAACAAAGCTTAAAATATGGATGTTGTTGCAAAGAAGCTACAAATCCTAAACCTGGAAGCTTCAGACACATCTCACCACAGAAAATCTATGCAATCAGTGCAGTTTCATGATGAGCAACCATGATTAGTGTCACCAATCCTGCATGTTGTCACAATCTCACCTTCTGTTCATGAGTAATGGTGTTGAATAATGACCAGAAACGTGTTTTTGCACAATATTATGATGCCACAGTGAGTTAATCAAGTGAGTTAAACATCAGCATGCTAATATTGTCGATGAGCTGCAGCAGCTTCAGCTTCAGCAACCGCTGTGCAAAGACACAGAGCTTAGCTTATGGCTAACATCATCTAGCGCCACCATCAGGTCAAATTTTAGAACACTTTGCGAAACCAGTGACCTTTTGTCAAGAGCTGCTTAGCAAATGCTAGCATGTAATTGTGCTAATTTATTAGATGTTCCCATTGTAAATATTAAAGGTTGCTATTGTGAGTGTTAGCATGCTAATAGTAGCGTTTAGCTCACAGCATTGCTGAGCTGTCTGGCTCACAGAGCAGCTAGCGTGATTATAGATTTGTTTTAACTTTCAAGACCCTCCAGGACTCGTAAATCTGCTGCTTTCCTTAGTTTTCCTCTCTGCTGTGTTAAAATGCTTGAATTAGAAAAGCATCAGTACGGTTGCTAGCCAGACGGCATGCAGGGCTTTTGACCGTCTGATGAAGTGGATGTCAACCAGATTTTCAGTGGGAGACAATGACACGAAACGATTCAGTCCTCTAGCCTGAAGAATCATCATGGCCATCCCTCCATTTATAATACATGAATAGGCTTTCAGAGCCTGCAGTGCATCCAAATGTGAATGTGCTTCGTAAACAGCGCATTGGCACACAGTTGCAGACTTGTGCTCACTTGTTCTGTTGAGGCTGGATATTAAAATGATGCAGGCAGGAAAACAAGAATGTGGTTAAGGCTGGAGAGGCAATAATAAAGCAGTGAGATGAGATTGAGGCAGTTATGGCTGTTTGGGCAGGTTAGTGTGGTCAATGACCTGCAGTTAATCAGGTCCATGTGCTCTGCTTGTGGGAATGCCTTACATGTGGCAACAGCTTGGAAAAACAGGCTTGTTATGGATGGAGGGCTGGTTGGGGGGGGTGTTTCTTTGTGTTCAATCCCGATGGGGAAGAATCCACGACTCCAGTTTGTTTCTAGTGAGGGGGAGGGAGCTGAGAGCAGTTTCTGTTGAGCTGAAGCTTTGGGGGCCCTCTGAGGGGATTCAGCCATTTGGCACTGACAGTATGAGGACTGTGATTTAAAGGAAAGAGAGAGAGAGTATGCCAACTGTGTCTGGACAAATCTTTAAGGGTAAGCAGAGGAGGCAAAGCCATGAAGAGAACATTTAAAAAGAGGGAGAGTTTGTTTGGACTTGTCTTTTGAACAGCCCTGAAAGAGAAAAGAGCTCCATGTAGAAGAAGGCACAGCTGAATGTCCTTTTTACAATTTTTACATTTCTTTATGTTTCAAGTTTACTTTTCATTTCAATTTTCAATTTTATGTTGTGACTAAACTGTTCCTGAGGTCTGGTTTGGCTTTGACAGCGTTAGGAAATGAAAATCTAGTTTTGTTGCCACGAAGATGTTTGAAAAGTTCCCTGAAGGTCACTGAAATTAACCTGTTTTACCCGTTTGAAATGTACAAATGAAATATATCTGCTTTGCAGTCACGTACAAGGCCGACATTTTGTTTTTTTCCCCAACTGGGCTGCTAAAGCTGTAATTAAATAATTTTTTCATAGCACTTTATATAACCAGCTGCTGAGCTAGCTCTTAAAAAACCTTTATTGTCTCTTGGTTTGAGCCGTGAATGTCTGACACATTTTACACATTTTGCGAAATATAAATTTGGATTATGCAGAACCTTCAAACCAGTTTTAAGTCTAAAGGTCTACATTTTCATACCAGCTGTTTTTGAAGTAACCGTCCTTCTTCTTAGGTTAAATTTAGCCTTGTCATCGCCACTCTCTCTTCCTCCACTGATTTCTTGGTGACTCCATAGCTACTGTAAAATAACGACAAAAATGCCCCTCAAAAACATTTGACCAAGAAACATCATTAAATTTGGTGCAAAGGACCTAAAATGTATCAAAAATAATGAAGTAAATAAGAAACAGATTCTTCATTCCAAATTTAAATTGGAAGAAAAAAACACCCAATATCATTAGAAAAGAAATAATGGTCATAATGTGCACAGAAAGTTGAGTAAATCTAGTATAATTTTACATCTGACTCATGTTCAAGTGTCCGCTCCACACACAGTATTGGATTTGCACCCTGTGAGCTCTGTGTGAGTCATGTTTGAACCTTCGTGATGAGTCAGGAAAACTGCTGTTTAAACATTCTGCATGTCGTTTCAACTTCAACCCTGCAGGCCAAAATCATCTTGAACTTTATAACAGAGCTGTGACTAACAATTCGTTTCATAGCTGATTTTTTTTTCTTCTTTTTAAATAATCATCAGATGTTTGAGCTATAAAACATCACTTTCATCTTCAATTGCTTGTTTTGTCCAACCAAAAATTCAAACTACCTTGAGCAAATAATAATAATTACTTGTGCAAGAATTTGACTTTGTGATTGATTATAAAAGTTATTTTTATAAGAACCCAACCAAACAGTAGTTTCATCTTTTAAACTCACTGCCAACAAGCTTTATTGTGTATTCACCAGATCTACGTCCCTCAGGCTTCCTGCTTTCATCTTTTATTTTCTCCTATAACATGCCCTGGTCCTGTCAGTGCTCACAACAAATAATCATCTGTTCTGAGGCTCTGCGTTTGTTGTAGCCTCTTGATTACATTTCCATAGCTATAGGAAAACCAACAGAGCAGCCAGAAAGCTGAAACTTTCCACACTCTAACTTCTTTTTTGCTGCCTGTTGACCTGCTACTACCCCAAGGGAGGAATAAATCTATAAATTATCATGACTGATTCTTTAGCATTCCATTTCTCTCCTTTTTTTCCTGAGCTTAAAAATGCATTGTTCATTTTAAGAAGGACGTCTAGACTGGAGGAAAACACACAGGAAAAAATGACGTTGTCATTGTGAAAACACAAAGTCACTCCTCGGCACACTAGCCGTCTCTATACCTGTATGAACTTACCGTCAGTTCCTCCAAGATCTGTATATAAAACACTGCTTGGGTTTAGGGTAAAAGCAGTGTTGTCTATATTTGTGAGGTCTAGTGAGAAATACAATAAGGTCAAGTCAGCAAGGTCTGTTTTCAGGGAAATGTTGCTGCTGTATGTACCTTACTGGTGAGGCTTGCATTAAAAATTGCTTTTGTGTTTTGTGCGTGTTTAAGCGTCTCTTCCAGGTCCTCACAACGAGGACTTGCGCGTGATGATGCAGGGCTCCAACATGACGAAAGTTCGCTCTTCGAGGTGGAAGAAGATCCGAAACCTACGCCTGCTGGAGGACGGGCTCACCGTGTGGTGCGAGTCTACCAAGAGCTCCCGCAAAGGCAAAGCCCAGCAGACGTGTGAGTATTAGTATATTAGTGAAACTCGGCTCTGTGAACAGGGAGGCAAAGACGAAGGAGCGAGTGGAAAAGGGAGGGGTTTTTTTTAGAAGTTAAGGAGGGTTATGGAGGAAGAGGAGTTCTGAAAGTGAGCGTTGCTCATGAATAGGAAATCAGGATGAAAAGAGAGGAAACTTTCGTGAAATCAGATTAGGAGAGAGCTTTGCCTGGAGGGAAACGTAACTACAGGGATGCGATGTGGAAAACAGAGCAGCAAGGCCTTCAACCAGTCCGGTGCAGACTGGGATATGCGTCATCTCATTGTTCCGAGTTGTTGAGCTGTTTTATCTTGGCTCAATCTTGTATTTACTCAGTGAGTTAGGAGACTAATTCCAGACTCAGGAACTTCAATAATAATCACATGGATTTATTCATGAAATTGATACCTTAACTTGCGAAAAGTAATGTATGGGAAGACGACTCATTTCTTCTGTAAAGTCCAGATCAGAGGAGGGAAGCTGGCAGAGTTAATAGGGAGTGAACAGGCTAATGGCTGTGGTTGATTGTTGATGGTGTACCAAAGTGGATATGAGGTCGAGTAGCACACTTCCCTCCCAGATGACAAATACATCTGGTGATGTAATGTTCTCCTTTCAAGAGTGGGGAAATGTGAGGCGTATTACCGTGGCAGGTAGGGTCTCAATGCATTTCACTTATAATAACTAATAGTCAGGCTTGCTGTCAACTGAAAGCAAACAATAAAACACTGCTGTCAGGCATATGCATTCAAATCTCAGTCTCCCATCTTTCTTATTAGGATAAAAACTCCTGGAGGTGATTTACAAGGTAAAAGAAAACAAGATGAATCTTCCCAGAGTGAATTAAACAAGTTGTTTAAATGTTGTTTTGTAGAAGTAAATCTGGATTCTTTTGTTCTTTTAAGGCGCGACACACCACAGGGAAATAGTTCAGCTACAGCCATCTTTCTCCAGTAAGGAACTCTTACAAGGAAAACACACCCATATTACTGGATTTCCCCCATAATGTAGTCTGTTTTTTAATGTCTTAACTCTCATCATTTTAAGCTACCAGTCATTGCTCCAGTACTGGGACAATATGTCCAAACACCTAATCATCTTTCACTTCCACATGGTTCATTGTTCCTGCAATAAGTGTCCATGTTCAATGCAAATGGATCCTTTTTATATGGACTGTATTCTGACGACTGCCAAAAATCCCATCTATAGGTGACACATTCTGCGCAGATGACTATAATAAATAAATCAATAAAACAGGAAGACAGAGACTTTATATCAGAGTGGCGTATTGATCATATTAACAATATAAATCCTCAGAAGGTTTTATGAGCTTTTATTGGCTCTTTTAAGCTGAGCGGAGGTGTCTCACCTGCCTAAAGTCCAGAGGACACAGAGAAGGTCTTTAAACAAACAAGAGATTAGACTGTGGACAAAGTCAAAGTGCAGAGCTTTTTTTTTTTTTCCTGAAGTTTCTTTACATTTCAGTTGTATTTGTATCCACTTTTACTGCAGCCGTAAAAGGTGGATAGGTGTCAGCTGATATGCATGAGATCGAACTCTCTCCCCCTTTTATTTCCCACCTCACTGCCTGACCGTTAGCTCTCCCACCTCTCCCCTGTGTGTGCTCTCCGTCCTGATGTTGGAATGCACTTCACTGCTACCCAAGCTACACTCGCAGAGCATGTAGGTAAGGTGGGTGGGCCTGTTTGTCGGCGGTGGAGGCCGTCTTGATTGTGCTGCAGCCCCGCCAGAAATAGGCGCAGAGCGGTCGAGTTACAGCTTGTAAGCCTTACAATGATGGCAACAAGCAGAATGAGGGCAGATACCGATGATGCCACCGCCGAGCCGACGACTATATCTTCATGTTTTTCTGTGAATCCAGGCTTGTGGCTTGGCTTGGCTCCTCTTTTCTGAGCTCCAGGCTCTTCTCCAGGTCCATTGTGATCTGACGCCGGCAGCTCAGTGCTGTGTGTTCTGCTCAAAAGCACTTAACACATGCATGCTACTTTTACCATGTCTCTGGGATAACAACAAAGGAGGAATGTGGAGTAATTCTGAGGAGGTGGGCGGCAGAGGTTTTTATGACCCCCCTCGCAAGAGAATTAGGCTATTATCAGGGCAGAAACTGCTTATTACCCAACTTGAGTGATCACCATACTGCAGGCATCGCAGTGCAGAAATAGACAAGCTCCTGTTCTGAATGAAGTCGTTGTCTAAGGATCAGCTGCTAGTGTGTGTTGGAGTTGGTTTCATCTTTTCTGCGCAGCAAGTCTTGCCAAAACTCACCACAGCTCTGGAAATACAGGATAAACAGATCACATAAAGTTGTAAATCTCAACCTGTGTGGCCTGTTTCTCCTCTGTCAAAGCAAAGGGGAAAAAAAGCCCCTATTAGAGAATTATTAATTATCCAGAGTGTTATATCTTACAGTCACATTGCTATGACACTGCTTAAGTTGGATTATGAATCCTAAAACACATGGTGTTTGACCTTTAGCTTACTTTCCTCCCTGTTTTGTCGTGATCCTTTGCCAAAGGTGTGTTTACTCAACTCAACAACTTTTTTTATTTTTTTTTTGGAGGTTTGAACTCTTCTCTTCTTCCAGTCGCAGTGACAGAAGTGGAGTGTGTCCGTGAAGGCTGCCAGTCCGAGTCGCTGAGGCGTTTCTCCGGCTCGGTGCAAGAGAGCCAGTGCTTCACAGTGGTCTTCAAAGGAAGCAGGAAGAGCCTGGACCTGGTGTGTCCCTGTGAGGAAGAGGCTCGGTCCTGGGTGCGAGGGCTCCGCACTTTAAAGGAACATGTGTCCAGCATGTCTCAGAAGGAAAAACTGGATCAATATCCTGCCCAATGTCTAACGTTAGAATAAATATAGAATGGCTGAGGCAGCTAAGGTGACTGACTCTGCTGACACGTGAGCATAGCTAAGGCAGTAATGAGTGCATAAAAAACCCTGTCTAATTATAGTCTGACTGTCACTGCTAATTACAATCCCTTATAGCCAGTGGATTATATTGTAGGTATCAGGTTGAGTATTATATCAAGATTCTGCTCATTTTCTGTGGATGTATTTTTAGTTTTGTGAACATGTAAATCAGCAGGGTAATTATCTTTTATATGCAATCTTGTCACCAGTTTATTTTATTTCGTCATGTGGACTTTCTGCAGCCGAGGTGACGTTAATCTGAAATGGTGTCATGCGCATATGTGGGCTTACTGTGCCACAGGCAGGTGACAACGTACTGAAACAGGTTTCCCGTCGCCATCGGCTCTTTTATTTAAATTATATGTTTTTTCTCCAAACGGACTTAGGATAATAGCATTCAGCCAGCATAGAAACAAGAGCTGCATCACAAGAGCCTGTTAAGTGGTGTTTATGCCTGTTTCTGTAAGACATTTTGAAGGTGTGGTTGAATTGAATTTGATGCTAAGAGATCAAAACCAACAACAATGTTATGCACTGTTGCCAGCTTATTAGGTACACTTTGCCTAAACCAATGCAGTCCAATAGAAACAGCACTGCCATAAATCTTCCCTTCATGAAGGTCATGATGTTCAATTTTTGTTGAGACTGTTTTAGAAAGATGTTGATTCAACTTGATAATCATATTAGAGAATGTAATTTCTCACATGCTCTTTTCTCTCCTACATGAAAACATGACGAGTGTCTTCAGCATTATTGACATCATCATCTCTCTCATCTTCCCTCTTCACTGATACTAACTACCTCTTGGCTTGTAATGATGCCTCCTGGCTGTCATTTTGTCCCCTCAGTCTGCCTGGGAACATCTTTCTGAGCTGACTGGGAGAAAAAAAAGTAGTTCATTATCATTACCTCAATCCTTTTTCCAGCTCTTGTACTTCGTATTCTCCTCCCTTGTTTTCTGGCTGACTCTTATGTTCAGGTCGTGGCATAGCGAGAAAACTCACTCCAACATGAGCATGTGGCCGTCGACACATGGTGCTCTTTTGATGTTTTGAGGTTAATTATTAAATAGTCACATCATTCTCAGGAGAGTGGGTTTTAATCATGAAGCAGACTCCACATTTTACCAAAGCAACAATAAATATATTTTTTTATTTTGTTGTGTATATGATGAGCATTTTGGTTCCAAATAAAATTAGGATATTTTTACTTATATTTAGGATAAACTAAGATTATTCTTGGCCTCCATGGTGCCCAATTAGCGCCCTGACACCTGGAGGCGTTTTTCACTCCTTATGAGCGGCCCTGCTAGGTGTACCTAATAAACCGGCAAAGTGAGTGGATGTGTATAAGCATTTTCATTTTGTTTTCAGTTACTGTAAAGTAGGTCAAGGTCACTTCATGACCTGTATAAAGAGGAAAGTGTGGCATTAACACATTAACACCTCAAGCAGGCAGGGAAGGGAAGGAAAAAGGAAAGAAACCTTTGGTGGGTGAGGGGTGCACAGAAAATTTGGGACCCCTCTGGAAAGCAAATAACATCCACATCAGGAAGCATAATCCTGTTAAGTGCAAGATTTAAGTGTATTTCTGCACATTATAAAGACTGGTTTTATGCCGGTTTTCTTCCTTAACCCTCTGAACCTGGATCCGACGCTACCTGAGGCGAGCGGATGAGAACCAGGACGGCAAGATGAGCTACGATGAGGTCAAACGGCTCCTTCAGATGATCAACATTGATCTGAGTGAGCAGTATGCCCGCTCTCTATTCAAGGTCAGCGCCATTGTTGTGTGAGTTTTTAAGCACCTGTCAAATACCCTTAGCTTTTAGTCAGTAGGTGTAATTCGTATGAGCTCCCTTTACTGAGACACACTGGAGTCTGTGTTCAATTACCTAGTCAGTGGGAAAGCAACCATCATCTCCACAGTATCTCCTCCTACAACAAATCAAGAGCCAGTTATTTCTTTATTGTAGGGGATTACTGCCTTGCTATGTCCCTCAGCTCTCTATTACAGCTAAATTGTTGCTTTTTATGTTTCCTCTTGATGCAATTTCAAAACCTGACACCCCTCAGAGACATTTTCAAAGTAGGTTTGCACAGCTGGCTTGAGTGGAGATGCTTTGCCCCAGGGGAATTTGAAACACTCCCGAAATAAAAGCATACATTGTTTGATATGTTTTCTTAGGGTGTGTTTGATTGTTTTTTAACTCGTCCCTATCCCCCGTCTCCCAGAGGTGTGACCGATCCAGTAATAATCGTCTGGATCACGGAGAGATTGAGGAGTTCTGCAGGGAGCTGCTACGACGGCCCGAGCTGGACGGCGTGTTCAGACACTACTCCAGTAACGGTTGTGTGCTCGCCACTGCTGAGCTGCGCGACTTCCTCGGAGACCAGGGAGAAGACGCGTCATTGAAACACGCTCAGAGCCTCATACTCACATACGAGCTCAATGAATGGGGTAGGCCCTAAAAGCAATCATTAGATTTAAGGATTTAAATGAAGAACCATGACTTTTTCATATAAACAGCCGTTTAATGCTGCCTCAGAAAGTTGCACAGACTCACTTGATGTTATTTTAACCAAATTTTTTAAGGCTTTGGATCTTCAATCTTGCAATAACATTGCAGTTTAAAAGTGCATATATTACAAGAATGTGCTGACAAAATGTATTTTGCAGTTCGCCTTTGTTAATATATTGATGGCCCATATTTAGCAAAATAAAAGAATATCTGAATCCCAAAATCGAAAACTGAATACCGTACCCAATGAACGAATATCCCAATAGCCGAGTATTTGGATCTAGACTGATAAATGAGTAAGGTGTTTGAGAAGATGAGGATTAGATGACAGTTCAGTAAGAGAGACTGTGTGAATTAGAAAGAAAATATCACAATAAATTATCTGCATAATCTCCTTATATCCTATCCTGCACATTAAAGTCCAGATCTGTAAAACGACAGACATCCTATGATTTATGATGTCAAAATAATCAGTAAAAGAAGACTTTTTCCCCCTGAACTGTTCAGCTTATTCATGTGAGAGAAGGAGGCTGTGATCTAGTGTGAGCTGCCTCTTTTCCTTTCTTGTCTTCCTCGTACATCAGTTTTTTCTGATGAACCCGCTGAGAGATAATCGACACGATTGAAACTCTTTGCCTTTCATTGTAGCTCAGAAGAACCAGCTCATGACCCAGAATGGTTTCACCATGTACATGCTGTCCCAGGAGAATGACGTGGTTAACCCTGACCATGCCAGAGTCTACCAGGACATGAGCCGCCCTTTGTCCCACTACTTCATCTCCTCATCACACAACACTTACCTTACCAAGGACCAAGTTACTAGTGCCAGCAGCACTGAGCCATATATCAGGTATTCAGACAAAGACTTGTCAGATGTCATCAAACAGCACATATTAAAACCTGTTCAGATGTTTTGAGTGTGTGTCTTAAACTGACAGGGCTCTGAATCAGGGCTGTCGCTGTGTGGAGCTGGACTGCTGGGATGGAGATAAGGGGGAACCTGTCATCTACCACGGCCACACTCTCACCTCCAAAGTCCCCTTCAAGGTGGTCATTGAAACCATCGCCCAGTATGCCTTCAAGGTAAGAGGAACTTGGTGTACATCCTCAGCTATGACAGTGTGTTTGAGGCTCCTTGTAAATACCTCTGCCAAAGGAGGTAATGTTTGTTTGTTTGTTACCATCGCCAAGGAGTCGGTTGATTGTTTGGTTGTTGGTTTTCTGGCTGGTTGGTTGGTTAGTTGGTTGATTGGTCAGCAGGATTATGCAAAGAGGATTGGTGTTGGGACAGAATAAGCCCCATTAAATTCTGGTGCACATCCAGATAAAGGGGTGGATCAGCTGGGCCTTTGTGGAGGCAGCGCTCTACTGAGTGCCATTCTTGTCTGTTTGTTTGTCTTTCTGTTTCTTAACAGGATTACTCACACAGTTATTAACAGATTTTGATTTTTTTTTTTTAAAGGGTTCTTTACCATTGCGGGATAGAGGCAATTAATTCAAGATTTTTACTTCCAACTTCATTTATAATGCCCACTATGCTTGGACAAAAATTATACAACGACATCCCCATAAGATCTACCACACAAGTCTGATCTGGATCCAAATAATATTCTAGATATGATGATACAGACTGTTTGAATTTATAGGGCTCACGGGCAGTTTGCTATTGTTAGATAACAACTAATACTGCTACAGACTTGTAGCTAAGACCAAATTGTAGCTGAAACTGTGCTGATTCAGTTTGGTGTCAAATTTAATGTATCTTCAAAAGTTACTGATGTAGATCCTGAACAAAACCACCATTAGTGAAATATGGTTTTCTTGAATAACTATTAAACTAATAATGATACCAATGTGATTCCAACTACTAGGGTTAGGTTTTCATGTTCAGGGAGTCATGTTGTGTCAAACTATCACGGGACCTTTTTAGGTGCAATGATAGAATTAGGAAACTGAGCTACCTTAGCAGAGGTTTGTGCTCTCCGAGTGCTGTCTAGTTAGTAATGAAAGTAAGTGAGCTGATGTCAGTAAACAAATCCAGATTCCTGACTTCTTGCATTCACAGCCTTTTGTTCCTCTTGCATACTTGTTTTTGAGCCAACCCTGTGGCATTTTATTTTTGATATGCTACAGTATTACAGTGTTTTATTCTATATTGCTTTTATGTGATACGTTTCTCCTCGCAGGCATCCCCGTTCCCTCTGATCCTGTCCTTGGAGAACCACTGTTCCGTTGAGCAGCAGGCTATCATGGCTAAATACCTTCGCACCATCCTGGGCAGCAGACTTCTCACCAAGCCCCTCAGTACCCAACCGCTGCAGGATCTGCCTTCTCCAGAGGTGCAACACACACAGTTGCATCCATTTTGTCAAAGACCTCTGGCTGTCTGGTTTTCTAATTACGTAATTTATTTCAATGACCTTGTCTGCAGGAACTGAAGGGGCGTATTCTGGTAAAAGGGAAGAAGCAGATTCCTCACCTGAGCCAGCTTGGCAAGAATGGCAGCTGTGCCAGCTTCTCTTCAAGCTCTGAAGAAGAATTTGCAAGCAGCAATAAAAACACACCCAAGAAGGATCCTGCGAAGGTCAGTTCAGGAGGAGTTAAGCCTTCTGCGCTGTGAAAGTAAGTTTTTTTAAATAATGGACCAATTTTCTTAAATGTTCACCTTTGTCCTTCCCAGGCCTCTATTAAAGTGAGCCCTGAGTTATCAGAGCTGGTGGTGTACTGCAGAAGTGCCCCCTTCTGTGGATTTGAAAATGATTCTGAAAAACCTCCATATGAACTGTCCTCCTTCTCTGAAAGTGAGGCCCTCAGGCTCATCAAGGACTCAGGTACAGCAGTGGAAATGATTGCAACTTGGCATGACAGGGAGAAAGTCAAAGGGATTTTGTGAAATTGCTCCACTGCAGATGATTTTTACAGAAAATATAACCAGCCTCCAGTGTGTATGATGGTATGTGGTTTCCCATCCTTTCATTTGCAGGAAATCTTTTTGTAAGACACAACAGCAGACAGCTGAGCCGGATCTATCCGTCTGGCCAACGCCTCCAATCATCCAACTATGATCCCCAGGATATGTGGAACGGTGGCTGCCAGATGGGTTAGTACTCCAGATTAGAAGCTGCGGTGTTGGTCTGAAGGCAGCAAATTAAGGCAATTCACTTAAAGATAAAAAGAGATGTTGTACTGACTAAGATTTCTGAAAATCGCTGCTGCGCCTGAACACATTCAGGTCGCTGCTTTCACTGATTCATTTGTTCAGCATTCACTGATGCTGAGATGTTTTCCGCTGACACGTTTGCGATCTGGCTTGTTTTGTGTCACTGACTCCACTCTCTGTGCTGCGCAGTGGCTCTGAACTTCCAGACACCTGGGGAGCAGATGGACTTGAACCAGGGTCGCTTTCTCCCCAACGGCCGCTGTGGATACATCCTCAAACCGAGCTTCCTGTGCAGCCCCACGTCCAACTTTAACCCAGAGAATACGGGAGGAGGCCCCGGTCACGTCCCCACCCAGCTGACTATACGAGTAAGTGGTAACCTATCAAGAAAAGTTTTTTTTTTACATACCTCATTTAGATCAATACTCTTCATTTATGTGTGTATGTTATTTTCACAGCTTTGTTTTTCATTTCTCCACGTTATTCTTTTAATGCTTGTTTATATTTACGCTGTACACACAAACATGTGTCCAGCCTCCGTTGCTCTTCCTGACATTCCTTCCTGTCAAAGTTTTCCTGACATAAAATGAGGTTCTGAAGATAGAGATTGCCATTTGGACTACAGATATTGAGGCATTTTAAGACATATTTGTGATTTGGGGATATACGGATTTGTTTGACTTGAGTTTACTTCAATTTTGACAGATTTCCAATCAGAATTTAATGTAAAAACTGACTGATATATTTGTTTTTTTCAGATAATATCTGCGCAGCAGCTGCCAAAAATCAACACAGAGAAGGTTAGCTCCATTGTGGACCCACAAGTGTGTGTGGAAATTCATGGAGTGGCTATCGATAATGCAAGAAACAAAACCCAACGCATTGACAACAATGGTAAATCTGGGACTTAATTTTTCACTGCAATGCATCAACAGTAAAGCTTAATTCTTATTTCATTAATTGTATGAATATTTTAAGCATAGAGCTATTCATATCTATTATTATTGTACAATACTTTAAATCTGTAATGTTCTTTTCTTTATGGAGTTTCTTCCAATGATTTAATCATAGGAGAAAATAGATGCCAGCATTAAGCAGCACAGATCTTTGGCTTATTTTTGTCGGAGCCTTTTCTGTTTCTCACCATGACTAGTTTGTGTGAAGACACAGTGCAGGATGACGTATTTACAGCTCTTGTGCTCCCTCTACAGGCTTTAATCCACGATGGGACTGCACTCTAAGCTTCCAGCTGCAGGTCCCTGAACTGGCCCTGGTGCGGTTTTTGGTGGTGGATCACGACCACACCGCCAAGAATGACTTTGTGGGCCAGTTCACGCTACCTTTCACAAGCCTACGAACAGGTGCTCATAAAGATGCCCCCTGTACATCTTATACAACAGTCATTATTGTGGCATGTTGTTTGTAATGTGTGCAATCTTTCTTCTCAGGATATCGACATATTCATCTATTGAAGGCAGATGGCTCCAGTCTGTCCCCATCCACGCTATTCGTCCATGTCAAAGTGACCCGTAAAGGAGTTCCCATCAAAAGTGTGTCAGAGCGTATAGCCATCGCCAAAGGCAAGGCATGACATGCATCTGATGGAAAGCTGCATTTTCTGACCACAATGGCCTTTTGAAAAGGAGCTGTGAATGTGTGGAGAGGGGGAGAGAGAGACTGCTGCTGCTGCTGCTGCTGCTGCTGGTTGGTCTCCCGTTCCAGACCTCAAGTGGTCCAATTTACACTGATTCACTTCCAAATGCAGGAAGAAAGATGCCGTTCATCAAAGATGATAACGCCACTCTTGCTCTTAGCAAAGTAATTGTTTCAGGCTGGATAATGAGTCCGTCGAGAGAGAAATTGGTCTTTTCAGTACTGAGTACTCTGGAAGCAGGGTACTGAGGATTGTGGTCCCTGGAACACTTTGATATAGGATGTGTTACAAAATTAATTTTAGTGTTGTCAACTATAATGTGTAGATGATGCCTTAATCTGTCAGAGTGAAGATGTGATATTACATCCTTTTGTATTTTTTATTTGAAAAATATGATGTTAACATAATATTTGTTTTAAATTCAATGAATGATGCTAGTTTAACAAAATAATACATACTTAACTGAAGCTATCTCATAGGTGCTGTGAATAGGAATCCAAGCATGACTGGCTGTACTTAAGAAATGTTGTCTTAAAATGATTGTTTCTGCACTAATTGTGACGTAACACAGATGTAATAATGTTTCACTGATTGTCACTCAACTGTCGTATTATCCATGAAGGTTGAACAAAATGAAGGTTTTATTCAGTAAGTATTACTTAATAGTCCAGATACACAACTTGGCACTTTTAATTTCTCTCTGGAGAAAGATTTTTTTTTTTCAAATGACAGTATTTTTCAACAACTTGTAAACTTGAAATATTAACAGTGTTAACTTACAGATGTTTACTTACGTTCTTAGAAATTTCAGTTTTTGTACTCCACTAAGCAAGGTCAGTCAAGTAGTGTTTGACGTTTGAAGATATTTGCTTCTAGGCTCCTTGACGGCATTGTTTATATGCTTTTTTGTTGTTGTTGTTGTTGTTGGTTCTCGTCCTTGCATTCACATCATAGAATTGTGGCATAACACGAATTGCAACAATCTAATACAACCAGCAATTACTGTAAGTCACAGTGAGGCAGTAATGAACGGTGCTGTACATGGATTACTGTAATTAGTTTATATAATCAAGA
The DNA here is from genome assembly GCA_037577475.1 of Chaunax sp. Z400. Classification (NCBI taxonomy): domain Eukaryota; kingdom Metazoa; phylum Chordata; class Actinopteri; order Lophiiformes; family Chaunacidae; genus Chaunax; species Chaunax sp. Z400. Next base: position 24,073,836 of record CM075197.1, read on the forward strand.
TGGGTTAGTTTCAGAAATGTGTAACAAATGATGAGTGATGTATGACTTTGCAGTTTTAAAGCTTGTAGCCTATGTTGTGTGAATGTCAGTTGGTATTATGTGTGCAAAAGAAAATATTGTTTCATGGAAGCACTAATAACAAATTGCTGTTTGAGTCTTTTGTTTTTTTTGTCTTTTTCGCATTTTCTCACAAGAAACAGAGACAGAGTATCTGTATTTAAGGGGTGGGGGCTGTGCAGGAATACACATTTGGAGGAACATGTCCACATTTGTTTTACATTTAACTCTTGTTTACTCTCTGAACAGCTAAACCATTTTCATGCTGAGTTCTGGAGAGCCAGTGAACTGGAAGAGGCACTTTGGTACCACTTTATGATAAAATAACATGCTGCAGTACATCACACTTTATTCACCAAATGTTTTCAGCTTTCTTTCCTTCATCAGGGCCATATTTCTTTTTATTAAAAATTAATTAAAGTTCTTTGATAGACTTGCGTGGAAGCTCACACAGGCATTTGTGCATTCTCAAAGTCATAACCCATAAGTTGTAAATAATGGCTTTACTTATGACCAGTACATCCTTTACTATTACTTACTTTTTCTTGATTTTTGTGTTTATTATCTCTATTGTTAGTCTGTTAGCATCAAAGAAGTCATTTGGCAGGGAAGAGCCCATTAAATTTTGGAGTGGATTTCAATTTATTACACACAAACTACCTGATGAATTTTGATGAAACTTGGTAGGAAAGGTCAGGCATGAAGCAAGGAAGAACCCAAACTTTGAAGTGGATCTAGATAAAGGGGCAGAGACAGGACTTCTTTTTTTTTTAGTTATTTGAACATTGCAAGATAGGGCATTTTTGACCGTTGCGCATAAACTACTTTATGGATTGCCATTAAACTGTGAGGAAAAGTGGGGCATGTGCCATGGAGGAAATCAAATTTTGAAGTGGATCCTGTGAAGAGGATGGATCAGTGAATTTCTGTCACTCCCTTTAATGCTGCGAGACAGGCCTTTTCTCAGCATTTTATTTTTTAAAACTGATTTACAGATCTCTTGGCCCTAATTGTGTTTTGGTTCATGTGAGAGAAGAAAAGATTAAATCTTCCAAATCCAATTTCACTGGTGAGGAATCTTCAAAACTAAGGGAAACTAGTTCTTGGAAGCAGCCACTAGAAAACAACAGTGAAGACATTTCCATCACACTCTTGAGCCAATAGCGTCGAGGGAGGTTTAAAGCAATCGATGGCACGCGGTAGCTTCTCACTTCCTGGTTGAAGATGGCGGATGAGAATGAGACAGCACCGATGCCGGAGAAAGAAGATGTAGATGACCATGCACACTGCAGCGACTGTGAAAATGAAGACCACCACTTTGACGAAGGGTAAGAAGGCAGCACTAACAGCATTGCTCTGTAATATATGTCACTTTGCTGTGCACATAAAGAAAGCGAGTGCAAGCTAAAGCCTCGGCGAGCAGCTAGGGCAGATTGCCATCGGTGGAAGTTGTCCCGCCCATCCGAGTTTACTCTATTGGTTAGAAACGGTATTTGCTTGCTATTTCTTTGGTTTGATTGGCTGAGAGTGCGTTCTGTTCCTTTTATGGGCGGGTGTTAGTGTCGCTCTATAGCTATGTTAGCAAGGCGTATAGTATGGGGTTTCATTAACCAAAGTCCTCTTGAAAGCTAGTCATAACAATATACTGTATTTGCTGTCACATGTACAATTTACAGAAAATGCCCAATCTTTTTTTATTAAGTTGACATTTTGATATGTTATTCGCACGCCGTTGTTGACCGCCTGTAACTTATGCAATTCATTGCGATCTCAGTTGGCATTTTGCTAGTTAGCTTGTATGCTAACATAGGTGTCAAACCCCTATTGTCTGCTGTGGATCTCGGTGCGAACAGCATCCGAATTAAAAGAGAAACAACCAAGACCTGGATGTTGTTACTCGTGTAGCAATATAATGATATATAGCTGGGGTGTTAATTACCCCATTGAGCATATAAATACGAAAAATTCTAAATCAGCCCGTAGTCTTAAATAGTTCAAAAGACTGTGATGGAAATCCTACTTCGCATGGAAATGGTTTCGGTTAACGTTTACCAAGTGGTGGCACACATGAAAGGAGCTACGGCCTGTGATTGAAGTGGCTCCTCTGTATTAGGGAGCAAATATCGAGAGAAGTGCAGCTGTAAGGAAGTGACTCCCAATCTTTTTGTAGCTTATGTCTTCAATGAAATCAGTGCCTCTTGTGACCCTTCATCACAAGTTTTGGCCTTATTTGTGGTCGAATTTTCCTCACATTGTTGAAACTGAAGTATTTTTAGAGCTGTATAGAAGTATACTGAAAGTGTCCAGTATAGTAATAACAAAAAGGCAAAAAGTTGAGAAAAAATTAATTTCCACCACTGCTGTAAAGAGAAAGTGATGACACTATTTATTAATTGCAAGTGAAGCAAATGTGAGATGCTGTCTCTCTTTTCGAGCACTGTATATAACTCCCCCGCTCCCAACACACATACATTGAAACAAAGCATAGTTCTGGCTGTTAGTTGGTCTACTCTGTTTAAATGGAAGCCAGTGGAACAAACTATTGAATGTTTTGTTGTCCATTGTCCTAGTGAGCCACTGACCTCTTGTACATACATGTGTACACATGCGTACATACCATACACTCTTCCCCCAGAGGTCATGTGATTCACCATCTGAGCTGGTGTACAAATACAGGCCAGTGCTTGGCCTCTCTTCTCTCTCAGACACTAATGAGATTATCCTCTGTAAGTATGTAGTCTCTTTCAGGCCAGAAAATGGGATCGCTGGGTGGGGGTGTGTGGTTCCCCAGGTTTTAAATGATAAGACAATGGTGGTTGCAGGACAACTTGTGCATGGAGAAGCGGTGCCACAGCCCTCTGCTTCTATTTTATCTCCATTATCACCTGATACAGGTGATGAGGAGGGGATTTGGATCATACGTTTCTTGTGCTCTACCTTACAGTATATGTGTCCTAGCAGTTTCGTGTGGCTTTGTGTATTTTTTTAAATTGCTGATAGACTTGTGCAGCTTTTGTCTCACTTGTGCTAGAGCTACACCTGTCAAGGTATTAAAAAAAACAGTAATTTCAGTCTGTAATAGTCTGAAATGGTTCTCAGTTCTAGATTAAGCCTTTCCAATTAACAGTGACTTTGTTTGACTACTGCAATATAAAATGATGTTGCAATTGAATAGCAGTGAGAAGAACTTGACTACGATGGCTTTATGAATAGTGTCTTAATACAAAAGTGTGTATAATGTGCTGTTAATCTTCCTGGCTGTTGTGCAGTTAGCATATCCCAGGTAGAGTTTTAAATTAATACATTTCAACAGGATGTGTCATTCCTCTGGGATAGTAGGACTAATATGGATGCCGTCAATTTTTGTCGTGTTTCAGTGACAGGGGTCTGGGTGATGACACTGGCGCCAAGAAGAAGAAAAAGAAGCAGAAAAAGAAGAAGAAATCGGGTGCCACAGAGGCAGCTCAGGATCCCCTTGCCAAGGCAAGAATTCCTTCATTTCTTAAAGTAATATCTTTTAAATTAAAGGGTCAGATCACCTAAAATTCAATAAGAAACAGAAATAGACCAGTAAAGGTGTGATTTTACCAAAGCTTGGAGTTACAGTTGCTGTGGTCCTGGGTGTAAGAATCACCCAGAAATCACAAGACAGTAATAATGATAAATGACAGACCTAACACTGTCTTCACTTTGTTGTAGATGTAGTAGATGTACTGATACCTCATTATGCTGCACTCTACTGATTAGACACTGCATGTTTATATCCATATCATTAACAGTGTTTTCATGCCTGTCGTTCCATTCATTTGTTCCAGACCAAGGGTATAAAAAAAAAAATACAAGGTTGCATTTAAATTGTGGTCCGATTCCTTTTCACACTGACTTTTTACAAAAAAAAAACCATAAGGTGTTAACATGAAGTTATATGTACAGCTAACTTGTTGATCAGACAGTTTTGGTGATTGTCATCCTGCATCATCAGGACCCACATGGGGAATATAAAACTCCTCAGACTGACAGAAGTTTATGTAGCACTTAAATGCTTCTGGTGTCAAGATTTATGCTCTTAACTGATTATAAGCATTATTATTATTCAATGAGTCTAGGCTTATAACGGTCCGATTACTGTCACACAAAGTACACCGAGTTTTAAGAGCTTTTGACCTATTAATCAAGGGAAATACCTGTGCTGACCTGCATGCATGTTACCATGATTCCCATGAATATGGGTTTATGAGTTTCTTTCGCTTTCGCTCTAGGTTTGGGTTGAAAAGCAAGCTGAGAACACCCTTTCTTGGCGATCTTAGCCCGCTTGTTTTGTCCCACATCTGAGGGCAATTGTTCAGATACACCCAAACAAACCAATCTTTGGAGGGGAAATATTCCAGATTTCAAACATACTAGTTGTGAAAACTCCTAAAAGTTTGATCTACCTTGGCCCTCACAATCCACACCAAAATTGGTTCGATGTAAAATAATAATTTGGTTGGGGGGGATTGACCCTTTATTCTAAATGTAATTTATTTTGGGCTTTCTAACAGGTGAATTCATTGCCAGCTGATAAGCTACAGGAGATCCAAAAGGCCATTGAACTGTTCTCCGTCGGCCAAGGCCCTGCTAAAACCATGGAGGAAGCGACTCGGAGGAGTTACCAGTTCTGGGACACACAGCCTGTGCCCAAGCTAGGTATGACATTTGTCAGGGCTTTCAGTTCTGCTCTGAGATTTAAGACAACCACAAACAAGTGAGTGTAATGTGTCATGGGTTTCTGTGCATCATGTCAGAAATGGATTTGCTTTCCTTCAGGGGAGACTGTGACATCACATGGCTCCATTGAACCTGACAAAGACAACATTCGTGAGGAGCCCTACAGCCTCCCACAGGGCTTCACCTGGGACACCCTGGACTTGGGGAACCCTGCTGTGGTAAGAGAGTGTATAAAAACACAAACTCATAGCAGGAATGCACTTGAGAAATTCATCTTTTAGTAACAGTTCCTGGACTCTCTGTGCTTTCTTGTGTTATTGTTTTTCAGTGGCCATGCTCTTGGTTGTTGTCATTTCTTCAGTTCTGTGATTGCTGATAAACGAGTACAATAATGTGCATCTGTTTTATCAGTGTACCTGGGATCTGCAAAGTTGGTTTAAAGTGAGAACTATAATCTTTAAGGAATCAAAGGTTTGACTTGTGTACAAAACCAAAGTTGATGCCTCATTTTGTCGGGTGTTGGCAGAATTTTTAGTATAAGATAGCTGAATCTCAATTATATTTTTCATTTTCAAGTTGACTTTTGAATTTCAAGTGTGCATATGCACATGCACATGCATCAACCTCATAACCAACAAAGAATATGCTGTCAAGATCATAGAAAAAAGACCAGATCACAGCCGCAGCAGGGTATTTCGTGAGGTTGAAATGCTCTATCAGTGCCAGGGCCACAGTAACATCCTGGAGCTGGTAGAGTTTTTTGAAGAGGAGGACAAATTCTACCTGGTGGTTGAAAAGCTTTAACAAGTCAAATCATTTCCCAGAATTGATGCAGATCAAATTAGGTTAGCAGAGCAATGTCATGCGTGTGTGTCACTTGGTCATAAATGATAAGTGTACTGTGTATGTGTGTTGTTTATTTCTTGGTAAATGGTTTGTATTTGGTATCATTTATTATTATTCTAATTGAATCTTCTTTATGATCATGTAAATTTCCACATACCTCCATTGCGGTTGTAAAGGTTGTGTCTAAATTGTGTCATTTGTTTGTAAAACCAGCTTAAGGAGCTTTACACGCTTCTCAATGAGAATTACGTTGAAGATGATGACAACATGTTCCGATTCGACTACTCTCCCGAGTTCTTGCTCTGGTAATCCTTCACAGTGCTGATATTCTAATTTTACATGTGGATAAATGTTCTATAAAATACTAGCACAGGTGATGGTAACACAGTAATGTGTTGCATTGTGATCGACTTATCTCTCTTTCTCAGGGCCTTGAGGCCTCCTGGCTGGTTGCCCCAGTGGCATTGTGGGGTAAGGGTTAACTCCAACCAGAAGTTGGTGGGCTTCATCAGTGCCATTCCTGCAACCATCCGTATCTACGAAATGTAAGTGAACACAACAGTGTGGCATAGAAATATTGTTTAATTATCTTACCAGCTTCCACATTACATGCACTGAGTGGCCACTTTATGAGGTACAACAGTACAGTCTAATGAAATCCAATATAACTATCATTCTGACATTAAATCTGTTTTTATTAAGCCTATAATGTTCAGCTTTTTGACACTGTTATATAGGCTTTAATTAAATAGTATTTTCAGCATTGAAGAATATTTAGTGGTGGTGTTGAACTGGACTACATTCTATTTAGAGGTGTTTCTAATATTCTGCCCCCTCTTGTATGAAGATTGAAAGTAGAAAAAAATGGTTAGTCCAGTATACGACCTCTGAAATTAACATGTAATTGAATTTACAAATTTCTGACTATGTCCCCAAAAACTGATTATAAACTTTACAACGGTATTTATAGCAGAGCTTTTGTAATTGATTGCATTAAATATAAACAGGGTTTGAAATGTATTCTTTTGATGTTAAAAACTTAGTTAAATCAATTCATTTATCAAAGGGAAACACATGGGTAACGTTAATGTGATTACTGTTGAATGTTATCACTTAAAAGCTTTATTTTTCTGTTCAATGCAAAGTTGCTCACCTAATTAATTGTTTTGCTTGATGTCTAGAGAAAAGAAAATGGTTGAGATCAATTTTCTCTGCGTCCACAAGAAGCTTCGCTCCAAACGAGTTGCTCCAGTTCTTATAAGAGAAATCACCAGACGGGTCAACCTGCAGGGTATATTTCAGGCGGTCTACACTGCTGGAGTGGTACTTCCCAAACCTGTGGGCACATGCAGGTGGGTCTGATGAAATGCCTCTTTATGTTCTGTCTGCACACACACACTTCTGTCTGTGTACAAATCAGATTTATTTGCACAGGTACTGGCATCGCTCTTTGAACCCACGCAAACTAATTGAGGTGAAGTTCTCCCACTTGAGTAGGAACATGACTATGCAGCGCACCATGAAGTTGTACCGCCTGCCTGAGGTTAGAGAAAACACACAAATTTGACCCACACAAATTTTTCGACTACATGTCTATTCATGCTTTTATTTTTCCACTTCCCTGTCTTCTGTCCTTCAGGCTCCAAAGACTCAAGGTCTGCGGCCGATGACCAAGAAGGATGTGCCGGTGGTGCATCGCCTCCTCCGGGAGTACCTGAACCAGTTTAACCTGGTTCCTTCCATGAACCAGGAAGAGATAGAACACTGGCTGCTGCCCCAGGAGAATATTATTGACACTTACCTGGTGGAGGTAAATAAAGTATTTCAGAGACATTTCTTTCTTTGGATTGTCCCAAAACCACGCCTAACCAAAAATCTGTTTTGTTCTCTTGACAGAACGATGGCAAGGTGACCGATTTCCTGAGTTTCTACACACTGCCCTCTACCATTATGAACCACCCCGTGCACCGCAGCCTAAAAGCAGCATACTCTTTCTACAACGTGCGCACCACCACCCCCCTGCTCGACTTGATGTCCGATGCCCTCATCCTGGCCAAAGCGGTGCGTGTTCCTCTTCAAGCCATGTGTGTGTTCTGTGAAATGTTTACCCTCAGGGAACTAATGTGGGCGTTTTTTTCCCTTCTAATTTCTTAATACAGAAAGGGTTCGATGTCTTCAATGCACTGGATCTAATGGAAAACAAGACGTTCTTGGAGAAGCTTAAGTTTGGCATTGGTGATGGGAATCTACAGTATTATCTGTACAATTGGAAGTGTCCTAGTATGGGGTCAGAAAAGGTATATTTTCTAGTACAACCTCCTCCTCTTCCCCTCATAAAAGACTTGAGAATGTATTAAAGCTATCAATTCATAAAATATTTAAATGTTTTCTATTTCCTGATGTATAATGTTGGTTATGAAGGTTTTTTTTTATCATATTGCGGGCTATCAGGAGACAAACTGTGTTTTCGATTGTGCGACAAGAGGCTGTTGAGTCGTTTGTGTTTTCAGTGAGACCCTTCAGACCTGTAGCAAGTGCATTATTCTGGATCCCTCTGCCTTTAATGGCAAGACCTGTCCTACTCTGCCTCAGATTGGTTGCCATCATTGTGTAGGTTTTTAGCCGTGAGGAGTGAGATTGCTTCGTGTTAAAGTAATAATATCAGAGTAAAACATTCAAAGGCAGAGTAGTGGTGGGTGTTGCCAAGAAAAGCAGTGGAATCCATACTAACTTGTTTAGCAGCTAGGATGGTCGTCATAGTTTCCAATTTTAGCAGACAATTAAATAAATGGATCATTTTAATTGGCTACACCTTCCATCCACTTTAAGCTAATTTTCCAGCTCTAGATTGTGTTGATGTAATTAATTATATCTTTAGGAGTTATTTGCTCTATGCTGCTGGGAAACACTATTTTTATGTCATATCATCCTTACTGGTTTTCATCATACTGTCATCTTTTGGACAATTTGAACATGAAGTATTGATTTGAATCCTATGTGGTAATGAAAAGGTCTTTAAATCTTCTTGGTGAACCCTTCAGAAACCCTGTAAAAGCCCAAAAAGTAACTGCTTCCCTAATAGCTGTGCTGTTTGTGTCTCAGGTGGGGTTGGTGCTGCAGTGACATCCTTTTATGCCATAGTGTCACCGACAGGCCAGAAGAGACTGCACCATCGCACTGACCACCTGACAGATGGATTGATGACTTCCTTCGTCAGGGAAGGAAAACCCACCGCCCATTTTTACTTTTTGACCTTTTGAACTTTGGCCTGCACTACCGCTGCCAGGTGGGGAGGCAGGGAGAGTCTTCCTGCTCTTCCTCCTCCCTTGATCACATTGACCTTAAGCCATTGTAGTTACCATCCCAAACAACTGTATTTCATCTGAAAGCTGTCTTGATTGTACCAAACACACATACACACAAGAACAGTTTGCACAGATTACTGTATACCAAACATTCATTGTTGGCATACCTTCAAAATGTACCATACATGTAAATAACCATACATTACTGCAAATTTTGCCCAAACACATGCAGACTAGAATCTACTGTTTTATTTTGTTCATTTATGTTGGAAGTGCTTTTTGCAATTAAAATGTCATCTTTCAGTTTTAGAGATAAGAAATGATCCAAAAATATTTAAAAAAAAAGAAAAGGCTCAGAAAGGTGAGGTAATAATGAGATGATAAATACCAAACGTGGACACCAGATAAGGGCTTCTGTTAAGATCTCTCTTGTCATGCTTGAACCTTTTGTCTTTTTTTTTATTTTTATTTTTTACTCTCCTCAAACCTCATTCTGGAGTTTTTTCCACACTGCTTGAAGAGGATGTTTATGCCAGAGTCGCTGTTTGTCTTCTGGAGTTCTTCTCATCTCTATTAACTTTCATGACCCACCTCCTTCAGCATAATGCACTAACAGAAGAAGCCCTGAAACACAGACTGGTAACAATGGACCTGCTCAGCTGGATTAGATCAAATAATCTGAATCATTGTGGATGAGGTTGGACTGCCACAAAGAGGTTAAAAGACATGATAATGGAGTTTATTCAGCATGTTTTATAAGCAGGAGGCAGGTTTGTAATGAGTAAACTGTTACAGTTACAATGTCTGCCAAACTCAAAGTCTGCAAGGGCGTAGGTTGAAATCATAAATCAAATGTGCTTAAGGACACGTTTCAAGACTAGCTTAAGGGAGTCATACAGGAAGTCTTAAATATAGTCAAAAAATTAATAATGGAAGATCTGGCAACAAGTTTACATGCACATAGTACATACTGTGTTTAGTTCTTTTATGTAGACATGCCCCTGGTTTGTTTTCGTCTCATTTCATAAAATATCACTGGTATGCTTTTATCGGCTTTATTTAGAAAGTGACAACAAATAATATTAGCCTTCATGATATAAATTATGAGCATTGCGGGTAGAGTTTCGCCTCTACAGCATTTGGAGTGATAAACTGGTCATGCAGGTAGTCAGGGTGGATGTTGAAACTTGGCCTAAGAACAGCAATGTTGCAAATGTTGGTTCTTTTTGCGTGCAAATGTGAAAGAATTAATGGGTCTTCTGGTGTTATGCTAGGAAAAGACTGTGAAGATGCAGGGGATAATTTTTTTTGAGCAAAAAAATAAAATCTAGAAGTTGCTGTGAGGCTTTTGCATGTTTTTTTCATGTTCAGGTTCATATTTACACAGAAATAAATGTCCTTCAAGTCATGGTAGCGACTTGCTAAATTAAAGACGAGAAGAAATATAAACTCAAGATCCAGGATTTTGTGGTGATCTGTAAATTTCCTCACCTCAGGACTAATAAAGGATTATCTTTAAACCAGACCTCAATCTTTTTCAGAAAATTGTGTTTCTGATGAATGGTATGACTTTTATTTTTTGTCAAATCACTTGAATAAAGGTTAGAATGTTTTTGTACAAGCTCCAGCAAAAAAAAAAAAGTTTTATAATAGGCATAGGCATTACTGTTTTTGAGCATGCATTATTTTTCACTAGTTTAATTTTTGTTGACAATACTACTATAGATTATTAGCTGGCGATATGTTTGGAAAGGCAGGCAACAAGGCGGATTAATTATCAGATTAAATCCAAACAATTAAACAATATGGCTGGTTTTAAAGTTAAAATTATAACTAATGAAATCAGGTATTTCATTAAAATAGAAAAAGCGTTTAATTTACGTAATATAGGCTATTGTATAATAGTTGTTCGTTTTTTCATTCTTCATAAGGGAAACAGGTCGGGTACACCTTTTCTTATTCAATATAGTCTTTTCAGCAGAGGTCGGGCACACCCTTTCTATGTAGTTATGAAATAGTTTGAGGCAGGATTTCCGCCTCATTCTGAACTGGACGTTGATTGGTCGATACTCCCTAATGCGTACTCTAATTGGTCGACAAGAAACTTGTCACTTTCGTAGGCGGTACTTGTTATTCTGTATAATGCGGAAGTGGATACAACTACAGCTGATGGGAATTCCGGCTCTTTTTAGAGAGCCGATTCTTTTGGCTCGGCTCACTAAAAAGAGCCGGCTCTTTCGGCTCCCAAGTGGCTCCTCAGATTTTTTGTTGCTTAAATTAATTTATTACCAGATATAATGTAAAATTATGTGTAAAATGAATTACTAATGTAAAAAACATACTTTATATCAAATGTTTATTATTTATATGGCTTTATTTATATACTCAACATGGAGCAGAGTGCTACAAAAAATAAATTATAAAGTACAAAAACAAAGACCCATCTCAATTAGACAAAAAGGTCCAATCTCTGACTGTATGTATATTATTTATAAACTTTTAACTATTTACAGTGAAACAGCATAGACAAGCTTAGCGATTCTGTCTGTAGCGCATGTTCTCTCTCTCTCTCTCTCTCTCTCCTCCCTCCCTTCTATTCCTGTGCACACTGTGCTGTGTGTGTCCGTAACCCCTCCCCCTTCTGCTCAGGGTGAACACACAGACGCCACCACACATCTTGACCAATCACGTACGGCTTTAACAGAAAAAAGAGGAGAAAAAACCCAAATCGGCTCCCAATCAGGAGCCGGCTCCCGTCGTTCACCTCAAAAAGCCGGCTCTAAGAGCCGGATCGTTCGCGACCGGCACATCACTGCGTAACGAGGCGGTCGACACCCTGTTGACTCATTGCCAAAATGTTGATCAGTGCAGCAATTATTTCAGTGGCTTTGGTCATAATTATATTTAAATATGTCTTCAAAAGCTCCGGGCCCAATCCTTTCGAGACGGATACACGTGAACCTTTGAAGAAGATGGTTCACGACCGCAAAGAGAAAAACAAAGTTCTGAAGCAAGGTCAGTAAAATGAACACAGTGGATAAATATATACATTTACTCTATTTAAATATCAAAAGTAAGGAATTGTCACTGAAAAACGTGGTCAGAGGTGAATTTACATGTTGTTCTGTGTGGTATGTAGAAATGTACACTGAAATAGTCTTATAATATCATGTAGTTATCATTTAGTGTTTGATTACATTGAAATTAAATGATCCATTTGAACTATTTGGCAAAACATTCATTCAAGCACTCAGATGGTTAGTTCAAAACAACCTGCTGTCTTGCAAGTAGAATATTTAAGACATTATGTGGTATAATCTAATAAATAATGATGAACTGAATAAAATAAAATAATAATAATAATCACTAGCAGTCCTAACTCACTCCATATACTTCTTTATTTAATTATAATTAAACTAATTTAAATCTCAGGGGTTGAAGAGACCATCTACAGGACAATATCGCAAAGTTACAGTTTTCCTGAATCATAGTGATAAGTGTACTTTCTCAAGCATGGACTCAGGGGAAACTCAAGTTATCTACCCTTAGATAACCTGAGCTTATCAAAAAGTTTTAATAGTCGTTAAATGCTGTCAACCATTTATTTCTTCTGTTTGTATACAGTGTTGTGTTATGTGTAAATCCCGATATGTGCTGCTGCCCTCTTGGCCAGGTCACCCTTGTAAAAGAGATCTTTGATCTCAATGGGTTTTTATTCTCATATTTTAATAAAGGTTCAATTAAAAAAAAAACAATATTCTTAAATATCGAAAATGACCAAAGCCCATCAGAAATTGGCAGATAATCCACACTTATATCTTCTAATTTCTATTTTAGAAAACAAATATTTTCAATTCACAAATCATAAAACAAGAGAACAGCACAAAATTTTCACATTTGCAAAGCTGGAACTGAGTATTATATTGTGTAAATTATAGGTCAGATTCCCCAGAGTTGTCATTTGTACTGTAGCCAGGCTTTTGTTTGAATGTTTTATTGCATTCTCATCAGGTTTCCTGGCCAGTAAAGTACCTGACAACCTGGATGCCATCATCATCGGCAGTGGGATCGGTGGGCTTGGGCTCGGGGTGTTGCTGGCCAAAGTTGGAAAGAGAGTCCTGGTTCTGGAGCAGCACGATCGGGCTGGAGGATGCTGCCACACATTCACTGAGAAGGGCTTTGAGTTTGATGTTGGTGAGAACGATGACTTTTGTTTCTATTCATGAATATGTCATAGGTAAAATTACATGATAGTTTCATTTAATTTGTCCAATGTCACTTTTCTTTGTGTTTAAGCCTGATTTTAATATTATTGCGAGGTTAAAATACTGACTGTCAACATGCAAGTCTTGGTCAAATACTGTATAAACTTTCCGTGTCCCTCAGGAATCCACTACATTGGTGACCTGTTGGAACACAAGCCTTTCCGCTGCATGCTGGACCAAATGACCAATGGACAGCTGCAGTGGGAGCCTCTGGAGAATCCCTTTGACCACGTAGTGCTGGGACCACCAGAAAACCGCCGCCGGTATCCCATCTACAGTGGCAGGACCCGCTTCCCTGAGGAGCTAAAGAAATGCTTCCCTGGAGAGGAGAAGGCCATCGACGAGTACCTGAGGCTGGTCAAGGTAGGATCTTTTTAGAATTAAGTATCAGGACAAAATAGTAATTATCTGACACTTCAGTTCAAAAATTTGTGCAGGCATTAATTGTTTAGAGTAAAATAGGTTTTCAGTGACAATCTAGTGTTTCCTTCCTTTTCTTATATAAATGTGCAAAATAGCAAATGACCCTTTCTCCCAGTGAACTTACGCATTTATAAACTTTGGCACAAAAAGGCTTCATTATCCATATTTCTGTTGATGTTGTCGTTGATATTGTTCAAGGACTGGAGGGTCAGTAAATCAAAGGTCGGAGAAATTGCCCTTATTAGCTCAGCTGTTACATCATTTTACACAGTCTGAGTTGCATCAGCGTTTTGCTTCAACACACAGATGAAGCAATATCACTTTATCTTCATCTGTTAATTACTTTTAAAATACTACGTGCTCCTTTTTTAATTGCTCATAGCAGTTTGCAAATATCAACTTACAGATGCAGAGCTAAACGAACACGAGGAAACAAAAGAGAGACGGAATTATTAGTATCTGCGATATTTATTTTTTTTCCCCAAGTATTGTTTTATACTTCTTTTTATCAGCTTGTCCATTTCTTTAGTGGAGGGTGCATCCTCAATCTGCTAAGCTCTAGTTTATCCATTTCCTTGCTGAAACCAAAAGAATGTTTAAGAATTAAGAAAAGTGTTAATTTAAAAATGTCAGGACAGTCATTTAAACTCACATGAAACATAGTTAAAGTACGTCTGAAATGATATTTTTATATATTATATTATCAGTAGGCTCATTACAGAAACAAAAGTACCTCTACTACACTCAGATGATGGTAATAAATGAACTGAGAAAGTCATTTGAACCTGTGTGCCTTCTGTGTTTTGTCTTCAGAAAGTCGGACGGAGCATTTGGTTCCTGGCTCTTCTGAAGCTCTGCCCCGTCCCCTTGGCCAAGTTCTTTGTCTGCACCGGCCTGGCCAAACGCCTGTCCTTCTTCTTCAAAATGGCATCTCGCAGCCTGACAGAAGTGGTCAATGAGCTGACGGAGAACAAGGACCTCAGGGCTGTCTTCACCTACATCTTCGGCACCTACGGTAACGCCGAGCCTCATTTCGTCAATGCAATCAATTAATGCCTCCAGAATTCTGCTCATACTTTCTGTTTCCTCCGCTGATCTGCAGGTAACATGCCAAAAGATGCCAGTTTTTCTATGCACAGCTTGCTGGTCACTCACTACCTGAATGGTGCCTGGTACCCAAAAGGCGGAGCCAGTGAAATTGGCTACCACATGATCCCTATCATTGAGAAGGCAGGCGGTGCCGTTCTGGTCCGAGCCCCAGTCAACCGCATCTTGTTCAATGATGCCAAGGAAGCTTACGGTGGGTTGGATGTCCTCTCTTTTCCTGTACATGCAGCCTCCCCTCAGAGAGGACGTTAGCTGTATTTGTTTCTGTGGTTTCAGGTGTGAGCGTCATGAAAGGACAGGAGGAAGTACATATCCGTGCCCCAATTGTTATCTCCAATGCGGGCATCTTCAACACCTATCAGAAGCTACTGCCCAAAGAGCTCCAGGCCATGCCAGGTGAGATTAGACATTCTTTTTCCAAAAGACTGGAAAATGTCCAAATAGAGTGGAAAGTACCCAACTTCAGTCTAAAGATTATTCATATGCAATGAGATTAAAGAGAAAAGCAGCAAATCTTCACATTCCAGAGGTTGGGACAGGAGATGGTGCCACATTTTTTCTTGACAGAGGAGTTAAACTCGTTTTGTTTTTTTAAATCTCTAACCTGCTGGTAAAGTTGCACTGTCTGTTGTGACCTTTGTGTCCCGCAGCCATCCAGAAGCAGCTGAGTCTGATGAAGAATGGTGAAGGTGGCCTGAGTGTTTTTCTGGGTCTGACTGGAACCAAGGAGGAGCTGGGTCTGAAAGCAGACAACTACTGGATCTTTACCGAGAACAATTTCGATGAACTGTGCGTGCTTGCTTGTCACGTGTCACACCCAAAAACTTGTAGTTTGTAATCCGGTCTTTTATCTGTTTTTTTAAGCTCTGACTTCTTAAACTCAACACACAAACCTCAAAATGAATATATAATATAGTTCAATTGTTATTATGTGACAGGGGAATTCAGCTGGAAGATGTGATCTGTATATAACGTGTTGTGAATTAGGAATGTAGTCCCAATATAGGTCACATTAATCCCAGTATTTTTGATAGAAAGAGCTTCCTGTTTTCTTTCACAGGGTTGGAAACTACATCAATGGAAAGAGGGAAGACTCCGCTAAAAAAGTACCTCTGCTGTTCGTCGCCTCGCCGTCAGCTAAAGATTCAACCTGGGAGGAAAGGTCACCAGGTACGGAAACATGTGATGTGATGCAGCATGTGCAGTGAATTTGTGCTCATGCATAAATAAGTCATAACTGTCAGAACAACCTGTCGCCCTGTTTTAGGGAAGTCCACCTTGAGTCTGGTCAGTTTTGCCAACTACGAGTGGTTTGAGGAGTGGAAGGATGGCAAAGTGACGAACAGAGCGCCCGAATACAAAGAGCTGAAACAGGCATTCATTGACTCCGTTCTGGAGGTGGTTATGGATATCTTCCCTAAGATTACCAGAGACAAGGTAACGGCTCTAACCCGCCTGCTGTCTTCTACACATACTGTTTATTATGGAGCGCTGAGATTTATCAGAGGTGCTCCTGTAGGCTGGTCCTCGTTGGCCTTCCATAGGCTGACACTTCTTGGGTTACTACAACTTAAATTAATTCCTCAAAAATGTTGACATTTATATGCCTTTTTGTTCTCAAGGACCAAAGTGAACTAGGTGTAAAAGAGATTTTATGTATGTATGTATGTACAAAAAAACTTTAAAACCGCAAAACTGTGGTCCATCTCTGTGACTTAAAATCAGCGCTGTGGAAAATCCCGTCTCTATGTTTGGTGGTATTTTACAAGATGATTTTTTTTTTTAGACTTTTAAGTGTTATTATGAATGTTTTTCATGATTTTCTAAAGACATTTTACCTCTGATTTTGTGGTATTATTGTATGGTTTTATGTTGTTTATAACTCATTGCTGCCAATCTTAGCCAGGAAAGAGAGTTTTATTTCAGATCAACTTCGAAGTGTCTTTTTGTTTCTCTGAATAAATGCGGACAGTGATACAGAAATCTAAATCTAGTCTGAAAACCTCTGCGTTCTCTGTGTAGATTGAGTACATTGACGCTGGAACCCCCATCACAAACACGCACTACATCGGAGCCCCCAAAGGTGAAATCTATGGAGCGGATCATGGCGTCGCCCGTTTCAGCCCTGAACTCAACGCTACAGTGAGACCTCAGACTCCACTGAAGAACCTCTATCTGACAGGTCAGTCTGTCTGTACAGAATAATAGCATCCAGAGATCGCATATAATTCCTGACATGGCTTGACGGCATCTAAAATCGGTACGTTTCATGCATTTGTGTTGCAGGTCAGGATGTGTTTTTGTGTGGCTTTGCCGGCGCGTTAGCTGGAGCTCTCACCTGCGGCTCAACCATTCTCAACCGCAACCTCCATTTGGATGCCATCGCCTTGGCAAAGAAAACAAAATTAATGAATTCTAAATTAAAAGGGGAGTAAATGCATGACGGCATTCAGCTGAGTGAGTTATATACTGTTATTAAACAGTACTAAAAAGCCTTGCGTGAGGAGATCTCACTATACACTGTGTTATAATTACCTCACCAGTTCATAGCAATAATAACTATAAGCCATTTATAAACCATTTACACTGTTGAAGTGTCCTATGCAAGTTCTTGTGTAAGTTTACTCTGCCTCTGATGTGTTTACAGTCTCTAACAGGTCGCTGCCTTGTTAACATTAAAGGGTACAAACAATAAAGTGGTCGCAGTTTGGTCTTTGGTGTTAACAGTATGTTTCTGTATTAGCTGATGTTTTGTCGTCTACTTTTAACACCAGTATGTCTCATCTCTGCAACACAAACGTATTGACAATACAACAAATAATGACACATAATATCATCCCCCACCACGAACAAAGTGTCTCGTCTGTCCGTCACCTTTTGTTTCTGATGCATAACTCAAAAACGGTTAAATATTTTTTTCTCAAAACTGTACACCCATCAATCACAACATGAAGTGGGGCCTTTTGCTGTTTAGTGGCTTTTGTCTTTCTTTTTTTAATTTTATTTCTGTGGTTATAAATTGAACTGAGGCTCATTCTGGGTGTATTTTATTCTGATAGATGGTTGGATTTGTTTCAGGAGATCTCAAATATTAGTCAATATTTTTCTACAAATCTTTCTACACACAAGAAGTACTGTAGTGGTGCCTTTTGCTATCTACAGATTTTTTTTTTTCATCTCCATGGTTACAAGTTGGATTTAGTCTCATTCTGAGTGTATTTTATTCTGACGAGGGATTCCAGGGATGTTAAATATTTTTCACTAAACTTTATGTACACATCTCCCATGCACTGGGGAGGTGCCTTTTTGAAATTTTGGGACTTTTAAGCATTTTATTTTGTTTTTTATTTTTAAAATTGCACTTTTTTCAGATATGCGATTATCAAGATTTGCAATTAATAGTAATTTCCTGCTGTTTCTTCAATGAAATACACGCGTGGTGGGGGATCCTGAGTATTTCATGCTTGTTTATTCATAAAATATTCTAGCTAAACATAACAAAACAGATTCACTTTGCTGCTGCTTACAAACAAAAACTCCAAATGTGTAAACAGACTCTTTGAGCTTTCATTAGTTACAAATCTCAGCTGTGATTTAGTTGAAATGACTGTCTGCAGACCATCCTTGTCTCAAACACGATTTTTGTGTTCATTTAAAAAAAAAAATTGTTTATGCAGTGAAGTCATACAGTCCATGCACAAGAACGTGGCATGTATTTGCTATGACCCTGACTGCAGCAGGGAACACGTGTACAAGATGTGGGCTCCTCAAAATGTAAAAATTGAGCTTTCTGATTAGTTGGCGAACTGAAGGGGTGTGATTTTCTGAAGATCTTTTTTTAATGCTGGCTACAGTTGTGCAACATTTTGCTGCAGGCAGGAGACATGGTGGAGAACATGTGCTCAGCAGTCTGAGGTAAAGTAAAAAAAACAACAAAAGATACAACTCTAACTAGACCGAAATTCAACTTATTAATTGCTTCAAAACGTTGTTATTGCAGGTGTTGTATGTGACAGGTGATAAGTTACCTTCTAGCTAACCTGTAAAGCTCAATCTACTCAGCATTGTTAGCTAGCTTACTCTGACCACCATGAAGAGATGGATGCAGGTAAAAAAAAACGACATGCTCACTGTTGTCATTCTAAAACAGGTGTTTATCTGCAAAGTTCAGGTTAATTCTGAATTAATTTGGGAGATCATGGACGTCAGCACCAAACCTTTGTGCTACGAGTTGCTGGCAGAAGTAGGAGAAGGATCCTACG
Organism: Chaunax sp. Z400; assembly: GCA_037577475.1. Taxonomy (NCBI): domain Eukaryota; kingdom Metazoa; phylum Chordata; class Actinopteri; order Lophiiformes; family Chaunacidae; genus Chaunax; species Chaunax sp. Z400. Next base: position 24,092,808 of record CM075197.1, read on the forward strand.
GTAAGGTGTACAAAGCCAGGGAGGCCGGGGAGAAACAGCGACTCCTGGCGGTGAAGAAATTCCACTTTCGCGGAGACACGTCCGAGAACGGAATCCCTGCGGTGATGATCCGCGAGGTGGCGCTGCTGCGTAAAATGAAGTATTTCAACCATCCCAACATAGTCAAGTAAGTTTATGTCGGTGTAACTAATTATACTTAAGGGATTTAAAAACACACAAAGTTGCTTAGGTAGTTTGTGTTAGATCTTTTTTTTTCCCCTTATTAACTTGTAATTATTATTAATTAATTAATTATTATTATTATCCCTAATTTAATCAGTAATAACAACCCACGACTCCACTAGAATTATTTGAAAGCTTTAGTTATTGGTTACTTTACTACAATTATTAGCTGTTTTTTAAAGATTTGTAGACGGAATTTTTTTTTTTTTTAAAGCGTACAAATACAGATGAAATTATTAGTCAATGTATTACTTTGACAAAAAAAAATACATGATAACCATTTAACATATTTTTCATGCAGAAATATAAAATATTTAGTAAATATTTATTTCCAGCTTCTCATATGTAATATTATATAATGTGCTAATTTTCCTGTTAACTATTTTAATAATTCAGATTTATTGGACTACTTTTTGGTTAAAACAAGCACTGTTAAAAAGTCACTTTATTTCTCATTGTTTTTTTAGAATTATTAAAAACAATCAAATCGATTAAAGGAGTAAAGTTAGTTATTTATACATTAGTTGCAATTCTATACAAAGAATTTTAAAATGAGCTCCATCCCAACCAACGGTCAGGATTAACAGGAACAAGGGACTTTTTTTTTCTTTGAGTGCTTTTACTCTTAATACCTCAAGTGGATTTCTGTGATTATTGTATACTTTCAGGTACATACTTTACATAAGTAACATTTTTAGTGTATGAGTTTTACTTTTACTTTAACGTTAAAATCCAATAGTTATATTAAAAAAAAACTTAAACTGATTCCTCTGTGAACCATTTTTGTAATGTGTGTCTGATTTGTTGTCTGTGTTCATATTCATCTTAGAAAAGGTTATACAGTATTTGTTGATGCTTTATGTTGAAAACCTCCACACTCAATTACCACAGTCTAAATTATTGATGAGGTTTTGTTTGTGGCAAGGATTCATGGTGCAAAAAGACCCTTTTATAATATTTTTATATTATGTAATATATAATAAAAGCAGCTGCACACAAAAACAGATGAACATACTCTCTTGTCGGTGCATGTATTCTTTAATCCCATGCTGACTCTGATGTTCAGGCTGTTGGATGCGTCTGTTGTACCGGTGGGCAGGGCCTTGGACCTCACTCTGGTGTTGGAATACATTGACCAGGATTTGTCCTCCTACCTGTCCAAGGTTCCTGCTTCTGGACTGAGCTGTGACTGTATTAAGGTGTGAACCCCTGTCTTATAGAATAGAATAGAATAGAATAGAGACTATGAGACAATAACCTCATGGAGCAGTTTAAAGCACACACGGACATTTATAATAAATAATAATATAAAAATGTACAGTTGCATGTACAGTATTAAAATATATTTAAGTTAAGTTTATTCCTAAAAATGCAGGATTTAACTGATGAACATGATTCACCTCATGTTCTTTTTTTGAGCAGCCTAAACTGTTCCACTACAAAGGTATGAAGGTGTTTCCAGTATCTCCTAACAATCCTTCATAGTATATGAGTGGAATTACCAGTTTTACCGGCATAATGTTGCACTTGAACTAGCAGTGGAATGTAAATAAGTACATTTACTTAGGAACTGTATTACAGCACAGTTTTGCAATACTTGAGTATTTCCATCATACGATTGTTTACATTTCTCTATACGTCATTTATTTGACACTTATTTTTGCATAAAACATATGAAATGCTCATTTATAAAGTAGTACTGTAGTACTAATCTACCCAGTAGTATAGAAAATATCTATACTTGTCTCCATGTTGATGAATTACAACATCAGAAAGTTCTTACACTGGTGAGATAAACAGAATAACATCATTTTCTGTAATGAGTAATAAAAACTAATAATTTTGTTTATAGCGCCTCTGTACTTTTACTTATGTAAGGTTTTGAAATCAGGACTTTAACATGTAATAGAGTATTTTTCTGCTGATATTTCTGTTTTTAAAGTGAAGGTGAGAACTTTTTCCACCGCTGCCTTGAACAGTTGATAAATTGTTAAATAGCAGGTAACACAGGAAAGTTTTGATGATAAACAAATGTCAGTTTACCAGAAATTTAAATGGTTGACAGAATATATCCTTGTACTTTTTTTTGCCATTATGATGAGTATAAACAGTCTGTATAGTATTTTAAAACAGGGTTCCCACGAGGTCTTAAAAAGTCTAAAATACATAGAGATATAGTGTATGAGGTCATAAATATGGTCTTAAATTAACTTTCATTTAAATCCACTTCCACTATGCTCATTTAAATGCCTCTGTCGTGCATTAAAAACACACATAATTGTACATGGCTCTGTGAATAAATTAATTTACTTTGCAAGTAACTTAGACTCCGATTGTCTTTCATATCTGACATACTTTCCTTCCAGTATGGATGTGAAATAGGTCTTAAAATTAATTTATTCTAGTCTTGAAAAGGTCTTAAAAAGTCTTATATTTAACTTTATGAAACCCTTCCTGCAGAAACCCTGTAAAAAGTGTCCAGGCTCATAATAAGAACAGTGTCTGTCCTGCATTATGACGCCTTCTCTCTCTCTAGATCATAAGTTGATGAGAATCCCCTGAATGCACCAGTAGATAATTGACAACACACACCAGCAGCATCCTATGTATTCAACCAAAATAAACCTTTATAGGAGGAGGCAGGTCCCTGTGTTTGGACACAGCTCTGCAGACAGAATACTGAGTGCTGCTTCTCTGTCTGTGCAGGATGTGATACAGCAGCTGCTGCAGGGGTTGGACTTCTTGCACACAAACTTGGTGGTGCACCGTGATGTGAAACCTGAAAACATCCTGGTCAGCAGCCGCGGAGAGGTCAAGATTGCAGACTTTGGACTTGCACGAATTTACACCTTCAATATCGCTCTCACTCCAGGTGTAAGTGAGACGACATGTGACCTCCTGATGCAGCTTATCAGCTCCTGAGTAAAGACTGAGTTATCACTGTTGGAGCCGGGTTTTTTTTATGTATGTGTATTTTGCATTGTGTACTGTCTGTTCTTTGGCCTGAGGTGGAAAATCTTTTGTTCTTTCTCCCCTTGGCTGTCTTGCTCATTAGATTTTCTTTTCATACCCTCATCTCTCTGTTCAGGTGGTGACGCTGTGGTACAGAGCTCCTGAGGTGCTGCTGAACTCTGTTTACATGTTCTCAGTGGACGTGTGGAGCGCCGGCTGTATATTTGCTGAGCTCTTCCTGTTGAGGTCTGTCTGGCTGGAGGAGATATGAGGCTCTAGAGAGTAGAATTTAAGAGGTGTAACACTGCTGTTGTCAAAATGGAGATAAAGCTGCTACATTACATTTGCTCTCCCACAGACCACTGTTTCAGGGATACACTGAGGTAGAGCAGCTGCAAAAAATCTTTGAGTGAGTACTTTTTTTCTTTCTTTTACTTTTTTGCTTCCCAAACCTTAGAATCAGGCAGGAATATAACTGTAATATAACTGTACCAACACATTTAAGCCCTTTGTCTTGTTGAAATACTCTGTTGTACCCAAAAGTCCTGCATTCCAAACTAGAAAAGCATGAAAGTGTAATTAAAGAACACAAAGTAAATGATGTATTCTTGGAGTATGCACTGATATGTAAGTATCTCTAATCATGAATGCATGATAATACTTTATTTTTATTTATTTTTTTGTAAATAATTTTATTTGTAAAAAGTATTTATTAGTATCCACAGTTGTCAAATAATGCATTATTTCTCTCTGAAATGTAGAAATATAAGCTACATAAAATTGTTCTGAAGTGCAGTACTTGAGACTAAATGTCCTTAGTTACATCCCAGCACTGAGTACAAGTAATGTATAATGTCCTGTGTAAGACTGGCCTTTTCTCGAAGAACCTCCCAACTCTTACCTTTTCTCTTGTCTGGCACAGCGGTTATCAGCAGCTCTTTGCTTCTTGTATGCTTGTCAGGGTGATTGGTTTGCCCAGTGAGAAGGACTGGCCCACGGACAGCCCAGTCTCATACTCCGTCAGCTGGGGACCAAAAGGCTCCTGCACCAAACCCCTGCACAACCTGGGCCCGGAGGAGAACGACCTCCTATCTGTGAGCAGATCTGTGTCACATGTCATCCTTCACATTTCATTCAGTGCTTAATTCATTTGGAAAAGACTGGAGAAAAAAATGCATTAGATACTAAGCAAATGGACAACATAGACAAATAATCAGATAATTTGAAAACTGATCAATAGATTCATTTTATCAAATATCAAGACATGCTATCAGCTCTAGTCTGTGCCCCTCATAGATGCCACAGTCACAGAGGTAACCATCAGTTTCTCTGTGAGATAATTAACCAGAAATGTTTGACAAACTCAGGCGGTCGTTTCCAGCAGGATGGAACAGTTTTAATCCAGATGGTTTGATGGTTTTCAAACATCTCCAGTTAATTATTGTTTGGACAGATCGATGGCTACCTGTGTGGCCTGAATCCATAATGCTAAGTGCTAACGTCAGTAAGTTCAGCAGCTATAATGTTTACCGTGCGCATCATATTAGTTTAGTCTACTAGCATGCAAATTAGCATGAAAAACAAAGGGCAGCAGAGGATCATGGGAATGTTATTAGTTCTTCAAATATTTGGGAAAATTTAAATTTTGACCTGGTGATGTCACTAAATTTAAAGTAAAAGGTTCAAATTCATCCTGACTGTTTAGATTAAGTTTCATATCAATTCATCCAATAGCCGTTTAATGTAAAACCAAAAACTTCCACCTGATGGTGGCAGAAACTTAAAGTCAGTAAAAATCACCTTCTGCACAAACTTTCATGGCAATTCATCCAATAGTTGTGTTTAGATAATTAAGTCTGAGATTATTACTTTTCTTCATTTCGTAGAGGTAGGAATACATGTTTTGTCGTTTTATTGACTGCTGTTCAGACTGAATGATACATTTAAAATGTATTGGAGAGTTTTTACAGATTATTCAAATAATTATGATTAAATTTAAAAAAAGCACCACAGTAGCAGCTCTGATGTGTCTCTGAGTCGTTTCTAAGGTGTGACGTCTCTTTACCTGCAGCAATGTTTGGCCTTCAGACCCAGCAGCCGCATCTCAGCCGCCAAAGCTCTGGCTCATCCTTTCTTCAAGAAGCACTAAAGATTTCATTCCAATGACGAGTAAAAGAATAAATCAAATCTTTCTGCTTCCTTGTCCACTTTACTGTCAGCCATACTCACCAGTCCTGAGCCATAAGATCCATCATAGTCACCTACATCATGAGAAACGTGTTAGGTTTGAGAGAACAGCTTTACACTTTTTGAACATCAGTAAATAAAAAAAAACACATTTTGCCTGACTTGTAGAAGATGGCTCTGATGGCACAAAATCATCGTCATTGTTGTTGTGTTACGACTGAAATTAGGGATTCTGTGTTACTGTAAACGACTGACAACACTACTGAAAGCACCTTTAAGTTGTTGGGTTTGTATGTTTTGTTTATGTTGTTATTGTTCTAGACTTCTGTACATTCAGGGAAATTGAGTCCTCCTTTATTTGTGTTATTTTTGTGAAGATATTTATGGTGTAATCACTGGAGGAGAGTACACCTGTATTTATGTTTGTATTGACAGATTACTCAACATGTTTTTTTATGAGTTATGCTGTTCATTGAAGAAGAATTTCTGTTAATAAATGTCCCTCACAAATGTGCACACTGTTGTGTATTCTGTTGGTGTTGAATCACTTTAGCAGATACAGATTATAATCAGGTATATTTTCCTTCTCATCTACATGGTCTGAACAGCAGGTGTCAGTGTTGAGTCAGTCAGTGCAGAACCAGCACCATAGTGGATCCCTTCACTGTCATGCCTGTTAATGTAAATGTTAGACACAAACAAGGCAGTTCATCCAAAGTACAAAGTACTTTTTCCACTCATCTCCTGTGGGTCCAGATGTCTTGATGTAAAATAAAATGTGAGATGAAATTTTTGAAGCAGGAGCCGAAAGAGAAGACAGAACATTACAAATATTAGTGAATGGAAAGACTAATAATTTAATGATGAACTAATGACTGAAAATGATAAATTTATTAAACTGTAAGTTAAATTTAACTTTATATTAAAGTTTATTATTAAATATTTTTAAATTTTTTATTAATCTAAAAAAAAAACAATCAAATAAATAATAAACATTAAAATATATATGTATGACTTTTTAAAAAAAACTTATAATTAAAACAAATAAAAAATATGAATGATTTGTTATTTAAAATAATACAAAATATTAATTTAAATTAAAACGTATCAAATATTGTTACAAATCATTACAAATGTAAATGTTCGTAACTAAACTGTTAATTAAACTAAGTGATGGATAAATAGCTAAAATTAAAATTTTGAGTTTGTTCATTATTTATACACAGAATAGCTAAATATAATCATTTAGCATATATCTGATACATTTATTTTAATTTTTTATTTTTTTTAACATATCAATTGAAGGAGTATCTAATTATTTTCTGGTTGCACACAGCGGGTTATACATGACAGATTCATTATAGACCCAAAAATTATATTTTATTGCATAGGTTTGTGGGGTACAAACCTATGCAATAAAAACCGCTCTAACAATCAATGGCCATTTTCAGTTATTTAGGCTACTTTGTGGCAATTTAACAAAACACAACTTTATAATTCGTTTTTGTACATGCATTGTGGAGGTGTCACTCTGGGATCTGAGTAATTGACACAGTATCCCTCAAAATTTACAGTTGACTAAAATGACTAAACATTTATAAGTGCCAGCAGTTCACTGATACAAGACAATCCCAGTCTTCTATCATACATTCAGAGAATCCGGAAAACACAGGAATGCATCTGACTCATAATCACTATGTGATGCAGACACCAATGCATCACATAATGAATGAAAAGCCACCGGAGAGCCCTCCCATTCTCTTTTTTTTTTTATTGTGTGTGCAGTTGCAGCCGTCTCTGAATGCACGGTAGGTGGTGTCACCTTAGAGAGAATACAGTCAGGTAGTCATGAAGCCTAAGGTGGAGCAAAGAGCTCTTATCTCTGGGGCATAGAGCAGAGGGGTGGCTGGAGAATAGAGGATTTTTCTGAACAGCAAGGAGAGGCCTGTTTCGCCCAGATAAAGAAAAGTGTGTCTTTTAAGATGCCATGATCGAGCAAAAAAAAAAAGCTAATGAGCTGTCAGATGGAAGATCTGTTCATGCTTCCAAGTTGAAATCAGAAAAAAAACAAGGCAGACTGGAATCCGTGGCTGTTTCACCCCCGAGGCGAGACAAGCGCTGACACACCTTTCCCCAAGTCCTCAGGAATGTTGTTTGAGAAAGAAACGAAAGAGGACTGACGAAGGAGAGGGGAAGCCTATCCTTCAAATTTGAGGAACAGAATATGAGAACTGATGTAACAGAGTGAGGGAAGGGTCTGACGAATACAGGCGTGGGAAGGAAGGAGCAGAGAGCCTTCACAGTCAATGGGCGGGGAAGTTTCTCACTGAGTTTCACCCTCAGCTCTCAGTCCTGTCATTCAGCAACTTATATGGCACTGGGCTCTCGCAGACACAAGCCGGCCTCGGAGCTGTCGTCTTTCACCTGACGAGACGATGACAGCAGCTGTATACGGATGAGAAGGCATGGAAACCTGCACCTAAACTGGAATTTCTGTCTTAGGAGACGAAGCTGAAGGAGTGTAATTCAGACTGAGGAGAGGAATTCAAAACTGTGCCTTTTAAATTTCATCAGGTTGGTACTTGGAATACCTGCTCTATGTGATATGGATCGTCTTAACTCTGACTGTATCTGCTCACTTTTGTCACAAAGAACGGAAACTGTCTTAATCAATTTCTCTCTCTCACAGACCACAATTATAAATTCACTACAAATGATTCACAGGCATGTGCAACCTGACACCATCCAACAATCACGACTCTCGGCTGTAGATTTTCTATAGTGTCTGTATAGTATGCTGGCGAGCCACTCGTTGATAAGAGATTAGATAAAGCCGGACTTCATGTTTTCATTTCACCATGACGACCTGCCGGCCGAGCTGGAGTTTTGTTTTTTTTTAACATTTTTTTAGAGAGTCATCATACAAGTTTTTCAACATTTCGCTTGGTTAACAGGGAAGTTTTTATTTTTCATCTGAAATACCCAGTCCAGTGAAATCCCTTTGCTCGCTACTACTGTCAGAATATTTTAAACAACATGTTTAGACATGTTAGGAATGTTTTATTCTAATGTCTTGGAACTGGATTGTCTTGTCAAGAACCGCACACACACACACAAACACACACACACACAACAGATCAGCAGGTAAAACTGATCCAGGTAAATCTCATCCAATGAGCACATTACAACTCCTCTGTTCCTATAAATCAATGCAGCTACAGTCTCCAACTGGGGAATCAGGAAGGGAAGCAGCAGCAGTTTTCTCCAGGACATGAGAGGAGATCTGCTTTAAGGTTTTGATTCTGGCATTTTAGATTATAGTCTTTTTACTCAGGAACATTTTAAATAGGAATAAATCTGACAAAGACCGTGATTCTCTGTGGGCGTAGAATAAAAAACGGGGCTTAAAGCAGTGCTATAGCTGAATGAATGCAGACTTAGGTAAGTCTCATACATTGTTGTTCAGGTTTAATGCTGGACGCTGGCATTGTGATGTTAAATGATCATTTTCACAATGTAAGCAGGAAGATAAACAAAACAGAAAAGATCAAATAGAATCTGTGTGGTTTCAAATAACCGAGGCCATAACTGTCCCATTGTGTCTTTCATCCGAAAAGACCATACAAAGATCTAAACACACATTTTAATGAACAAACCTTTACCTAAGCTGGGGTTTAACCCAACACAGCAAGATGAAAAAGTCCCTTATAAGTAACTTTATCTTGAAAAAGCAATTTAAAACTCAGGTTTATTAACCCCGTTCTTATCTCTTGCAGAAATGTCTGATCCACCTCAGACGCATGAAACCGAACCCGAAGAGGTCCGGCTGAATCTCATTCCAGGGACAGGTGACGCACAAAATATCAGCACTTGCAATCAAGTCGTCACCAGACAGGGTGCTGCCTCCTGCCGCGATGACAAGAACCACAGGAAGTTAGCCATCTGCAGCATCATCTGTGGGCTCTCCTGCATAGGAATAAAAGCTCTCATATATTCAGTCAAGGTATTCACTACTGAAGCTGTGGTGCTCTAATGGCAAACAATACCAGAGGGGAAAAAAACAGCTAAAAAGTTCATCTTTATTCTTTTAATAAAGACGTTCCACATGTATATCAATAACTTCCTACATGGATGTGAAGGAGGAAAAAAAATCTTTAGTCCTTGAGTGTAAAAATGACCTTTCTCAGTTCATCTGAAGCTAATATACAAAATGGAAAAATTTTTGAGTTTCAATCTTTAAAGAATTTTGTACTTCTTGCTATAAAATCTGCAGCTTTTTAAAACACTTTAACTCAGTATTCACTTGATTTTTCTAACTCAGACAGCTTAAAACCTCCTGACTGTGGATTTACCTGTATATCGAATGTGATCATAAGAAAAGACAGAATATTTAAAGGAAAAACAGGGTTTATTTATTATAGTTAATATCCTTCTTTACACATAGAGCAGTGAGTTTTTTTTGGGACCCCAGTCAATAAAACGTAAAGGAGCACAAACCTAGACTGAATGATAAATTACAACATTTCTTACTTCAATGTTTTCATGTATTATTGCTTCGTATTTAAACCTAAATTCAGAATATCGTCTTGTCCTATACTCCCACAGGCGGAGACGGCGACAGATCCCGAAGCCGCTGCGACGTTTTCACAACGGGCAAAAAAATTTGGCATCATCGCCATCGTGATATGGGTCACAATTCTGGTTTTGACTCCCCTGCTAATGGTACTGATCTCTTACCTTCTAACGCTGCAAGACTAGTCAAAAGCTCTAAGAGGACAAGCAGAGGACTCTTCTGGCTTTGGATGTTTATGGAGACAAACAGCGGACAGTAAAAAAAAAAAAAAAAAGAAGCTGCTTAACGACTGAGAAGCATGAAGAAACTGGTGGTTAGCCCATACAAACATTATAATGACTGCTGTGCCAGTTTACAATTGGTTTCCTCTTAACCATTTACTGTATAAATGTTTTTTTTTTACACAAAGAACAACTGCTCTAGAAAATGCTATTAAAAATTTTACAACGTCTGCGTGTCTTTTTACACATTGTAATATTTATTTAACAATATATGAACAGTTCAAAATCTAAATGAACACATATAAAATCCAGCATTAACTATAGTTTTGAGACATGGCACTACATGGCACTACATGACACGTGTACATTATATATTATTGATTACAGCTGCCATTCCCCTGTAATGATCCAATCCTTGTACCTTAAATGTCATTACAGTTACTAATTTTTAGATATTGTATATACTTGAAGAGAATACATATGCTAATAAATTAATCTGTCCATCTACAAAGAAGCAGTGTAAACTTGTTCATCAAGGATCGGCTGATAAAAAATAGAATGGCATCTGATCGTGGCAGTGCTTCTTCGTTCTCCTCGCCAACATCATCTTGGCATTATTGCATTGTTACCATATTAGCTTTATTAACGTCAAATGTATCAATATGTTGTACTTTCATACAAACATATAAACAGACATTTTCATCATAAAATGACAGAAACACGTGTGCGCTCTCAGCTGCTCGAAGCACCTCGACATGCCGTCATAGAAACAGCAACGATTACAAATACACTTCAGAAAAACGAAGAAAATCTTAAAGTTAAGGCAACCTCAATAAAATTTGGCCAAAACGACGACATGGGTAGTTTATCAAGACGTTTCAATACAAATATAGACAACACCAAACAATCCAGAGAGTCACAGGTAATAATAAAAGAGTGGAATCTGGACACCTCCGGTCTAGATTACAAACGCTCTCTGGAGTTGGTTACATTTCATACAAATAATAAAACGTCTTCAGCCATAACTTTACAAAGACAAGTGATTGAATAATTGAACGGGGTCTGCCCTGAGCCCAGTCCAATGGTTTTACAGTCCATGCTGCTTGCAGAAATAACCGTCTGCACAAAAAAACCATGTGGACAGAAACTTGGTTGAGAAATGATCTGCAGCTAAATATGAATCTCTTCCTGGCATGTTTAAAACGTGTATTCAGTGTGTAATAAAAAATTTTTTTTTTAAAAAGCGGCCGTTGAAAAATAATTTACAACGATGCTGCAGGATCACTACTAATGCAAGGAAATGCTTTCTTTCAAAGGAGACGGTGCAAAAGTGTTCAGATGTTTTCTGTATGATCAGTTTTGAAATTGTAATGAAATCCAGGGTTGTGCAGTTTTTTACTCAGAGCAAGTCTGACATTTTAAAAACTGAAGATATGCTCACAATGCTGGTGTAACGTTTGTTTATAGAGCTTACTTTTCACTAACGGAGAGGATAGAATGATGGACGGCAGAGCTTTGAGTGCAGTAATAACTAAAAATCAACTTACTGTGTAATATATTTAGTTATGTTTACAACCCACTTCTATGAGGCAATACGTTTACGGTGCTACGATCCGTTTTTCTTCAACTTGCAGCCTACAAATGTTAAAAAATGAAAACGTAATTCTTCGATGATGACTTCTTACCACAACCATTGATAACAGGAGCTGGAAGAGTCCCATGTGAATCTTCATGTTGGACACAGATAAGAAAGTCATAAAAAAAAAAGAAAAAGAGAAGCATCATCCTGCTCAGTGTTTATTTTCTAAGCAGCTGCCAAACAGCTGATGTTTGCAGAGGCGCCTGTCAGCTGTCTGTCTGATCATGCATCAGCCACAAATTGAGCTGATCGAGCTTGGCACAGAGAAGCGAGTCCACATCCTGCACGCTGACGGACGGTTCGTCTTTAGGGAAGCCTCCTCGTCTCGTCCTGGAGGACGACGTACCTGCTTTTCCGACACCAACGAGTGGCTTCTTTGGTTTTCTGGCCTCGCCGACCTCCAGGAACTCCAAAAATCGCTTGAGTCGCCTCTGGCCAAACCAGGACTCGGATCCATTCCGCCGGTTGAGAGGCACCTCGAATATGGTCTCCAGCCGGCTGGAACAAGGGTATGAAACTCCAATCAATGAGCAAGTTCAGGAAAATCAGAAAGTATAACACAAACCCCACTTTTTTTTAAAATTCCCTACATAAGCGTACACAACCTAACATGTGAACTGATACAACTCATTTAACAAACAACCTGATCCTGGCGCCACCTTCTGGTCAAACTTACCTCTCCTGCCTCACTACCAGCTAAAATGTCTCCATGGTAAAGCTGCAGCTGTGTCCCAAATCCATGCTGCGTACCAATTTCTAAGCAACTTTTATGTGGTGCGTTAACACTGGAAAATTGACTGAATGAAGGACCCTCAAAACAGCTGCTCATAACTAAAAACAAGCATGAAACACTCAGGATCCTTTGCCACAGGTTCATTTCATTGAAGAAAGACAGAAGTTGTTAAGTCGTCCCTGTTAATTGCACTTCTTGTTAATTATATATCCGAGAAAAAGTTCAATTTACATCTATCCATCTATCATCACAGGGTTTCTAGTGCAGCTGAAGGGTTTCACCCCATCTGGTCTGTCATGTGTTTATTCAAGCCCTTTATGGAGATACAGTTTGTTTTGCAATCACATAAATTTGGAGTCATAACAAAACGCTTTTATTAAATTAATTAAATGCCCGACTCATTATTCTAAAAGACACAGACGGCTCTGGCCAGATTCAACCCTGTGTCTCTGCCCAGAATCCCAACATTCAGCCACAGATGAAGTTTTACTGCTCCAAAGTCTGGAAGTGGTGACGCTGCAGCTTATTGTTGTATGACTGTATTTATATTTGTTAGACTCCTGACTTGTTAAATAGCTCATCTGTGTGTGTGTGTGTGTGTTTGTGTGTGTGTGTGTGTGTGTGTGTTTGTGTGTGTGTGTGTGTTTGTGTATCTTGGACTATAAATGCATATTATATGATGCATATAAACACAATATTGTAATGCTGACCTTACCTTTCAGGGGGTTTGCTGAAATTCTTATTGGTGTAAATTTCTTCCAAACTAAACTCCTTCTTTTTCAGCCTGTGGCGTAACAATAAGGGGAAAAAACACAGTTACAATCAGCCTGAATATTGATCAGTGTTCAATAAACTACATACATCTATTGACGATGACATTCACTTTCAATGGTAGGGCAGAGTGTGACCCAATGGAATCTGTCCTACTTTCAAATATTGTTTGATTTTTGCATCAAATAATCCAACATGATCTTGTCTATTTATGATCATCACTCAGGTTATTTTATTTAAAGGCTTACAGACGTTTACAAGCATCTCACACAGTTTTTGGTGATCATGTCACACGAGCTAGAAATCCTACGCTTAGAATTTTCATTGAACTTTTTAAATGATCATGCATCTACGTAAATTATGTTAAATCACTTTAAATGATGACCATTTCAGATGATTTACATTTATCTTGCCGACCTCTGTGCTTCCCTTTGTTTCCCATGATGAAAATCTCCCTTGCTAACTTTAGCTGTCTGTCTAAAATTAGCTCTTCTTACTTTTAGGGAAGGACTTCGAGCAAAAACAGACATCTGTTCAATTTGTTGAAATACATTGAAAACTCTTTTATAAGTGATAAATATATAAATAAACGCAGGACATTCACTCCTTATAGAGTATCTGCTGAAAGCCCTCATGGCTGCATCAAGGAGACGTCTGCAAAGCAATGAATTGGTCAGTAATTTCAACATGACTTCACAGGTCATGTGAAGAGAAGGGCTGTGAAATGCAGCTATAAGTGCCATAGAAGCTTGACGTTGAGAATGTTCGTGTATGAATAGGGTGTTTACCTGACGGGCTTGGGCAGGCCCATGGGTGTCAGGTTGTTCTGAGGTTTGGGTAAAGTTTTACGAATCCTGATGGACGACACTTTCCCTCGTTCTTCATGTTTTCGCACCACCTGTGATGATGAAAAAGAAGATTGATCTCTGTTATTAAGGCAAGGTCATTACATAGATATCAAGTAAAGACAAATATAAACTAAACATGACCGACAGTCTCTCAGCTCTGACAGAGACAACAGAACAAGTGTCATAACTACAGTTCGAGCTGTGACTGAATCTGATTGGTTCTGACTTATGCTTATCATACAGCATGTGACAGAAATCTGCATCAATCTGTGAAGAAAAATGATTTTAACAGAGGTCAAAATGTATATAAGACAGCAACACATGATGAAATATCATGTGATGAAATGTAATTTTGATCTGAACAGCCATTATAACATATTGATTGTATTTCAAATTGATTAATTTTCTTCCATACATCTACAATCCAGAACTACCACTGTATAACTAACATTCATTGTACAGCATGGATGCACAACAATTTAAAGCACCACAAACTACAGCCACCAAGTCACCTTGAAGTTGAAACAGGACCTCAGAAGTCTCAACAAAAACTGATTATAATGCCTTAATGAAGGAATATCATCCAGCTGTACCTAATACATTTAGCCAATTGTAGTGTATTAAGAATCATATTAAAAATCAAAAAGGATTCAGTAAAATGAAAACTGATAAAGTAAAAATGATGCCTAAATAACAATGACTTATTAACCCTACATATATGCATAATATAAAGTATACCTTGATTTCAGAATCGGACAAAGCCTTTTCTTCTCTCAGCACTACATCTTCGTACTCCTGACTGGACGAGCTCGTGTTCTCGCCATCATCCTCCTCTTCACTCTGACGTCTTCTCTCAATCTCACACTCTAATGGGATCCCACTGCAAAATAAAAGCCAAGGTAAATCAAGAGTTACATAATTTTTTTTTTTTTTTTTTTAAAATAGCGATAAAACATTTGAGTCATTGGCATTATCCATACAGACTTTAAAAAACTGTTACCTGCTACTTGAGGAGGCAGTAGAGGAGTCCGTTCTTTGGAGAAATCCTGAGGTGGGAGAGGAGACGTGACTGGAAGCGCCGGGGCCGGCAGCGGCGCCTCTGCTGTCGGCTTTCTTCGAAAGGAAAGCCAGGGGGCTCGAGAGGAAACGGGAGGCAAGGGGTGAGAGAGACGAGCTGGTAGACAGCGCGAGACCAGGACACAGGTTTTGGCTGAGGCCGTCGTAGGGGACGGACCTCCTGGACGGGTACACCTCCTTACGCAGGCAGAGAGGGGCGATCTCCCTCTCCACCTCCACACTGCAGACCGTGTGACGACGAGCCCGGCGTAGGGACTTTTGGGTGTGATGGGAAAGAGGAGGGTAGGAGAACTGATGCTGGTGTGAGGAGTGAACCCTGCTGTGATGTGGCGAATGCAGAGAATTCCAGGGCGTGTCAGAGGAACGGAGGGAAGGGATCTCTGGACAGGAGTAGCTGCGTAACAGACCGCTTGACGAGCCTTTTTCGGATGAGCCTGTACCTGCTGTAGCCAGGTCTGCATTATCCACAGTGATGGATTTTGTCACCTCTTCACCTTTGCGTATGCTACTATGTAAAACCCTGCATTTCCTCCTTTGGTTGTCTGCTGGCCTCGGCTTAACGTTGACCCTTCTTGCTCTAGACCTTGGCCTAGAGACATTAATGCTGCTGTGGTTGCCGAATTCACCTGGAGAGGCCTCATCCCCCACGGTGTCCCTTTCTTTCTCGTGACTTAAATGCTTAACTTCGTTATTTAATTGCACGTAGCAGTCTGAGGAGGGCTGGGAGGATGGAGGAGAAGGTTGGCGGTTACTTTCCGAAGGCGTCATTTCAAAATAAACTGGATCTGTTGAGACTTTGCTTTCGTCTTCTTCAGATGGATTTTCTTTGGTTATCAGATGGAGGTCATGGACACACTGCTCGGTTTCTTGACTCCCACTCGCTGCAGATGATTTAACAGCAACTCTAAGACCCTTTTTGGGCCTCTTGGATGGCTGTTTCAGCCCATGTTTCCTGCTTCCTTCTTTTTGAACATGCTCAGGGGTATTCATGTCGGTGGGTGTGACTTCCAATGGCTCCACTGGTTGTGCTGATGAGGTAGAAACCGCTGTGCTGTCTGACTCTGTGTTTGAGCTCGCTTGGTTTGGCGATTTCCTTTTTCGTGGTTTCTTATTTACTTCCCTGCATGTTCTTGTGCTCTGGAGCTGCTTCATGTCAGGACGGACGAATACTTCTGATAACTCTTCTTCCTCAGCTTGTTTGGTAGAAGTGATTGCGATTGTGGTTTCCAGAGCCATTCTGTTATCAATGTTTACATCGGGGTGACCAAGAACTGTTCTGGTCTTCGGTCTTTTGCCAGAACCACTGGGCTTCGCCTTGCTGCTGCTCTTTTGCTTGTCCTCTGACACACCATCTCTTTTATCCAGTGAGCAAACCACCATTGGATCGCAAGAACTTCCAGTCTGTGCGTTTAACACACTTTCACTTAACGCAATGAGCATTTCTTGTTCACTTTTTCCTTTATTCGTTCTTGCTGAACCAGCCTGTCTTTTTCTAGCAGGTCTCCGCCTTTCCTCCCCATCTGCAACAGTATTTGTCGACACAACTTCCTTCCTTGGTGGTCTTAGCCCTCTCAATGCCTCTCTGTCAGAAGCCACATTCAATAGCTCTTGTTTCTTGATTTCCATTCTACACAGATCTACCGTCAGTCTTTTCTTCTTCTTGAGATGTTGGGAATGACAGTCCAAATTCAGTTGTCTCTTTGCTCTCCCAAGATCTGCAGCTAAATAGGTTTCAGGTTCTTGGGGGGACTCAGGCTGTTGCACAGCCAAATTAGGCTGCAGCGTCCTTCCATTAGCAGAATCCTTCAAGTTATCCCGGAGGTTTTGACCAGCCAAGTGGCAATCATCCATTTTCTGGCCATAATCAGAGTCAGGTTGTGCAAAACAGAGTGGCAGCATTTTGTCAGCATCACTCGAGTCGTCTGATTTGACTGAATCCATGGGAGAAACCTGCTCATCCATAACCTCTGGCGCAGACTCTTTCTTTTTAGCATCAGATGCTACAGGATGAACCTTCTTCCTGTTTCCTGTATGCTTCCTCGGCAGTGGTTTCAGCTCTACACGTAGTTTGCCCTTCTGCTTTACCCTAGCACTGGACATCTTTAAGTTGGATTCATGTGAGGCACTTACATCATCGACAGAGGGCTGTAACAGTACGGGGGCTAAAACAGGCCCTACAGATTCTGAAACGTCCTCAGAAACAATGCAACGTAAAGGACTGTGTTGCAAAGGCACAGAATCAGTTATGTTTTTTTCCTCCTGACTTATTGCACATTCATCTGCCTCCACATCAAACGACAATCTTTTTGAATAATTAATAGCAACATTTTTTGCGTCTTCTGCTGCACTTGGCCTCTGCTGTTCAGCTTTGGCACCCTGATTCCCGTTTTCACATTGTGCTTCCGGATGAAACGTATTGCTTCGCTTTGAGTGTTCAACATCAGATGTTTCATCGGCCTGTAGCTCACACTCTTCCAGTTTGTCTGGATGGTCCATGGATAGTGGAGGACTATGAGCTCTGAAGAGTTTAACAGGACTCATGACTATCTCTGTGAAACAGGCCATCTTCGACTTGAATGACTGAAAGAAGGGGCTGATCACCCATCCCTTGGGTACAGATGCATTTTCAAGAGTGTGTCCAACAGCCAACCTCCCGCATGTATCCATGTCAGATTGGACGGTGTCAAGACTGTGTGTGGTGTTGTCAGAAAACTGCTCAACTACGTCCTCTGCAGCAGAGACACTTGTTTTGTCCCATGGGGTTTTCTGGTCCTTTTGCCTATAAAAACAAAACAAAACAAAAAAAAACAGAAAAGGATAATTATATGTTCAAACACAAATGACAAGGCAGAAAGAGTGACGGTTTAAAAACACCCACATGATTTTCTTGTGAAGGCATGCAACCACTCATGATTTCCTGATCATGAAAAACAATAGAGATTTTCCAGGGAAGAAGTGCTGCATGCTAATAACCCTGTATGGACATCATATGATTGCTATCATTGTTGCATAGCCTGGCTCAGGTTAAACCCTTAGAAATACATAGTGAGAATAAATAAACCTTCTCATATTATCTAGATTAATAGTCATTTATTACAAAAACACAATTAACAACAATACCTCATCCATTATTAACTCTGTATCGGAGACATTTCCAATACTGGCATTAAAAGATTAACTGTGAACATCTGTGCTCCTTGGTACTGTGGGTCATATGGAAAACTAGCTCAGAGTCATAGTTGCTTGAAGACATGACATTTGTTAAATACAGTTTCTTATTGGCTGTTATTCCATAATAGTAAAAAAAAATTCTTAAGGCTTCTAGAATAAAATTAAAATTTGTACACGTCTAAAAAATATATATTACTGTGAGCAAATGTCTGAGTAAACACTTCAGATTATTATGCATATAAAAACTGAGAAAAAAGAAAGAAAGAAAAGATTTAGCACTTACTCGTTTTGGCACTCTGCCACACAGCTAAAATCAAATCCATCCTGCAAAATAAACAAACATTTTACAGTTGATTTAAGGAAATTAAGCAGAGGTGCTGATCCAACCAACGAAGCAACCAACAAGAAAACATAGATTCAAAACAGCACTGTGCATTCATGATTATTGTGAGGTTTTACATATTCAAATTAAACCCCATTTAACAAACTTGTCTCATGCAAAAACAGGATAAAAAAAATCTGAATAATTTATGATTTTAAAAAAAAAGGGTTACTTTAGTGTTGGTTCTTAAACACTGTTCCTTGTTAACTCGTAAAATTTATGTACGACAAGGAAAAAAAGAAGACAATGAAGACGCATCGCATTCTGTTATGTCTACGGTTTATGCATTAGTGGGTCACATTAAGACACTCGATTGCCCGTCTGTGTCAGATGCAGCAGACCATGAAAGAGGATTAAATCACTCAATTAACCCTCACACCCCATTCACTGTACAGGTCTCCAGTGTTGGCATACAGAGGCCTAAAGGACAGCTGCTGCAGACACAGTTTATAACACAGAAACACCATCGAGGGCAAGCAGGCAGTCAGTATGAGAGCGACTGGGCGACCGACAGACACAGAAAGGGTACGTTATGAGAGGAGGGTGAAGAAAGATAAAACCGACCTCGCTTTGACTTTCATTTCCATGTGTGCTTTCGACTCTTGGCTGCTCGCACTGTGACGCCTCTACCTACAAATCAGAGAGATGAATGGGTGCTGCATGAGTCAAGACTCATTTAATTACTGAAAAGTGTCTGAAGAGGATTTTTTCAAGCTCCACTCCTACCATGCTCTCACTCTCCTGATGTCTTTCTGAAGGGGATGGATTCTGTCTGGATGGTTTCTGAGCTGCTCCGCTGTCTGTATTGCTCTGCTTTCTGGGAATACGTGTTCTGACCTCTTGAATGCGACCAATCCTTCTGTGTCCAGATATTCCATCATTCGCAGAGCTGTGAATGTTTTTAAAATGATTCAATTAGGCACCATGCAGCCTTTTCTTAGAAATACATAGAGGGAGAAAAAACAGTACTCTGTATTATAAGTCCCAGAATGCATCAATATCTGTATTAGGAATGTACCAATCATGTCTTTTGGCTCTGATTCCAATCCAAGTTCATTACTAATGGGTATCTGCATAGACAGAGTCTGATCAGATACTTCTAGCGTTTACCTAAATGTTGATTAAATATGCATACGACACGTTGAAATAACAGGTCCATGTATTAAATTTCATAAGTTACTTGATCCATCTACTGAATGTCCGGATTCAAAACTGTAAATTTAATAAGCTTAAATGATTGATGTGTTATGGATGAAAGCTGAACTGAAACTGAACTTGTGAAAATAATGTGAAGCAATTAGCAAGAGAGAGGATGGGAATACATGAACATTTTGTCAATGCATAAATTATATTCGGCTGAGAACAGATACTGGCTGCAGAGAGCACACAAACCCAACAACAACCAAGTGTTCTTTTGGTCTAGAGGGGCACTTGGACAGCTAACACCACCACCACCAAGGCCAATAGTTCAGACTGCTATGATATGCAAATCTGCAATTGTGCAATGTGCAACTGAATCCTACACTCTGCCTGCAAACATGAAAAATAATTTGTGTATCTGCCCTGGATCTGAGTGAATCAAGTTTTGCTGTTCTTTTCCACTGGTGACTGAAGACACTTGGAAAAAAATAAGTCTTTTGTAATGTAAATAGGTCAGATGCTGAGACCATAGAGTCTAAATCTGCATTGTGCATAGCAATATAACAAAGTAAATACCAATGGAGTAAATACCTTTTTTACAATAACTACTGATGCAAATGATTCCTAGTCTTAAAGTCCTGAATCCATTCAGTATACAACAAAACAAAAGTGCCAAAAAGAAAGGACGGGAAAACACATCAACAGCAAAAGAAACCAAAAGGTGCCAGGACAACTATACCTGGGAGTGATGGAGGAAAAGGGGGGGAGAGGTGGTGGAGGTTCACTGTGGGGAGGTGCGCTACAGAAACGGTTTGGGGGAATAGCATCTTCATCCATTGGACAAACTATCTGGGGGAGTGGGTCAGAGGGATAAGTCAACATCCCCTTGCTCTCTCTTTCTCTCCTTGTCTGTCCTTCTCTGTAAATAACAACGAAAACAACCAAACATGCTGGAATCATATCAACATGAGGCACGTCAACACACAGCAGGTCTTCAGAATAAGGCCTTACTTACTTTTCTGATGTCTGGAAAGGCCGTTTATTCTGAAATGAACAAGACCACAAGATCCTTTGTTTATAGTCATTTTTTGAAATTCAAAATTCACATGTAAAAACAACAAGCGCTAAAACAATTAATTTTCATCAATGCTTAAAAATCATAATTTTCTTGCTTAATTGCTTGGTATATAAAATGTCAGCCCAATGTGACTCATGATAAACTGTTTGGTCCCATTTACAGTCCAAAAAACCCAAAGATATTATGCAATCATATAAAACAAGGAAATGTATGGAATTAGGGATTTTCGACATATTAGCTTTAAGAATCACCATAAAGTGTATCAAAATAGTGGCTGGTTAATTTTCTGATGATCACATGTGGGGGTTAAAAAAAGTGAAATTAAAATAAACATTTAACTAAATTAGTGGACATATTTATTAGGATCATTCATGGAGAATTTGACATATTAAAATAGCACAAAAGCGTAGTCGATATGATTGAGAAGAAAGTTATTCCTAGTCAATAAAATGCTTCCATATCTTGTAAGAAGGCTTTACACGTGCAACTGCGATGAAACTGAAACAAATAAATTTTAACATGCTGAGGTTATGGGATGTCGTGCAAATGTTTGTTTATGACTGAATCGATTATGTAAATCCAGAAACGCCTTTAATAATCAGCATTATAACAATATTTGAGTTCAAGGAAAACACAGAACATGAGCTCTCAGTCTTTCCGTGTCATAGTCGTTGACTTGGCATATCAATATTAGTTCAGTTACAATCTGTTAGAGGAAGGTTGGCAAACGTTAAATCGAATAATCTTGCCAAGTAAATTTATAATAAAAGCTATATCGTAGAGTGGAAATAAACCTTGTTTATAGTTTGTTAAATACAGAAGCGTTTCAGCTAATGTTTTCAATCGAAGGTAGCGGCGGGTCGATCAAAACTGAGCGACGTCTACTTGCTGGAATAGACACTGCCTGGTATTCAAACTTTTTTTTATAGAGATATCATTAAAGTATATTCATAATGGTTGTCATTAAAATAGTGTTGGTTATAAATTTTGGACAAATTTGAGCAGAGATGTATTGTAACTCCATCAACACTGAATGGTTTAGCTAGCGCCGATAGTCACACAGTGACCTACAGTTTGTCTTCCAGGTAATAGCCGTAGCCGGGGGCTGTCATATCTCAAAACGTTCAAATGCTAACTATAGGATAGCTGAACGTCATCCCTTGGTAGATATCTTAAATGCGGTTGTTATGAAAAAATAACAATGAACAAACTTACCAAAAACGTTTAGCTCTACAGCAGACTGGTATTCCAACCTCCCCGTAAACAAGACATGCCGGACGGCGCCCTACAGTGACTCGTATATATAAACGTTTTTACAAATCCACAGCCAGACAGCCGGATCATCCAATCACAGCACGAGTTAATTTTCCGCCCGGAAAACCCTGTTGAGATCCCACCAATTAGGGCACATTTTGAGGCGTGTTAGTTGGGGGCAGCCAATGGGAAAGCAAAGACTACAGAGTCATTAACATGAGTTTTTTTGTCCTTGTGTGAACTCATATCTTAAAAATTTACATTTTTACAAAGACGATGCGTTTAAATTCACTGATGAAAATGAAATTATTTTGAACCATAAATGTATTCGGGTGTATTCTCGGGTGAAATTCTATTGGAACTGCTGGTAAAACGATATTTTAGTTTCGGAAACACCCCCGTCCCCCCGATTATTTCCTCTATTTGCATACTTGAAGCTGTATGAAATTAACATCCTCATATTCTACTTCACTCAAAACATGAATTCCTATAAAAACGTGCTACACAATTTGCAGTTTCTGCTCCAAATCTCTGGATTAATTTGCCAAATCATATCAAATCTGCAGTCCCTGTAAACATTTAAATCACTGCTGAAGACCCATCTCTTTTCACTGGCTTTGAGCTTTGTCATCTTGATTTTAACTTTAATTGAGCTGCATTTCTTTATTGTTGTGTTTTTTGTATCATTTTTATTTTATTTTATTTAATCCAATGCTGTATATTGGTATCTGTTATTTGTTATTTTAAACATGTTCAGCACTTTGGTCAGCTGTTGGCTGTTTGTAAATGTGCTATATAAATGCATTTTGACTTGACAATTTAAAGATGCCTGAATAGACAAACTCACACAGTAGTATCCTTACCTAATAACATTGTAAAATATTCTTAAATAACAGGTATTGATACAGTGAGGTCACTGTAACAGCAAATCTATTTTTATCAAACATCACTATGCAAATGGCTTTCAAGTAGAACGGACAAGTAAAGATCACTAAATGATAAGAATTAAGTCAGTCCTCCAAAATCCTATAAATGAACCCACAGTGTGACTCCACCAGACACACGAGTTATTTATTTAAGAACAATGTACAGAAAACAAAGCCCTGTTAAATGATGATTTCACAGCAAAGTCCTGGATGCAAAGACAGAAACCAAAAACAAAGGATGCTGACAGTGAGGGTTCTGATTTGATGCTGGACATAAATCATGTATAGAGCTCAAAGTCTAGTCTTTTAGAGTTGTAGAACTGAGCTCCTTCCTGGTCCTTCCTCCTGCAGTAAACACCACTGCTAAAATAGCCTTCATCCACCCAATCCTGGAAAACAGACAATAAGAAGATTAAAGCCCACCTGGCCAGATGGAGGTCAAAGGTAAGAAGGCGCCTGCAACCCAATAATCTAATACACATAAAGGGTTTACTAGCAAGTTTGCAGGTAGAACAGTCTGCAAGACAAAACAAAAATAAAGGATTGATAAAAACTAATCTTATCTAATGATCCAGAGTGCAAGTCAGAAGGTTTGTGGATGTACTTGATTTTACTTAAAATCTGACATACATTTCTGACCTGACAATAAATCTGAAAATCTAATCATTGTATCAGATGCATACTTTAAAAACTGACAAATAGGCAAATCAGTTTCTCACAATTGGACAAATCTACAATCAACAGTTGTTGTTTTTTTAAATACAAATTTTCTTTCTTTGTCGTTCCTGTTTAATTGAGATAAGCACAGTCCCAATTCCATATTATTTCCAATAAACATATACACATGCACTAAAAGATATCAGTACAAATACTAAATTTCATTCATTTTTGAGTGTGATATCATTTTATATTGTCACACAAGCAAATGATTGGTTTAGTGTGTTAACGCAAGTAAATTTCATCCTACTAGAGTATGAACAAAATGAACTGGGCTGAGACCAGGTAAAGGTGGTCTTATAAACACTTCCAAAACCGGAAGGTCAAAGCAAAAGTAATGACAAAATTTCTGATTTGTGCCATACTGGGGGAGCTCACCGGTACACTGTATCATCTACAAACTCATGGTTTACTTTTTCATTTAAAATTGACATGTGACATACCTGCATCTGCTGACTGGTGAAGGGGCCGTAAACCTCTGAATCATCCTTATTGTCCCATTTGTACTCCCACATCACTTCATCACTCACTGAGAGAAAGACAAATCTGGATTAAACAAAACAAAATATAATGTGATATTGATGGGAAATGTATACAAGTAATGCTAAGTAACCTCTTCCCTCTTCTTCTTTATCCTTTGATCTGACAGCTTGTGTATCATCAAATTTATCAGCGAACATGTCAAGTTCGTCTTCTTCGTCATCATCGCCCCTGGGTTTCTGCTGCACAGCTGGTTGCTTGTTACTCATGCTCTTCATCAAATAGGCCAGTTTTTCGTATGTTTGTTGGTAGATCTCAAACATCCCAGATCCAACTAATCTGTCAGCTAGTGCCGTGAGCCTGTCAAGCTTTTCTGCATCCCTTTTGGTCTCCTCTGTGGGTTCACCCTCTTGCCTCAGCTTCCCTTTCTTCCGTGCTCCAAGGCCTCCTAGCCGACGGAGTGCAGCTGCAACCGTCTCCCCGGGTACCAACAGTTCAATCACAGCTTCTGTGAGCTGGTGCTGTGTGTACAATGCCAGTGGGTCCTCTGCAGGCTCGGCCTCCTCCTCCTCTTCTTCATTCTCTCCATCTGCCTGTTGCTCTTCTCTTTTTTTCTCTTCCTCAGCCTCATCCTCATCACCAGCTCTGCGTGTGCGTTTGGCTCCAAGACCTTTCTTCTTTTGTTTAAACGGTTGTTCTTTAATTCGCACCTGCAAGAAATAATGTATGTTATCGCACGTTGCTTGAAAAGTCATCAAACATGACGCAAAAGTCCCTAAAATGCAATTACCCAATCAATGTTGTCAAGCCAGTTGTCTCTAATCTGTTGATCCTTTTTGATAAAATAGTTTCCCTCAGAGTCAAAGTGTCCTTCTTGCATCTCCTCCTCCAGGTTGAAAGGTGTAATAGGAACTCCCTCATCACAGTCAATTGTTGCTCCCTCTTGGCCTGAAAACACAGTTTTAATGGTCACAGGTGATGTAAATATTCCATGCTTAGGCATAACAATATCTTGTTAGACTCATAACACAGTATATGCAACAGAAATGGATGAATATTTTCTAGCGTCAAAGAATTCAGCCACTCATTTTTGTTTGCTTCCCGAAAACGTAAAGCTGCAGTAGGCAAAATCATTTCATTATAATTTTAGTTATATGAAATTACTAGCGATATTACATTGAAGGATTCCCTTAAAAAAGTGTGTCTATGATCACTGACTAATTTTTTTAAAAAGCTGGACAGTCGGAATCAACAATCTGGGTTACCAAGCATATAGCTGGCCAATCACAGCAACTTTGTACGAACAAAGGCCATACGGGTTCTCCAGGTCTTGATTTCTCCCTTCTTTTGTGCTATGTTTAGCATTGTGCACAAGGACGTCATGTCAAGAGCTATGGCAACTAAAACAACAAAACACATGTGAGAACACCCTGGCTTCACACAAAGCTCTGGGTTCATTATGCTTGATGCCATGGCGCTCAAAACAACAAGTGGAAAAGACAAAAAGCTTGAAATAACTGTTAAGTGGGGCAGTGGTGAGTGTGTATATTTGTGTTTTTGGTGAACTAGCCATGCAGCTTTCACATTTCCTTTTGTTATTAGGGGTTGGTGTGACGGCCGAATAATAAAATTGGAGCATGGAGCTAAATTTTGGCCTTAACAGAACAAAACTTTGTGGCTCAACTGCTAAAGTAAGTATATGAAGGTTGGGACAGTGTTTTGACAACATCTGATTTGCAAATGTGTGCTCTTATGAGGGCTGCTATTCAGTGGGTTGAATAATTTTGAGACAGCAGTAGTCAGTAAAAGTAGAATTTAATGTTATATTTTGGAAAACACTTGTTAAACAGTTCCTATGCTATTTGGTTATTGCGAAAAGTTTATAAATAGTATATTTTGCCAATAAACCCAACATACATTAATATGTTACATCAAAGACAGCAAGACCTCCTCTCACCTGCCATACACCACATTATAGCTACAGTTCAAATAAAAAAAACAAACACATACCCTCCACATCGTCACTGGCCAGGATATCGTATTTGTTGCTGTTTGTGACCTCCACTTCATCCTCTTCATCACTGTCAAGGGAGTGTTTGCCCTTAAACCTGGAGCCTGGTCCACTCATAACCTCACAACTCTAGGTCAACAGTAGGAGAGAGAGAAGCATTATGCATAATACTGTTTAACATTATAGTAACACAGGCATCCCTTCTCTTGCTAGATTTCCATTCTTGACAACACTGGCTTTAATGTATGTCTACTGCAAGCACACCTGCACAGAAAAAGGCAAATGTGTACTTCTGCGCATTTAAGACTTTAGCCCCCATAAAGGACAGACAGAAAGGACCCTGTATTTCTCAATAGCATGCAACTAGACCATTGAAGGAACACACAATGGTGCGATATGTGTGAAGACATTTAATTAAAAGTTAAGTCAATAGTGCAACAGCCATAGTCCTCAACGGACCAAAGGCGATCTGGTGATGATTTGGGTGCAGTTTGTTATTGTTGTTGGCTTATAATGTCCACTGTGAACTAACTGCTGTGAACGGGACAGTGCTACCTTTTTGTTGGGGAGGTCGTCATCCAGGTCAAGTTCCCCGTTATCGTCCTCAAACGTTACTTTCCTTTTAGGCATGGTGCTGCTGAAGGCAAGACAGAGACTCTATTATTCCTCAACGCAACTGCAGCACCAGTGACCTGTAACAACAGTCACGTCCATTACAACATTTTAACAGTCATGTGGCGCTACGTGAAAGCGCGGTTGCCACAGGACTCGTGTTAGCTTCGTTGCTAAAAATGTAAGCTAAAAACAGGAGACGGCCAGAGCATGCAGAGAGAGTATATCATTTAACCCACACTCTAAAAGGAGGTAACATTTATTTAACTACTACAACATAGCCTGTATATTCTTTTGAAGTGAACATGTACTAACGAGGCTAATAAACTAACATTTAGCTGAAAATGATTCAAGCGACGTTCGTTTCCGTTTCTTCTTCGCTTGTTTTCTTCTTCTTCTTCTCTTTCTTGAGGTCTATGGTGGTTGACAGGTAGCGTCACGGCGCTTTACCGCCACCACCTGGTGAGGGGAGTTCATAGGATTTTACATGCACGTTCTGATTGAGTTGTATTTAAAAACACCATATTTCCTGAAACGTGATCTACTGTAATTTTCTTACACAAACTCAAATCGTATGATAATAAATTTTACATTTTAAGAAAAGTTGTGGATTATTCAGTTTATTTTCAATTAATATATAAAACATACCTGGTATAGGCTGGAAAAAGTTTTACACATTATGCAAGTTACACTCAGGGGATTTAAAAATGCACCACTGTGTTTATTTGTAATGTGTCAATAATAGGTCAAGGAAAATGGAGGCACATTTTCAAGTCATGTTTTATCTGTATGCCTTTGCTTTTTATTCATACAAAAATATTCTTACATAAAGAGATAGATTTGGGCTTGAAATTGCTTTAAAAGCAGATTCATTAGCAGTAAATCTGAAGAATCAACCATCTACAAAGGAACACAGAGATTAAAATAAAACAATACAGAAGTGAGAAGTCTGAGGCAAATACAAAGACCTCAAACTCAACTTCATAACATCTCACTTCCAGGTTAGCAGCTCTTGTCAGGCAGGTTGCTTTAGAACTGTGGGTTCGGCTGACCCGACAGCTCAGGGTCGATTCAAGCGTGGAGGAGAGAGCCTATTATGTGTCAGGATTTTGTTACAAGGAAGTGGGTCGAGTTATTTATATTTCAACAGTCGTCCTCTCATACCCAAGAGAGAACCGGTGGTGAAACTATATCTTCAAACATTGTCTGGTCATGGATGCATCAAACTGATGGCGAGCAATAGGCTTAACGTTTAGGGACATTAAAGACCATCTCTTCTTTAGGTGTTGGGATGAAGCTCCATGAAAAGATTCTGACCCATTACCTTTCATGCACCTCTCCGGTAGATAAAGAGGGGTATCTCTATAAAAAGGTTGGTAAATTATTACTGAATTTTAAGTGTTGATTGTCTTATGACAGCAAATCTAATAAAACTTTCTTTCTTGATAGAAAGAGCGAAATGCCACTTACCAGCGGAGGTGGTTTGTCCTAAAAGCAAACCTGCTGTTCTACCAGGAGCGCCCAGCTGACAGACACCTGCTGGGTGTCATCGTGTTGGAGGGGTGCGCAGTCCGGGGCTCGGAGTCTGATGGACATTTCACCTTTTCCCTGGTGTTTGAAGGCCCTGGACTCAAAACGTACAGCTTTGCGGCAGTGGATTGTCTCACCCAGGAGAGCTGGGTGAAAGCGTTGCTCTCAGCCAGTCACTGTTACCTCTCCCTGCTGCTGAGAGACTTGAGGATGCAGTATGAAGGTGGGTTATGAATGGTGTGACCTTGTTCTCTTTGGTGCTAATACTCACCTGTACATACTGAACTTAATGGTTGTATTTTTATTTCCTATAATAACTTTTGTCTTTAACTTGTAATTTTTATTCTCCTTATGATATAAATCTGTGTCATTATTGTTGTTTTTATTCATCTACTTTTTAAAATGTCATTGCAAGCATTATAATTTATTTATTCTCTCTTGCATTATTGTGCAAAAGAATCAATAGATAGATATTTTGGGAAATAGTCACTTTCTGGTGGAGAGTTAGATGAGAAGATCAGATGATCACTCTGTTGTCTATCTGTTTAATATACTCTATCTTACAGCTGGTTAGCTTACCTTAGCATAAAGAATGGAAATAAAGGGAAACAGCTAGCCTGGCTGTGACAAAAGGTATAGGCCTGTTGTTCCTCATCATGTACAAAGTGAGGAGGGGGACATAGGAATGGTTTCCATCCATCTGTCGGCCATGTTTCATTTCCAGAGCATAACATATACGTACAAAACTTTCTACACACAACAACAAGTATTAAAGTGGTTCCTATTGCTATTTAGGGACTTTTGTTGTTGTTATTTTTTCTGTTTTTCATGATTAAATATTTTTTGTATACATCTGTCATGTACTGGAGAAGTGCCTTTTGATATTTGGGGAATTTTAAGCACTTTAGTGAATTATGTTTAATTATTAAAATTGAATTTTTTCTCAGATATGCAATTGACAAGAATTTCAATTAAAAGGGACAACTTGTATAACTTGTTTTTAATTGTCTTTCTTCAATGAAATACACCTTTATCAGGGTATTTCACGTTATCAGATGAAAGAATTGATGTAAAACATGTTAATTAGTGATCTTCAGTGGTTCTGGTTGCCTGTTCCCATTCATTGTCTTAAGTTAAATTAAACAAACAGCTGACTGCCTCCAGATATGGGAGTGGTATCACTTTTCTCCTCTAACTCTCTCCCGGAAGAAGAATAAGCATGTTTCATAAAATGTTGAACCTCACTATGAGAAAGGTGTTATATATAAATAATTATTATATTGTTAGGAGTTGTCAGTGTTTCCATTAATTTTCTGCTCTCCTTCTCCAGAAGCTAAACAGCAACAAGGCTCTGGTGAATCCCATAACATTTCCTCTGTTGGTGCTCTCCACAAGTTCAAAGTCTTCCCTGTGCTGGAGCCAACCACCCTGGTCAGAAAGAGGAGAAGCTTCAGTGCCAGCACTGTTCAACTAGCACCCACTAAAGTGGTCGCTAAAAAGTCTCCTAAACTGTGGCTCAGGAGAAACGCCCATGTCACACCACTTAACGGACCAGCACCTCTGTACGGCGAATGGCCTTTGGTGGATTTTGATCCATTAGAAGAGTTTAGCAAACTTCATGATTATTATGGGCAGGAAGTTTGTAAAGCAAGAGAGGAATGGCTGAAGAGTCGACAAGCAGAAAATGAGCGCAGAGATGGGGACCTCATCAACCTGGGGTGAGAAAAAAAAGGCAGTTTTAAGAGGAAGTGAGATGGAGTGGTTCGTTTATGATAAAAAGGAACTGATCCTGAGGTGTTGTGAGCTGCACTGTATTTAAGAACAGTCAGACAAAGAAGACCCAAGATGGCCTTAAAGCATAGGATGCAACCGAGAGCTGCTGGTGCAGCACATCTGCAGCTTCTGGACATGCAGAATTGTGAGGATGAGCCTTTTTCCACACAATTTTTTTTTATCAATGTTGCTAATATCAATGTCTCCAGTCTCAGCTGTGACAGTGAATCAGTGAGCCAGCATGCACAAAAACAGGATCCTGATACTTAAGCAGCTACAGGAAATCCAGCCATCATTAAATTCATTATTTACACCTGTCTTTTTCCTATGGCGATGAGTCAAAACGGTCTCCCTGAAAAATGCCTGTTTCTTGTTTGTACTACCTAATTGGGACAATACACCTCATGCTAATTGTGTAAAATTACACAAAACAGTTCCCGGAGTAGTATTAACATGTTGACTATTGTAATTATCTCATAAATAGGCTTTAAAAAGCAGTATTAAGGAAACAGTATTACACATTTTTATTGCATGAGATGAGAGAAATAAAATTGTTTTATTGAATTAAATGCTTCATAATCAATCAACTGTCATTTATACACTACTGTAGGTCTATGAGATAAAGCAAGACGTTGACACTCAATATACAAACAGAAACATGACTATTTCATATACCAGGTAAGATCATAAAGTTTTAAAGCAAAAAAAAAGAATCGCAAAGAACCGTTCAGGCATGAGACAGCTGGGATTTTACATTCTATGTGACGGCACAGCCATATAGGATTTTCTCAATAGAATCATGAAAGCAAGCAGGAAAAAGGATTATGTGTGCTATAGAACATGATGCTGATGCACAAAATCAAACTCATTTTTCACTGCAGTCATTCTGACTAGTGGAAGTGTCTCAATAAGCAACAAGGATCCTGAACTCATAGCTGCTAATCATTAATTGTTGGTTGATATGTTTCACAGCCCTCGGTCACATATATATAAAAATTAAAGCATATAAAATGTTTCCACTGTAATTAAAAAGAAGCTTATGGAAACACTCACTAATTACTGATGGTGTAAAATGTTGTGTCACCTGAGAAATTTATGATTCCTACATTTTTGTTTTTGCTTTTGTTACTGATTAAATTAAGTTAATCATGAGGAACAAAACACAGGTTGTCATCAGTCACACAACACAAACTATGCAAGGACATTTCCAAATACACATACATGTGTTGGATTTTTAAAAACCTTGAGGGGAAACCTGAGAATAAAGAAATCTTAGGAAATTAATTAGCTCTCCTTGTAGCTTAAAAAAAAATATACTGATGCTTTGAAGGATGAGATAAAAAACCAGTCAGTGGATGATGTAGAACAGCAGAGGGCGCTGCAAACACAGGGTTCTGCCTCTGGGCTGCAGGGAAACAACTGACTGAAGCTGACTGTCATCTTAGCAGTGTGATTCAGAAATAGCTCACTGATAAATGGAAATATGCATGAGACAAAAACAAATTTCTTATTGATTTATCCACTCATTTAGTCGGATCATTACATGTCTGGTTGTAATTTCCATCGAATATCCGGGATTAATTAATTAAAATTAATTACTAATTGATTAATTGATTAATTAATTCAAACAAACAGCGTTAGAGGCAAAAAGTGGCTGTGTGTAAGTCTAATTAGCTTCATAAATAAAGTGTTCAATCAGCTACAATTATGCGTTTATCAAGTTCAGTGCCACCAGACTGAAAAAAAAACAAAAGCTGACACCTGACCTTAAAGACTTACATTTTACTGAATGGCAGTTAATGTAATACAATGCAAGATGGGATCGAATGACAAAACAGAGCAACCTGAAACTGTTAGGTAATGAAACACACGGGAGTATAACATTACGTAGTATGACGTCCCTCATGTCATGCATGTCACGGTTGTTCCACAGGACAAGCTGGGAGCTTCTCCACATTCCAGACCGGACAGACAGTCATACCAGTCATCAAAAAAAGTGATATATGGCTTCAGAGGAGCGTGGCGACATGTGTCACGTTACAACAACAAACCCCCTGAAATGTGCAGACATCTGTACGGAAGCATTTCCTCACGATAGCAGAGTGTCAACACAGTGAGAGGTGAGAGTATTGTGGTTTTTATATACCACAGCAGTGAAAAGTGAGCAAAGAGATCCCACAGCTTACCCTCAATTCTTTAATAGGACTCAAATCTTGCAGAAGAGTAGACTAAACATGCCAAAGGTGAAGATTATTTGAGAGAAATAGTGCTTTTTTTGGTGTAATTTCTTTGTAATTTTTTAATTCATTATCAAAATGAAAAATCTGTTCTATTCCTTGACAACAAAATTTATCATTTTTAATTTGAAATTAGAGGAGATTTAGGGAGATAAGGTATAATTAATAAAATATTTCTCCATGTTTTATATTTGATTTCATTTTGAAAACTTTTCAGACAATAAGCATTTTGAGTTTTATCATTATATTGATTATTTATGAGAAAAAAACTAATAATGATGCCATATTGGCTGCAAGAAATACAACAAACAAGAAGAGCGGCTGAATTTGTGGTGGAAAAAATATTGTAGGGATGAAGGTAGACATTATATATTGTTTAATATAAATTATTAAGGCAGTCAACTAATGTCAAACTCACTTGCTAGCAGACAACCCCCTCAAATCCTTTAAAATGTCACAATCATCTCTTGATCTATGCACAAATACCTTCATTTAAAGTCCTAATCTCTTAAAATGATGACTATAATTCATAATTTATCCCTTAAAATACAAGATTTGTGACTGTTTGAATAAACTTCAAATCAAGATTTGAAAGCAATGAATTTAAAGCAACATTTAGGACTTTAATATGATCTGTTAAAAGTCACATTCAGATGCTTTATTGTTTTAAAATGACTGCTTCCACACATGTTCCACCTTAACTTTAATATGAAAATGCATTTAAAGTTTATTTTAAGACTACATTTCTAAAAGTTTCTAAGAGTTGAAGTCAGAGTCAGAATTCGTGCTGTGACATATTTCATTCCTGCAACAAGGTGGTGATAAGCACGTAAAACCAGGGGTCAAAGGTCAAGAGGCGCAGAAGGGGAGAAGTGACAGTTTAGCATCAGGCGCTGAATTTCCAAGACAAACAAACGTCTGTCTAATCCAGCGCAGGAGAGCATGGAAACTAGAAAAGAGCGGAGACATGACTCATC
This sequence comes from Chaunax sp. Z400, assembly GCA_037577475.1. Lineage (NCBI taxonomy): Eukaryota > Metazoa > Chordata > Actinopteri > Lophiiformes > Chaunacidae > Chaunax > Chaunax sp. Z400. Next base: position 24,126,319 of record CM075197.1, read on the forward strand.
ACATCATCAGAGTGTCAAAGCGAGGAGATCAGTGGAAACACAAACAGTCACGACCGGAGAGACGACAGAGGGGACACAAATAATAGAAATAACAATGATACAATAGATAAGATAAACAAAGTTCTTAATGAAATCAAAACAGATTATCTGAGGTAAATTCGGATATAAAACCTGAAAAAACAAAACGAAGGAAAGTGTTTTGCTCTCAGCGTCCGGCGCGCTGGCAGGATGTCAAGTTTATTTAGCTATTTTGGTCGCCTTCAGCTGTCCCTTTTATGTTCTTCTGGGAATGTCTGCTGCCATCACCAGGCCGAGTAATACCCGGGTAGACTGTACCAGAGGGGGGGGGGCAAACAGGTGGGAAAGTGTTCATAACTGACGACAACCACCAAACACACACCTTTGTGATGAGAGAGCCAGACAGCAGCCAGTGGTTAATGGTGCTTTCACTCAGCAGATGGAAGACGCTCCAAAAAACCACCAGTGGTTTAAAAATCATCAGCGTTACTTAATGAAATGAGACACTTTGATAGTTGAGTGACTTGTGCTAATAATAAATCATTATTAAAAACAATGTCACAGTTACACAATATCCTCTATGAAGTAGTGGAAACCATCAATTACACCACAAATCATTCTGTCCTTACCAAGATTTAAAATCTTTGATCTGGAAACATTAGTTTAATCATCTTGTTGTGAAAGTTATTTACTTTTTCTTTTTTTTCTTTTTTTTTGGTCAAACCTACTTATTTCTAGACTGGAACCAACTTATTTTAAGATTTCTCAACACGTAAAATGATCTTGCTGCACAGACAGATAAATTTCCTATGGTATTAAACTACTGTTGTCCTCAAATTCAGTGTTTATTTCTTGTATTTAAGCTCCTCTTTTCCATTTCATTCCATTCTATATTCCATTTTGTTTTGTTTTCTGCTTTTTTATACTTCTAAAACATCTCTGCGGCAATTATTGTACATTTTACTCCATATATTCATCTGACAGTTTAAGTTACCTTTTGGTTTACAAACTAGAGCGGCACTCAGTGGAGCTTGGCCAAAGCAGGCAGCCCTGCATAGTGAAAGGTTTATAGGCAACTCATCTAAATGCCAATAAAGTTGTTATTCTATGGCCATTAAATTGTGTGATCAATATTTACGTCATGATGATATAATAAAGAAAAAACATGTCTATTGCCAGTTTAAGCTTTTATCTGAAAAAAAAATGATATGATTTTTAAACATTTATAGGTTACGTAAAAACACTTGGGATCTGATGGTTTCATTCTAATAAGATATATTACAGTGTCTTTCTTCTCCCATTAATCCCCTCATGACCCCTCAGATTTATCTGGTGACCCATTGGCAGGGGCCACACCCCTAGGTTGTAAACCATTGAACTAAACTACTTAACCTTCAATCAATCCACCTCAATAAGCTACACACTAAGATGCTTTTCATGCATTAATCAGTACTGGTATGAAAAATAAGGCTATATATAGCACCAATCACAGACGCCATTTTTCTGCAGGAGTACTTTTACTTTTTATACTTTTATTACATTTTGGCGATCCTACAGTATCTCTGTACATATGTTGTTTTTAAAAAATAATTTTGCACTTTACAATCCAAGTTCATGATGTTAAAATGTCAAAGATTTTGATTGATTATCACAGTTAAGAAAAAAGGAAAAGTGAATAAAGATCATTCCTTAATAAAGTGAAGCCCAGAGAGTATTTATATTAAGCTTTACATTCAGAGACATATACTGTACATCTTTTAATTCTACCCCAGTTATAAATATATGTGTAGTTATATATAGATACAGGTACAGTTTTTGGTAATGTTATATGAAGACATTGATATTTGTTTTAGGAATGAGTCTGATGCTTTCATGTCTTAGCACATGTTTGACGTTGCTCCAGAGCCCCCCCCCCCCCCCCCCCCCCCTCCATCAAAACCTCAGCGGGAAAAACCCAAAAGTTGACATTAGCATCATTAATTTGTCCCAACTTAAAAAAAGACAGCCGAGCTGTGTACATACAGGGTAAAAGCTGCATCTGTTGCTGAGCGTATAGAATGCTTGTGTCTCAGTCTGTAATATTGCAATAGACATCACAAACCAAAAATAAAGTCTGCGAGTGGCTGCTGTGCCTCTCTGCAGGCGGATGGAGTCGGATAGAAGGAGGGTGGAGAGACAGTGTCCACTAGTCCAGCAAGCATCTATGTCCCGAATGTCCTTATTAGTCCACGTGGGACTGCAGATCTGCAGCGTGGTCCCTCAGCTATCGGGTTTACTTAATTCCAAGACTCCTGGGTCTATTCCTGATCTCCTGTAAGGTGATACGGTGTCTCGCCATTCCATCTCCTTCTCTTTTGCCATCAGTTCATCCTTAGCCGCCACCCCTCCCCTCTCTTTTTATTCCCATCCAAACTTGAGGCTGTGGCTAAAGTTAGATTGGCTTGTGGGGGTATATAAGCCCCCGGGGATATACGTCTAACGCGGCTTCACACGGTCATCTCCCTCTTGATCATCCAAACCTCCACTCATACCGTCTCAAGATGGTGAGTACCAGGGTACCCGCATCTCTGCACTCTGCTGGTGGAAACATCAAGCCAACCCCGAGGATTTACTAAACTTTTGATGCAGTTTTCGATGAACCTTGAAACAATGTTATCAAAATGATGGGAGCATTTGTCGTCACTAGCACTAGATCGAGTGATTTTTGACATTTTTTTTATGGATTTTTGGTGCCGTTTGAAGGATGTTTGGGTGCTAATGTGTTGTAAAATTCTAGTTGTTTTTTTTTTTGCATGCCAAACATCTGCAAGCCAAATTCTGGAAAAGGATAACAAAAAAATTCACTGATGCTCATAAACCAAAAGCATGTCATGTTGGTAGTGAGAACAAAAACATCTCCTCTAATCTGAGGATTGAACTTCATCTGGTTGTATCTGATAAACATGGTTCCCATCCTTTGTGTTAAGTCATTTTTTGACGAGATCAATTTGAGGGGTCGTGACATAAGTTATGGGATTGGAAATAAGAAAAAAATATTGCTCTGCTATAACTAAAACTCGGACATTTTTTATGATCTTTTCCCCGATTTCTACACAAACAATGAAAATAAATGAATTTCATACAACATTTACTGTGAGTTTTAGACGTACTTGAAGATCTCACTCCTGTGTTTGTCCACCAGGCACCAAAGAAGGCAAAGAGGAGGCAGGGAGGAGGAGAGGGTGGTTCCTCCAATGTATTCTCCATGTTTGAGCAGAGCCAGATTCAGGAGTACAAAGAGGTGAGGTTTGTCTGACCAGACAGCGATTCTCCATCCCATCCCCGATTCCCCTTTTCTCTCCTGTAGGGACATCTGTCATGGCAGCTTCAGGAAGCATTAGACATCTGTGTTACCTCTGGTTAGCTGACGGGTATCAAGAACCTCATATTCTGAATTAAAACTAGAGTGATTTAGTTTCATTTCTTACACAGAGAAGCCAAAATTAGACTTTAGTTAAGCAGCGCATGGATCCATTTTCACAGCAGTTGCTGTTTTTGCGTGGCCCCCCCTCTTCTCCCCTGACAATTTAATAAGTACAAGAATGTCATTAGGAGGAGGTCTGAAATTTCTGACACCATCTGAAGCTCTCAATATTTTTGTTGGCCTTTGACCTCCCCCCCAGCTGTCACTCAGACGTCTCCTTAAGGCTCTTTGTTGAAGGCCGGGGGGGCCGAGCAGAACAACTGGACCTCCACACGCATAGTTTGATGCAGAACAGAGAATAGTAGGAGATTAAGTAATGAGCTTTTATACATTTGGCAACGTTGATGTTTCCAAAACTTAACTTAACTTAAATAGCCATGTATGCAAGGAGCATTGCAGAAAATGTGCATAGACCCCCTCTATGGGCCCCTCCCTGCACCAGGGATTAATTCTAGTATCTCAGTCCCATTTTTCTCCCTAGTCTCCAGCATGTGCTCACGTCCAGAGAGATTCTTGAAAGTGCTTTGATGAGGAGAGAAATGCAAAAGGAGAACGTGTGAAAGCGCCGTGTGAGGCGAGAAGGCCACGCGTTGGAGTGCGTTGAGGTCAGGGAGATGTGATTTTATAAGGACGGGCTGTCAAGAGATTGGATAAAGATGGTGTCTGTGTTTTCAGTGCGTTGCCAAGGGGTCTGTGCTGCGAATAGAGGAAACATTCTTCCCCCGATAAATGATACAGGCTTCTTGAGTGCCACACAGGGAACGCATGACATGATTATTAGGATGATCTTAGCACGTTGCAAAGATGGAAAGACATCGGCCGGGGGGGGATTTTGTGTCCGTCACAGCAGGTTATCTTAAGTTTCATTGGTGTAAATTGCACAGGTTGAGCAGATCAGACAGCTGCTCTCTAATGATAGATTAACGTGTAACTGGGGGTACATAAGGCCACCACACACACACACACACACAGACACCCCCGACCACCACATATTGCCTCCCCCCTTCTTTCCTTCGATTTTCCTTCACGTAATAAACCCACTCTGCTTCTCGTCTTCGCAGGCTTTCACAATCATTGACCAGAACAGAGATGGTATCATCAGCAAAGATGACCTGAGGGACGTGCTGGCTTCCATGGGTGAGTGGTGTTGGGATGAAGCTAATATCAGTGGAAGAGGCATGCGTGACGATGCGTTTCACAGTCTCTTGTGCTAATCCGAATTTTCACGCCGTTCAGGCCAGCTGAACACGAAGAGTGAGGAGCTGGAGGCCATGATCAAGGAGGCCAGCGGCCCCATCAACTTCACCGTCTTCCTCACCATGTTTGGAGAGAAGCTGAAGGGTGGGCATCTCATTTACAACTACTGTCACTCCCAAATAGTCCTGTCTGACGTTTCATTATACTCAAGTTGACTAAAGTATATTCAGTCATTATTGGTGGAGAGTAAGTAATTATGTCCATGTAGTACTTTACTTAGATGTAGTGCAACTGTGAGGGGCTTGTACTCAAGTATTTCCATTTTATGGTACTTTATACTTCTACTCCACTACATTTCAGAGGGACAAATTGTCTCCACTGTATTTATTTCCTGATGTAGTCCCGTTTCATATTTTTATATGCAAAAGATATTAATAATAATAATAATAATAATGATGTTTCGTCATAAATCAACTAAATTTATTAAACTATTTACCACAGTAATACAAATGATAGATTCATTTCCTAAATAGAAATAAATAGAAAGAATAGATGGGCTAATTCACAAAATAGTAATAAGAATTAAAAATGTATTTTGAAAAATAACAACAAAAATTAGATAATATAAAATAAATATGAGGATGAACGCTTTTACTTCTGTTACTTTATGTACTCTTCTCCTATACATTTCCTTAAGTAACATCTTGAATGCAGGACTTTTACTGATACAGTGTTTTTATTGTGTGCTTTTTATTGAAGCTGTCTTCCCACCACAGTCCCTCAGTGTGAAGGTAAACTAACCTCTTCCTCCTGTCCTCGCCAGGTGCTGACCCCGAGGACGTTATTCTTAGCGCCTTCAAGGTCCTGGACCCCGAGGTTACTGGAAGCATCAAGAAGGAATTGTGAGCATATTTCAATGATTCTAATGTTCGTGTCTAAATAAGATGGATTCAGATTTGATGACTCCCGTAAATCTTTGCCCGTTTCAGCCTTGAGGAGCTCCTGACCACCCAGTGCGACAGGTTCTCCAAGGATGAGGTAAAGTCACCAGGAGGACTACATGTTTTAGACAGACTGGTTAATTCTCATACTATTTCATGGTCAACTGCCTTTATGCCCATATAGTGCTAAATTTATCCAAGTATTCATTTTCTATGAGTCTCACAATTATTTCTTAAGGAACATGCCAGATAAAGTTGCTCTAAAATCCTAACAATTACGTTTAGAAAGAGGTTTTAAAGTGTGAGCTATCTCAACTTTCTTTTTTCTTTTTTACTTTTAAGGGATAACTTGACAAATAAAATACAAATATATATATTTTTTTAAATAACATGCTGTGTTTCCAACCCTCCGTTTCTCCCTCAGATTAAGAACATGTGGGCCGCCTTCCCCCCAGATGTTGCCGGCAACGTAGACTACAAGAACATCTGCTACGTCATCACACACGGAGAGGAGAAGGAGGAGTAAAGATAAAGCTAGGAGACAAGAAAGACAACAATCCCTTTGCTTTTCTGCCTTCCCTGCCCTTCTCTTTCCTCCTTTTCCTACCCGCTCACCTAAACCCATGTGCTCAGCCGCTCATGTTCAAACCAAAGACTTGTCACAATGACACATGAGAGTGCAGATGCCCATGGGATGTCTATGTTTGCTTATGGGGAATAGGGGTGATTTTCAATAAAATTATCCTGTAACATCATTTCCATCCACAAGCTTTTCTCGAAAACCTTTTCTTTCCTTGCAACCATCTTCTGTCTTCTCACCTCTACATCTCTGCCTGGCCTGTCACTTCAGTCTCTGATGTGTGTGAATGAAATGTGTCGCTCTGCTTCCCTCGGTATCTGAGGAGGAGCACTGCAGAGGAGGCACACAAATTAGGAGGACTTCATTCCAAATTTTGAAGATGTCCTCTTGGGTGGCATAAGTGGGAGGAGGGAGACTTTTTGCAGGTTAGAGAGGAAAAGGTTTCCACCATAAAGTGACAACAACTTTTTTTTTTCCTTGAAAAGTGAAAAAAGAAAAAAAGACAGAAGGAGAGGAGAGAAAGGGCCGAAAGAAAACAATCAAATCTTCGATCTCTTTCCCTCCGCTCCCTCTTGCATCCAACAAATCATCTTTTTTTCCATAAGCTGTCTTGACTTTAGTGACCGGACTCTTCCTCACCTTTCCTCTGTAATGAATAAAAGGGACAAACTGTGAATAAAATCTCTTTCCTTTTGTACAATAGTGTCTTTGTTCAGTTGGCTCGGTGGGACAGGGTTCGAGGGAAGAAACAAGCCTGGTGAAATAATTAGACGAGTCCCTCAAGAAAACACAACTAGTGACATCTAGTGGAGATTCTTTACACATGTAAGCACAGAGGAGCCTGAAGCATACATGTAATCCATACTAGTGTTGGAGAAGCTACTTTTGATAGAATAGATTTACTATCCTGGGCAAAAATCCAGTTTGTTTAACTCATGCTACCAGGAGAAGGTTCAAACTAATATGTAAAACAAATGATAAAAATTACAACAACAAAAAAATAACACAAAAAAAGTCACACACAAGTAAATCAAAGCCACCTCAGTTGAGTTTGTTGCTAAAAGTGGCTGCTTGTTCACATTCTATAGAGGTTATAATGTGTGGTGTTTGCTGCCAGAGGAGTGCAAATATAATATATAAGAAAATATCAAATCCTTTTATGGCCCAAAAATGTCGAAGTTTGATGTAAATAAAGTTTAAATGCTACTGCAAAACAAAAGCTAGTAAAACCACCAGTTTAATCACATGTAAATACCAGTGATCACTGAGGCGTGCAGATCAGAACCAACTGTACTATGCTGTATATATTGCTGCACTAATAACGAATGAATGAGTAAACCACTTATAACATAGCGCCTGTCTTTCTCTGGTTAAAATAATGCTGTCCATTGTATGTGGGAATGCCAGAAGTACTAGGACTAATTTCAAAACTAACAGGAAGTTTTATCCCCCACGAAGGCAAAACTGTGTCTATTACATACAGTATGTACCCTGCTGATTTATCAGTGAACCAGAGGCAAGGCTAATTAATTTTGGCAAAATGCAAGCCAAACGAGTGATTGCATCAAAATGGAAAGATTCGCTTAGACCTGAGTCGGGTCAATGGATGAAGGAAATGTCATCCAATCTGGCTCTAGAAAAATTAACTTACATAACAAGAGAGAAAGCTAAAGATTTTTATAGGATGTGGAACCTTTTTCTAAGTTTCATTGAAACTGATCAGCGATCTGGAAAACTGTAGTAGCAGAAATCAATTTATATTCCTCTAAGGATGATCTTCTATCTACCAACATGAATTATCATTGACTCCTAATTCACTTACTGGTTTATAGGCAAATGATGATAGAATTAAAAGAAGACCAACACATTTTTTTATAAATATATCTCATTTAATTTTTGTTATTACTGCTTATTTTATCTTTTAAAATTATTTTTTAACTATTACTATTTTTAAAATCAGCCTATTTATTTTTGCTTAGGTTGTACTTTATGTAAAATACAATAATTTGTGTCACTGTTTCTATTTCTGTTTTTGCTTGTTTCTCATTAGATGGGATTTTAGGATGGGGAGGGAAGAGAGGATTTGTTTGTTACATGTTCTAAATATCCTTTATTGTATTTCATAATAAAATCAATAAAGATATTGTTGAAAAAAATGCTGGCTATTTTCTTTAATTTTCAAGATGAATCAACAGCCGCATAAAGCAGATAAGCAGACACACGATTGGTTGAATTCTTCCTCACTTTCATGAATATATCACAACAGTGATCCACAAACAGGACAAACACCCATAAAGACTAAAACACCACGATGATTTAATATATTATGGTTTATTACTCATCACAAATGTCATTATCATCATGAATTAAATACATCAGTTGTAGATCTGAAGGAATGAATTTAATTAGCTATGATTTTACTTCACTTTCGCCAGAGAGTGACATGTAAACTTAAAAACACACAAGACATAACAGCATTGGGGGGAGGGGGAGGGGGGGGGCAGCTACTTTAAATATTTGCATCAGTGAGGTCATTCCCAATCAAATACAACTGAGAAAGACGACTTTAACGGCCAATGCAGAAATGAACGAAGGACCTGTAGAAATGGACGACTTCATTTGTCCTCAGTATTCCAGAGGTTAAGTGCTGCTTCCACATGGGGGGGGACTTCATAAGCTAGCAAGAGATTAATGTGATCTTCCCGATGTCTTGAGTCCTCTGAGCAAAGAGAGATTACATCATAATCACGACAGGAGCTGTGAGGACGTATTGCTCATAAAATATTGTAGTCCACAGGCCTGACAGCGAGCTCTGAAGAAGATCTGCTGAAGCACACGTTTCATTATTCCACGGCATCGATCTGATGCTCAGGGTTCAGCGCTGCTGTCGCCACTCCGCTACCGACAGTCACCACGGAGGACAGTTTGCATAGATGTGTTCAGTTCATCCTCGTGAACACTAGTCTGTGGCCTCAAAATAAAGGGAGGGAGGGAGGGGAGGAGTGTGTTATTTCTATATTGAAAGAAGAGCCGTGTGAAGACCTGAAACGTAAGTGGAAAACAATGAATTTGGAGGACGTGTCGTCTACAATTACACGATAAAGTCCCTCGACTCCTTAACTACAAACAGTACAGTCAATGAGCATGTATGTTTGTTTGGTTTTACACTAACCACCTGGCATTATTCATCGTATACTGACGGGGTTCAGTGCAGTTTAATGTATGCATAACTATTTTACAGTACAGAACACAGAGTGAACAGATTAGAGAGTTAGTTCATAAGTCATTATGAAGGTTATGACACATCTCGGTGAGACAGACACAATTAAGATGTTGAATTAAAGAATTATTCAAAGGTCATAAATCACCTCATAGTATATTATTATACAGTACAATTAAGACCTTAAACTCCCAAAGCTTGTGTCTGAATCACTCATCTCACTGTTTGTTCTATCAGAGGCCCGTTTTTCCACTCAAGTCTGTTTAATACTGCACTTCAGTAAACTCGAGACTCATAAACCAAACCAAGAACGGCAGTAAACTTAAATAAAAAACACATGCATCAGGTTGAGTGAAAGCAGAGGACACGGCGTGCAAAGAAAAATAATAATAATAATAATAACACTTGAATGATCCCCCTGATCTACACTGTGTGTAGTCAGCCTTCATTCCAGTTAACCAGGTGTCTCTTTCTCACATAGAAAAATAGTCAGATCCAAAATAATAATAATAATAATTCATAATATACTATATTTGATTAAATTAACCACTTTGTACATAAATACATCGCAGCCCGAAGGTCAAAGGTCAGAGGTTAATGCTACATTGGCACACCTGGCACCTCCAGTCAAGTGGCTTCCTATAAGTCCTCAAGGCAGATTTCAACCTAGGAGACCGGCCTGTTGAGACTCTCGTTACTACGTTACTACACTGTCGGAGTGGTCGACTTCAGTGGTGCTTTGTGACAAACCCACAAGTGCAAAGATCCTCCTTCATTCTCTTAAGATACTTGAAATCACATTCTAATGGGCTCATCTCACCCATATTGAAATTTGGCTAAATAAAACGTGGGTTTTTTTGTTCGTCAAAAGGCAAAATGAGACTGATTTTTACAAATGGACATTTGGTCTGCAGGACTTTGTGCATGGTCTGTTAGAGATGACCATTTCATCATTTATGTTGTGCCTGATTTTTTTGCAAAAAAAAAATCAACCTCAGACACATGAAATTTAAATAAAAATAATAAAATGATCTCAGTGTGTTTTTCTGTTTGAGAGACCAAAAAAAGAAAAAAGAAAAAAAAACCACATGAAAACAATAAATCATTGAAAAATAGCCACCACTGCATAGTGTCTAGGCGATTTGTGATCATCTCTGTCTTTTTCGCTGTGGACATCCTCCAATTTTTTTCCCCATGAGATAAATTCTAATGATGAAAAAATTTAGGGAGAGTCACACATGAGTCAATGATGGTTTGACTGGACAGAAGAAAAAAAAAAGCAGGCAGACTGAAAATAGGGAGAGCACACATAAGAGCAGTAACACATTTCACTATACGACTAAGGCGCACACACACTCACAACAGTTAACATGACAATAAATACATCTTCAACAACATTACTAGCATTTTCGCCTTCAGTGCCTGCGTTTGAGTTGACTTCGAAGGTTTTTGTTGGGGTTTTTTTGTTCCAGGTGTCCAAATCACCACAGAATAGAAGCGATGGGGCATAAGGAGTGCTAACAGAATCCTATAGGTTGCCTTTTTATTTACATATTCAATGGCACCACAACTATTTCTGCAAACGTTCAGTCAAGCCTTGAGTCGATGTTTCTCTAATCACTGCCATCGATCCGATTAACATAATAAAAATTAAAAAATAAAGAGAATTTTAAAAAACTAAAAGTGATCATGACTGTAATCCTCTGAACAATTATTCAGACTCACAGTCCGTGCTCCAGTTGAAAAATGAAATTTGTCCGATCTTCCTGAAACTTGGTGAAAAAGAAAGCATTGAGTGAGGGGCCAAAAGCCCCCCCCTCCCCGAGGTGCTATTAAAACCACAATCCAGTTTTCTCCACCGTAGTCCTGGAACTACGTTAAGTCTTCAAAATTATGCCGGAAGCCATCACTTTTTTTTTTTTATTAATCACTCTCTGTTTCTGGAGGTCTTTTGTTACCATGACCTCTTTTTTTCTTCAGCGTCCCTTTTTCATTATCCTGGAATGATGGGGAGGAAAACTAGGCTGAATCTTTCGCTGCCGTGCCTCCATGTTTGTCCTCGGCTTCTCCTCCGCCTTTGTCCTTTTTCTTCCCCCCTTTCTTCTTTTCCTTCTCTTGCCTCTCTTTCTCCTTCCTCAGCCTCTCCCTTTCAGCCTTTTCCTTTTCTTTCTTTTCCTTCATTTTTTTCCTCTCATCTTCCTTTTCCTTCCTCTTGCCTTCTTTGCTCCTCTTCTTCTTCTTTCCCTCTTCCTCTCCAGTTGTGGCATCAGCTGCAGGTGCAACCTCTTTTTTTGAATCTGGATATGGCAGCAGAGGGGCGTTGTTTGCAGTAGGAGAGGGAATAGCAGGAGTAATTTTCTCAGAGACTATCTTAGGGGAGGGGGTTAGAATGTTGGCTGGTGGTGCTGTGCTTTGTGTTGGGGCTGAAGCAGCAGGCTGGCCCTGTGCCGAGGCGCCTTCTGAGGCCTGAGCAGGCCCACATGAGGAGCCAGCTGCATCCCCAACTAAGGTGCTCTGAATGTGGCGTGCCGGCACCCTCTGACCTGCCCCTGGAGGAATGGGTGGTTTACGGCTGGGGCCTAGCCCCATGCTTGATGTTACTGCAGGTGGGGACCGACGTGACAGACCTTCCATTCCTGACGGCCCTGAAAATGAGCCCTTCTTGGTTTGGGAGTAGAAAGCAGCCTTGGACTTGCGGAAGCCAGGAAGTGAGAGGAGGCTGGAAGAGGCCCTGAGGGGTCCTGGAGGAGGGATGTGGCTTCCGAGGAAAGAGAAGCTGCCACCGGAGCTGATGGAGGCGACACGGCGTTTATACTCAAAGATGGCCCTGGTGCCGTGGAGGCGACGGCCAGGCTGGTGGGTCAGGTCCCCTCTGGACTCCCTCCACTTCCTCACCTGGATGCTGCACTCCCTCTCAATGAGCGCCTCCGTCACTGGGAGCATGATAATCTGGACGATACATCAGACAAGGACGAGACAGAAAGAGGAAGTGAAGATGACTAGACTGGGCTCTACAGAGCAAAGTGACTCATAACCTGTGTCTCAGTGTAAAAAGAGAAGCAGCTTTTGTTTAAGGTCTGTGAAGCCAAGAGAAAGAGACCCACCTCGTGCACCAACAAGTCCTCTCTGATAGCGTCAGGCGAGATGTTCCTCAGACGTTCCATGGTTTCATACATGCCCTGTAATTCCCGAAGTTTATCCACAGAGCCGAGCATCTGTTTCAGTAGCACCAGACCCACGCGAAACACTATCTTCACCCCTACAACCAGAGACTTGAGTCAGGCTTCAGTCAAGCTACAGAGCACAGAAAAAGCTGAATACTTAAACAGCAGTTATCAGTATCAGTACTCAGTACCGTGTAGTTTAAAAACTGCACCAGTGGAACGATGCCTGATGTCCCATGATGCCTCTTTTTGTCCCCAGGTTTAGAAAATAAAAGACTTTTTGTATGATTTTTGCTCGCAGCCAATCAATGAAAGCATTCTTCAAGTTAATGTGACATGTGATGGGCCCACTACTGCACCACTATAACCCCTACAGTCTGTGTGGTGAAGTTAAGTGTGGTGTATTGGACAGAGATGACAGTTCCGTATGCTAAGGTATCAAATTAAGTACTTTATTTGCGTAAGTATCAAATTAAGGATACTGGTCTCATAATTTATGAAACGATGATGCCAAATGAGCTCACGCAGTGATGATCAATCTTATCACCGCTAAATAAGTCTCTTATGTTTCAGAGCATACCAGAGTTTTTAAATCTGGAGTCTGTGGTGACATCACTCCCCGTGATCTTCTTAGATCATTACAATTTATCACCAACTAGAGGTAAATGCATGGAATTAACACTTGTAAATAGAGAAGACCACTGAGAGCTGGCTGAGCCGTGTGGATTCGAACGGTACCTTCACAGAAGAACATGTCCCACACACGCAGCACACAGGCCCATGGTAAGGTGCGCGAGAAGACACACATGAACCACTCCGTCATGTAGAGAATCGGGTCGATTTTGAACTTCTTAAGATGACGGTATGCCATCGGACACGTGCGCCGCAACAGGGAGAAGAAGATCTCTCCGTCCAGCTGGATCGCTTCCTAAAAGACAGGAATAATGACTGAAGCTGAAAAAACGGACATGAAGGTCTGACAAAGACGAACATGAGTTCATTCACTCACCAGTCCAGCGCTATAGTAGCCGGGGAGGTATTTCTCACATATCTGGACGAGGCACCAAAAAGCTTGCTGTGAAATATAAAAACAAATTATAAGTTTGGTAATCAAATGCATAGTTAATTCAAGTTTTATCAGAAAGAAGTGACTTAAAAATAGTTGCAGAATTTCCCATTTTTGTTTCCTGCTTCTTTTTGAGGCTCTTTTAAAAACAGACTTTTGGCTTTCACGTCATTATGAGGTAAATGTTGACTGCACAATGTAGTGGTGAGGGTTTGGAAGTTGTCTGTTTCAACTTACATAAAATCCTCTCAAAAACTCCGTCTTCATTGATTCGTTGTGTGTAAATGATGGCAAAGCTGTGATGTAGTGATATATGGTTATATATGAACAATGACTATGTGAATAATTATATGGCCTGTTTCCTTCTGTTAAACAGAAAATGGCTGCAACAGAAACAAGAAAGGTACCGGGTAGAGCACATACCTCCACCGAGGCTGAACACTCCTACACACGTCTGATTAGCTTGTCTGACCCCCACCCCCACCCCTCCCCCTCCACAAAGTTATACTTGGAAATTGGTTCAGTAATTTTTGTTTAATTAGAAAAAATGGAGAGAGAAAACCACAATGGAACATCATGATGAAGCTTTACAAGCTTTACTTTTCTCTCGTCGTGTAGAGCGGGTATTTGACCAACGACACAGTTATGTGTGAATTTTTATTTCTAGTCTATTAGTGTTAGTATGATTTGAACAAACCTAAAACAGTCTTTATAAAGCTGTGTAAAGTAATCAGGCTGTTCCGTAATCATTACAGAAGTAACACCAATGAACACTTTTCATTTCCCATCATATGAGACCCTCTTCCCCCCTCACCTCAGCAGGCATATGCATGAGCAGCACTGCAGCCACTGGAGCCTGGGCCTGGCAATAGCCCTCGTCAGGCCGGTAGATGGTGTAGGCCTTCAGGATCCGGAATAAATCCTGTTGCCTGTGCAGGAACCAACAACAAAGTTATCCTGAGGCAAAAAAAAACACCTGACCAGTTTATGCACCTCTCTTTGAATCAGAAACAGAACAATAAAAATCAAACAGGAATCAGGCGAACATTTTTGTTTACTGCAGGAAAATGCTGAAAATATTTTAGAATAAAAAGAATTTTGACGCTGTATTTCAAATCAATAGTAAATATTACTAAAATGTAATGTGATTTTCATTCATTTTGTTATTTTCCTAAAGGCTCTGATATTTTTCATGGAGAATTAAGCATACTTTATGTCAGATATACTGTAGTACTGGTCAAAAGCGTGTAAAAAGTTGTCCAACTTTGACTGCAGGTCGATGTAGTTATCAGGCTATTGCAAATCAGCGTCTGTCATTGGCCTGATATAGATCTGTCCTGGATCAAAACATGGTTGTTTACATGTGAGGACAGCAGTCAGTACGCAGATTCCGCTTTTGTCAATCGTGTTTTTTTTCACTCTGTGTGTTTGTTCTTTTACCCGTGGCCACCACGAGCAGCAAACATCTCATGGAAGGGGAACTGTCTGTGGAGATCCTTCTCTATAATGTCCAGCCATTTAGCTTCTCCCTGCTCTCTCTCCAGCTCCTGCAAAAAAAACAATATTAGATACGAGTTTGAGAAAAATTCTTAGTAACTCAATGAGTCTGTTTCCACATTAGCCATCAAAGTGGATTAGATCGCAAAGCCCTGCATGAAGCCACCTTTGTGAGTCCTTCTCAGGAAAAACAAACAATTTGAGCAGACTGCTGGGACCCAGGCCCAGCAGAGGCCAGACCCCCCCACACTAGCGTGGAAGCGGAGGCAGAGCCCTGAAAGGCAGGATTACCGGTCCTGATAAGAGGCTTACAGCTCTCTAGGTTTGCGCCTGCGCCCCTTTTAGCACCCCTGGAGCTGAAATTGGCCGACCCAGACACAACTTTTCATTGCAGTGGTGTTTGAGCCACTTCGCTGTCATTAAATTTGATCAAGGCAGCTAAAACAACTTTGCAGAAGGAGAGAGTAGTTCAATAAAGAAGAAAGACCGAAGCTCATTAGATTTAAGGCAGTAAAGGTCTAACGGAGTTTTTCAATTAAAGTTTCAGTATTTTTCACCAGACACAAAATGATGGCCCTTCTTTTAGGATGACTTGCTTGACTTGATGATGTGTGAATGTTGCCAGGAAAAAGACTCTGATAAGTGTTTTTTCTTCTTAACGTTCTTTCTCTTTTCTCCCTTTTGCTTTAAATACTGGAGTGGAGCTGCTCTTGAATCCATGTGTAATGAACTGTACCTGTTTTATTTCTTCTTTGTGAACTGTGACCAACATCTTAAATCTAATGCTTTTCTTTGATGCTTCAACCTCTCTGTTAGATTTAAAAGTTGCATTAAAAAGCAAGTGGGAAAAAAAAATGGTCACAGTGATACCTCAAATTTTCCGGGGTTGGCATCTAGAAGCTCTTGGCTGTTGGACAGCATCTGCCAAGCTTTGGCTCTGAGAGAAGATGGAATCCCCTTCCTGCAGCGCAACTTCACCTATGAGGCCCGGATACACAGGCTATTAGCTATGGCAAAGTGTAAAGTATAACAAATGCAAGTAAATCGAAAACACATCTGATTGTCGGACATGCATACCTTCTGGAAGCGATGTTTGATCCACTTATCCCAGTTGTAGAACATGTCAAGCCATTTTACCTCCCTCTGTCTGGCGACTTCAACACGGACTTCCTTTTCACTGTAACAGTAACATTAAATGACTCCATTGTTAACAAAACTGGGAAGTACTCAACTTCTTTATATACTACAAATATCACTCACTCTTATATGCTTAGAAATTTGTATCTCTAATCTGATGGCAAAAACTAAAGACCTCACTCTCTCATTTACATCCATGTGCCCATTACACTAAATTGCTTAAATACAGGACATCATTTAACCAGAATGGACTGCAACTACTGAAGGAGAATCAATAAAAATTTAAATTATTTAACAGTGGGAGAGCAATTAGCCTGTCAGAAAAGTGGAAGCAAATCTGAAAATAAAGAGAGGAAGAGAACAGATGGGTGTGAGGGGATGACACCACGGACACACACAGTGTCAGTACACACTGAGTCACTCAAACGCTCTCAGCATTATCTGAGTCAGACCAAAGGGAGATAAAGGACAGACAGATATGTTTAGAGCAGCAGGACAGGAAATAGAGGGTAAGACCACGAAGAGCAGATCTATTTGTGGCAGATGGACGACAGAGTGAATGAGATGTTTGGGAAAGTCAAAGTGGCTGATTGACAGGAACGTAGAGAGACAGAATTTACATAATAATCCAATGATGTCTCATAATTGTAGTAGTGAACGGTCCGCATGGTACCATCACATAAAAACAGGAGTGTCTTTTACTCTCTCCATCAAACAGTCACACTGAATACGTGTCTAACTTCAGAATAACTTGGATCTATCTGTTAGACATAATGAAGTCACACAGGAGATCAATGTTTTGCAAAGTGGCCAGGAATGTGATTCATCAACTAATGTCCTAATTACTTACCCACTGTCACTGAACTGACTCCCACCTAGGAAGCCATACTTGTCAGTGCGTCTGATAGCCATGCCATTAATCTCGGAGTCTGAGCCCAAAGAGCTGCCATCCTCACCCAGCCCAGATAGAGACTCCAACGTCCCCGACATCATGCTGGCAGACTCTAGGTAGCTGAGGGTGTCAGGGGCCTGCCGGGGGTTGTAGCTGGGCAGTGGGAAAGCATTGGCTGGCTCTTGTATCAGTGGAATAGTAGGACTGGGGTGTTCAGCTCTGGTTGGGGTGCTGGGCAGTTCTGCTTTCCTTGCATCAGTGGGAGTGTCAGGCTTCGGGGGGAGAGGAGGTGGCTGACTTTGAGGGTTTTGTGCTTGTTCAAGTGGCTGAGACTTCGCCTCTTCAGCAGCTGCTGATGCTGCCATATCTGCAAATTCTGGAGCAGCAGATGTGGGATTGGAAGCGATAACATCTTGGGGTTCGCCCACTGTATACTGACCATCATCCATGACAGGATTTGGATTGTGGGTGACTTCTACATTGGGGTACAAATTAGGACCAGAATTGCACTCAGTAGAGGGGGATGCCAGCTGCACTTCATTCTGAGGTGACGGGTCACTTGATAGAACTGGGGCCTCTGGTTCAGTATTCAAGCACCCTGCAGCTGCTGTGTCACTGGTCATTGTCTCCTGTTTAATAACATGACTTCCAGTCTCTGCATCTTTCCATACTGATTCTCCTCTCTGTGGAGCAGGTTCATGTCCAGATGATGTGAGGGAGGTCTCAGCGGTGAGTTTTGAAGGAATCAATGGTGAGTGGGGAGTCAAGGGTGAATCCCCTGACTGTGCTGCAGGAGAGTTTCCAGTCAAAGCTTTGTCATTGCAGCAGGAAGACTTGGGTATGGCTGAATCCCTTGCAGACTCGGGAGCAGGGATGTCGGGAGCAGGGAGTGCTGTTGAGGCCTGAGGGATGGTTGGAGCTGTATGGGGATCGCCCAATGCAGGGGATGATGGGGGTAGTGTGGAGAGTTCAGCCATGGTTCCACACTGATCTCTCCTTTACAAAAGAGAGGGTAAAAGATGAGCATGAGAAGACCCAGTCAGTCATAAGTGAAGTAATTAATAAAACCTGCAGCTGAACAGATTCTTCAACATTATGGTGAATAGAGAAGCAACAAAACATGACCTTGACAAAGATGAGAAATAAACAAACAGTGACCAGACATGCACAGCCAGTCTTATTAACTCATAACCACCACTTAATTAGTTTACTTAATTGGGCTTTATTGGTTTTACCTGTACCTGCAAATGTGTCATTTTGTTGTTGTTTGTTTACAACAATCAATGTCAAAATCTATACATCCGTTCGCTACACAGAAGCTTGTATCATAGAATAAAATTACTAAACGATAGTATTTCTGTTTAATCCTGCAACTATAATTCAAAACGCGCATGTACAACATCACATAAAAATAACAAACTTACACCAATTATTACGTTCCGTTTCGCCATATTTACTTTATCAGCGAGCTAGAAAGAGCGATGAAAGCGTTTCTGTTGACAGACCTACAATAGAAGTTTCTTCTGCAGATGTCACGCTCTCAGTGTAATGACATTTATCATCAACAAAGCGCCCCGAGAACCGTAGTGATCCAGTACTTTGCTGACGAAGCAGTTCAAAATGTGTAGTAGTGTTTCCATACTGCTATCCGTTAAATGCTAGCAGCTAATAACATCCGCTACATTGTTGCCAGATTCTCTCTTGAGGCCTCCCTCGAAGGGACTCAACTTCCCGATTCAGCACACAGGAGCAATGGTTTACTACTAACTAATAGTCAACACCCTCCTTGTCTGCCAGGCCCCGGCAGAGCAGCGTCCATGGCCTTGTCCACCATGCTACATCGGTCAACTACAACTTCAACTCCCCAGCTCAACTCACCCACAACCGGCGTGTCACTGTGATCCGTCCGCCTGGATAGCCAGGGGGGTCTTCTCCGCACGTCCCCCCGCCACAGCTCCGGTTCCGCAAATTCCTCCGTAAAATGAAAACGCAAAAAAGCGAGACCTGGACAGGAACCTCTGAACTGTTTGAGAACCTCGAAGAGCAAAGGTCCTGCAATCAGCGAAAGAGCTAGGCTACGTTACCAAATAGCTGGTTACGTTAGCTTATTTTAGCCTAATTTAACTCTTAGCATTAGCTCCGATGGTGTTCTGTTAGCCTAGCTTACTAGCTGAATGTTTCGGTTACTTTGGTTAGACATGCGGACTTGATGCGACAATTCTCATCAAATTAAATAAATCTTTGAAATAAAAGTTTACATTCTACAACAAAAAAGATGCTCTTGATTTAATTTATCCGACCACCGGGGCAGGAGTGTATCCAAGAGCCGCAGCCTGCATTTCCTATTGACAGCTGCGTGCGTGCTCTCGTCAATGTCGTCGGGCACGTGCACGCACCCGCACTGGAGCCTCCCTTCCATGGCAGAAATGCGCTGCTGTACACCAGAAATGCGTTATGCATTAGAGTTTTTTAAATTACTTTTATTATACATGAATGTTTCTTGTCATTATTTTTCTCTCAGATTTGATTTGATTTTAATACAATTACATACATTAATTACAGTGTCTCTAATAGACAAATGTGTTTATTTCCAATTCACTTATACAGAAACTGTACAAACAACAAAAAGTTACTTAAAAACGAGAAAAATAAATAATTTCCTAACTGAAAATGATAATAGGAAGGTAAATATATTCAGCCTAACGACAAAACAGACGGTTACAGACCATTTCTTTTACTTTACTGCTTTAGTTTCACCAGTAGATGGCGCAATCCCTTAAAGTAACCTTTTCTATGCTTCGGGCTGTGGTGATACATCGATAAACACAAGCACACGAACGTGCTGGTGAATCAGCAGTAATTAATCATTATCATTTTCATTGTTGTTTTTCTATCTATCTATTTAACAGAAAATGCTCTTAACGGATTGAGATGGGGGGGAAAGGTGAATAGATTTTGAGGTAGATCCAGTAAATGTTTGCAGGCATGGTGGAGGTTTTATCAGTATTGTTGTTTGCAGTATTTACTCATTTTATGCTGTAGGATTATCAATAATAATTTCAATACAACAAAAGTCCATCAACTTCAATTTATCGTTTTGTTTGAGGAGCGCATACGAGGCTGTGTTTGGGGATTGTGAGTCATGTCTCTGTGTTTCTTTTCATACTAGCAGACATAAATATTGTGAGGATTGCCATGGAAAAGCCACAGAAATGGAGGGACACCCACTTATGTTGTAATGGTTTAAGGCTATTATGTAAGGGAACTCCCTTACAGTCTTACGTCTTAGTCATACAAATAAAAGTAATCCAGCTGGTTGTCATTGAGGATGAGTAGAAGTTTCCACAAGAGTGCTAAGAGGGACAGCCCTTTGCATTCTGGGTCAACAAAGGTTATTGTACCCATGGAAATCAGTGGTGGAGAACTCCCAGAAACAAAACAAAAAACAAAACCAGTGAATGAAGATTGAGTCAGGTCTCCAGGCTGTGCAAATTTTCATTTTGATGGACACAGCACATCCTAATAAAATATGTAAATTTGATCCGTTATGGCAAGAAAAATAGGGAAACGCAGCCTTTCCCTGTAACATGAACAAAGAGCAAAATCACAACAAGCAAATGTAGAATATGTTAAATAATCTTTATTAGAAATTGCAAAAAATTATCTAACTATACATGACAAATTCCTCCCAAACATAATTCTAAAAAGGCATTCTTTAAATTAAGCAAGATAAAGCATTGATATATATTTAAAAAATAGCTCCATATGTAGTACTAATAAATGCCTGTAAATTGTGCTTACATTTATTATAACTTGCATCGTTGCAAATGTTATATATCTAAATCTAAATGATACATTGTACTCTTTTGTTTAGTATGCTTTATATTGTCACCTAAGACCAATTTACTCCTTTACATACCTATATCTGGAGTCCTAGCAGCTTCTGACATGTGTTACAGTAGTTGAAGTCACATTAAGAGTCTTTGGAATTATCTAGAGGGAATGTGTCAACCCATTTCTGTGTGCGGGCTTTACATTGATCCCAGTCATACAGCGGACGGTACTGAAAGTGACGCAGGGCTTTGTCTGTGTGGACAGTGAAGGAGGTACTAGCTACGGCCAAGGTGTAACGGTTCAGCAGCGGCGTGAAGTTGTACACGGGGCTCAGAATCCAGCGAAGCAGGTCATTGACCATGGCCAGGAACCAGAGGAGCGATAAGGGAATGCGGATCCTTCGGAAGTTAAATGTGGAGAGGAACGTCATGTTGAAGTTCTCGTAGCTCTTGTAGGGCGAGTCGTCGTAGCAGAAGAAAGCTTCACCTCCCACTGTCTGTGGCTGCTCTCTCAGGGCTCGGGCTGCAAGTACATGCATCCAGGCCACGTTGCCTAGAAACACAAAGAAGTAGGTGATTAACAAACTGAATGAGGGACGACGTCCTCAAAACATTTACCTTAGTAGAAATACTTTAGTAAAATTTACCTGAGCGCCAAAAGAAAAAGGAATCAATGTGGAGAATGATTCCTTGTTCTCTGCACTATTATTTTCCCTTTGGTTAATGATTATTCTGCAGGTGAGTTCCTGCCTCAAGCGAAGGGGTTTAAGTATCTCGGAGTGATTGGAAAATGGAGCGTGAGATGGGCAGGTATTTGGTGCAGCATCAGCAATAATGGGGGCTTTGTGTCGGACCGTTGTGGCGAAGAGGGAGCTGAGGCGTAAGGTAAAGCTCTCAATTTTCTAGTCAATCTACATTCCTACCATCACTTGCAGTCATGAGCTCTGGGTAGTGAATGAAAGAATGGCATCACAGATTGGGCCTCCTCTCACAAGTGGCTGGGCTCAGCCTCGGAGAAGAGCTGCTACCGCCTCATGCTGAGAGGAGCCAGTCAAGGTGGTTCGGGTATCTGGTAAAGATGCCTGCTGAGAGCCTCCCTTTGCTTGTTTTTCAGGCCCATCCAACTGGGAGGAGACCCTGGGGTAGACCTAGAACTGGATGGAGGGATTACATAGCTCATCTAGCTTGGGAACGCCTCGGGATTCTCCAGGAGGAGCTGGGAAGTGTTGCTGTGGAGAGGGATGTCTGGAATACCCTGCTTAGCCTGCTGCCACTATAATCCGACCTCGGATGAACGGAAGAAAATGGACAGATGGATTCTACCAAGCAGTTTATGGTCTTCTTTGTTTCCATATTTTTAATAGTAACATTTGTTATTAGAAGCTAAATTTATGACTTTATGCCATAAACAGTCCGAGACTGAGACATAGAATAAAAATATAACCACTTCTCAAATAATCTAAAAGCATTCAGTGTGAAGAATGATTTGAAATGATTGATGAATGAATATAAAGATAAATATAGTGGTGTAAAGGAACAATAGATCCCTTAGATCCCTTCCACTGTATGCAAGTAGAACTATTGAGTAAATGTTGTTCCGTTGCTTCTGACTACATAACGCTGACATCATCCATAAGGTCAGCAGAACACAATCCTGCATTTTACAAATAAGGCAGCATGTCCTGTAAACTAATATTGAATTTGCATCCTAAATAGTTAAGGTTTATAAAGTCTACATCCTGCTTACGTTAAGTCTAGAATTGAACGGGATGCTCAAGGTCTGTCATCTGTTAGGAATGCAACAAATATCAGCCAACCAAACACATGTGGGCTTTTACTTATGCTCCAGATGCAAGTCATGAGAAACAGCTGACAGCACGACTGAACAAAGACTCATCAGCAGTGAAACCAGAATGTTGAGGCTAGAGAGAGATTTATTGACCCTCTGAATGTTATTGAATAATCTGTTCATACTGCTGCTCCCTTAAGGTCAGTGCTGACGAATACTAATCAGATGGTATTGTTATCACAACTAAGAATTCAGGATTGGAGTATCCCTATTTTTTTTGTGTAGCATATGTTCATGTTTTGATTTTAAAGACCTGTGTTTTTCTCTCTCTGATGAGCACTTCTTGAAGAACCATCTAAAGATAGCATCAGAAGCTTTTACTTTTTTATCGTCTTCCGGACTGGCAGTACCGTATGGTCTATTAATTACAGAGACAGTTCCTGTGGAACAGGAAGGGCTTTTACATGACAACTTCTGCTTTAACTCTTGGTGTGAATCTAAGTCATCACAGGTTTGGTCTACTTGTGCTTTCGCAGTCAAAAATAGAGGTTGTTTGTGATTCTCACTCTGATGTGTCCTTAAAGCTGTGGTTATGACCCACAAAGAGAGTAATTTTACCTGCATAGACCCGTCCATGTTCAGAGTGTTCCGGGACTCCCCCGATGATCAAGCCTCCCCTTTGTACACCCTGCTTGTAGAAGTCCTTAATGAGCTCATGCCCCTCTCCGTAGATCCCTGTGGGCCTCAGAGAGCATGTGTATAAACACTTCCCTCCCTTCACCTGGAAAGGAGACAAAACCAGGATTCCGTGTTAGGAGCCAGACAGGAGACGCATGGAAATAAAGCATTTAGGTGGGTTTATGTGGATTTTAATTGCAGGTTTGACACCACAGTACAATGGTGGGAGGATGTGGTGAAGTTGCATAAAAGATGTGTTTTCTCCAAGCTGGAATCCAAGCAAGGGTACACAGTTACGGAACATTTACAGCCATCTGAATGTGTCACTCAGGATAATATCACCATCACGAGTGTAGAATTTAATACTCAGCACTATAGCAGTCTGCAAAGTGTCTTACTAAAGCATATAAACATGTCAGGACGCCAATAAACGTTTTTATATTCTGAATCTGCAGCTTGCATGAATTCCATTGTACGATTATTGTTTAATGATTCTTATTTCAACACAGTTGTTTACTTTTTTAGTTTTCTCAACAGGCCTGCAAACTGCACTCAACAGTTAACGCGTCCTTTTAATGAAGCTGCTTCACTGTGATTTTGCTTAAAAAAAACGTCGACCACTCTTATAAATGTAGCCGACCAATGGAAACACCAGAAATAGCGATGTATTTGTGAAATGGAAATTGCAAAAATACCTTGGTGCCATTTGCCTCCAGTGCAATTTTCTCTGCCTTTGCCTTGCTCTTCGGATAGGCCATAGAGTGTTTCACATTGTAAGGTGTGTCTTCATTGCCCCTGTGGAGAGAGAGTCAGTCAGAGGAGCATTCAGGAAAAGTAAGCAGAGTGTTTCCTTGACCTTGCCACATGCATGGGAGGAATGTGCTTAAATAAAGCCAAATGGAAACTATATCTCAGAGAGAGAACTTGCGCAGAGAGGGAGAAGGAGAATTACAAAAGAAAGGATTTTTGCAGCTTTTACCTCACCTTGTTTTTTTGTATTTGGAGTGTTTGGACAAAGACAGCTGACAAAGTAATCTTGTGACGTGAACACAGAGAGAATGTGAAATATTGTTCCGAGGTACAGCTATCGCTTTGTGCATGCAAATCGAAACGCACACACACACAAACACACACACCATCTTAAAGAAAGTCCTGCTCAAGGCAGATGGACGCTAGAAATTTCCATTACTTTTTTATCACCTGCTTTTGGCATTTAAAATCAACGGCTTTTGCATATTTTATTCTAACTGCTTCTAATCACATATATTTTCATTACCCTAAATGTTTTTTCATGAATCTTTCAGAACATTTGTGGAACCTTCACAATAATGAGTTGATTCTTCTTTGGCCATGGTGAACAAATATAATTCAAATATGTTAGTTTTCAACAAACAAATAGACAAACTAATTGAGAGATGAACGGGAACATTTTTTTGATTGATGTAAAACTCTAAAACT
Organism: Chaunax sp. Z400; assembly: GCA_037577475.1. Lineage (NCBI taxonomy): Eukaryota > Metazoa > Chordata > Actinopteri > Lophiiformes > Chaunacidae > Chaunax > Chaunax sp. Z400. The sequence goes on from CM075197.1 coordinate 24,151,252, forward strand.
GTATTTCTTTATTATAATGCATGTGTAATTTGTTAAATGTGACATCCACCTGTAAAAGAAACTATCAGAGAGAGATTGAATATAACATCTAGTTTCGCTATCTTACACGTAGGAACTGTAAATAGGTGTCACAACACTCCCTCTGCATATCCTCAATAGATGCGGTTCTGTGTGGAGTGTGGGAAATCACGTTGCTCTGAGTCACACCACTTTGACATATTTGTTTTTAACCCAGCACAATTGTTTTTCTCCGTGGTTTCCGTGCATCCTTGCACTAAAACATTCCACTAATGACACACACATCCCAGACACAGTCATTACTTAGAAACTGCATTCTTTCACATGTTAGCAGCAGTGGACTGCTAATGCAACAGTTAACAGGATAAATTGTAAATGTGTACAACCACGAATATAGTACTAAAACGCCATAACCATTGATTTTATGTTTAAAAAAATAGATACTTGCACATGAGTGTTATGTAATAAGGCTTATTCATGCTTAATGAGTGACTGAGCAGCAGGCCTTTTTTAATTTAATTTCATAAAGAATGATTCTGACTGATGAAAACAGCTCCTGTTCAGTATCTTTATAACTCTAGACTCTTTGTATCTAAAGGACTTCAAACGTCCTTGAATAGACACCACTATGGTCCTGCATACCATGTGTTGTGTCTCCACCCAGTCATATCTTATCTGTACAGGCCTAGAGTTTTCTATAATGGTGCATTCAAGAGAAGACAAGATTATAGGTACAAGATAGTGAACACAGTGATGTAACTGAAAGGGTGAAAGCATTTCTACCTAGAAAAGCGTTCAACGACACAGGTGACTCTGCTAACGGGAAAACTCAATTTGTGCTGATGTGTAGAGATCATAACCTTTATCACAGCACAATGCCATAAAAAAATAGCCTACGTTCAATGTACTGTTATGTACATTGAACATTACAAATGCACTGTTATATAAGGATGCACATATGCATTGACAGACAATGCTAACCCTATATGACCCTTTGGCTGGGGAATAAAATGCGATAATAAGATTGTGACGTGCAGCCATGCGCTCAGTGAGGAAAACACTTGGACTTGGACACTGGGTCACCTGGTCAGCAACACAATGATTAACAGATTTCAGAATGAGGTAAACACAATGATGTGTTTTTGAGCGTCACCTGATGAAGTGGTCTCCATCGACGTTGGGACCAATCACCTCCATACTGCTGGTGTAGACCAGGGACTGGATGCCGCACTCCACACAGGCGTTGATCACATTCTCCGTTCCTGAGGGGAGAGAAAATATTTGTCATTTAAGAGACGGAGCACGCTGTGGTTAGGCTGATCAGACCGAACTCTACTAGTTTCTCAATCCTTCAAAGTCACATGGCTGCTTTTGACACAGTTTGACACAGTTTGACACAGTTTCAGGGGTGAAACCGCCATATCTGAAAGTATTAAATTCTCATTTGTATTTTAACTAAATATGAATTTAAGAGTAAAAATGAAAGCAACACACTGTGACATACTGTATAGGATGGACTTCTTGAAGTTGCAACTTTACTCTTAAGGGAAGGATGAACAGGAAATTTACTCAAAGGAAGAAAACATGTTGTGCTAAAACCTGGTCTCTATTAATCCAAAGGAGAACATATGGTGGAAAGAAATATGATCATTACAAAGTGGAGGAGAAAATACTTCTCATCACTCTCATCAGATATACTTTTTAAGGTCTTTCCAGTTTCCCATTGTAAGAGTATTAGAGTTAAACTCATAGACGGATCAGAGAAGAGGACACGGTTCTAACAGTAATAAACATGGTATTAATGGCTTAACATAATACTATGACTTAATTAGAAGAGTAGCTTTCTCTGCCATTTGATATTTGATTTACATTTTTCATTTAAACGAGGAACATCTTCCAGATTATAGAAAATATCTTGAAAAAAAAAAGATTTTTGACTGCTAAACAAACCAAATTAAGATTCTACATTCGTGCAATGCTCTGTGCACTTCGAACCTGTTCTTACGAATGGCAGAGCTTAAACAAAATGTTAGCATCTGCGTGCTAACAATGATAATAATAATAGGCTGATGTTAAGTTTTACTAGATGAGTGAAAATTGTGACCAGGAAATCACTAAAGTCACTGAATCCTTTGCAGCCCATAACATTTATATAAAATTATCATGCAATCCACAGATTAGCTGTCCTGATACTCCGGTCTGGACAAAAGTTACGGACTGTCTGACCGACATCCCTACAGACACGCCTTCCTGCCTATTGTGACCCACAATCCTCTGTGCAGTGGAAGATACAATATGTCTCATCGACGTAAATGCTGAGAGAGCACAGATGGATGACAGCTCATTCATTTATGTACTACATATTTCTGTGGTCTCTCGCGTGCAATTAATATATTAGTATAAGGACTACAACAGGAAAAACATAAGTATAAGAAAGAGGGTCAAAGTTCAAGGCACAATGCTATGATACACTGTGTGCAAGACCAGCAAAACAGGAAAAGTATGCAATATGGTATGCAGCATTTGTCTGCGGGACGGGGGTGCATAAAGATTAGAGAGAGGCTGTACAGAGGTTCAAACCTCTGGTATGTACACAAGCTGAAGGTTAGAAAACAGAGCATCAGTAAAATAAATCCTAACTGCAAACCAGACTGTAGACACAGTCTAATGTTCGAAACTCTTAAGTTAACTATAATGTATCGGCAATGCTAACTAATTCCAGGAAGAAGAGTGAGAATTAATCTTTGATGCTGAGGAAGAGGGAGTTAACATTATGAAACGTTAAGTAATACAAGCACGGAAACCTTTTGGCACCAACACAGGGGAGTCAATATGACATTTTTGTAATATCTCTGAAACGGAGAAATCGAAACTGAGCCACCTTCTTTAGAAGCAAAATACTTGTCTCTCAGCTTTACACAGCTGGACCATCTTTAAGTCTTTTGATGTTCGATGACATTGGGTGCATGACAATAGAACAGAATCTAATTCCGTTTGGCTGACACTTCAAAGTATTAGTCACATTAAGTAGAGACAGACAGAATCTAGACAGACGTGGGTCAAATATTCATTCGATTCCAGTGTCAGAGGTCTGTTGCTGATGTGGGAGCAACTATTTGAAGAGCCTACAGATGACGAACAGATCACAGATGACAGAAGTATCTTTGGTCAATTAAATGACTGCAGGCTATTAAAGGTCAGACTTTGACTCAATACAAAAGACGTAACCATAAACACAGACACTGAATCTGTGGATCATTTTCATCACTTGTTCTGTCATTGTAAACAGGATCCTTCTTATAGTTCTTGTTTTTGTTATCGTCATCAAATATACCAAAACTAGGGTATGCTGCATGTCTACCCCATCTCTCCACCCCATGTCGTCATAACTTCAGCTGTCCGATCTGAATAAAGGCAAGAAATGCCAGAAAAATAACAACAACAACATATATATATGTATATATATATATATACCTAAACTAGCAATGAGCTGATCCTACAAACAAGTCTAGTCTTTGTTTGTAAACCTTAGTAAATCGTATTTCTCTGGATCATTTTTATTTGTTCGGCACCCAGACATCAGTCTGTGCAAATAACAGCTTGTGTCAGCCAGCATAAACACAAACTCTGCTTGTGAGACATAAACACTATCTTTAAATGTTTAACCCAGTGTGCAAACACACACACACACACACACACACACACACACACACACACAGACACACACACACACACACACACAGACACACACACACACACACTCACACAACTGCACTTATATATGGGGAATATGTGGGGACCCTTATTTGCCCTTAACCTATCATGGCCTTTACTCAGTCATTAAAACTCTTTGTCTTCAAACAGGCCGAAATATCCTTACTTTACAAAAAATGTCCTTATTCTGTTGGTTAAACACACACACACACACACACACACACAGAGAGAGAGAGAGAGAGAGAGAGAGAGAGAGAGGACTGTTTTTACTCATAGTTACATGACAGCACTATTGTTGCCATTATTATTGCCATATTGAAGGGAATAGACGTGAGTCCATAAGGAAATTCCTGTCCCTGATTTCCAGATATGGTCAAAAACTGATATGTTGTGCAAAAACTACCCATGAAACTTTTTGGTTTTGGGTGTATCCAGCAGAGTTGAATTCTTGTCAGGCTGAAAAAAAAGAGCCTCTCAAACAAACATTTATACAAACATGTGACTCATAGACTCACCAGTGAAATCCACACAAATAGCATTAAGCAGTTAAGAGTGAAATGACCAACCATGCTTTGTCAATGGAAGGAGAAACTCGGTAGCACATCTTTAAATTAACCTTTGTTGTGCGAAAGATACATTTATTAATACAAAATCTGCTATAAAAACTCTAAATCTATTAATCCAGGTTTGAGCATCGAGAAGAAATCTCTGTAACACCAGAACATGACTGGCTAGAAATGACCAGTATTATGTTACGCACAATAATGTTATAATGTATAATGTTAAGCACAACATAATTACAACCCTGTTTGTTTGTTTTTTTAAACTAACACAAGTCCTTGAAAATCAACCCAAACAAAGACAGGAGTGGTTTTCCTCTATTTTATGGCTTCCCAGAATAAAAGATGAATAAATCTGAATCACACATGGATGTTTCCTCCCCACCCCTACACTCTGTGATGATGTGGATCACCACTGTGTTGAAGTCGAACCTGCGACGTTGACCGAGTAGATGAGGGTCTCTGGGATTCTGTGCCAAACGTCCACCAGGCTGGCTGTGTGGATAACGACATCGGCCCCGCGGGACACCTCCAACACGCTGCTGTAATCTGTGATGTCACCCTGAATGACCACCACCTTTGTCCGCTCTGAAGGAGACAGAGGAATGCGGTCAAAAACACGCAGTATTTCATAAGTGATATTGAATTAGGGATCATTTAACGTAAAAACTTAGCGATGATGCAGAGAACTGACACACTTATATATGACACGCGTTTCTGAGAGTTTAATTATGAAACATTTATTTATTAACAAACAGACAAAAACACGTGTCCTAACAATGGACACACTCTGTAGGATATTGTCAGATTTTCTTATTAGGCAATAACGTTTATTGTTGTGATCATTTATGAAGGTCTTACACCTGTGGTTTATCTCAGCTCCCATGCACTCTCCTTGAAATACTGATAAGAGGAGACGAGAACTGTACCCGACAAGGACAAGGACTGGACTTTTGAACACTGAGTGAGATTCTGTTGCAATTCAGACACACTCTGGAGTTTGCAATCCATACTATAATTTTAGCAGTTACATAGATGTTTAATAAGAAATGCTTTCACTGATTCAAATCAGGTTAGACCACACACAAGTCCACCTCTAGCTTTCCTCGGGCAGTGAGGCCTACAAAGGTTGCCGCTGAGACTGAACTCTCCCGTTGCTGTTAGCTGATCTCTCAGCACTGCATCAACAGCAGGTTTCAGTCCTGTGTGACAGTAAATGAGCAAAGCCGAACAAAGCATGTTCCACTGTGGGATGGAGGCGTCGATTGTGGTTGTGCACATTCCGGACACTGATGAGAGAAAAGAAAATTTGCTGTTGCTGAAGGTAATTTACTGTACGTTGTGTAACGTGCAGCATGACCTCCATCCAGGAATAAAGCCCCTTAGGGCTTTGATTCATTTCCTCACACAGTAAGGACTAAAGGAGACAGAAACAGACACAACTCCTGGTGCCACGGACGACACAACAGCTAAATCCTGTCCTCATGTAAAGCTATACCGGCACAGGATATGTAGGGGAGTAGCCTTTCCAGAATTCCCAGCCCAGCTGTCATCTCTGCTGATTGACCCAGTGACCACACAGCATGTGAGGGAAATGAACGTCAGAATATGTTGGTGTTTTTTTTTTCCATGGCGCAGAGTTTAGCTGTCCTGAAACATGTATACAATAATATAAGTATTAACAGTAGGCCTATTTATGAGAGGGAGGTTTATCAATAGTCTTTTATACAAATTCCATTAAAGAAATATTGTGATTATACCCGATACAAGGAGCAAACATGCAAATGAGCATCAAAGAAAACTTTACGCAACAGAAAGGTTCCATGAACATGAAGCCGGGTCTTATTTTAAAAAAATGTGTCTTTTTAAAATGAAATTGACATAAAACGAAATACAGATTACATCTGCTGCCACGAACCGGCAGCTTCAGATCCTCTTACCTGTGCTGAGTCCATTTAAACTGAAGTCTGCATGTTTGTCAAACACCCGGACCTCCGCCAGTTTGTCCTCCTTCTCCAGCAAAACCCGGAGCAGGTGTCTGCCGAGAAACCCCGATCCTCCGGTGATCACATAGACGAGACCCGGCTGCTTTTCTGACATGCTGCGATAACGTGGAGCAGCTGAATGTGGAGGAGAGACAGTATCTGGCAACCTCTCTCTGCGGCCACTGAACACAGCGCAGCCGACCAGTCATTAAGAAGGGGAGAGACCGGAGGGAGCTTCTTTTTTTTCTCAAATCTTTATTTAGAGAGCCTATGCAGAACAGGGGTATGACGCACTTACGTAAAGAAATATAGAGATAATATGGAATTATTTGATTCCATAAAAGTCTTTATAACTTGGAACTGCTGGTTTTACCATCGGTGAATATATAAATAGTAAGAAGGAGAAGTAATCCGGAATTACGTGGATTGTTTGCAGAAATTTTCCAGAAGAAAAGAGACCAAACTGGATTTTTTTCACATCCTGGAAACCCAGCAGTTTTATTTCATTCAGTTAAAAAAAAAAAAAAATTATTACTATTATTTATTCCCTTTATTTCGCTCAGCTCTGTGTATGTTTTCAAACACATTTAAAAACAAACAAAAAACACTTTAACCTAATCTATAATTAGACACATTCCATGATCAAAGAAGGAGCAGCAGGAAGAAAAACCTTCTATTACTTGCCCCTGTCTTAATAATAGCAGAACATACTGTGGATACAGATGTTAATCCCCTTTCTTTGTTGTCCTTTTTTTGATTTTAACAGTTAATACAAATATTTGACAACACTTACTCAATAAAAACAATATCAGTCATCCTAAGATAAATATTACTCCGATAGTTTATAATGTCCCTTTAGTCTTTATACATTCTCTTAAACTGAACGGTATTTGAGCAACTTTTTAATTCGTTGTCTAGACAATTCCACAGTTTAACTCCATATACTGAAATATACGTCTGCCTCAATTAAAGTTCCTCCTGTCTTTTCTTCCCATCAGCAAATGATCAAGCATTAATGAAGCCATTACTTACAACTTATAACACATTATAGAGAGTAGAAAGTAGTAAAGACGCACAAGAAGAATGACTAACACTTTGGTGATCCCCTGACTTTTAATATGTAAAAAATGGGAGCACCTCTTTCTGCGTATGTGCTGACCAAATGGCTTTCTTGTTGTGACTTCATTATTCAGACTATTAATGTATCCAGGGAGGATCTGATAATAGTGGGAGTGAATATGAGGTTGGGATGCACCTGAAACTGTATTTGCAGTGGTGTTAATAGCTGCACTGACCAAACAGGCACAGTTAATTTAACAGGTCTTAATCTTATCTTATCTCGGGACACCCAGAGCCTCCTTAACATAAAATATTCCAAGTCTGACAGGCTGAAGAGGCCTTTCAGCTGAAGTATGTGGTGAAGCTTGAAGACCCTTAACATTCCTGTCCTAGAATGACTTAAAAGACTATAAGCACTGCATTCACATCACATAACTGGATTCATGTTAGATGAAAATTAACTAAATCAATGCAGCAGGACCAGATATAGCATCTCAAATATTCCACATATTCTTCTTTCTTGGACTAACCTGGTGCTTAAAATTACCCAAATTGCTGCAGCCTGGTCCACAGCCCCAGATTTGATTCATTTTTATATGTAAAGTCTGCAACCGCAGCAAAATCTGCCTCCTGTGACATCACAGGAGGCAGTTTTGACTTTTTTCCACATATGTAGTAATACTCCCTAAGACTTAAATAAATGATGTGTAAAATCAGTGGAGGTCCCCTTTAATTGAGAGGACATTTGGCTCTGCTTTAAAGTGTTACAAATCCAGTCTGTAATTTATTTGAAATATCATTTCACTGACATATTTTGCACATTGCCTCACAACTGTACTTTATTTTTTTTAAAGCAAACTGTTTGCACATAATTGTTGTGTAAATTGAAGATGTTTCTACTTTGGTTTCTATTTCATATCTTTGCTTACTTTTATGTCGACTGTTATGTAAGCACAAGAAAACCAAGTCAAATCCCTTAAAGGTGTAAACGTACTTGGCAATAAAATGTTTGTTTCTAACAAACTGCTGTCAGGTAAGAGTTAATGAAAAAACAGCATATAAAGTCAGTGTTCGAGGTAATGTGAGGGTTTGGCTTATGTAACGGTAGAGTTGACCACTATGGTTTGTAATGTGACGACACACTGATAAATATCATCCTGTCATTTCCAGTTACTGTCGGCCTTCTTGTGACTATCGGTACAATCATAAACAAAAACAAGTGCTTTTCATGAGCTCAGTTGAGCTCTGGTGAATATTACACCCTAGAATTACCGGTCCAGCTGTGGCTTCCAGGACTTCATCAGCCAGATAGATTTTTTTTTTTAACTCTGGTCTCCACCTGTGCTGTGAGCTTTAACATCTCTCCCTTTCCTGTCAGGCTCTGGTTACTGTTGAAATCTAGTCTTTGTAGGGCAGATTTCAACACTTCCTCTCATGTTTCCCCAAACAGGAAATATCGAAGGGTGCAGGTAAAGTGTAGGAGGTGATTTCAACTCCATCATAGAGGAAATAGGGTTTGGAGTTTCCACTATGCATGCGACTTACTGGTGACACACCATGTTTGATCAGCTAGTTATTTTATTTTTTATACCCTTGTTCCAATTGGCTGTAATGATCCTTTAGACAGACACTAACTGTTGTCTACATTACCCTCAAACACTGGGTAAACCTCAGTGCTTCAAACAGTCGTAGGACACAAGGTTATTGGAAAACAACACAAGGTTTTCATTTATTTAAAAAATATTTTAATGCACCATTAATAAAGGGTCCAACGCATTAATGCAAGAGAAATATTGCAAATAATATTAAAATAATCATCAAATTAAAAGGAAAAACAATAAAAAATAAATGAATGGAAAGTATGTACATGTTTCCTCCTCGTGGAGAGAGGACAAGGAACGACATATTTACAGCTTGAAATCAGTGTGTTTCTACGAGAAACAAACACCTCTACAATATTTACATGAACTTTTTTTTGATTTTTTTCCTTTCATACTTTTATCCTGTAGTAAAGAGGGTTGGCTTGTACTGAAAGGATTTCACTGCAACAAAAATATCCTACACATTTTCCTGTTTGGGAGGGAACAAAATAAAGTCTGCTGCTAATTGAAAGTTCAAAATTAAAGTCAAACTTTGGACGGCCATAGCCTTATGAAACAGAGACAACACAAAGGCCGTATGCATCCCGTTGTCTGCAGCGCATCACAAAGCTGCTGAGGAGCATCTGTAAGTACCTTCTAGCCACCTACACTGCAAACAGATCGTCAGCATGACATTTCCTTGCCTTACGTTGATTTATGTTTCATGGAGGGAGGTTTTGTGAGTGCCGAATGACTCCACACTCAAATAAAATACATACTAATGCATTCTAGAGAGGCCCACTAAACAGCAAGGGGAAAAAAAGAAACTTGACTAAACTAAAACTTTGAAGAGACCTGATCTAATCAAATAAATGTGCCTTTTAAAACCATTTGTAGCACACAGACAAAGTAAAACACTGAATACATCATTTTTACTAAGACCTGCAGGAGTTTGATCATAATCTTTGCTTTTACGGCTTGGGAAAGAACTTGGGCTTCGCCAACTGTAAGGATAGGAAATCTGACATCAAGTGGTTGAAACAAAATATGAGATTAGCATGGAGGGAACAACTAAACACAGAGAAACAGACAGACAGAGGGAGATCCTATAAAAACACTCAATGTTTTGGTGATAAAGCTATAAGCTGGGGGGGGGGGAAACACAACAAAAAAAACAACAGGCCAGTTCTGTTGTGCTGATCCTGCAGACAAAAATTCAACAGTCACATAAAATAAAACACACGTTTAGCTACAACTTAACTGACATATATTTTTTATGGTGGGTTAAAAAAAAACAGTAGCTGAAAGGACTTTACTACCCAGCGTTGTGGCAAATCAGGAGAGTAACTAACGTACAGTGGACAGGAGAAAGGATAGCTTTATATGGCTGGTGAATCACAAGCCACGAAGGACAGTGAGAGGGTACACCGAAGCTCATTTCACTGTAAGATGCTTACAGCTAATGCAACTAAATACCATTAATAACAGCAATAGTAATATATAATAATACTTTGAAATGAAATTAAAAAAAAAAAAGCTCCAAAAGAATCTTCACACTTTGAAATCTTGCATAACTGATGACCAAATTGATTGAAGTTGTTAAAAGAGCGCGCCGAATAAGCGCTTTTAAAAACCCTGAATTTGTCTGATATTCCTGTGCGTCTCTGTGTGTGTGTGTGTGTGTGGGGGGGGGGGGGGGGGGGGGTGCAGGGAGGGATTTAACACTAGAAGAGAAGACCCAGGCTGCAGATTATGTGAGCTGACGTATGATGGCTTTTCATTTTTCATTGCCTTCCTTCAAACAGATATTGGTGTCAAAATAGAAAGACCTTTCGTGCCTGGCAGCATGGAACCATGTCCCACAATACTGCCACTGAAGAGGTAATGGTGAGCCCCCACTCGTAGGCTCCACGGCCCAGGTAACACAAACGCATCACACACCAGCTTGTGAGACTGCAAAGAGAATGAAAAATGTGCGTGTGTGTGTGTCTCTGTTTCCTGGGTATAGAAGGAACTGCTGTGAGGCCATCTGGAGGAGTGGCAAGGGGGGGGGGGGGGGGTATCGGAGGGTGAACCAGTGGAGTGTCTGCGTATGGCTGGCCATTGGAAAGTGAGGAAGAGAAGCATGTCTTCTAGTTTAGTGTCCCGCGACAGTTCTCCGTTCCACACAGGCAAGGAATTTTGTTCTCCTCGAGGGGGAATTTGTAGTCGTAGGTGATCTCTTCATTGACGGCGATGGCCTGCTTTGAGTAGATCACAATCTTTTTCTGGGACTCTATGGTGATGACCTTGGCGTAACAATTTGGCTGGGGGAACAAAGCAATGACAGACTGGTGAGCAGCAGCCCCAGGAACAAATTGTAATATCTATAATATATCTAAAACATATCAGACATGGACGAGTGTTGAGGTTCACTCACAGTGCAGCAGTGGTTGATGAATCGTGCCAGGTTGCCACACTTGGTGGCGTCTATAATTGTGTCGTGGTCCACCCTGAACAGGTAGCTGCTCCCGATGCCCTGCTGTGCGTATCGCTTCTCTCGATTGTCAGCCACCATCTGGACACACAAACATGGATGGCTTATGTTCAAACTGAACACGCACAACATATAGGTACTTAAAAAGGTGCATGAATGACATTTAATGCACCCATGAAACCTTCTCAATGGAACGTTTGCAGTTGTCTTATGACTAATTTACTAATTTTGAAATAGCTAAGATTAGGACAACAAACTAACTGAATGGAACATCTGGAAGGTTTGGCTTGAAATGAACTGCTGATTCAACACAGACTGGAAGCAGTACCTGTCTGATGTTTTGACCCACGTACTCAATGACCATCTCATCAGCAGCGATGGGCTCCATGGCGAACAGGCCCCACTCGTGGATCCTACTGCGTCCAAAACGAAGCTTCTTCTTGCGGAACTGCGTAAGGACAAAAGGATTCCTTAATCATAGTCTTCATGAAAATGTATAAAACACACGCAGGTCCTCAGGTGAATTTATACTTTGGGTTTTCATGAAACTCCAGCCTGCTACAAGGCACACGTATGTGGTGCATGTAAGCAGCAAATGCTGATGAAGGGAGGTGTGTTTTTAGTGTGTTTGTATAGTTTTTAAGTAGATTTTAACTCTGTTAAAGTAGATTTTAGCTCATCAAGGCTGATTTCCTGTCAATGTGTTCTACACAGTCAGTTCTGTGACATGTTTAGAAGACAGTAGTGTTTGGGCTGCAAAGACTTAAAGCTAAACTTGAAAAGAAAAAACAGCAACATGACAACCTTAATTCCATATCTGTCATTGGACCAGGACACTTTTCAGTGACGTGGTGTGATGAATGTTTTATGATTACATTAAAAAAAGTTTTTATAGAAAAACGCACTTCATCAAAAGTGTCATGTTTTGTGATTCTCTACATACAGGACTGTATAACAAAGTATAATGTGCTGCAAACTTTGCAACGTACATGTAACTGAGTAGGTACATTACATACATTGGCTATAACTGGCAGTACCTTAAGCTGGTTGAGTTTGAGCAGGTCAGAGTCCATGACAGCCGTGGTGCCAATAACGGTGAGGAGGCGGCGCTGCTCTGATCGTCTCTCTGATAGCAACCGGTTAGCTCCCTGGCAGGAAACAGAGAGCAAAGAGCTTTACAAAAGAGCACAATCGCCTGTTATCATACGGCCTTGAGCCTGAAGACACTGACCCAGAGAAACACTTTGACCTTTATGCGCATCAGCCAGGCTACTATGGGTGAGAGGGCAGATAAGACTGTGTGCAAATAGTGAAAGGAAGTAAGCAAGTTTTTCTTCCATTTCTACAATGTATGCTTTACTAAAATAAGGCACAATCGCTTCATCACTGCTTAAAGTCCATTATGAAGCTCTGCACAACCAACAAACCCAGCATATGAATTCTGAAGACTTTAATACTTTGAGATTGAGTTTTCTGATTCTGTTAGAATAAACTTCTCCATCACATTACATTAAAAATGTTTTTAATTCCCCCCCCCACCCCACTGTTTGCACCTAACCAGGTCGACGAAATGACATGAATGTGTACCTGGGATAGGTACAGACGAGTGTCAGAACAGACTGATAGATCAACGTTACAGGGCTACTATAACCAGGACATCAGAGATGCTGACTTATGTGGTGTCCGGTTACATCTCATTTTGTGCCAAGTGATACTGTCGCTGCAACGACTCAAGATAAATCTAAACTATATGCCCTGGGCAACTAAAATCTGAATTGTGTGTGCCCTCAATATAAATAGCCATTTTATTTTTCTTCTGCTTTTCTCCATGGTGACCATGAGACAGAGCCCAAAGCAGGAATAGAAAATATATTACTCAGAAATCAAAGCAATAAGCAGCTGTTTGCAAATGACCTAAATGCCCAAGTGTTCCTACCTTCTTTAACAACAATTCGGCAGTGTGAGGATAACAACTGATGTGACCATCAGTGGTGCAAGAGGAACAGATACTTTCTTTGAGAAACCAAAAATAACTAAATGCTGAAAACAGCAAAAAAATAATGAAAATGACAGCTGGAAAATGACTAAAATTGGGAGGGTTGGAAAAAAACAACAACTGTGTGTGTGAGAGAATGAGTAAGTGAGGTTTACTGTATTTATATCCAAAAGATGAAGAAAGGATACTGGTAGATCATGCATCAATAATGTCAAACACACTGTGAGTGTTGGGTTTGGTCAAATTTAAACATGATTTAGGATTATTAAATGTTGACAGCTTTTAAGGATGACTACTTATTTTTGCAGTTAAAATCCGATCTAAGACTAAAGTCTCCAATTAGAATATGATAAAATCAAAGTAATGTATGCCTTCATTTAAATGCACTGACACTCACTCAATAATTTAGAAAAGATCAGATGAACCGTTCACTAAGTAAGCAATTTATACTTAAAGACAGATTCCTGACATTGTGAAGGAATCTCTACAATTTCAGGAACCAGCACATTCTACTACGCTTGCTTCCCCTTCCTCTAAAAAAAATAAATTAAAAAATTAAAGAAACGTATCAAGAGGGCTGCATTAGATCATCATGACACATGACACGCATGGTTAGCAGTGGTTTAGAGTTTAAAATGACATCATGTTATCAGGATGAAAAGGCTTTTGAATCGGGCGGATGTGGTAGACAAGAGACAAAAACTGTTTTTGCCTCCACAAGCTTTTCGGATGAATTGAATTACACTTTTTAAATTGAGTGGTTTGTAAATATAATCAAATGGCAGGAGGGAATGGTTTCTCTGCAATTAGGATATTTTACTGTGGCTATCACAGACCATTTCCAGATGGTCTGTGATAGCCACAGTAAGTTAACACACCACAGTTAACTAACCAAATGTTTATAAAGTTACTGCTACAGGTTCTGTTTCAACTGTGCTGGGAACAACAAATAAAACCCAGTGTTTTTTTAAAAATTGTTTGAAAAGTCATCCGTCTCACAGAACAGCTACACTCTTTCATCAGTCCATGCCAACTTCTACACGAGTCACACATCTGTGTATTTTATACTTGCTTGTAAAATAATCACAGAAATTGTTTCAACCTTTGATTTTCTATAACACGGTATGTTTTATCTAAAATGAGAATTTCTTTTATCGATACAGCATCTTTCTTGCAGAGATGAAGCACAGAGAGGAGGAACCTTTCACACCACACATCAGTTTGATCTGAACCAAAGCTTCCGGTGACAAAACCTCCAGACTTGACAACACAAATGGCAAAGTTGTGTTTTGTTTTTGTGCTGCTCAATTATTTGGAAAAGCTACATCACATCACTCCTCCTAATTCCTAAGGGGTATTATCGAGGGTCATACTGACAATATAAAATAAATATGTTCAGCATCTACTGGACCCCCTGAAGATTTATTACAGAGCCAGCGGAGATCTGAACAGTAGCATTCTTTCCACAACATCGTCATCGAGGAACACTCCTGGAATTTTTGCTTCATCTTTCCAAAAGCAGCAAATGTCAATCATTTTAAGTCTAATTGCAAAAATGATTGAGTGGATTTGAATAAATTAGAAACACGTGCTCGTCTCATGGGTGCGATACTTTCACAGTTTCACCTTACGGCTGCATTCTATCCTGTCCTCTCAGCATTTATGCTCACCATTGCCAAGATTAATAGTGAACAAGCTGAATCCAAGTACCTCAGCCTGATGCTCAACGCAAACTCACTTGTAAGAAATGGACAGACACTACTTAAAATAGAGTAGTATTTGTTAAGCTCTCCATTATGGTTGTGTATTTTTGCATGTCTTCGACAGTATCTACAATACTTTTTACTTTTAATCATTTGCTAGTTTGTCAATGTTAGAACTACAGACTGAAAACAGGCTAATGCTTGTAAAAATCATTGGAGAGACAGGCTTTAATTCATTGCTGTTAAACAGATGCTTTTGCCAGCAGAAACATCACGGTGGTGGAGGAAAGAAAAACAACAGCAGAGACCAAAAATCAGGCAATGACATTAGGAGTATACTTACCGAGCTGTCGACATTTTCCACCTCTCGTATGACCTGTTCAGGCAAGTCCAGGTCCAGATAAACATCCTTCTCCTTGCGGCTGATGGCGTAGTAGCCCTCACTCCTGGCACAACCAGTCACATGCTCACGAAGCTGTCCACCTGCATTCTTCTTCTTGCGACGAGGGTTCGGCAAATTGGTTAGTGCAGCTCAAAGGTCAAGGGCAACAGGAGGGAACCAGAGTAATATGAAGAAATAACATATTTTATCCATTTAAAAAATATGATTCATGCTACTTATTGATTTAAAGGGCATCGATTGTTTGGACAATTTGTAACTGGGGGTCCGTTTTCAAAGCAATCACACACATATTAAATGCAGAAGTCAGTCATTGATAAGGATATCAGTGTGGCTGACCCAGTGAGTATCATTGAGCCAGTCAGAGCTGTGATCGTCCTGTAGCAGTTTCTCATAAGTCCTCTTCAGCAACACCAAGTCCTCGCCGTCCAGACCGGAGTTCCAGATGTCATACAGGATGGTCATCTGCTCAAACTCACCGCGGTTCTCAAACTTCTTAGCTGGTGGCTCAGATGCTGGGACGGGTTTTGGCCAACGCTGGGACGACGTTACCCCTGCCTCCTGCAGAAAGAGGCGCTCGCTCTTTCTCACCTCTTCAACTAGCTCGTCCTCTGTGTCTGAGCTGGACAGCTCCCCAGACTCAAGCTCTTCCACGTCCACATCTTCCTCCAAGTCTGAGTCCTGCACAGAGGAGGGGGAATATTACTGTCGAGGAGCTGTGAATGAGCTCAACTATGCAAAGCACTGGCCATGTGGACATGGTCACATAACAGGTGACATATTTATGATAGTTTCAATCATTAGACTGCTGAAAATAGTCAGGCAACAGCTAAATCTTTAGTATAGGTTATTGACATTTTGACAAGTGTACCAAAACATATTTATATATATATATATAAGTTCATTACATTTTAATGAAATGTAACATTAATTTTCAAGGTAAACAAGCATATTCCCCATATTCTTTAAATACTGATCATGATGTGATTTTATAATGATAACCACTCTGAATAGTATCCTGATGACTGAAGTCTGAAGAAACCAGAGGGTTCTTTAGTTAAACATTTGAATAAAAAACAAAAAACAAAAAACAGGTGCAGTTCTACAGAGCGCAGATCAAACATTTTATGAAGTCTGTAAATATTTGGACTACAGCTACAACTGCCCATTATTTTTGTGATTCATTGATTAAATGTCAGGAATATAAAATGCTTCTTTTGTCCATCCAACAGTCCAAAACCTAAAAACCCTTCATTTACTTTCATATATGACAAAGAAAAGCAGCAAATCCTTACATTAGAGAAGCTGGAACCAGGCAAATGTTTGATATTTTTAAATGTAGCTCTATAATGGACCGGCATCTGCTAACTACATTATCACAAGGGAAAGCGAGGCCTCGTGTCTGACTTAGCTCAGCAGATGTGACCGATGGACCATGTATAGCAAGTTTGTTTTGCGATAATTCATTGAAAAAGCATCCTGCAAAATTATTTCAGCTCAAGACAAATGGTTCAATTAGTCAGTTTGGCATTGGTAAGACTGCACAAGCATAGAAATACAAACAGGTGGTACATGTGTTTGGCTGAGCACTCGGCTTATGTCAGCTTTAAGTTTGACAAACACATCAAACATCTATAAAACACTAAGGCAAAAACCAGTGTGTTTGTGTTGATTGCAACAGGGTGTCTGATTAATGTTACTTTAGAGAGGACCACATCTGTTACTCCTCCAAAAACACCATCTGCCTAAAATCCTCCATTCATTATAAAGACAGACTATAATGCTGCCAATATAAATCTTGTCATGTCAGTTTAATTAAAAAAAAAACAACTTTTCCACTAAATCTGGACATATTGCAGTTCTGTAGCATGCTGGTATTACCAATGATTAAATCTACCAACTTAACTGTAGTTGAGACATATTGTGCAAGCCAGTCACTTTTGTCTGGGGGGGAAAACATGATTGCACTACTAAAAGTTCACATGTACCACCATTACAGAAAAGAAAAATAGGACATACAGATGAGTGATATTTCTATTGTGTCAGTGGATCTGTTGTGACAGATTGTTACCTATGACACACTACCTACAATTATGACATCCGCAACCGTTTACAGGAACAAATCACAAGTCCCACGCACCTCTAGTTTCCGCTTCTTCTGTTTCTTGCCCAGCTGCTCCTTCTGTTTTTTAGTGAGATGAACCTCAAGGTTTTCTTTGTCTTTTCTTCTCCTCTTTTTGTTCGTGTCCTTTTCAAGTTCAAAACCTTTCCCAACCATGACCTTCCTTGATGATGGAGGTAGAGCTGCAACCTGGCCCGGGTCGTCAGATTCACAAAGCACTCCCATTGCAGATAAGTATTCTCCTGCATCTCCTCTGGATGGTAGTGCCTCTCCAATGACCTCCTCTGGTGCTTCAAGCACCCCAGAAATAGTGTTGAGTTCTGCTGGGAGCAAGACAGAAGAGTCTTTGGAGGAAGTCCTTTTGCTACTGGGTGGTAGTGAGAGAACTGGGGGTTTGCAGTAGTTGTGCTCCATAAGGACAATGACCCCTTCTGAGCTCATAACCAAGGCCAGTGACTCTGGCGAGAAGAGATGCTCTTCCATCTTCTGCTCTTCTGCTTCATCTGATGTCTCTGTCTCCTCTGAGTCCCCAGCTTCAGGGTCCATTTTCAGAGCTACATCAGCCAATACAGAGAGGTCAGTGGTTGAAGCTGAAGCCAGTTGCAGGAGGCTTGATGCCCCCAGCTGCTCTCTAAGTCTCAACCTCTGGTCACTTTCCTCTTCATCCTCTTCCTCTCTGAGGGAGTGACAGGAGGAAGCAGACAAGCTGGTTGTCCGAGGCCTGCCTCTGGACCGTTTGCTGACAGGAGGTGGAGGAGGGGCCTCCTCGAAGGCCATCCTGCACATAGAGGCGTGGTCCAATGGCAGGTTCTGCACAGTGCGGCACACCATAACAGGAGGGCCAGGAGATTTCGGAGAGTCTCTATCTGCACCCCGTTTTCCAGACGCTTTGACAGGGGTGGTCTGGGGAGAAACAGGTGGTCCCTTTTTGGACTCATCAGAATCTTGGGTTCGTCCCATAGGGGGCACGATAAGGGCATTGCCTTCACCTGGTTTGGAGGCAAACGGGAGCAGTTGGATGCCCTGAGTGGGACGAGCTGAGGGGGTTGGGACAACAGTGACAGGGGAGTCTGAAGGCCTGCCAGGGGAGAGGAGACGAGATTCACCCGCCACATGTGAGGGAGATGGAGTTGGCTGTACAGTTGGCCGCTGCATTTTGTCGCTCTCGCCTGTGGAGAATGAAACAGTCTTCCTGCGTTTCTTGAGAGGGGGCACAAGAACAATAGGTGAGGAAGGACGTGGGTAAGGGGGCGACGGAGGACGCTTCGTAGGTGCTGCTGAAGTATCTGCCTTGCTGTCTTTGGCTCCACCTGAGATTAAATGAAAATTTTCTGATGAAAAGACTGATACAAACAAAACAGACAGCACTTAACATAGCATTTCCCATTGTTGTGCTATTTAAAGCAGTCAGAAAGTCAGAAATTAAGTCAAGATCTTCCTTTATGGTTGACCTTTCTGACTAATTATTTATAATACAACTAATAATGATGTTAATGAGGACTTGCCTGTTTTGACCTCTGCCTTTGTAACAGCAGCTGCATTATTTCCCCTAAGAAAAACAGAAGAAAATATTTGAACCAGTAATAATGACATGATGAAAAGTACATTTGATTATTGAATACAGACAAAAACATCAATAACAATTAATTGTGAGAACAGATCGTGAACAGAGAATTTCAAACTTCGTACCTGTTATGCTCTTTCTCAGTTGTGCTGTCCATGGTTGACTCATCAAGGCTGTCGAGCCCATCACTCTCAGCCCTCTCTCCTTCCTCTTCATCTTCAGAAGAAGATGAAGATGCTGAAGAGGAAGAGCCCTCAGAGGATGAGGAGAGGCTCTCATCATCACTATCAGCACTAAGGGCATCATCTAAACAAAAATTGGCATCATTATTGCCTTAAATGGGCATAAACATGGAAATAAAAATACAGTAATAAGATTAGAGATTGTGATTTACCATCAGAGTCCTTTTCGCTTTCCTCTTCTTCCTCATCCTCCAATAAAAAAATAATTTAAAAAAGGTTATTACAACACCATGGTGAAATGCTGCCATCTAGCAATCAGGAAGAGTGAATGTCTTATAAGAGCAATAGAAAGATCTGCTCTTTCAGGGATGAATTTAATTTAAAATGTTTTTAAGGGACTCTGCAAAACCAGCTTGTATGTGTTCTTTAACTTGAATTTATGATGCATTTTGTTGTTGGCTTTAAAAACAACCAAAGAAGACATAAAGAAAACAAACCAACAAAAAACAAAAACCTTTTCAGTTGAAGACCCATCAGAAGTTTCCTCTCCCTCACTGCCAAGCTCCCAAGGTTTACGACTCCTTGGCTTCTTTTTCCTCCTCTTGTTGTCTCTTTCTGCTCGATGCCTTTCTGCCTCTGGCATTCTCCCCTCAGCTGCTGCAAACGAGACAACAGTGTAAGAGTTCTATTCAGCAAGACTATGAATCCAGCACTCCTTTTAAAAAAATGTTCAACATCAGCTCAGCAAACCTTCATCTTCGTCTGGTGGGGTCGAGGGGCGTGGCCTTTTCATGTCTCGCTCTTCAAGCTCCTGAGGTTCTTTCCTCTTCACCTAACAATTAAACACCAACATCATATTTTTAGAAATCAATGAATCACAGCCAAGAATGGACATCAACGCTTCTGACGATTTCTGACAACTACCATAAGCTTTTATCACAAAATCTGACACAATACCAAACAGTAGAGCATTTTTCCCCCTGATTGTTTTCATAGTGAGAGCTGTTGGACATTGAGATGTTGGCCAAGATCTGCCAGAGTGATGCTTTTACCTTGAAGGAAGGGAGTCGTAGTGCTCCTCGGAGTGAAAATCCCTCCACACCACCGCTCTTTGCCCAATCCACAAGAGACATGAGAGGCTCTCGAGGACGGTTGACCTTTTCCTCTTTTTTCTCCTCATCCCGTATGGCAGACACTCCCCTAGCCATAGTCTGGAAAGGCTAGGAGAAAAATATTTATACATTTACATTTTAAAAAAAATTCCATTTCACAGTATAACAATGATTCTTCATTAGTGTGAGTCAGCAGCATCATCTTGATACAGAGATTGTGAAGGCAAATCCGACTATCAAATGGTCAAAGCAGTGACCGCTTTGGAAAGCTAAACATCTTCTTGTTAGTTAAAAGGCACTGAGATGCTCTAAGGTTATCTTTTTAAACTGAAAATGGAAAATTTCCATCAAAACTAATTTTCATCTAATCTGAATATAGAATCATCTTAAAGCAAATGCCATTTTTATTACATAATAGCCAAGAGTTCAATGGAACAAATCCAGCAAAAAGTCCAAAGAAGTGGAGACAGCAGTATTTCTTACCTTCACACAAAAAATAAAACAACAGGCTTCAGACTAAAACAGTGCTGTCATTTTTGGGATTAGTCTTCCTTACCTTGGCTTTGGTTTCTTTCCTTTCCCACCACTCATCAAAAGTTGCAAAGGCAACATTCTCCACCATTTTGCGGTTCAGGTCCCTCTGCATGATGTTTTTCATTTCCTGGATCAGAGTGGCCAGGACCATCTGCACCGTGGCTTCATGCGGATTCTCAGCCATCATAGGCATCTCTGCCCCAGGAGCCCTGTACTCGTCTCCATCCTCGGGTAGCATGGTGCCATAGCCAGGTGGGGGCATGTATGAGGGGTAGTGTGGTGGTAAGACGTGTGGCGGCCAACCAGTATGGTGAGGTGGGATGCCATGGTGTGGAGGGGGTGGTATATGAGAGCTGTGTGGGTCAGGGTAGGGGTAGGGCATGTGGGGGGGCATGTAGCGGTGGTCCTGGTCATAATGAGAGCCTGTCCCGCTCCCCTCTTGGTCCATGTAAGGGTGGTGTGGTGGCATTGAATGGAGATGGTAGGAGGTGTAGTCTGCAGTGGCTGCCTCACCAGGGCCTTGGGTGCCATTGGATGAGGACATGCGCAGCTGGTGTAGACGACTCAGCATGTGGGTCTGCATTTGGAAGGACATAGGTGCCCCACCACTGTACTGGTTCATGAGCTCCATGGAGGTGGCATAGTCATACATGTGGTGAGGCATGGGAGGAGGATATTCTGGGTGGAGATCCATGTGAGGCAGGGGAGGGATCCCTGGAGGAGGTGGGGGCTGGAGAGAGTAACCAGGGGGAGGTGGAGGAGGCAAATGAGGAGGGTAGGAAGGTATGGGAGGGTGCATGGAGGTGCCAAAGTGCTGTGCAGAGTCAGAGATGGGTGGGGGTGAAGATGAAGGGTCGGGTGTTTGTGAAGGCATGGCAGCCTGGGATGAAGAGGGCGAAGAAACTGAGGTGACAGAGGACTGGTGGGTGGTCACTGTTGTTATGTTCTCCTCCTCTTCCTCATCTGAGATCTCCATGTCTTCTCCGGAGGAATGAGGGGAGGACTTAAAAGAAAACACAGAGATTACGGTTTTAAACTGGGAAACCACCGTTTCAGAACCATGTGCATGATTTTAAAAGCAAGGCTGCAAATATAACTCAGGGAGTGACTAATTGGAAAATAGCATGTTAATGCAACAACCAAAAGACAAATAACATTAAAATTACAATAAAGAAAAACCAAAAGATACTCATTATTAGTTTATTAGTTATGGAGTTAACAATGTTTACTTGCAGATGTGTATGAGCATATTCTTTTGTGCATTTTTTATAATAACGAGAACCCTTTTTCCATTTACAAAAATTTTCCAATTTAATATACATGAAACATTTTCATACTGTGTTTATTCAATAAGCTGCCAACCCCATTCAATTCAACAGGCCCAGTGCAAAATAAATAAACTGTTTATATAGTAGTTTAACACCAGCATTGTTGAGAACCAATTGGCAAACAAGTGAAATATATTAAACTAATATTTGTCAGAACAAAATGTAGTTGAGCCGATAGTCTGAACGCTTGAGTTTCACTGTATGCTACTGATCTTACCTGACTCTGTCCATTGTAAGGTGGTGTGTGTGCTCCTGTCCTGCTCCGTGTATCAGCGGATCCAGCCTGTGGAGATTCCTCCTCTAAAGCTCCAGTCACAGTGAGGGCAACCTGGGGCTGTGGCTCCTCTGGGGGCAGGACGTGGGAAGAGAAGGTGGAAGAGGATGGTGTGGTTGCTGTAAGTGCAGTGGGACTCTTCCTTCCCTCTCCTCCCTTTCCCCGTTTTCGTCCTCTGTGGCCATCTCTATCTCTCTCTCCTTTTCTCCTGTGGTCTTTCTCCCCATTGTCACCCACCTGATTACCAACCGTGTGCTCCCCCTTTACATCGTCTGACGCACTTCTTCGCTCTCCTGCATCCCCAAGTACGCCCCTCTGCTTCTCCTCTTTCCTATCTTCCTCGTCTTCTTCATCAGAGGCAAGGAAAGAAAATTTGGCCTTTTGCTCCTTAAGGAGCATCTCAATACGAGAGTCAAGGCTGCTGCTGTGGTAGACAAATGGTAAACTCTCGTTGGTTGAATCTGGCTCTGGGGAGGAAGAGTCACGTTGAGGGGGCGGTGGGGAACTGGAGGAGGAAGGAAGATGGTGTGGGAGGGAGGTAGAGGAAGGGGAGGCAGAGGATGAAGAAATGGAGGGGTGAGGTGGAGAGGAAGGTGGGGGTGTCTTTGGCGGTGGAGGTGGGGTGCTGGGACGGCGTTTGGGTTTTGTCCACTGCTCTTCAAGGGCTGGACTATCCTGGTTGAAGTCTAGTGTTCCAAGTGTCTCAGCTACTGCTGCGGCAATGACTGAGGCTGGTGGCAGGGGAGGTGGTGGTGGAGGAGGTGGAGGCAGAGCACTGTGATGACCAGTGTGGTAGTCTTTGTCAGCACCTACTGAGGGCAGAGAGCCCCTCTCTGCTTGGCTAGTTCCCCCTTGACGGGTGGAAACATCCAGTCCCTGGGTAGGGGCTGGGGCAACCTCTTTGGAGGATGAGTATGCGGAGTAAGATGAGGGGGGAGGAGACATGCTGTTGGAGGAAGAGCGGTAAGAGTTGGAATTGTATCTGGGGTCAGAGCTGTTGGAGTAGTCACTGTCTCTGTCCCTGTCTCTATCTCGCTCTCTATCTCTATCTCGATCTCTGTCTCGATCCCTGTCCCTGTCATGGCTGCTCCTTCTGCGGCTGCTGCTACCATGGTGGTTGTGAGAATGATGGTGGTTGCGATGTCTCTGGTGGCTGTGGTCACCTGATCGGGAGCCTAGGCTATCTCGCCGGTACCCCCTGTCTTCCCTGCGCTCTGAATGGTGATGGGAGTGATGGGAATGGTACTTTGAGGAAGAGTTTGTGTCTTGCTGGTGATGGTAAGAAGACCTTCGGGAGCCAATTCCCCCGAGGCCGTATCGGCCTCCTGAGTCTCTGTCACGGTCTCGGTCCCTGTCTGACATTGGGGGCTGATCATATTGTGTGGCAAGAGGTGGTGGAGGCATTGAGGAGTGATGCGCCATGTGTGGCCCTGGCCCCCCAATACTAGGGTACGGGGGGTAGCATGGCGGCTCGTTGGGACGGTATGATGTGGTTGGGGGGTACATAGGGCGACCACGATGATATAGTAATGGTTCCTGTGCATCCTCAGAGTAGCGAGATGCTTTGTATCCTCCGACAGTAGATGAGACAGCAGAGGAGGAGGAGGAGGAAGGTAGCATGTCCTGGGGAGGGTAGCCACTGCCCAAAGTGCCGGTGTTGTAGCCGGTATGTCTGCAAGACACAAATGAGGTAGATTTGTGAATCATTATTTTGTAGACATACATGTAACAAACATGTAACTACACACTGATTCCTTCTCTTCCACTGATTATCTGTGCTGCCACCGACAGTTGAGTTCAATAATTAAAAGCCCAAACCCCAAATATTTATTATTCATGTTGTTTTACCAATTTATGTTGATCCAACAGAGAAGCTGTAAAAACATTCTAAAAAGAAAATAATAATGATGTAATATTTGTGTTGCAATTTTAATGGTGCCAAACACTGGTGCACTGTCCAAACATACAGTCTGAACATTACTGCTGCAAAGAACCCAGGAGCAATCCCTCTTGCTGTGTGAGTGGAGACTTGTTTTATGTAAATAAAACAAAACAATTATGAGTAACACGCAATAATTCAACAATATGGTATGAAAATGTACTTTTTCAGAGCAGTGTAACTGTTATTTGCAACAAGGAAAAATAAATAACATGGATGATTTGTTCAATGAATTCTTGAGATCTCTATACTTCTTTCTCATTGACTGCATAAACAGGCCAGTCTAAGCCTGTCCATGGCATGGACAGGTTTGGGTGTGTGTGTGTGTTCTAGCTATGTTTGTCTATTGAAAATATTTGTAAGACAGTTTCACCTGATATCTAATACATGGGTTATTTCTTATTACAGCACTTAAATTCTACCAATTATTACAACTCATTTATTTTCTTCTCACTTCTTTTCCCCATGCACACATGCACCTCTGGTCTCTGCATACACACACCAGCTTACTCCGCCTGCCTCTTTCTGTTTCCTGTGTGTGCTCTATTGTCTTTCGTAGTCAGCAGTATGTTTTAAAGGCCAAAAACACAACAGTTTTGATAGGTTACATCCTCACAGCCTAACAAAATGATAAAAGCAAACCTGGTATCGAAGTGAACAAGTGTACTTACAAGCTTAAAACAATGTTATAAGATAAGATAAAATAAGATCTATCTATCTATCTATCTAGTATCTTGCTCGAGGATTATCGACATGTAGACTGCAGGGGATGGGGATCGAACCACCAACCTTCCGATAAATGGACGACCTCTCTACCCTCTGAGTAGGCCTATATTAAAAAGGAGAGGTTCTACCACAAGTAGTACATTTAGATGAGGGATGTTGTAACAGATAACATCTCTCTCAGTGTTTTTCTGTAGAGGATGTGCAATTTTCCATAGCTGAGAGGTGGGGTAAAGTGCAGGGTGATTGCCCACTAGTTAAATGACCACAGATTGTATTATTCTCTCCGTCTGATTAAAAGTCTGTGTGGGCAACAAATGGTGGGTTTATGAGAGAGAGAGAGAGAGAGAGAAAGAGAAAGAGAAAGAAAGGGGAAAGCACAAAACTAGAATACTAAAATGTGATGGGCAATGTTAATATTGTGGAAGGCCTCCACAAATAAATGACTGTATGGGAAACCCTGACTGACCTGCCGCCGGTGTAGCCTGAGTCTTGTGAGAAAGGAGTCCCAGATCTGGAGCTGTACGGCGTTCCTCCACCCCCCTGAGATGAGGCAGAGGAGCCTGCCATGGAAGAGGTGGGCGTGTCCATACGCTGATCGCTGTAACCAGTGTCCGCAGAGCAAGGGGTGATGCCGCCTGATGTTAGGGCTTGTACACCAGCTGCCAAAACAGCAAGCTCACTGGAAAGCCTCCGCCTAATTTCTGATGACTGCACAGCAAAATGACATTATTAGAATCTGGAAAATAATCAAGTATGTGGAGTTTAATCTACTATGCTGCTTTATTTGATTCAGAATATGTCCAGATAAAAATGAATAGTTATGCTGGTGAAATGCTCAAAATCTCCTTCATATCCTTTCACATCAAACTCTAGATAATGATCAAATAACTGAAGTGACAGTTATGGTGTGAACATACCGTGTCAGGCTGTGGCTGTGTTGGGGTCTGAGGCTGGACCTTTTCTGTCAAAGCCTTGCCTCCCAGGGGCACCGTCTGAGGAGTGTAGGACCCATTTACTATCAGGTCATAATACTTCTGCCTCTGCTGGCCTAGGGGGAAAAAAAGCGCCACACAAACATAAATATATGATGAGAAATTATGTAAAAGGAATCTACTTAATGAAGTTATCACCATGAGCTGCTAATCTATGTTTTTCTTTCATTTGCTAGTTTGTCCAATGTTGCTTAGCAGGACATCTCAAAAACATGTGAACATATTTCAGTTTAAGTTTGAGGGAAGTTGGGACAAGTAAAAAAAGACTCACTTTTGATACTGTATTGGGATAAATATTGATAAAGAGGAATGGCTAAATGGGACGTTTTCAGTATTTTCTAGAACTACAGCTCTTTCTTGAATTAAATAAAAAGTTGGCATATGTATCTCGTGTGTGCTACACAATGTGTATTACTATGTGTGTACCGATCCAAGTGCAGAGTGAAAATCTTTATTAATCGATTATTTTAACGACAAATTACAGAGGAATGTGCAGCTTTGGGGGGAAGGATAGTTAATATCTGGCCCCTTTGTGATTCGGTGTTTTGCACTACACATTTTTTAAACTGGCTTGTATGATATTTTAATTTATGTTAACAGGACAATATTTTATTTGTTTTGATTGATATAAAGAGTTTCAAACCAAAATCTAAAATGTGTTACATGTTTGGACTGACATAATATGTGTCACTGTATAAATATCACTTTAAGTTCACTCACAATTGTCTGATCCATTACAATTTATATTAGATTTTATAATTAGGACATACTTTTTAGATGTGTTAGATTGAGTGTTTTAACTTACCTTTTATATCTAGTTGAGCATGAATGATGTTACCCATGACAGAAGTATTATGCAGATGCTTGACTGTGTCCTTGGCTCCTCTGGTACTGGTAAACAACACCCTGGCCAGGCCCAAGTGCTTTCTGGTCTTGGGATGAAACAGGATTTCCATCTCCTCCACCTCACCGAACTTGGCACACATTTCTGCCAAGAAGGGCTCCTTGATGTTGTCATTGAGTCTAGCAAAGGTTACCTCCTTGAGGGGTATGGGACCCACATAGAACTCATCAAGCTGTGATGTAAATTGGCAAGATAAGGGAAACAAGCTTCCGTCATTCCGATAGATGAGGTGGCTGTGTTGTGTGAAATTAATGTTAACCACCTATTCTCACCTTAAACTTTGGCACTGGCAGGGACAGTTCTGCATACCTGGACCATAGTCTCCTTGGTCTAGGGTCCCGCAGTTCACCCACTGGAGGAAATCCAGAGTCCTAAAAAAAATACACAGGATGCAGCTCAAAGATACAATTATACACACATTAGGGAGAAAAAAATGGAAATCAACTCACTGGCACACTGAAATGAACTCCATCATATCTGTAGATTTTCTGAGCAACCCGTCGAATTATTGGGTCCTGGACAAGTTTGTAGCTCTTCCACTGCAAACTGACAGCTTTCTGTGTTTCTGCCCCACCGTCTGGATCCATCCTACAACTGACTGTCAAAGGAAGACCATGATTTCAGATAGTGCTGCAGCTACTGCTTGGGAGCCAAACCACATCAGAACCAGAAAAATTAAGAGCGAATCTTGAACAAATTGGCTGATGAATAGAGTTATAGTGGTCTGAAAAGCTGCAGCAATTACGGTCAAAGTTGGTTATAATTGGTATGGTAAAGTATCAGAACGACGAGCTGCGTCATATCAGTTAGTCAAATATTAACTTGTCCGACCACCATCTATTTAAAGTAATTTTCAATACAGTAGAAGAAAATGCATTAAACGGGATCATAGCCAGGCCGTTTTTAGCCTTGACTAAGATGCTGCGTGCTGTCAAAACAATGACCACCGTTACGTCACTAACCAGTGAGTACAGCTAGCAACCTGCTAGCTACACCAACATAATGCAAAGAAATGGTGTTTTCCGACGTCAAGACAAAGTTCACCTTAGCTACAGATTAATTCGGGTTGAAAACTATTCCCTAAGAGCAACATGCGTTAACATTAGACCACGTTAATTTATGTTGAATAATTACTTATACCTTCTAGCTTTAGCTAGTGCAAGTCAACGCTACGGTAACGCTGGGCTAACGCTAACTAGCAAGAGCATCAAATTAGGAGCTAAACTCTGATCTCATTGAGCCTCTGTCATCGTCGACAACATTATATCAGTGACATTCGTGTTATGCACCTCTCTTCTATGTTCTACTGAATTGTTTTGCCTACAGTACGGCTAAATTCGGACCCCACCTCTTCAAGACCTACTGCCCGCTCACCCGAAAGTAGCAAACCGCCGCTACAGTGTAGGCAGCTACAGCCAGGCCCGGGAGACGAACAAGAAAAACACTGAGCCCCTAACAGAAAAAGGACATCTCCGACGCTGCGCTTAAGCAAAACTGATTAGCTAAAACGATGCCGCTATCATTCCGATAGTAAGTCAAGACCACAACACGCCTCTCAGAGCGGCGAAGCCACTGTTTTCGCAGTAAATTCCCTATATTGTTGAGAGAGCCGCCATCGCGTAACCAACCTGAAAACCTCGCCTGTTCTCCATCAGTGTATGCGAATGCAGCCTACAAATTTTGACCGGCACTTTCATTAAAACACGAATAAATAAATAAGGTCCATTACACCGAAAAATAATGATTTGAATGTAATATATATTAAATAAATTATTTATTGATAATTGAATGTATTAAAAGCCACATTTTTACAGTTTGAAATATGTTTGAATCTGCTCAAACAAAGCAAAGCAAATACAAGTCATCATTGCGCCCCCTAAAGGCTAATCAGTGTCAGTTACCTCAAACTTTAGTGTGGAGAGCATTTCGACTTTTTTAAAATATATAGTAGACATAATATTTTTTATTTATTCACTATGGTATTTATTTAGAAAAAAAACTTTTGAAAGATGGGAGAAAGTACACAGCCAGAATTTAAAGTGAATCAAAAATGTGGAACAACTGGTTTCCATAACAGAGCAACTTTAAATTGTTTGATTGATCATAACATTTTGGTATTACATTTCATTTAATATGGCAATCCTTTGCCCTTGATATATTACTTTATTAAAATCATCAATGGATAAAATAAAATCTGAGAGAATACATCAGGAAAGTAGTGAGAAATCAAGAACATACATTAAGTGAATCATTTGGGTAAGATGATGCAATAAAACGAGAATAAAGAATAAATAATCAATGAATATCTGTAAAACATATTGTGTCATCTACACTGCACATGATAAAGAGTGGGCACTCTAATGTTGTGCAATTGTAACAGTAGAAAACACTCAGAGAACATATTCCTCCGCCAAAACCATTGTTACTAAAACCTGAAAAATCATAAAATAGATGCCCACACCTGGGTATTTTTTTATTTTTCTTGTTAATGACAAAATGTTAGAAGGACCTCAGAGTCCACAACCGAACCCAAGTCCACCTAAAGAATTAATCAAGTCTTCCTTGGCCTAAGATCCAACTCTACACAAAATATTCACCACAATTTGTTGATAGCTTTTCGAGTTATCTTGGAAACAAACATGGGTGATCACATAACCTCCTCCAACTCTTGCATTACTATTTTTGTGAAGCTGCAATACTAACTTTGATCTGTGTTCCTTTAATGCTTTCTGGTATATTTGTGATTTTATATTTAAGATTTTCATTGGAATTTGATAAGAAAACTCAAACCCTAAGGATATCATAGGTTTGATCATACCCAGATTTACATCTGGATAGTCATTGGATCCATTTTAGCTTGTCAACCCCACTGCTGTAACCATATCTAGCTCAGAGGCTGCTAATGGTATCCAAAAGTTAAATTTAGCCTCGCTCATTCAAAACCATATTATAGAGCAACAGCTTCTCCCAAGAAGTACGTCAGACAGTTATTTTCTACACAAGTGCACCGAATTCATCACCCATGTTTGGTACAATCATTTTCCATGTAAATCAGATAAATTATTTGAAATGTACAATTAAAAACAAACAAAGTAAAGTTTTCCAACAGACTCCAGTGCATTTTATTAATATTGCTCAGATATTCATTATACACAGCCTGCAAAAAACCAATCTCATAGCAGATATAAATTAAAATGATTTAATCCTAACAATTTCCCAATGAAACCACTGCAATGCTTTCATTCCTTTTCAAATGTGTCTCATTGCCAAAAATGTGCGTGATCGTTCCCAGCAGATAAAATTTAAAAAGCTCACCAAGCTACACAGGTTTCCAAAAGAGCTTTGAATTTTGACAAGAAAATATAAATCCAGTCATGACTGTAGTGACAGATTTTATGGTGAATAGGTCCCTTTCACTTGACATGGACAGTTCACTCTCAGTCATTAAGGTTTGGCCACACCGAAGGGAGCAGCTGGTGACAGAGACGGCGACGCTTGACACACCCAGAGACACAGATGTCTGTTTAGAGCTGAGGCGACTGAGCTGGATACTGTGGTGAGAAGCTGGAGGAAGAAAAGTCTGCTTGTACAACCCGATTCCCAAAAAAAGTTGGGATACAGAGTAAAACATAAAGAAAACAAATTTTCCAACTTTTTTTTTTTTTTTTTTTTTACATATACCCAATAGAAACAGTACAAATACATATATTTTATGTTTGACCTCATTTACATTGATTCAATAGGTAATCAGAGGATGATTGGCTGTGAAAGGCTCAGGATGTGGTGAGGTAAATCACTTTGTGAAACAGTAATGTATAAAGGATAATAATAAAGACGGGCTTGAAAACAGTTTGTAAGAATGTAAATATAATTCATTTGCAAATTACTGCATTCTGTTTTTAATTATTTCATAGTTTACACAGTGTCGCGACTTCTTGGGAATCTGGGTTGTATCAACATTCCTATGAAGGCCGTTCACATAGCTTTCACTTTGATCTGCTTCATCTTCATCTGCTTCTTCTCAATCTTCTTCTGCTCACGCCGCTGAGCTGCTTCCTGAAAAATGAACAAAAGAATAAACTTTAGTGTCAAAATTAGAAACTTTACTTATTCGTGTGTTTTTATTTAAAAGAATTGTTCACGTTTTGTGAAATATGCTGATTTGCTTTCATGCTGAGTTAGATGAGAAGATTTACATAACTTTTATGTCTGTAAGTTAAATATGAAGCTACAGCCAGAAGCTGGTTGAGCTTAGCTTAGCTTAAAGACTGGAAACAACAACCCTGGCTCCATCCAAGAGTAACAGAATTCACCGACCAACACAAGAGAAGTCTAGATGACTCTAGCTACATATTTGCCAAAAAGACATGTAGTCGTTCTAAATCTTCTCAGCCAACTCGCAGCAAGAAAGCAGAGAAGTAAAATGCCAGACTATATTCCTTTGCAGGTTTTTTTGTGGGGTATGCGTGTGTGATATTTCAGATTTCAGACCTCCAGACGACGTTGCCTCTCAGGGTCCTCCTCATTCATGATTCTCTCCTTCTCGGCTCTCTTCTTCTCCTCCCGGCGCGTCTGGGCCGCCTCCTGACGCTGAGCGTGAGTCTGCTTCAGGAAGTTCTCCTCCACACGGGCCCGGTTTCTGTCAGCTTTCTGCTTGCCCTAAATATACAGGAAGGATAGAAGGGCCTCATCACTACACTTAAAATTCCAATTTCAAAGCATAAAATAGAGCAAATAAGTGAGTGGCCATTTGGACACCATAGCGCTAGAATCCTGCTCACCTCTCTGTTGAGACGCAGTTTCCTGACTTTGTCGATGCTGTAGATCACCATGTTCATGAGAGGGAGCAGAGTGTCCATGTCTTTGGGAGAAGTGTTGCCCATGCCAGGCACTGCACAAAAAAAAAATGCAGAGAACATTAAGCATATCAGTAAAATTAAAATAGAATGTGCATTTCCTGAAGAAAGTTTTGAGTGTGAGAGCTGCAAGCTGTCAGGTGATACCAAAGGAGGGATTTTTACCTCTGCCAACTGACCGGTGCCGTTTGTTTTTGTGTGTCTATTTGTAAGCAGGGTAATTTAAAAGTTGTGAACAGATTTCATTAAATTTTGTGGCTGGGAAAGGGCCTTGGGGA
The DNA here is from genome assembly GCA_037577475.1 of Chaunax sp. Z400. Lineage (NCBI taxonomy): Eukaryota > Metazoa > Chordata > Actinopteri > Lophiiformes > Chaunacidae > Chaunax > Chaunax sp. Z400. Next base: position 24,183,554 of record CM075197.1, read on the forward strand.
GGGGAACAGGTGATTAGATTTTGGGGCTTATCCAGAAGATGGTATGAATTTTTCAAATCTTTTGGCACCACATCCAGGAGGAATTCAGCCAAATGCTGTCGACTTAATGCATTGTCATCTCTGCAATTCTGCTGATTTTGGTCATCATAGAATATTACATTTCCGCAGAGATAGCATACCTCCTCCAATGACGTTGCCACTAAAACCTGAACAATTGGAAAGTAGTTGTCCATTCCTGGGTGTTTTTGTGTTGATTTGCCTGTTCGTATATTTCATATCAGCAAAATGTTGAAAAAAGGCCCCGTCTTCAATGTTGACGAACGTGAAAAGGTGATCCAGAGATCACATCTGCCCCAAGATCCACCCCGACACAAAATTACATCAGAATCCCTTGAGTCAAAATGTTCACCATTAAATGTAAACAGCAGCGTCTTCTTTGTCTCAGGCAGCTTTAAAGGTTGACCCTCCCTGGAAAAACAACACAGGAGGTTTTAGAACCACATTAGAAAACAGGAAAATGCTAAATAACTCAGATGGAAGGGATTAAACGATCAAATAAAAACTTACTCTTGCATAACTTTTGGACCAGAAAATTGGTCCGAGAAATGGATGGACTCAATCTTGTCGGCATGGTTGGTGATATAATGCACCATCTAAAAGACAAAAACAGATCCAGACACGTGAGAGTGGTGGATTTAAAGAGAGGAACAAGTCTGACAAATCAAGAAAGCCTGTTTTTGTAGTAATACTGGATGAGAGAGAAACATATAAAGACTTGACCTTGTTGTCCATCACCCCATCTGTGACCTCGCCCATCTCACTTAGAATGGCCAGGGAGTCTGGGATCCCATACTTGGCCCCAGACTTGGGCTTGTCACCGCAGAACTCACTCTAAGGAAAAAGAACAAAAAAGGAAGCCTTGACTATGCAGCTAATCAATCAATGGGTGCAAATAAACTAATCCGTTGTGTAGTAACACTCCAGTGTCATAAGAATAGCTTAAGACTGCATTAATGTGATGTACATCAGGTGTAAAGGATATTTACCAAGTCCTGCATCTCCTTCTGAAGCCTGGCCATGGCCTTCTTGGTGCCGACAGCAAACACAAAAGTGTCCATGTCCTCGTCATTGAGAGTCACTTTAATTTGCTACAGGCAGACACACACCGTTAGTGAGATGGTGACTACTTTTAATGTATCTGAGCTTTGTGTTCCACGTAAAGACTCCAGACGAAATCATATGAATTCTAATTGACTGATACAAACCACTTGATCACAGGCAGGCCTCATCATCCTCGCCAGAACGTTGAGCAGGTCCTGCCTCTTCAGAAACTGGAATAGGCCAACATATTATACGCAAAACAGTGACAACAACATTACAACATACATATAACACACCAAGCACATACCTTGAGTTGGATCAACATGCCTTCACAGCACACACGTCCAGAGCACCACAGGTTGTAGATGTGTTCATTTTCCTGATTCAACTTCCCAGTGCTCACTGCTTCTTTACTGGTGCCATCATCACCTGGAAATACAAATGACTGAGAATCGACACAAAAGCTGCTCCAGACTGTCACAATTTCATTCATTTGGTCATAAGTAGGGATAAAACACAAGCACATGCCCTGTTGTTGTATACTAGAGGTGAGGTGGAAGAACTCACCCACTAGTGCAAAGTTGCTCTCCAGCAGTTCTCTGTGTGAGTTGAACCAGGACTGAGCGAGGCGACTGTTCTTATTTTTGCCAATGATGTAGTTCATGATGTAGGCCAACAGGCCGGTAACCATCAGGATCTCCATGTAGTAACTCTCCCAGCTGTTCTGCAGGTGGGCAGGAACCTGCAGAGAAAAAACAAGTATTAGCGCTCGATTGAAACTGGATTTTTGAGGCCAATACTGATACTGATATTTGGGAGGTAGCAACATAGATGTTGGCCAAAAGTTATTTTTAAACACAACCATGTAACATAAATAACCCACAATTACCATCTTGCAGTTGTAAGCTTCCATACACCAGTCAAGTTTAATTTTGCATACATGTTTGTCCAAATTCATAATATATGGCCCCCCTCTCCCACCCACAAGCACAGGTGCCATCAGGATAGTGTAACTACCAAGGGATTGAATCACCGAGTCCTAGGAAGAACCTACGTAGTGAAGGTTTTAAAATAAGTGTAGGTCTTAATGAAACAGAACGTATCAAACATGCCGTCTTCATTTAGACATTTGTGTGACATTTTATCATTATTGGTGTATAAATTCTTCAATTATGAACAAAAATGTGTTTTGTGAGGTAAAAGTCACCTTGACCTTTGACCAACAAATTCTAATCAGTTTATACTCCAGTCCAAGTGTGTGCATTTGTTGACTTTGATGGATATGGTGTGTTCACAAGTGTGAGAGGTACGAACAACTCAAAAACAACCTGAACCCGTAAACATAATCTCTTTGTGGATGCCTCAGAAATATGACCATATTATTAGTGGGATATTTCACAGTTTTAGCTGCAATGGGCTAATATCAGCAGACATATCAGCCTGGTCAATTTATCAGTTAATCCCATCATTACAATCACGATAATTGCAACAATGTTAATTTCGGTCGAAAGCAATAAGTTGTCAAATGCTACAATTTCAGGAATGTGTGTTGACTTTCTATGACAACAGTTTGTGTATAATACATCCTCGCTAACCGATATTTTTTAACAGCAACTACAAACAACTGAGTAAACAGAATTACTACTACTTTCTTTAATTATTCCTTGCAGAAGCCTCCCACAGCTGCAAAACTGCATTTTCTTTAAGCTCTATGGGGCAAAACTCCCCAAACATAAATGTTCATGTATACACTAAACTCTGCTTTACTGGCAGCAGAAATTGTTGGCACATTCAGAGCCAAGGAGGACCACAATGACTAGAAGGCAGTATGCGAGGTGATTTTAGGAATAAGCCCGGCTTACCGTGTGGATTATGAGGGGGTCCTTCATGGAGTGGCCTGTTTTCTCCATGTCTCCAATCCCCTCAAATTCCTCCTGATCATATTTGCTGTATATGTCTTGATCCTATGGAAACATGAAGATGAATTAGAATAGTTGCAGAGTCTATACAGATGACTAAAAATGTATAAATATAAATGATTTATCATAGAAACTAAAAGATTATTCTGTAAACAGTAATATGAGACAATGTACCTGTGTCTCTGAATCCTCAAAACCATCCTGGCCATCCTCCAGCTCCACAGTGGCTTCATCTTCATCTTCGTCCTCTTCGGGCTGCGAGGACGGTGAGACGCGAGGCGGAGGGGCAGTTTCTACCTCAGCTGCTGGATCGTCATTCATGTCCTCAAACTCAGCAAAGTCATTGTCATCAAAGTCTACAATGTCCTCACCATCATCAAAATCATCATTGTAGCGGCCCCTGGACACAGGAATGTCCAGGAGGAGCAGCAGTGCGGGTATCAGGAGGAGATACACACTTCGCATGGTGGGACCTGCACCAAAGTGGAAATGCAGTATGAAAAACACTATGCAACAGACAGAAACACATGTAAATAAGGGTGGTTTAAGAAGTGACAGAGCGGGTGAAACACAGAAGTTTTAACATGTGAAACACAAACAGAAAGGAAAAATCTTACACATATCAAAAACAAGAAATGAAAGCATGAGGTCCAACCAGTTCAGTACATGTTTCGACTTGCAACTTCTAAACTTTAAGAAAAAAAAATTCTATTGATTTTTGAGGGCTGGGCCTCTGGCAATAAAAGTTAACTTTGATCACATTATACATTAATGGGATGAAAAACACACCACTCATTTTTTGACCCCACTAGAAAAAACATTTTCTCTATTTTAAAACTGTTTGTACATTTAACTGTAGAGCAGGTTTTGTGATAATTGTAAACATACAAGGTTTGGTCACAGTTGACTGATTTTTGTGAGTAGTCGGGTTTAAAAACAAAAGATTTAGAGATATAGCCATGAAGCCTTTATCCAACTAATCCAAAATGACCACTCCCTTGTTAAATTTACCCACCCCTATAAAAGACACAAAGATTGGGAAGAAAATTATATCTACAGGAATGCCAGGGCTAGGGCAGCATGACCAGTGATGTTGCCCTATCATGGTCAGTGATGAGACCTGACTTAACCCCCAATGAAAACCTATGGGGTTGGAGGTGGTGTCAGTCCATAAGGATGATTACGATTGTAATTAATGCTGATGGGGACACACTAACTACTGAGGACGTTGTCTAACACAGAGATTTATGGTGCTTAAGTTTTTGGTGTTGTTTTTGTTCCGTCTATATATTCCTAATTGATTAAGATGATAAAAAATATTAGTTATTATTTTCAAACGATACAAACTAACCGAGCAAATTTGCAACTAAACAGTGGTGCATTTTTAAATCCCCTGAGTGTAGTAATTTGTCAGTCCCTGCTCAGAGTAGATAGTCACGTGACAAATCACAAGGAAAATATTTTTAATAACACAGTGTGGCACAAGAGTAAGGGCTAAACTTGTGTTCAGGAACCGCACCATATGTGGTTGGATCCGTTGAATAATCACCCAGAAAGCTTTGGCTAGGACCTCTAACCAACGATCACACCTATGAGGCACGATTGCTAACAAGCTAACATAACAGGCTATAGTCTGAGTTTCTAAAGTGGCATTATACCCAAAACTAAGTGTGTACTTACCCAATATGTCATACGTAGGATTAAACTACAAGCCGATATCATACCACCGTGACGGACCCAGCCCCCCACACTCTCTCACTTAATCATTAGCGGCTAACAAGCCTAGCATTAGCATGTTGTCAGTGGCTAACTAGCATAGCATCTCGATGCTAGCAACCTACCTGATCCTGAGGGACAAGCGCGGAAAACACAACACAATGACTCTTATTGAAATAAACCAAATGAATAAAAACAATAAAGTATTTACCTTGAGAACCACTGTGACAACAATTGTAGCTCCGGACCGGTGGAACTCAAGCAGCCTAGACTGTCCTTGTAATGATATTATGACTCAAGCAGCAAACTATTTGACACAGATTCGACCTTCAGAACAAAAGTACAGTGGCCGGGTGTATCAGCGCCGCCTCCTTTCAACACTACACCCGTATGCGCCTACTTAATTTGACAGCTTTATTTTGAAGGCTATTGCCGGAAACATTTGTATATTGTTGTATTATGTCTGTCTTGACGTTAGCGGAGTTGATGAATGACATGAGTGTGGTTCTGGCTCTTCAGTGCCCTCACTGGTCTCAACACGTAACTACGACAACTCTGTCTACCACAATTTCATCACACACGTTCGTTGTTTGTTTGTCCGCAAGAAATCGCGAAAGTTTACCCATGGATATTGATTAAGTATCAAAAACCAGTATGCAAGAAATCTATATATCTATTTATCTTAATATCCAGCCATTGTCCCAACAAGGACTTTTACTTTTACTTCATGGTAAATGAATGGAAACTAAGCAAGTATTATGTACCTAGCAACGGTTCCTATCCTGCAGCTGCTACTTGGTAGGGGGTGGGGCATAATGGAGAATGTAAATAGAAAAGTTTCATTGTGTGCTCACAATACACTGTACAGCTGTGGTTTATAATTATTATTAGGAGTAACTCTGCCATCTAGTGGTCATAGTGAGTAACTGCAGCTATTTGTCAAGTATTAACCATTAAAAAAATCTAACTTCCGTTTTAACCGTTCAAAATAAAACTTAATCCACGTTGAAAGTTTGTAACGCTTTGTGACAATAATGATTGTGACGGAGGTGTAATTGATGTTTTTCAGCAAAAAATGTATGTCCATATTACAATTAAAAAAAAAAGGCATCCAGTCTTTCTAGAGACAACAAGCACAAGTATTTGCATACACAATGTAGTTGTAAATAGTGAGATTGTTACTTCTTTTTTTTTTAATGGAATGTGTTTATCAAAGCCATTGAGTGCATTTAATGCATGACAAGGCCACTGAAATGTGGAAATGAAGAGGCTTAATGTAAGTAAAAAGTATATTAAAACTAAGAATAAATAAGTAGTTCACAAAATTGTAAACATGAGTACAAATCATTCATGTAAATCATGCCAGAATTTTTTTTATTTGATTCTTTTTATTTGATTTGCCTATTATTATTTTTTAACGATATTGAGAAAAAAAGAAGAAGTAATATCTCGCAATATTGAAGAAAGTGAAAAAGTGATACAGAATCCACACCTGTAATCGGACCTACATCAAAAATTAATTAGGCCTAATTCCTCTTTGGTCCAAAATCCAATCCTGCACAAAATTTCATCAGACTTTGTTGACAACCTTTCGAGATATATTGTGGTAGAAAAAAACTAAAAATATGGGCAATCCCATCATCTCGACTCGGAGGAAATCTGGCAACATTAATGTGATTCTTACCCAGGAGACGGTCATTTCTACTTAACTATCAACTTATTTATTGCTATAAGTACATATAAGAAGACCTTACTACTCAATATTATTTTAATAAATCCTTTATTTTGAAAATAATAACCGGAAATAATTCGTACTCCGCTGGACTTGACAGTTCTGTAGGTCGTACCGAGCAATGCGAGTCTTTGTTAAGTAAAGTCGTGAGAAATCTTGCTCTTAAACAAGATTTTCTTAATTAAATGCTCATTATCACCACATCTGCTGATATTTGCTATTACAGGCGCAGTAATTGGTAATACTTTGCTTATTGGACTACTTAATTCGTAGTTAGCTAACGCTAGCGTGTTAGCTTCAGTTCGGGAGGATGTCGCTTCACGGCAAGAGAAAAGAAATCTACAAATACGAGGCGCCATGGACGGTGTATGCGATGAACTGGAGCGTCCGTCCCGACAAACGGTTTCGTTTGGCACTTGGGAGTTTTGTGGAGGAGTACAACAACAAGGTGCGTAGTGTGGACACGGCCATTCATGAGCTAACGAAACGATAAAGATGGTAACGCTCGCAAGCTAGAGCTAATGCTAGTTGTCCTACGCAGCATCAAGGCATACAATCACAAATCTGTTTTGTTGTTAATCCCCAGTAACGAAAAAGTACAAAATGTTCCTGTACAAGTGCTCAGTTAGTTTTCTGGAAAGCTGCCTTTAAATGGTAGTATAACTACACCTTATATAGCTAATGCTATTTCTGACCCCTCTTTGCCCTGCAAACAGTTCGGCTTGAAATAACCGGTAATGTGTTTTGCTCCGACCCAGGTTCAGCTGGTGGGTCTGGAGGAGGAGAGCTCAGAGTTTGTCTGCAGGAACACATTTGACCACCCTTACCCCACGACCAAGATAATGTGGATTCCAGACACCAAGGGGGTGTACCCGGACCTGCTGGCCACCAGCGGGGACTACCTGCGCATTTGGAGGGTAGGATACTTAATGTTCCTGCATAAGTCTGGTGATATAACGGGCAGGACTCCATTCTGGACAGAGTTTGGGAAAATGTGGCCCTCTCATCCTAATATTGTAAATATCAAAATTGTTAATTTTAAATGTATTCGTGGATTTAATTTGACTCCAAGGAGAAGCTTGCAAGCTGTGTCCCACACTCGTTTGCACAAATAACAAGCATGCAAAACTCTTGGGTGCATTTCATTGAAGAAAAGCAGTAAAAAAAAAAAGGAGTTATTTAAGTTATTTCTGTTAATTGCCATTATTCTTAATTGCCTCTCTGAGAAAAGCTCAGCTTTCAAAACTAAATAAAATGCTTTAAAATCCCAAAATTTAAAGTAAGATTATTTAGAGTCCACTTAAACATCCTGCAGATCATCAAATAGGTATTGATCCACAGCTGGAAATGTTTCCCAAAAATAAAACTATATATTTATGACCCTGTGGTGTTGGGGTTGAGTGCTGCAAGCAGGCTGCTAAGTCAGAAAGTATTTAGAGAAGGACTTACATAATTGTTTGTTCTTTTCGTTGTGATTTGTTAATAAAGACAATAGTGTATTGGCAGCCTTATCCTTTAACAACCTGCCTGTCCCTGTGATCTACACTATGACTGCACTACAAGAGACCACAGAGAAGATGCCTGCATCTGTCAGTTACCAATAAAACTCAGCAGTTATGTAAACGCAGTCTAGTCACTGCTGTTGGGGTAAAATCAATTTGTTCACTGCTGTAGCTTCACCAGCTGGCAGCTCTAAAATGGTCAAATTAACAAATTGATTTGACTAATTGTGTTGCATTTATCACACAGGTCAGCGACACAGAAACACGTCTTGAATGTTTGCTGAATAACAACAAGAACTCAGATTTCTGTGCTCCCCTCACCTCCTTTGACTGGAATGAAGTTGATCCCAATCTGCTGGGTAAGATATCCACTTTATTATAAATAGTAATAAGGCTATATGTTGTGCTTTGTTGCTCTATGTTTAAACATTTGGGTTCTTTCTGCAGGCACCTCCAGCATTGACACCACCTGTACTATCTGGGGCTTGGAGACTGGTCAGGTGTTGGGACGGGTTAACCTGGTGTCTGGACACGTAAAGACTCAGCTCATTGCCCATGACAAAGAGGTTTGTGTGTGTCTGCTCTGCGAAATGAAGCCCAATGGGGGTGCGGCTTAAAAAAAACAACATTTAGACAATGTCCACATGTGTTTGCACAGGTGTATGACATCGCCTTCAGCCGTGCAGGAGGTGGAAGAGATATGTTTGCCTCTGTGGGAGCCGATGGATCCGTCCGCATGTTTGACCTCCGGCACCTAGAGCACAGCACCATCATCTATGAAGACCCCCAGCACCACCCGCTGCTTCGGCTCTGCTGGAACAAGCAGGACCCTAATTACTTAGCCACAATGGCCATGGATGGCATGGAGGTCAGTTTGCTTTTGACTCTTTAATTAGTTGCCATGCTTCTGAAACATTGGTAAGAGAAAGAAGCCAGAAATACCTTGAATTCTTTAACGACTTTTTAAAAACTCTTTCCAGTTCCATAACCCTAGAAAACATAACAAACTGGACAATTTACCTCTCTTTCCCAGTATATTTTATACCGCATGGAACTAAGTATCTCTTGGCATATTGGAATTGAGTGTTTCTTCCTTCTTTGTTTGCATCTATCATTAATATTTCCGTGTGATAGGTGGTCATCCTGGACGTACGTGTGCCGTGCACTCCGGTGGCTCGGCTGAACAACCATCGCGCTTGTGTGAACGGCATCGCCTGGGCTCCTCACTCCTCATGTCACATCTGCACGGCAGGTAAATGCATCTATAGATTGGGATAAAAAAAAATTTTTTTTTTGTCTTCGTCTAATATTATTTTTAGCTCTTTGTTTGGAATATATGTTGCTCTGCAGGCCATACACTTGTCCACATTGGCGATTGGTCACATGCTACAAACATCTCATTTGTGTAAATGCTCATTGCTACATTGAGGAAAGCTGAGTGTTCACTGAAGCCAAATAACAGAAATATATCCTGGCTCGGTTGAACCTGCTTCACAATACAAGCCTCATGTTTGTGTGGCTCATGTGTTGCCATAAGAATCGAGTCAAAGAACTAAGCATCCAAAATTCTGAAAAAATAATAACACCAACCCTCTTAGACACTGCCAGAAGGTTTTTTAACAACACTTCCAAACCAAGCTGAGCTCAGCACAACACCACCTTTCATTCTGACCTCAGTGCTGAAACAGTAAAAGTTCTATTGCTCCAGAGGGCACAGGTGTGACTATACAATTGCCAAAAATAAAGTTTGTGTTTTACGAGCAGTATGTGATTTCTGGGAAATGCAGTTGCAACCTGAGAATATCCAGATGTTTTGTTTTTGAGAATTCTGTCAAGACCTCCAGCAGCAGTGGCAACTTTAAAGCAGCCTTCAGGTGTATTGAAGGACTATTTAACTTGTCGCTATTGAGACATGTCTTAAACTCATCATTGATCATTCCTGCCCTCATGTTTTGAAAATGAACAGGTTTGGTTGTTGTACTGGCATTTCTATGTAGAGGAAGAGGAGGGTTTTCTGATTGGTTGGTTTGGGAGTTGTTGCAACAGTCACATTTGTAAGAGTTTGGTCCTAAATTTGACAGTAAGACATTTTAATGAGCTTGTCTTTGGTTGCCAGAACTCTAAATCAGCCATATATAGTCACAGTAAGATTTAAGGGTAGCATTTTTCACGGATGACCTCAGTTTTACCACATTTTTCTCTAAGGTTTGTCTGTAACAGCCTTCTTTATTTCTTCTTCCCTCAGCTGATGACCATCAGGCTCTGATCTGGGACATCCAACAGATGCCACGGGCCATTGAGGATCCCATCCTGGCATACACTGCTGAAGGAGAGATCAACAACGTGCAGTGGGCCTCCACGCAGCCGGACTGGATCGCCATCTGCTACAACAACTGCCTCGAGATCCTGCGTGTCTAAATCCACGGACACTCGGATGCAGAAGAGAGGGAGCGTTGTTTTACATTGGGACTTAATTTTTGGTCCTCAGGCAACCGGTTTCAAAACAAGGATGAGGTCACAAGTGAACTTTTTGAACGTATTTGGAGTATCTTCTACACTTTTGCTCCACAGTAACCTGGTTTACCTTTTCTCCCACCTCTTCCTCCATCGTTCTTCTATGACATGTGTTTAAACTCATATTTATTTTGCTCATCAGGTAGTGTTCAACATGTGTACAAGCGGCTGTAGGAAGCTTTTTACTGTGAGCAGTTATCTAAGAAAATCAGATTTTTGTACTTGGTGTGATTTCAGCCAGCTGTGAGATTATCATGAAGGGTATAGATGTTGTGTTTTTCACCCGTTTGATATGTAAGGTTTGATACAAACTACTGGAGGCAGCAGAAGAAGACCTCTCTAATAAAGATCAGTGCATAACAGTCTCGTTTACCCCTGTGGCAACTTAAGCAGTAATTACAGTTTTCAAATGGATGTTTCCAGTATCCTCTTTTCCAATGAAAATAGTGTCGAGGATCTAACCTGTGACCTGTGCATTTTTTAAAAACTATAAATTAACCTGAGAGGGATTCATATTGTCTCTGCAGTGGTTGTCTGTCATCATATGGTGTGTTTTAGTTCAGCAGCCATGTACATCCACACTCAGAACCTACCAGAGCAATGTCGTGTAACTTCCTACTTATTCTCCTTTTCGTTCTTTTGTAGAAGGTTGTGCTTGGAAAGCTGAATTTTCTCCGTGCTAGAGTAAGATGTGAAATTGGAGGAGAGTGAAACAACTTTCTGACTGGTCTGCCTCTCTTTTTTGTTGTTTTTCAATAATTAAAGGGTTATGTCCTTGTAGCATGCCATTACAAGGCAAAATGTACATACATATAAATATATCAACTTTCAGGTGTCGGTCAGCCAAGTGTTCATGTTGTAGCTTTTTCATAAAGTTTATTATTGAATTTGCTCTAATAAATTGTATTCCTCCATGTCCTAGGAACAATCTTGTTGATCTGTTGCTTTGTTTTGAGAAATTGGGATTTGGTTTTTCAGATAATTCTAATCCTTATGGAAGAACAACAACAGAATATGTGAAAGTCGATAAAGACTTAAAAAGAATATATGAATGCTGAAATTAATACAGACATACACTAGAGTGGTGCTCATCACAGCTTATATAAACCTTTTCAGGCCCACCCCTCAAATTTTCATGGAAGTCATTTCTGTAGTTTTTGCAGGGTATGATAACACGATGTGACAAAGAAAGTTATTAAATAATCTTATTTTGGTGATTAAACAAGCTATAGTTATCTTATGTTACGCTGCTGAAAACTACTAATAGCTAACATTAGCTAGCAACCAAAATTTGCAAGCAAGCTGCAATAGTATACAAAGCTTTATTTGTAAAATATATTTATGACATGAAAACACGTTGAGAAATGTTCGTGATATATATTGAAATACATTTTTTCATAAAGATTAATATTGACATTTTTGCCTTTAGTCGAGACAAGATTTCCAGATATCAAATAAAATTTAAAAAATTTAAGATGAATAGTAAATAGATAAATAGTTTAAAAGATAAATAGTAATTTAAAATAAAACCATGCAAATAAAAATATGTGTTGTGTGTTTGGATAAGCCTATTAGTTCGTGTGCCGCTAATGTTTGAATGCTTCAAACTGGGGATTGTAGGGGGTCACGAGTTTCTGGCGGTGTTAATTTTCTGAGGTATCTCATTACATTTCTCATATAAAGAGGGTGCAGAATAAATCATATTCTTTTCAGAGGGACTGAATGTTATACTTGGACATTTAACGTTGTGGGTAGTGCATGATTCTAATCAAAATCACAATGCTCACGGATGACACACACTAGCAAAACTAAATGTCCTTTAGGGGGCACCTGGATTTGAACCAGGGACCTCTTGATCTGCAGTCAAATGCTCTACCACTGAGCTATACCCCCTGCCTTTTCAGGAGAAGTTCCTGCTTATTTTTAAACTGGGCTGTGCCTCTTTTTAGATGTTAGAATCTGTATTATCTCAGTTACAAATGTTTGTAGAAACACCAGCAGAACAATGTAAAAGTACATAAGAGGTTAAAGTCCCTCATTTAAAATATTATATTATTTTAGGCCTTTTTTGGTCATAATTCTTCCACCTTCCTTTGATAAATAAATGTGTTGTGGTGACAAATTCAGTATTTTTATCTTAATTGTAGGGGAGTAGAAGCATAAGGTAGTGTAAAATGTGTTTACCTTAATATTGCACTACAGCACAATAGCTGAGTCAATGCACGCAAACCTTTGAACTCCAGTCTGGCATTTTTTAGTGGATAATGCATCATGTGAAGCTTTTTTATACAGTTACAGGAATTAATGCTCATCTTTCATCCTTCAAATGCAGCTTCCTGGTTTAATGCTGCATATGCATCAATAAAAAAGAAAGTTGAGTCAGACCCGTATTTGCAGCGGAAACTTCCAGAGACTTACTCCCTGTCACATAGTGCTGAATGCCAAGGCTTTGCTGAATAAGCTGGAACATAAAAACATTTTGAACTCCCAGTCTAACTTTGCAGTGTGTCTTTAATCTAAAAAAAGAAGGTAAATAACAGGAATTTGTGCTTCAAGAAACATTATACAGAATTATGAATGCTTAAAAAGCCACGACACCTTCACAAAAGATGCCTGTATGTGATTTACAGTGACATCCACTCCTCTTTTCAGTCAGTTGGCATAAAACAACCTTCCCTTTGAGTCTTATGGTTTATCCTCTGTGAATGAAAATTATTGAGAGAAAAAGTCCTCCATTGTTTGTCACTTTCAGATAAAGAGATAAACATGAAACCATGTGACCCTGTGAAGTCGAACCACATTAGAGTTAAACAGTGTAATTATACAGACACAGAAACAGTGGAAAACAAGCAAAGAAGTCATGATTAGAACAAAACTGTGTTACATGTGAATGTACAAGAAACCAGTGGAGGGAAGTAGTGAATTACATGTAATCAAACTAGTAGTTTAACTGCTTTTTACAGTAGCTTGTTGGTAGTTCACATTTATATGATTCAAGTAGGTAAAATACTCTTTTACCTTTTATGTGTCGTTAACTACTGAAATTATTTTTAAAAAATTGGGCCATAAAAAGGAAAGAAGGTATTTTTTAAAATTATTTCTTTTGCATTACTTCTTCACTGTAATTTAAAGCTGACATTACTCTAACTTTCCAATTAATTAACATTTTTTATTTATTCATGTATAACAGTGAATATGTGGGCACTTCTTGCAATAAACTTTATGTATTATATTTTCTCGTTATTTGATCAATTTAAAAAAAAAAATTAGTTTTTTGCAAAGTAGTTTTAATAAATACTTTCGGTTAACCAAACTAGAGGCTAGCTTTGCTGTTGTTCAATTTCTTTCAGTGTGAAGTAATTTGTAAAAAAAAAAAAAAAAAAAGAGTTACATTTTCAAAGTAGCTTCCTGACGTTTTTCTGCTCTGCTTGATTGAGCACGTTGTTGTACCTTCCCATGATCAAATGCCAAGTTCAATAATTTCTGTTGATTCATGTCAAAATGTCAGAGCATTAAATATGAGATGAAAAGGACATTTTTCAGGGAGTGTTCCTCCCAAACTGCCTCGATCCCATCACCAACCTTCACAGTGTGCCAGACAGCTATGGTATTCTTTTTGATATTTTTTTTTACAGCCACAACAAAGCAACAACAGTGAATCTCTAACTTATAACACTCATAATTATCACATTTATTAGACGCATTGTTCTTATTGTACCTGATACATCTTTAATATTAGGAAAATAAATTCATTTCCAAGTGAATGATTAAAATTCTTCTACGCTCAAATCTAAATGTGCAATCCTTATACAAAGTGAATGCAGATAATTTTCAAATGTGAAACACAGAAGTAGTCCATGACATTTCACCCCTCTTTAATCTGGGATACATGTGTATGATTGTTTGCCTGCAGTGTTTCACAACTGTCCCACGCTGCTGGACAGGAATAATCTCTTCAGTGCACAGGACCTCAGGTTGTGAAGGGACTCCATGGAGTCTGTATGCAAGAAACAGGAGGCACTCTGAACCCTCAGCGACGTGGACGGCGAGGAGTCCCACGCTCTACAGCAGCATCTGAACAGGATAGACGAGGTTTGAACTGAGGGACAGGAAGTTAGTGGGGAACACATGGCTGTCCAATCCGAAAGGAGCCAGGCTTTTGGGTGGTGTTGGGGATCGGTGTTCTAGCTGCCTGGCAAGACAGGGTCAGAAACATGCCTCTGGATATCCTGCAATTCTGCGGAGGTCTCCAGATGCTCAGGGAGGGAGGGGAAGCGCTGGGTGCCGTACAGTAGTCCAGGAGGCTCTTGGGCCTCTGACAGTTGAAGAGGGGTGAGGTCCACAGAGGGTAAATGTTGTCGGTCGGCCTCCGGGGACATAGACATGGTGTCATCAGAGGCTACAGTCAGATGGATAGGGCTGGACACGGAGTCCTTGGTTTTGTGCTTGGAGTCAAAGTCTGGACTCTGAGCAAAGAGAGAGAAGGATTGAGCCTTAAGTAGCCTTAATGTATTTATTTTATTTCCACATATGACAAAAAAGCAGTAAATCATCACACCTGAGACGTTAGAACCATTTTTCTATTTCAGTAGCTTTCCTAATCAATTATTTGTTCCAGCTCTGATTCTTTTGATTTACATTGATTTGCACTTAAAATAACAGTTTAGCATTTAGGGAAAATACACATATTGGCTATCTTGTCGAGAGTTATATGAAATATTATACAACTCTCATGTCTGTACAGTAAATTTGTGGTTAGTTCTACCAGCCGCTTAGCTTCGTTTAGCATAAAGACTGGAAAGAGAGGAACACAACTAGTCTTACTTTGTGTTTTTACACTTTTATTAATTAAATTAATGTGATATTTAACATGTTAGATGTACTCGTGGATTTTTTTTTAACCTTTGGACAGAGTCAGAATAGGAATATTTCCCAAAATGTCAAATTATTTCTTAGATGTAAAAAGTTAAAATCACCGGATGCAGCTGGAATTAGCCCCATTCAAAAATAAATCATGATAACTGATCACAGTACCTGTAGGAGTGAGGCAGTGTTGTTCTGTACTGGCTGGATCGGTGGAACTGTGTGGATTGAGGGTGCTCCTGTGCTGTACAGGGTGGTTGGGTGAGGCGGGTGAGGCGGGTGAGGGATGGGGGACACGGCGCTGTAGGCTGGAGGCACCGGTGTCATTTGCCTCTGGAGGAGCTGCAGGATCACATTGATGTCTGCTGTCATACGGGTCTCAAGCCTTGGCAGGATGAAGAGGGACATGAGGAGAGTATGTTCATGATCAGGAGGACACATGAAAGCCGTCTGCGACCACTATATAGAAAACTAAGGGGGTGTAGCTCAGTGGTAGAGCATTTGACTGCAGATCAAGAGGTCCCTGGTTCAATTCCAGGTGCCCCCTCTTTAGTTCCTCCCTTTTCTACCTACCTACTGTATATAAAACTCGACTCACCGATTTAACTGGGACTGCAGCAGCTCCAGTCTGGATTCCAGCTCACTGGGCCGATCCTCAGCACAGGGTGGAGGATGGAAAGTGGCCCTGACCGAAGATGTTCGCCTCTGGCTCTCTGAGAACTGGCTTTGTCTGCGGTTTGGCCAGTAGCCGTACAAACCCGACATGCTGATTGGGTCTGCTGCTTTGCAGAGGAAGCACAAACATCTGTAGTTTCTGTTATTCAATAAAATCATGAAATGTGTGGGTGAGATGGAATCTATAGGAGAATCAATCAGGGTCAACTGAACAGAGTTATTCTACTTAGTTGACGTACAGCAAATGATTGATGGAAACACTGCAGCTTAGTAAAGGATGCAACCTTTTAAGTTTTGTGTTTGTACACCTATAAAATGTTCGATGGTTCTATCTGGCCTGCTGGAGACTATCCAGACGTGACGGATGAAGAAATGCAGGTAGTCTTTACCTGAGTATGGTGGTCCTCCGAGGTCTACATGTGGTCCCATCCCGGCTGAAGGAGGCAGGAGGTTGACCACTGCTGGGGGGTAGTCTCCAGTGTCACCCCCATGGGGGTACAGCTCCTCCTTGCTGTGTCCCATGGGCTTCATCTCCTCATCACTAGACTGTGAACAGAGGCTAGCACTGCTGCAGAGGTCCTCCCAATGGGATTCTGCCTTTGTGCCCCGGCGGTAGTTTGCCATCAGACAGGACTGATTGGGGTAAGAGTCTTCGCGGTCCATGCCATCTGCACAGACACAGTCAGAGGACAACCAGAGCATCACAGTATGACAATATGGAGATTTTATTGAACAGAAACATGCGGAGATGAGTTAAGCCTTGTCCCTTCCTCACCTGGTTGGTTCCGACGCTGCAGAGAGCTTCTCCGGTGTCTTGTCCGGCGGTAGCCACATTCAGAGTCCATAGCTGGGGTTGACTGGGTTATTCTATCTGCCTGATACATATCAGCTTCAGTAATTCAAAAATACACACCGGATCTCAAGTATATATACGTCACAATGAATATAACATATAATAAGTATAATAAATCTAAGATTTTAATGCATACACATTTCTACATTTGTGTGAGGCTTGATGGATACACAAAATTGATCTCAAATCATTAAACCGTGTCTTCTTATAATGAAAACAGCACAGTAAACATCTTCAGGTTGTCTTCATTCATACGTACATGAGCAGAGGAAACTGGCTAAACTGGCTCGCAACGGGTGGCACTCACATCTCTCAGGATGAAGGTGATCTCCAGGTTGTTCCAGAAAATTTCGGAGAAGTCGGGATACATGTCCAGCACCTCCAGCAGGTCGTCTCTCAGGATCTTGTGAAGGTCGCAGTAGGTCAAAGCCCTGACGTCGGCGCTGGATTTACCTGGCCTCCTATATAAACTGATGGGTTCGCCAAAGATGTCGTTCTTCCCTGTGGAAACCACAGCGAAAGGAAGGACAGGTGTGGAAAAGAGTAATCAAAGGACGTCTGATGGAATAAGCAAGCCACAGCTTGTAAGAGTGAGAATACTTTGCTCAGAAAACCAGTGAGAACTATCAGATTCTAGGACACACACAAACACAAAGTGGTCCCCTAAAACACGGCTAAAAAAAGAAGTGACCTACGCAGCCTGGATCTGACAGCTGGCCCTATTGATGATCAATGCCAAAGTGGGATGGAAGTGGAGCTCTGCCCAAACACCTCTGGCAACACAACACACAGAGGAGTGTGTGTGTGTGTGTGCTGTGTGTGGTGTAAAGGGCACAGCTATGACCATGGCTTTGTGGCAAAGGAATGAGTGGATGGTAGAAGAAACCAGGACGAAAACGTCCAATGGAATTTTGACTTTAGTTGTCGTAAATTAACCAAAAAACAGTCAAATGTTGTTGTTAAAGGTTAAAAAATCTAGTGATTTACTCACTTTCCTATAGTGTAAAATATTTTTTTTTTTGCAATTTGAAGAATTCATCCTTGAGTTTGTTTATTTCACCCGTGTCAGCTTGTTTGTTTTGTTCGTTGATTGTTTGGTTTATCAGCAGGATTACACAAAATCTACTGGATGGATTTCCATGAAACTTGGCTGGACCAGAATAGACCCAAATACATTTTAGTGTGGATCCGAATAAAAAAAAGGCAGGTCTGTTGGACCTTAGTGGAGGTATGTGCTCTACTGAGTGCCATTCTAGTTTGTAAAGGCATTATTATTCACATTTTATAAGTGACATGATTTGTTAATCATCTAAATGAGTGACTGTTAATAAAAATAATCCAACCCTACTATGGCTTGCAGCTCACCGAGTATGGCCACCACCACATCGTCCCTGAGGATCTCTATGGAGCCTCTGGAAATGAAGTAGAGAGCAGTGAGAATGTCCCCACTGTGGACCAAAGTGTCACCCGGCGGAGCGTGGGTGGTCTTAAATCGCATGGCCAGAGCCCGCAGACAGCCTTTGTTGGCACCTCGAAAGGCCTTGCAGTTCTGCAGTAAGCTGCGGTTCAAATGGAGGCAGATGTCAGCCTGCAGACACTCGGGGAAACCCTTTAAAACCTGCAGGGCGACAGAGGGCATTGAGTCAGTCTACTGCAAATGTTTGTCCAGTATCTTTAATGATCTGTGCAAAAATGAATCTGAAAGAGGAAGTGATGAGTGAAAGAAAGTGAGCAATGTGTCAGCTTGATTGATTGAATTAGCCGGCGCTAATGCTCCTCTCTGGCTGCGTCATGCTCCGCTGCTATTGGCAGCATCAGACACGATTTGACACACATTGTTTGGTCAACAAAAAAAAAAAAGCCTCCCAACAAAGCAGCCTTAGTGGAATGACTCATTTGTTTAGGCTTGGAAACGAAGGGGGCACCCAGAATTGAACTGGGGACCTCTTGATCTGCAGTCAAATGCTCTACCACTGAGCTATACCCCCGACTGAGCTTTATTTATTTACTTCACAATACAGATTAATCCCAAAGTTACAGGTAAAGGAGAAAAAAAAGCACACTCACAAAGCAAGGCAACACAGAAAACCTGAGTTTGTGTTCATTTAAGTAAAAGGTTACTGGAAGAGTTCAATGTGGGAACACTGGGTCACTGCTGCAGCAAACAGAGAGGCAAACAACTCATGTAGGTCAAACACAGAATATCCAAGGAACCTTAATGCTGCAAGCGACAACAACAAGGGAACACAAGTATGTTGATACATGCTGCTATGTGCTATAACTTCGTAAGGCTGGATATTTTTCCCATCCCCTTCACTGTGTAGAGTTATTTAGGCTTTTTTTTCTGATTAGATATTTTGAAGATAAATACATATATAGTCCTACAGTATCTATATTAATGATGAATGCATAAAAGAGTGGATATTTGCACATTAAATGTTTAGAGGTTTGATTGAGGGATAAACCGAGAATATTTCACATGGAAATTAAACATTCCTTGTTGGCTCCTCTCAACATTTGTTCCAGCTGATTGGCCTGTAGAGCAGTTGTAGTTCTGGATTATACAGACAAAAGGTTCACATTAGTTGGGGAAAAGGTGAGGGGGCACCCAGATTTGAACTGGGGACCTCTTGATCTGCAGTCAAATGCTCTACCCCTGAGCTATACCCCCTGTCAGTGACCAGAACTCCGTCCTTCTAAACTGTCTAATCATCCATTTTCTAACAACGGCCTGCGTGTTGCATGACTTACAGCGTTCATGTCGATGCCATTGGTGTAGGACCAGGCATGTTGGAAGTACTCCTCCAGCCTCTGTCGCAGGCCTCCTGGGATCTGGTGGAAACGGATGAACTCTTTGACCCGCAGCATCTGGGTGTGGTAACGGGCCGTGCCTGAGTACAGTCTCTGAATGATGGCTGACACGTTACCAAAGATACTGGCATACATCAGAGCTGCACAGGACAGAAAACACGTTTCGCAGAAACTGATGATACCAAAGTTGGATGATTGTTTAAAGGTTTGGTGTTTCATTACAGTGTTACTTTTTCCACTAAAACAAACATTGATGTCTATGAGAAACATAAAATGTTTGTATTTTATGGCATGAAAATGTTAAATATGTTGGTGTTATGAGACTGAAACCACTTTAAAACTGGAGTTCATTTATTTGTCCTACTCACAGCCAATGAGCATGACACAGATGGAGAAGATCTTTTCTGGGTTGGTGTTCGGTGAGACGTTCCCAAAGCCCACACTGGTCAGGCTGCTGAAGGTGAAGTAGAGGGCGGTGACATACTTGTCCTTGATGGAGGGGCCAGACTCAGCATTACTGTCATTGTAGTGTTTACCAATCTGGTCGGCCAGGTTGTCCAGCCAGCCGATCTTCATGCCTCCGATCCGGGCGGAGCCTGTGCGCTCCACGTTGCCAATGGCATACCAGATACAGGCCAGCCAATGAGCGATGAGGGCAAAGGTGCACATGAGGAGGAGAAGGACGGCAGCGCCATATTCCGAGTAGCGATCCAGCTTCCTGGCCACTCGCACCAACCTCAGCAGTCTTGCTGTTTTCAGTAATCCAATCAGAGTGGTTGTCTGAGGCTGGAGGTGAGAGAGTAGACTTCAGTGGCAGTGTCAAATAAAGTCAACCCAGTCATACAATATATACTATACTAAGATATAAACTCTACAGATATAATATGACATACAAAATATAACATCACAGGTCAAATCTCCCACACGTCAACACCAACATCTTATAGTATGGGAAAAACGCAGAATTCCCCCAAACCCAGGATGCAAAGACAGTTAAGCAACAAATAGATTTACTGTTTGGAACTCTGAATGATGCTAACATCTGTTTAAAGGAATTATTGTAATTGTTGAATTGGGTTCTGCAGCGTTGCAGCTGCAGAAAAGACAGGTGTGACTAATAACACGAGAAGTGGCTGCATTCCACTTATCTGGCTCAAACAAACTGAGATGCTAAAATGGAACAAAGCCATCGTTAATGCCATTTGTCATGAATGAAGAATGTTGCATTTGTGCTGCTGTGAGAAAGGTATATTTAGCTTTGTCAGACATTATTTAGGGAAGTAAAATGTGTGTGTTGATGTTCTGATGCCACCGACATCCACTGTGTCCCCTTCCTCCTCAGACCCGGAGCGGAATATGAGCAGATCGAAGGGGATGGCAGCCACGATGTCGATGAGGAACCAGCCCTTGAAGTAGTGCTGCGCGATGCGTCCCGGGTGGCTGACCACCTCGTCGTTGTGGTTGACGTAGGTGGTCCTGAAGTTGATGAGGATGTCCACAATGAACATGACATCAACCACCAGGTCCACCACGTTGAGTGGGTTGCAGGTGTAGCCGCAGGTTCTCCTCCGCTGTTCCTCCACCTCGTTGAGGAGGAAGGCGGCAGAGTAAGGTGTGAAGATGGCAGTGTAGATGACCAGCAGCAGAATGACCCAGTCCCATACTGCTTTGAAGGGGCTATAGTGAAGGATGGTCCATTTGTGGATGCGTGGAGCCTGGAGCTTGTACTCTGGCAGCACGTCAGCACCGAGGGACAACACCTAAGGAGAGGGACAGGATAGTAAGATCCATATCTAGAGGGATGACGTCTATTTTATGTATTATTTTATTTTATAAGGACTGAGCTGAAAACAAGTTGCATTCATTTCAAACAGAAATAGAAGTTTTCTGGGAGAGGAGCACATGGAAAGTTGACACTGCTTACACTTTAGCTCAGACTATAACAAGGAATCAGGATACTAATATCATTCAAAGACATAAAAGTGACACAAAAAGACAACATTTTTAGTCCTTAACCCGCAGATTAGCAAGTTTTAATTTTCATTATTCTTCACATTTTTATTCAAATTATTCTTCAATTCTTCAAATGATAATAATAATATTCACGCACTGCAGCGTAATTCAACTGCCACTTAAACTTTTTACAAAGAGTTGATAGTATAGACTGATGATAATGTAGTTTCTATTGGTTTGATACAATATGTTGTCTCGATTTTATATATATACTCTCCTGCACAGAGCACATATGATGTATGCTATATTATACCAATATCATTGCGGACCAATTATGCTGAAATTTGGGGCAAATGAAAAACAAACAAACAAACAAACAAATGAACAAAAACAAAAAACTGGGCACGGTGCATTGCAGAGACGGCTGCTCAAGAATGAATGCAAAATCAACACTTGTTGCAGCTGCTTCATAATAAAAGCCTTCATAATAAAAAACATGCTTAGGTGGTAGGAAGTAGCAGATTTTGACTAATTGTCACTAGCAGTAATTTGAAAAGTTAAATTAGAAATTGGTTTATATCTGCACAGAAAACAGAAAACAAAAGACATGCACGAAAATCAGACAAACACAAAGTCAAATCAGGCTGCAGAAGGTAAGGTGTTGTTCTCACGTTGTCTGACACTTCACTTCAAGTTAGGCACCAAAAATATCCTGAAGTGTGCACATAAATTAGTGGCTGTTGCACACAGGATGTATTCTGTGCTTGAAGGAAATTAACAACATCCTGAAAAAGATTCTAACCAAGTGCTGCTGAAAACGTCACGGACCTTTAAGAGCAACGTATCCATGCTCAGTGTGTTTATCGATGTGCTGTACATTTTTAATACAGCAAAACGGTTAAAAAAAACAAAACAGAAACAACTCTAGCTTGTCGCAAAGCAAATAAAGACCAATATACAAATCTCCATCCAGTGTCATCACCACTCACTGAGGGATTTGTCTAATGGCATTAACAGGCAGATGAGTATTAAGATCCCACGAACCGGGACTACAATCAGAGCCTCTGTGTTCAGGTTCTTATCCTGGTGTCCGCAGAAGCAGAAAAACAGGCTCCTCCAAACCATCTGCAACCCTGCCTGCCTGCTGTGTTGTCTCCTCTCCTGCATCACTCTTGTAGATAAACCACAAACTTATGCAAAAACAAACGAACACATGAACTCAGTTCGAACAGTGTCTGTCCTCTCTCCACAGGCAATTCCCAAAGTGCTGTTTTTAAAACCCCCACTGCAGCCTCACCTGCCTCTCTTGCATGCATGTGGCCCCTCCCACCAGTGTCCTGCTCAATGGTGGACCAGAAAAAAAAAGGGCTGCCATTGATTGGGCGCCATTCAGAGTGATTTTAGCTGATTTAACAGTCATTGCTGGTGTGAGAATGCTGTCCTCTAACAGACTGCCCATTTCCTGACCTCCATATCTACACTAACTCACTAGTGCATGTAAAAAAAAAAAAATCTCTTTGTGCATCTATTGAAAAACTCCAGTGGTTAGACCCTCATTTGTATTTGACTTTTCATAATTATGGTCACAGTAGCTGCGACAGAGAAGCCGCAGTAGAAAACAACCCCCACGAAAAAAACTTTTCTTTCAACTTTCCCAGCAAACAGTGGCCAAAAATAGTCTACTTAAAATGTTTCTCAAGTATAATGTATTACATTAAAAAGTTACTGAGTTCATACTTGGACATATTTAGTAAACAAAAAAGCTGAGTGGAAAAAATGAAAAAATGATTATCCAAGGCATGTGGATTTTTCCATTATTTCATACTTTAATAACAGTTAGATGTTATTAAAGGTTCTTGCTCCATAAATCAGTTTTTATGACCAAAATAATAAAGTATTTGGAGACAAGGTGGGAAACCAAACACACACACAACCTGTGGCGCTCCTTCGACTGACCACAGCAGCTGAACAGATGTGAAAGGACAACTCAGTGATGAGGATGTAAACACACGAGCAAAAGTTCACTCATCCAAGAAATTTTAAGTTATTGATGTCGTCCGCTCTGTTTCATAATGACGATCAACGCCACCACCACCAGTTTGCACGCAACCGCTCTCTGTCGCCTCTCTGACTTTGTGATTAACACAGCAAGAGCTCAGCGTTCGTGCATTTTCATACGTTAGACTGAAAAGACAGCTGAGGTGTGAAGCATTAGGGAAGCTTAAAGACTCAACAGGATATATAAATCATGAATGCCGGTGTCAAATATATGAAATTGCTCCTTCAAGGGCGTTAAAAGTAGAAAGTACAGCTTGAAGACTAAATATTCTCAATTATTAAACCGCAGACATGGCTGCAGATTGCAGTTAATTTTCTTTTGAAAACAAAAAAAACCTTTATTCTTAATAAAGTCACAATGAAAATTCCATCCTTAAAGAACTTCAGCAAACAAAAAAATCTTTTTGCTCAAATGCAAAATGTAAAAGCAAAAATAAGCTGAAGATGCCGTGCATCATAGCAAGGTGACATAAATAAACCTGGATGTAAGAGCTGATGTTGCTCGCAGGTAAGCAGGAAGGGTGAGGGTGCAGGATGAAGACACAGAGAGGGAGGAAGAGGAGGAAAGGGTGCAACGGCTGCAAACAAACAGGGAAGAGGAGCTGAAAAAGGAGGAGGAAGGTTTCAGGCTGAGGTACTCACAGGCTGCAGTTTATGCTTGAAGCTCATGCTGAAGCACACCTCCACAGGCTAAAGAGTGAATGAAGAGGCAAAAAGAGACAGAGAGACGGGGAAGGCAAACTCTCCATCCGTCTGTATCTCCCTCCCTACTGCTCCCTCGCTCATCCTTCCCACCTTTAGCCCAGCCCTCACCGCGGGATCCTCTTTCAAATGTAAAAAAAAAAAAATGAACGTGTTGTTCTATAAATGACGACACTCACGTCCTCCAAAGTGCTAAACAAACAAAAACTGCTAAAAGTCAAAGCAGCGCCTGCTTTACCTGATAAAGGATAGTTTGACCGATCACAGGAGGAAACACTCAGTTTTAATCAATATATTATATTTTATATCTATATCTGTGTTTAGATGCAGTGTTTACAACCATATCTATTTATTTCATGCTTGTATTTTTTGCACAATCCTTAATCATAAATCATCTTGAACATAGATCTTCTTATAAAAGACAAAATGACAAGGATGATCTTAAAAAACAATGTACAGACTAAATATAGATTTAAAAAAAGCCTCTCAATCATTTGCATTTGCATTTAAATGTGTCTTTAAATGCAGAGACCCTGCCCTCTGCATTATATTTCCTTATTTTTACTGTTTATGGGACATTCCAGGGCGGTTAGCTTTGTGCGTAGCTCTAAGCCAATGGGTGCAGCCGCTGTGTGTGTAGAAATCCTACTCATTCTGCGTTTTAATTGATTGATTATACATAAAGAAACCAGAGACAACCTCACATCCACCCTGATGCAGGCTGGTGTACTAGGAGAGGGTCATGGGACCTCTTTAAATTATGTTGATTAACTTCTAATGCCCAATGATGGCTTCTTTTGATTAATGAGTTTGATTAACGAGCACATTGAGATCAGAATACCCTCTGGATATAAACCACGATCATTAACATCCATATTCATATATAACAGCTTATCATTTGCAGGTTTACGGAGAAACGGGTTTAAGCCATTAACTTGAACTGTGCACATGCAGACACTTTGAAAAACCTGGTGCAACCTTTTCAAAAATAAACAAAATTTTAGTCAATTCAAACTACATCCAGACATGTCCTGTTATAAGCTAATTCAACACCAGGGGGCGACATATAAACACACATCTGCTCTCCCAAAACAACCACACAGACACACACTGCTAGTTCCGAGTGTGTTGGGGGGTGTTTCCACAGTTACCAGTCTTTTCAAAAAGCTGCAGCCAAATCAATCACTGTGTGTGCTTCATGTCACACAGACAAATCAATAGGAGCACACGTCAATGGTAACCTTCATTTCCCTTTCGCCAAATCGAAATTCAATTAAAAAGGCGAGATAACGCAAACTTTCATTGTATAACAGAACATAAGTAAAGGTGAAACATTGCGGCAGGTTTAGTTACAAGCAAACAACATGATGATCCTTCAGAAATGTTGCTTTTGGTACCGTTATTGACCACTGCTACAGTTTGTTCCCACACAGCAGCAGCAACGATTAACGTGACCTATAACCTGACCTGCGTGACTCGGCGTTTATCTGTGACCCCCCCGACTACCAGTCCGATCAATTCTGGCTGTTTGAAGCGGATTAGAACTGGAACTGGAACCAGCATTAAGACAGCTAAAGGTGACGGGCAGTGTGATTTAGAGAGCAGTTGGGGGCATAGAGAGAACACCCGCTGGCCTCCTCTTCCATTAGCTTCACAAGCCAAGGTCACAGCGCCAAGCCATGAGTGCCGTTCAATAGCTTCACAGCCATCGCGCTATTTACTCGCTTTCATAAGAACATCTCATCAGAAGCCCTCTTCAGTCTCACAGGCAGCTCTGTGGCCCGCTATACTTAAAAGTGAGTCCCTCCTTCTCTATGCTGCCTAGTTACCATCTGGCATTACATACAGCAGATAAAGCCATGCCTCAGGCTGTGAATACAACACTCTTATAGCACAGTAAGAGTAGTAGTGAAATGTAGAATAGTCTACAGTCAATAAATGTGTTTAATTATCATTAATAGATGTGAATGTTTGAGCTCCTCTATGCAGAATGATGCCTGATCAGAGCGTTTATATTTATCAGCTGAAGGGGGAAAGTTACACATACACTGAGAAGAGACTTTCAGTGAAGGCGGATAATCTTATTTTCCTGCTATCACAGTCCCGAGACGCCAATAGTTATCAGCTGTTCTCATCGGACGGTCACATCTATCCAACAGCACAGCGACACACCCTCATTGTCAGCCTATCATGTTGCTGCTGTCTTTTTAAATATGACTCTCCGTTCCTCTAGTTCTTTCATGCTGCCGTTTTGCGCACCCTCCACCTCCCCATCACCGCTCAGTCTTCAAAGTTTCACCAACTTCATCATTCATCCGGTTCACCAGGGTCATCAGCCACCACCACCAGTGTCTGGACTCCAAGGGGGGATATATATCTTGCTGCTGCTCATGACAGATGCCCTTCGATCTCAATCTAAGAGTCTAAGATTTTCTGACACCAAAGGCTTTTGATGTAATAAACATTCTTATTTACTTCAACCACTAGTCTTTATCCAGGTTTTCACACCAAAAAAAACCACATCACTTGTTCTTTGGCCATTCCTTGGTACAATTTTAAAGTTTCA
Source organism: Chaunax sp. Z400 (assembly GCA_037577475.1). Lineage (NCBI taxonomy): Eukaryota > Metazoa > Chordata > Actinopteri > Lophiiformes > Chaunacidae > Chaunax > Chaunax sp. Z400. The sequence continues at coordinate 24,210,519 of CM075197.1, forward strand.
TAGAAATCTGTTAGCAGGTTTTTGAACTATTTTGCTAAATGTCAAAACAACAGCCACACAAACAGATATACTGGGCCATAAACATGACCATTTTAGCTCAGACTGGCTGGAAATAGAGTCAAGTGACTAAAGTAGAATGCCCTCAGATAAACTGGGTTAATGTGATGCACTGAGGGTGCCACATCGTGACTGACTGCTCACTGTATCCGACACCAAACAGGTAATTAGGTGACATTTTGGCTTCATGTACAGTACTTAAAATTTGTAGGTGTTTCTATCTACTGTGAATATTAGCATTCAACAGCTTTACTTTGCAGGTTCAGATTTAATATTGCACTTAAAATGAGATCATAGAATATGTAAAAAAAATATTGAAAAAGAATATGAACATGTATTAGAATAATATCCTTGATGACACACTGTTTTTTTTAGACATTAACCACAATGGTTTTAGCACTTTAACACTTGGGCAGGGATCATATTCATACTTTTTAATACTTTTAATATCTGGTTGGATTTTACTGTTAAAACTGAACTGACTTAACTTAATGACAGATTTTTTACATTGTGGAAAAACATCTGTATGTGAGGTAACAGTGTGCCACAGTGTAGGCACAGAAAGACACCACGGAGTGATAACAGGTGGCTGATGAGTGTTTATTTCTGCTGCTGGTGCCATAGATGTCACACCTCAGGTGAGATTATTCTTTCACACTCTCATCCTGTGACTGCAGACCTCTTCAGCGAACAGAAGCAATAAACAATTCTAGACATCTCTGTCTGAACTTTTTATGTACCGAGACAGACTGGATGTGACAGTGTGAGATCAGCTTGGCTACAATTAATGGCCAACACACTGAGCTCATCAAGCACGATGACAGGAGAAGTAATGTGATACGACTGATATCGTTTCTTTTCCCAGTTAATAATGTGATAAATATTTACTTTCAGGAACAGCCAAAACAAATTTATTATGGAACCTATTATTGTGTCACCACAACCTCTGAGTCCATCCATTCATAACTATGTCCATAAATCTTTAAACAAGCAAAGATAGAAAGAAAATAGGATATATCATCCCTTTTTTCGCTGAGCTGGTAAAGTACCTGTGTAACCTGAGTGACCTTCTCCGTGACATTCTGGGTTCGGTCTTTAATCTTGCTGGGTGCAATGATTTCAATCTCGGTTGGCGAAGGAGGTCTCATCCGGTCCGAGCCGAAGGTGAGAGTAACCTGAGGGATGCGACCGATGGTCCTGTGTCTCATTAGATCAGAGTCCGACGTGGAGTTCAGAGCGCTGGGCTTCAGATCTGCATCAGAAAACGGCAACATCAGCAACTCAAAAGCAGAAGAACGGTAGTGAGATGCAAAATAAAGAAACTGGAACAGAATTAAAATTAATCAAATACCTGAAAATGAAAAATGCATTTGAATGATAATGTGATGATGCACTTCTAAATCAGTGCATGTAAAAGAACCTTTATATGATTAGTTTATCTCCTTAATAAATAATAATAACGTGTTTCAAATAATAAGTTGAAACACATTATATTTGATGAATATAATATATTTTAATTTCTCTCCAATCCAGCACTGATAACCTGCTTTTAAACATCACTAGTAATCTTATATTTCAATCATTTCCTCTTAGATGTTTGCAGTGTCCCAGTCAGACACTCACTGCTGTTGTTTCCAGGCTGACTGTTCCATTCTGCCCTCATGCCATCGACGTCATCAAGTGATGAGGCGCGTCGCAGGCTTCGGACACTGTCCCGAGAACAGCTCAGAGATAAGGCCCCCCTGGGGAAGGAGATGCCGGGGTCCAGTCGGTCTGTCAGCAGGGAGCGCTGCTTGATGGAGGACTGGGCCGCAAGAGAGGGAGGATCCAGATCCTGTTCTATCAGAGCCTCTGTCTCAGACTGCATGCAACTCTCTTTGGACGGGATCCGAAACTCTTTGAGAGGAACCTCCTCGCTGTTTGGCTGCCAGAGACAGAGAGCAAGAGGTCACGTCTCAGATGTAGGAATTAAGATTTCTAGTTTTTCTGAACTATTGCTGTCTGTCATATCAGGGCAACCAAACGTTTAGCCTACAGTACAACACAAAATAATGTTTCACTACTGACAAACAGTCCCAGTAATGCACATTTGCCTGGCTTGGCCCAAAACAGTTGTGGTGGAGGTCTGGAGGTATGTAATACTGTAAGGAAAGGATTCATTAAAACACAAGAGAAGTACAAACAGAAGTAAGGGGAGAAAGAGAAGCATGAACTCAACAAATGTAGTTCCCCCCCTCATTCTTCTCTTTGGTGCATTTGGGGCTGACGAAAATCAGCCCGAGAAATTAAAAGAATTCTCACATGAAACGAGTTTGTAGTCTCAAAATAATCTGTGTGCAGAATGTTTGTTACCTTGTGATTTCCATTCATGTGCGACTAACAGTTAAGTCAGTATAATGTGATAGAAGAAGCAACACACTTAAAAATTCAGCCAGTGTAAAAACCAGGCATAGCAGATATGTAGACTTATTTTCTTGTATAGATTCTTATGACTGTCACATGTCGGTACAGACTACAGGTAAAAGCCAGGCATGCATACGCAGAGGCATTCTGCATTGTAAGCTCTCTTGTATGTGTGGTGAGTGTGTTTGGACCACCTCACCTGCAAGTAGTCCACAACCACACCTTCAAACTGATCCTTGGAAAGTGAGGGTCGTCGCATGGACCGCAGCACCGGCAGCCTCATCTTCAACCTGCGATTCTGACCTAAGAGGGAGACTGTGTGATCAGCCCATCCGGGAAATGTAAACTGACTGCATGCAATTAGAATGTCAACACTCACCACTATAATGATATATGACACAAACCGATTAATATATATCAATAAAGCAAAATCGTTACACAGGAGCATGCAGTAATTCATACAAATGCAAGAATTACAAGTATATAGAGGAAGAATCTGTTTCCCTAAATGTGACTGGTTATCATGCAGGTTATACAACAAATGTCAAAGGCATTACAGTAAATCCATCCTTGGGCGACTCTCTGCCTGAGGCCGGATTTCATGAGAGAACGATCAATCAGCTCCTGGAAGTCCAGGATGAACATGATGACGGCCCCTTCCTCGTTTTTTACAGGTACAACGTCCACCAGGCATGGTCTGCAGGCACCTGTGGACACAGACAGAACAGAATAGAATAGAACAGAATAGAATAAATGTTAAAAGGAACAATGAAAATGAGTTTAGCAGCTCTTCAACAGTGAGCAGTGTTTACAATCAAATTGCTCTGTATATATACAAAGAATAGTACTGTAGATATACTATAATAGTACAGTAAATATATAAAAATACTGTAACAAAAGGGCAGAATGTATATGAAAAAGGGCAAATGCTAAAAACCTAAAATACAGCAGTAGAAACAGTGCAAAAACAGTGCAAAGTGACCAGTGCACCAATGCAAATTCACCAGTTTATGTGTGTGGCTTTCAGGATACAGCTTTTGCATAAAAGCTGTCCTTCAGTCTGTTTGTTTTGATTTTTAAGGCAGGCATCTATAGAAAACAGGAGGCACTCAAAGCATTAGAAGATCTACAGTCACATGCTCTCGTCGAATGAGATGCATCCACTGCCGTCTCATCTTTTTAATGAGGTCATGCTTTTAAGGAAGGTCATGAGGAAGGAAGGATGGGGAGGGTGAGAAGGAGAGGAGGAGTTATACTTGAAGGGGGGGGGGGAGTGCGACAGAGCTCAAACACTGGAAGCTAAAAAAAAAAGGCTAAATGAGCAGCAGAGTCAGGTCTAACTTCACTCTGCAATCACTACGGTCTAAAAATAGAAAAACATACAGAGGAACAAATGAAAGAAAACCCTGACTTTAATTTAGCCTCCAGTTACAGAAAAGAATCAGCCTGTGAGATCAGTCGACTTGTTCTCAATTACACTGAATCCATTAGTTTGCATTTATTTCTGGATGTTCACAATAGGAAATAGATGCTTAGCAGATTTGAGCTGGCATGCTGATCACATTTCCATGACAACAGCTCTGTAGACTGTACAACCCATGCCCAAACAGCCAAAGTACCAGAAGAGATGTGTGTGTGTGTGTGTGTGTGTGTGTGTGTGTGTGTGTGTGTGTGTGTGTGTGTGTGTGTGTGTGTGTGTGTGTGTGTGTGTGTGTAAGCTAGTGTGGGGAAAAACGTTGAGGAGGAAGGTGAGAAGATATTAAAGCCAAACCAATGAATCAATACAAATGTTCAAGTGATTGGAACAGGTATGAGAAGAAGTGATAAGTGCTGATACTGCCTGGCTGGCTCAGAGGGAGGGGTGGGGGTGGGGGGTGGGGTGGGGTGGTGACTCAGTGCAGAGAATACTCTAGATGATTTAAACCCTGATTGTAAAAACCACACTTTGGCTCTAATGGCTGATTTTCAAGAGTCGATAGTGGTCTGCGAATGGCAGGTTATTGTGAATGGTCACGACACAAGCTTCTTTTTTCTTTTTTTTTTCCTTCCTGATCAATCATGTTGTCCATGTTTATGTTTGTATGAATATAAACTGAATTTAACTACAGAAATGTGAAATGTTTGAGCATGTTTTGCAACTCTTCTGTATGTTCCTGGAACGAGGCTTCGATGGTCATAATGACAAGAATATTAATGTCACCATCATTAATGTGCATCAGGTGGATCCACACTCACACTTTACACCAGGCTGAATGATTAAAACTGAAACAAATCCACTGCTCTTAGTCAGACAGACTAAAGGTTTTCTTCAGCCATTAGGAAAATGCCATTTGGATGGATGCCATGCAATTTGGTGCAGACATTTCATGGTTCTCAGAGGATGCTTCCAAATGACATTGGAGAGCCCCTGACTTTTCCTCTAGCTCCACCCTTCCTAACTGTGGTTCTGGCTCCTTTCACAAAACAAATGCCTGTGGGAAATTTCATTAATGACTTAAATTCAGCGCTTGCTACCCTCCTTGATTCTCTGCAGATCATACAACATTCATATGATGTTAGTTAGTCTTAACGCTTGTTGCTCTCAGGATTAGGATCTGTCCAATCAGGTTTCTTGCTAAAGCAAAACAGTGGAACATATGGCTGATTATGGTGACAGTCAAACTGGCCAGAAGGCTCCTTCTCAGGGATCTGAGATGGCAAATTTCCACACAGGGGTTTGCAATTCTCTACTTTCCTCCTCCCTGTGTTTCATCGTTAATCTCCTTTCCTCCTGTCTCTTACCTTCCTTAGCGTAGTACAAGATCTCCACCTTGCGTTCCTCAGAGCCAAGCAGGGCCTGAGCCAGCTGGGCCAGGGCGCTCTTCATGGTCCCGGGCCCCACCAGGAACTGGCAGGTACAGGGCTGCTGCATGATCTCTGCTCTGGCAAAACCAAACATCTGGCAGAAGCCTTCGTTGCAATAGATGATGCCGCAGTTCTTCATCTGGGCGTTGGCGATCAGAAACTTGCGATCTGAAGAAAAAAACAACACATTTGTGGTATCAAAGATATTTTATACCAATAAAATATTTTGCGCAGTATTGTAGATTTGCTGGAACATGTTGTCCCATCTGAATTTTAATATTTCTCTGGCCTAATAATATTTCATATATAGGCTTAAAATAAAAGTGAAAAGGTCAGATTCTGGTCTTCAGTTTTGCCAGAATATTTCCTTACTGCTTTTTAGCTTTATAGGTCAGTACCTGATAAAAATGATCACATTGGACTGATCAGACTTTTTTAACCGTAGTCTAAAATCATGCTGACTCCATTTGATTTAATTAAATACACTCAAGTACAGGTGTTCAAAGTCTTCAGCGTGGCTCTGTACGTCTACAGCTGAAGAGGAATTAATGAAGTCCACCTTTCCATTATGCTACTGCTATTACCATCACAATAATGTCCTAAGAGACTGACGGGGAACAGATGGGCACTTAAACACAAGAGCTTTCATGGCGTCACACCTGCTCTCATGTAAACTTGTGAGAATTTACAGGTTGTTGAAGTCTGTCAGGATCAGCCTGTAAAATCTACCCAACACTTTTTAATTAAACTGCAATCATCCCTGTGACTGCATTGGATTTTAATTAATGGCCTATAATATTTTAATATTAGCTGATGTTATTGTCTTTCTGATAGATTTTCTCATCTCTATTTATGCTGCATTTAAAGTGAATTCACTTTCTTTGTTTTATTTGGACAGATTGTAATGTCTTGTGCTTAAATGAATCATTTCTTCATTTAAGCACAAGTGTCAGCCAACCCAAATACATTTGCCCTGAAATGTTTTGTTTTTTTATGTATGTATTTATTATGCTGTTTTATGTCAAATAGACTTCTTGCAGGGAAAAATACTGTTATAAATACAAAAAACTCTCATTGTACAGGAAACAGGAAGCCACAGGTTGGCTGAGCATCTCTGAGTTACTCTGCTACTCAAAACCTATATATCATTTGTACCTGTTACTGATGACTGTAATGTACATCGCACTAGAGACAGACACTTTTGTTCTAAGCTAATGGAAGAGCTCAATGAGGTGAATGAAAAGCATCTACAGATCCCCTGAAACATCTGACTGGGGCTTTTTATTATCCTGTGGTGGAAGTGGGTCAAACACAGATGAGACGAAGGGACTCTTTTCTTCATCCCTCTTTTTTTTTTTTGAAGTAAATTGGTGAGCTCCTCTGGAGCTGGAGCTGGATATCACATCCTGTCCCAAGTCATTATCTGGGACTCAAAGTGGAAGCAGTGATCGTCACACAGTTGCTAAGCAGCACCTCTGTGGCACGTGCACTCACCTGGTCATGCACATACATGTGGCTGCGTGATCACACAGACATACAGTGGAGCCATAGGGAGTTTTTTTGAAGGAGGTCCACAGATTAAAACATGTTTGGCTCCAGATCTGATAAAACTAAAGCTCATTAGGATTTCTCTCTCTCTGTGTTCGGCCAATATCAGATCAGGACCAGGTTATTTTCAGTCTACATCCAACACACTGTGAGTCGTCCATAGGGAGGTACAAATAAGCAAATGGGACAAGGACAAAAGGAAAAAACTAGTTGGAAAGGTAAACTGAAAGCAGATGTATATCATTAATACTAAAGTAGATGTAGGGTTTTATGTTTTGTAGTGTTTGTACAGAATAATTCACATTAAGAAAGAAGAATGATTGATGTCCAGTGTGTTGAGTGTGAGGTGAAATGGGAATTAAAGTGAACCCTCTGTCAAAACAAGGCATCATCATCCGTGTTTATCACAGGACCTGGTAGTTGCAAGAACAACAGATTTGTTTGCTTTCAAAAATGTGTGAGAACTGGTCCGTCCTCTCAGCTCATGGAACATGTGAGCTAATGGAACATAATGTGAGGCGTCAAGTGAGCGCTCACACATAAGCACACACATGCAGGGGGCAATAACCCTAAATCAGAGAAGGATGAGCGCGGCCCCATCCAGATGAGATCTCAACGACACATGAAGAGCGTGTCGGTTTGCCACATGTTAACACAAGGTAATGAAAGAGTCTACACTGTAAAACTTTCATGCAAAAGTTACATTGGGTTCTGAACAGTATTCTGCTGTATTAATGTCACATAGTGGCATGAAGTAAAGTGCAATGCAATGGAATTTGGGAGTAATAAAACATGACTACAGCACTTTAAGAGAATGCCATTATTTACGGGAATGCACTGTGAACTTAACTGTAAACAGCTGAGCATGATGGGAAGGTGAAGGAAAAGTGTGGGGACTTAAATTTGAAAATTAACACACACAGGCTACAACCTGTTGAGCCTTTTGTCACAGATGTACTCCATTAATTCGCCATGGCATAGGCCTACTATTATCCCTGTCAGAGCGTAGGATTAGTCACAGTAGTGGTGATTTTTGGCTGGTTTGGGCAGCTGTGGCTCAGGAGGGAGTTTGGTCGGAATAGCGAAGTGTCCTATGGGTAAGAACCCAAAAGTGAGTGATTGTGCTCCTATCCTGCCACACATTTGTGTGAATGTGTGAATACTGGCGTTACATAATAAGGCCCTGTTTACACAACAAGTTTTTTTTTTTTAACCTTTTCAAAACCTTATGTGTTCACATTGTTTCCGAAACGATCCCCGTACACACAAATCCACAAACACAACTGAAAACGCTGTAGCATGTAAGCCAAGGCAGTAGTTGGTGGTGTAACTTTTCAATATCACACCACAGAATAGGATCACAGTGGTGGTTCAGCAAAAGCTACATTGGAGGAGCGTTAATAAACTCAATAGAGTCTGCAGCACAAACAAAACCGGACAGTCCGACGTTGTATTTTTGTAGCTGTTTGCTGTCTGTGTACATGAATAAGGCTTGCAGGAACTGTCATAGGCATAGGCTGTGTCCTCATCATTTTAAGCCAGAGCTGCGTTTTGCACATTTACACGATGGTGTTTTGAAAAATTTCACTTCACTCTGGAGCCTGTTTTCCAAAGTTAACATTTTCGGTGCCCAAAAAAACGGTGTTCTCATGTAAACAGATGCAGAATGGAACAAAAGGGTTCCATTTTTGGGTGAAACGGTCTTTGTGTAAATATAAAGTAATTTAAAGACAAAACTGTGACCGGAATTGTGAACTTACAAGATGATGGTAATTTACTGTAATTTTAATTAATTACTGTAAATTGACAGCAAAAAGTTTTACAGTGAAAATGAACCTGAGCACAATACTGAAAACCACAAGTAAGAATTTTGCGCACTTTTTTTGCGCGTCTGTTTGGGGCTGCAACTGTAATCAGATTTTATTAAAAGTATTTACATTACATTATTCAACGCTATCAAAAAATGACTTTGGGTGTTTAAATGTGATAAAATATGCATTTTCTGAGCGATTTAGTGCGATTAGTGGGTGTTTTATCAGGAGGTTCAGGGTCACAACTTATTTCAACTCATTTCATGCTCACTTACTTTGCTCGTCGAATTTTCTGATGATTGTGTCCAGGTAGGTGTTCTGGAGCGCAACATGACCGCGTCTCACAGGCATTTTGGCGCTGAGAAAAAAGACTCCTCCGACACATGAACCTTTATAGTCGTTTTAATATGAATATAAATAAAACAGAGAAGTGATCTGAGGTAAAAAAAATAAAATAAAAATAAAAATAAAAAAAAAACGCGAAGAAAACAATCCGCTTCCACTTGGCAGCGGAGCGTCAAGAGCGGCTTGTGATTTCTCTCTGAGGCTGATGGTGAGGGATGAGGCGCTGGAGGATGAAGAAGAGGAGCATATGGTTGCCAGGCGATGGCAGATGCAGGGTTTTACATGTTAATAATGTGACAAAAAAAAAGAGTAGACTAGGATATTGCTAAAGCCATGTGCAACAACACCCACTTAAACAGGAAAAACAAACAGTTTATAAACCGGTTGTCCAGGATCTGGAGTCCTCTGCGCGGTGGAGGGAACCTGTTTTGGGAGATGAAGTTGGGAAGAAAAGCTGTGGAGCGCAGGATCTCCAGGATTGTTTTATAATCGCAGATTTCTTCCTCAGGTTTGGACGCTGCACGTTAAGACGGCGGAGAAGAAGACGCTCCCGACGGCAGACCCCCCTGGATCCAATGCCCTTCCACCGCCCCCAGGCTTGTCTAGAGCGGCTGTCAGCAGCATCAAGTGGTCCAGGGGTAACCACGACAGAAAGGAAGTCAGCAGTGTTGGACTTTCAAAGTAAAAGTAAAATAATTTCTTTATTTTCTCCGAATCCATATCTATTTAAATAAAAAATAAATGTAAAAGAACATAAATGAAGTTAAAATTAATTTTATTTCAAGAACTCTTAAAGTGGCTGACATAAGTAGTTTTATAAGACTTTAAGTTTTTTTTTTGACGTGGATCCTGATAAAGGGACAGATCCAGGAATTGTTTTCACTTTCTTTAGCATTGTTAGATGTGTGAGAGGGTTTTTTTTTCCCCCTTCCCATTTCTGTCTAATACATATAAACTACTTGACGGATTGTGATGAAACTTGGTAGTTGGTAACTTGGTAACTCTTTAAATTTTTGATTGGATCTGGAGAAAAGGGCGGATAAAGCTTTGGATTACCATGAAACCAGGTGGAAGGGTGGTGGGCCATGTGCAGAGAAAGAAACCATCAACTTTGGGGCATGGATCCTGACAAAGGAGCAGATTGATTTTATTTTTCCTCTTCCTTTGACATACAGATATTATACAGATATACAGATAGGGTTTGTTTTTTTTGCAATTATGTATGGAAATTTGGTGGAGGAGTGGGGCATGTGCCAAAGACGCATTGCATTTAAATCCAGATAAAGGGATGGATCCATGATTTTTGTTTTCACTTGCTGTAACAGTACATGAAGGGCAGCTATTTTGATGGCACACATGTCTTGTTGGAATTTGGATTAGGGTTTAAATTAATCAGAAGGGACTGTTGACCCTTGCAAAGGCTTGGCTCTACTGAGTGTCCTTCTAGATCTTCTATTCCATTGTAGGTCTGCATATTTCCCTAATTAGGACACCTGATGGGGCTAAAATGTATTTATTATCGACCCAAAATCTGTTAGAGCGCCCCAAAATCCTAAACTTTGGTAAAGCACTTGTTATAATTTAGTATTCTGCCCTCACATCCATGACCATTGGATTTGCTTTTCTTTCATAATCACTCAGTATATCAGGTTTGCAGCTACAACCACACATTTCAGAATAAAATGAGATTTAAAAGACATTTTTGCTGATATTAAAAGCTCTTAATTAATGAATATTTAAACATAGTTTCTGAGTTTGATTGTTGTTATATTTTTCTCAAATGCCCACAGAATGGCAAACCTCCTCATAGCCTATAATCTATTGGAATGTAGGCCAATAGAGCTATATTATAATAAATGTAGGGATTATGAAAAAAATCCGTGGCAAGCATTTGAGGACACTAGGATACATTTGAGGACATGATGGGATTTGGAGACCTTGAATAACTTAAAAACATTAAACAGAAATATATCTTAATGATGGGATGTTTGATTTTTGAACTGTCCAAGTTGTGTTCATTCTATTATGGATGACTTGACAGCGGTCTGACACTGACAGAGTGCAGACCCTCATCAGACTAGCCTGGTTCACTCCACATCACAAGTCTCTGAGCTCAAAATAGCAGCATCCTCTCTCTCTGTGGCTGCCATCACACTCCTGAAGTATTATATTAATATATAGTCATGATAAGCTTTTATTTGCACTCTTTTAGCGAATGGCTTTGTGTTCCTGTCTCCTTTCACAAAATAAACAAATTGGTCTGTAGAAGCAGCATCTTTCTGTGTTCTGCAGTCTGACTTTTAGGTTGGACGAAATGAGGCACTGTGGATTGCAGATGCCGAGAGGGCCAACATCATGAATCACAACATTCCGATGAGCTGGATGTGGATCAGTAAAGTCAGAGCTGCCAAACCCCAAAAAAAACAAAACAAAACAAAAAAACAAAACAAGATAAGGGGTCTAGAATTAAAAATGAAGACACAGTTGTAAAGTCTGGTCAGGTGCTCTGGTTTTTTACAGGCATGGAAACTTCCAGTCTGGATTTTATTGTAGCACAGCTTGACACGAAAACTACAATCACGAGGTGCGAATGTGATGAATTCATACGGAGAAAATATATTTGAAAAATTTGAACTGAAACTCTGATGATGCATGTTTTTTTTTATCTGGACATGAGTCTTATGACTACGAGGAACTCAATATTCCCCCTGAACACAAAGAGGAGACACTTTTTTTTTGGCATAAGCTGCATATTCTGAGACAGAGCAGAGACTGTTTCAATTGTATGCCTACTTATAGGTCACGAGGAGAAGCTCCAAGACACACACTGACACACATACACACACACACACACACACACACACACACACACACTGCACATTGTTAGTTTTGTTTGGGAATAGCTGCCACGGAAGACTTTTACTGATCCACGTGGCTGAGCGACGTTTACAGTTGAGTGGTATTTACAGGCTAGTCTCTTGGTGGAATCTATACTTCTTCTCACTTTGTCTCCAACACCAGGTCTAACGCCGACACAACATCTCGACTGGTTTTCTTTGTTTTAAGCTTTAATTCTATATATTCCAGTGGATATCTGAGCTTTACAGAGTCTAGATGGATGTAGTTTAAATCATTAAAATAGAGACAGCTAAGCTGGTTGGTGCATCTAAGGAGTCATCGCTCCACTTTGTCCAGAGGAGAAAAGTTGGCATGAGGGTGTGTTCACTGATACAGAGGTTCAGTATGTAAAGGGTTTCTGGAGATCAGAGGGTGCGAGGCTTCACGTTCCAGCAGACGGGCTTGAGGTTGTCGCTCTGTGTTTTGTCTTGATGGCCTTGATGAAAAGAGGGCTAAAATTAACCAAGGAGCACACATGCCTTCCCATGACCCCTTGGTGTGAGAGCCGAGTGTGACGGGAATGTGCGCTAAAGAGCGCCGCGACAGACAAAGTAGCCCTAAAGACAAAGAGCATCGGCTGCAACACTGGATGATTCGTGCTGCAGCATCCCGTGGAGTATTTCTTCAAATAGGAACAGTCATCATGTTTTCCATTTGTCATCCTATCTGTGTATTTATGAGTCAGCAGGTTACCTTCATCTTTCGGTTGTTGATTTACATTCAGGAGGTGATCCAGGAATATTAAGAATTATTGTAAAATAGGGCTTCTTTGGATGGATGAGCTGGTTTTCTTGGGTAGAGCTAAACTGTTGGATGGACTGTTTATCAAGCAGAAACCAGTGTAACCACTGGTATGCCGAGTCTTTCTTCTTGATCAGTAATTTGTTAAAATAGCTGACATTCATTAAGACAAAGAAAATTAAGAATTTTCTTTAATCAACCCTTACTTTATTAACAAAAAAGCCTAACCAGTCCCAATATAGGGCTATAAGTAATAATCATTTTCATTTAGGGTTCAATTCAGGAGCAAACAGTGAAAAATGCCAGTCAGAATTTCCTCAAGCCTTTAAGCGATGCCTTTAAATAAATTGTTTAATCCAAGCAGATGTCCAAATAAAACAGGATATCCTCATAATTAAGAGGCATGAAGCTGGTAATGTGTGAAAAATTACATTTCATTACCTCTCATTGATTATTTATTTTCTGCACATGAATTCAAACCTTAGATCATCAAACTAAACTTGATGTTTCAGGTCTTGTTGGTATATACCTTGGTGGTGGTATATATTTTCCAGTATGTCTAACTTATTTTCAGCATCCGTGACATGGCATCACCAGGATTCAGCTCAAGTCCACGCTTGTGCATTTCAACAAAAAGCATTTGCATTCTCTGAGGAGACTGAGGGAGTGTGTCTTCATGTTTTCTATAGCTTACATGACAGTTGCTGTCACCTGGCACTAGCTGTGGAAAGATAATGAGCTTAAAAATGCCCATGCCCGTCACCTTTCGCCTCTTCCCGGCCCTATGGAACGGCACTCGACGGGGGGGAAAGTGCAGCAGAGTCAGACATCAGGGCTCAAGTTTTATCTGCCTCGAATTCCTTCAGCTCAGGGTCGCCTTCAATGCAGACCTAAGATCCTCCACTCCTCTGATAAAATCCAGGCAAAACAGAGACATACTGTACTTTACACACACCTGGTTATTGAGTCGATGCACACATTCACACATCATAAAATAAAAACATTCTTTTTTAGTACTTTAATAAAAACACAGTTCAGTTGTTTAATAACTAACTAATGACACATTTATATGTTAGTGAAAATATCTACATTTCCTGAACTTCCATGTTGTGTCTTTAAAAAGGGCTGAAGCCACTCGTAATTTACACAAAGGTTTAGTTTGACAAACTCTAATCATGATGCATTTTTATGAGTGTTTTTTGACCATATTGGAAAGTTGTCTGATGTCGTCACGCTTTAGTCGCACTCTTAAAAGGTAATCAGAAAAGCAGCAGAAAAATAAGATGATCATAATCTAACATTTTGAGCTGCAAAGTTCTGGTGCAAAAGTGCAAAATTCCCTCTTCAGCTTCAGCGGAGCTTCAGCGGAGGGATAGCAGCACAAACAACACTTACTCATGAGAGCTGGAACCTCAGTTTGGTTTTGGTTGAACTGTCCAATCCAACGGAACAGAGGCGGTGAATTTTGTCCCCCGTCACTTATTTTTTGAGAAGAACTGATTGTTTGACTTGAAAAATTGTGCGACTATCCTTCAACCACTAACACAAGAAAGATTGAAGTATGTATGAGGACTTAATATACATTTCTAGATTGATAACCCCTGAAATATTAAACCTACAGAGAAGAAGAAAACTGTGGCATCATGGGAAACAGACTTCTTGTAAACTTGGCATCAGATGATCCAGTGCAGGTGTTTATCTGCCTCTCCAGCAACACTATGTCTGGCCACAATTATCTATCTGGCCGGATTTACAGTAACACTCATAATGAAGCGTGATATTACAGGAAGTGAACCCATCTGTTCAGTAGGACAGACTGTTGAATTGTCTCAGTTTGCGACTGTCAGCTCTCCAATACCCTGAGGTTAACTGTCAGCATTTATAATCATCATTTCAGTGAGATTAAAGCTGATGTGCTGTATGCATGTGTCAGAAGTGAATCAGGAGTAAAGGAGCACGTCTGTAAATATAAGAACCACGAGGAGAAAATAATGATAGGAAGGGAAACAAGAGGCATCAAGTCTAGCAAACAAAATCTTTTATTGACGTTATTTTAACAAGACGTCATACAGCACTGGTCAAAACTAGTATTATATTCACATCAGCAGAAGTTTCTTCCAAAAAAAGAAAAAGGAAAAAAAAGCAGTTTTAGTTGTGTCTCTGCTACAAGACTCAAGAGTAGGAAGTTCTAAAAGATCAAAATAAATCAGAGTGAATACGAGAGAGGGCTGAGTGTTATTAGGAGGAACACGAGGAGGGGTTGAGTGACAGGGTTGGAAGTTGAGGAGAGAAGGTGGGAGGCGGACGCGAACACAAAATCATTGCGTGTCCTTGGCGACGAGCACAGTGACAACCAGCACTACGCTCGTTAGTGGCAGGGTCTGTCAGCACGACTCCAGTCAGCAGGGTCCCGGCGAGGCACAAGGCTTTGATTACAGTGTTTGTGACGCCTGTCCGTCCTCCATCCATCCATCCGTCAATCCATCCATCCATCCATCCATCCACTTCCCCCAACATCCTCCCTTTCTGTCGCAGGCTTCGGTTGTGACATTTTTCTTTTTGGGAGGTTTTCTCTACAACACTCTCGGATTTCTCTGCTTCTCTCACTCGCTATAATTTTTCGAAGGTGGGAAACCGGTGGATTAACTGGAAGCTGGAGGGCAAAGGTCACGTCAAACACCTCCTCCACATCTCCAGCTTGGCTCTGTCCCTATCAAAGACGCCAGATAAGCCAGAATGCCTGACGGGTCCTGGTGTCAAAAAATGATGATGCCTTTATCGGGTGGTGTTCCAGAGACGGGGGGGGCGACATGTCTTATCATGTTTTGCTCAAGAGACAGAGGACACCACCAGAGGGGTGTGTGTGATGAATAGAGGATGCAGAGGAGCAGATGGAGGAGAGTTAAAACACACATTTGTTGTCGTCTATTTGGGCTGATTAGACCTCCCCTCCAGACTGTGCGGGTTTTTGTACAGACCCTTCTGACTCGGTTGTTCATTTTTTTTTGCACCCGCTGACAGGACAACTTGCACTTGTTGTGCAATGTGACGTCAGTGTCAAGGTTGCCATGGTCACGGACAATCGAGTGGAAAGCAAACAAACATTCAACATCTGCCATTGGTGCACTCACATGAACACACAGATGAAATGGGCTGTGACGGAAATGAAACGACTCTGCAGTGATTTCATCCTGACTGCTTGACTCTTGTGTGTCTTTAGGCTTTGTCGTGTTTGCTTCCCTCCTGTTGTTAATTTTTGCCAATTAAAAGCATGATGTTTGGCAACTCAGTAAAGTCGAGGGGGAACATGTGAAAAAGAAAAAACCAACACATTTTATTGAGTTTGATCTAAGCAAACTCAACCCGACTGCTATCGGAGCTGCACATCTAATCAGCCACAGATGAAACAGGAAGTGAGAACCTGTGTAGGTGTGTGGACTTTTTATCCAAGAATCAACACCCAAGAATAGGTGGCTGGTTCAACAAAGGAATGAAATGCAAAGTAGCGTCAGACAAGGATTAAAAACCAGCCGAAATTCACCTGTAGTTCTGCCAAAAACTGCTCCAACATACACAAATCTCTGACGTCGGCCAAACTCCATCTTGTACTTCCTTTGCCACTTTTCACATACACATAACCACATGTCAACCTCCACCACACAACATACTGTATAAGCTGAACACAACCACTACGTTTCAAGGTCTCTAAGCTTCAGCTAATCTGAAACGATGCTAAAAATGTGGTCTGTCTGTCCAAGTTAAAATAAAAAACAGATTTCCAGTAGTAATAATTGACCCACATACAACTCCAGCTTTTGGTGGATCAGTACAAATGATAGAATATGAATATATGAATATTTAATGTCATTAATGTAGAGGAGAAAACAAATTAGCCTGTGGATGATGATGAAAGGAGAGAAAAGTGAAATAATGTCATGATTCTGGCAGATTTGGGGGTTTGGAAACAAAAAACTAAAAAAAAAAAGGTTGTAATGCTCCTTGAAAATTCTCAGATGGTGCCTGGAGAGAAGATGGGAGAGCTGGTCGCAAAACTTTAAGGAAGATCTTTGTGTTCGGTTGTTGATTCCTTGATGATCTGAAAAGAAAATAGATCCAAGTTAAAAATAGGGGGGGAAAAATACATCTCTGGTGAGTTTTTGCTGCTCATGGCATCAGGTGTGCTGACAGAGAATGTGTGTGAAAACCTGCAGAAGGGTTCAACATTGCCCTCCAGAGGGAATGGGTGCAATTTGCAGAATGTGAGCGTGTTAAAATGTGCTGCTTTGTGAAAGAAACGTACCTCCCCATCTCTGGTCTCCACAGTTCGAACCAGGATGCTCCTCTTCACGTGGGCCTCGGGGGGTTTAGTGTCCATGTTAGTTTCTGAAGGATGAGCAGGGGTAGAAAGAGGAGAGCAGTTCAAGAAAAGTCATTTTACTCTGCCATCAAGTACTTTTACATAGAGTACATGCAATATATGTAAGGGGTGAGGACATTAGGCACTTTCCAAAAAAAATATGTCTAAAACCAAAAACAGATAAATCAATAGAAGGAGGAGAATCTGATCACTGACCTCTAAACTGCTGGTTGGAAAAGCTCTGAACTGGAATGGTGATCCTGAAGGAACAAAAGAACAACCACAGACACTGACTAATTGACAACAGTAAATGTTTTAAAATTGATATTTAAACAACAAAAGAGCTGAGACTAGCATAATATTCTTGTTAAAAAGTTAGCCTGATAATCTATGGAAAATGAGAGTCATTTAGTCACAAAGATCAAATTTATGATATGAGATGATTTTATTCCCAGAAAAATTGTCATGTTGAGAAAATGGCAACTCATTCACAAAAGCATGTCTCTTTTAAACTGCATTTACTTTTAAAATGTTGAATATATGACGATTATCATGATATGACGAATTAAAATAAGATTTAAAAATAAAAAAACTAAATATTTAGACAAATAAGTGTCATTTTTAGTTTTAACTAGCGATTAATCGTGATTAATCACAGTCTATTATTGTGATTAACTCGATTCAAATTTTTAACCCATTGACACCACTAATAAGAACATTAACTTTTGCTGTCGATCTGTGGCTCACCTGTTCTCCTCGCCCTCCAGCAGCTTCCTGTAGGTGGCGATCTCGATATCCAGGGCCAGTTTGACGTTGAGGAGGTCCTGGTACTCCTGCAGGTGTCTCGCCATCTCCTCCTTCAGCGCCCGGATCTCCTCCTCCAGATGGTTCACTGTATCCTGGTAACCTGTAGTCTCCATGGCGAAGCGGTCCTCCATCTCCCGGAGCTGGCGTTCCAGAGACTCGTTCTCAAAGAGAAGAAGAAGAAGAAGATACAGACTCAGATATGAGGCCCATCACTATGTCTGCTACTGTAAATCTACTACTATGAACCATTCTACCAATTATGGTGCCACTAGTGTTATTATTGTTATAGGCTACCAAAAGTACTGCTGCTACTAGTAGTACTTTTTTTAGCAGCTATACTATTTTACCACCACTACTACAGGCAAAATCGCTTCAGCTATTTTGGGCTCATCTCAAGTGTAAGGTTTCCTGAAGAAAATGATGAAATTGATGAATTTAAAAAAGTAAATAACATCAAATATTAATTTCACACGTTCATGATGTAAATAATGTTTCATTAGTGGACTTACTGCCCCGCGCAGAGCCTCAAGATCGCAGTTCAGCACTTGGATCTGACGTCGATAGTCGTTGGCCTCCTGTTTGGCCTGACGCAGGGCTTCTGCGTTTCGATTGGCTGCATCTGTCAGGTCAGCAAACTGTGTGCGAATGCAAGCAACAGATTGTAAGTATATCCTCTGCTATATAGTCTCCTCATAAGGACACATCTTAAATCTAATCTAATTTGCATGAGCGAACTTTTAGGCATGTCCTCCGACCTTGGATCGGTACCACTCCTCCGTCTCCTGCATGTTGGAGGAGGCCATGGTTTCATACTGGGTCCTGATGTCTCTCAGAGCAGCAGTCAGGTCTGGTTTGGATACATCCAACTCAACATGAACCTGCTGGGCCATGATCTGCTCCTGTAACTCACGCAGCTCCTGAGAGGGGCAGAGGTAGTGGAAGACGCAGAGAAACACTCAAATGAGGTCGTTAAATGTGATTAAATCTACAGGTAGGGATGGATATGGTTGACTGAGCATGTTTTTATTCCTCTTACTTCATCATGAGTCTTTTTCAGGAAGTTTATTTCATCCTGCAGGGCATCGATCTTCCTCTCTAACTGGACGCGATTTAGAGACGCCTCATCCACATCCTGTGCAAGAAATGAGGCACATAGAGGAATGAGGTATAGGACATTCAGGCATACTGAAGGTGTTTAGATGATGAATTCAGATAGATATCAGCAGTTACTTGTCTGTAGGCATTCAAATTGTTCTCTGCATCCTGGCGGAGGCCAATCTCTTCTTGCAACCTGAGAGAGATGCAAAAAAAGAAGCAAAAGTTTGAAACTGTGCATAAATAAGTGTCAAACAGCTTATTAAGAAAAAAATCCTTTAAACAACTATACTTTACTATTTATGTAATATGTTGCATAAGAAAGAATTAGCAAATGACTTCACCATCCTTCTTGCACATATCTAAATTTCAGTAACTTATGACAAATAAGAGAGATTCCTTAAATACTGGAAATTTTTTATCTTTTTTCTGCTATTTTTTCTGCTCATTTATGCCACAACATCAGAAATAGAGAAACATGCATGCATTTTTTTGTAATTCAAGTGAGACTTGTCTGTTGAAAGTCAAATTATGGTCATGAAAATGGATTTCAAGCACTTCGATTAAATTTTTTACGGTGAGCTTCAGTGCTGCTTCAGCGTAGAACCGTGGCTCAGCTGACAGGGCAGCTTACGCATCAATACACATTCACTCCCATCTAACCGCAAGAGGCCTTTCCCACGGGATGGTGTTCACACACAAAAACGCACACACACACACACGCACGGAATCCATGCATGTAGACACGCAACACCTTGTAATCCATCTGCGATGGACACAGACGCCTGGAAACTTAAATACCCAGACTCGGGTAACATCTGTACAGCTTCACGCAGAATTTGCCGAATGGAGTCGTTTGAGAGAAGCAGCAGAAATCACACAAGTGACCTTTGACCTTCTCAGACACGGCCATGGCGATTCACTCTGTCTTCTTTCTGAGGACCAGCAGCTGCTCAATAATGAGGGTTGAGTCTGAAGTAGACATTTCCACCCTCAGAGACATTCAATCACTCATTCTTCTGATTAATTCAAATTATACATGCATGTCATGTTTGCACCCTGTATGCCGCTGCAGTGAATAAGTGTTTTGGGGTAGCAGGGGACAAGAAAACATCTGCCCGGCTGTCTGCTCCCATTGTGGAGGCCTCCCATTGTGTTTGCCTCATTCCTCTGCACTCTCAATGGCAATGAGGGGTTCAGTCAGGATCAAGTTTGTAAAGCGGGATCCAGGACTAAAGGTCAGACAGAGCACAGCGGCCTGCATTCCAACAAATTAGAGCCAAAGGAAATCTGCATTTAAATTTGTTGATTTTTTCTCAATCCAACAGGTCTGTTTTATTTCATTCAGTTTGACGTCTCATACTGAATTTTTATTTTTTCTTTGCCTGGCATTGAAGAAAATCCCAAATCAGCTGGCGCACATTATGAAAATGACAGCAAAGCCAAGTTTACCCACACATTTATGAGTAACTCTTAATTGAACAGGGTGTAGTCTAATGCATGGTGAAAGAAACAACACAAAAAAGTCTTACTCACAGGAGACAGAGCAGAGATTTAATGAATAAAACCTCAGAGATACAGAAGGAGGGACAGAGCAGGTGGCTCTTACCCTCCATCTGTTATCTTTTGATTAGTTCATTAAAAGTTTAAACTCTGCACTCTAATGAGGAACATGTTTTTATACTTTAAATGTTTATTTTAATGCCCTACAAACCTGCAGGAACTTTTCTGTATTTATATTTTTGCATTTTAACATAAATTTCGTTATTTAACATAAATATCGTTCTCGTCACCGGAGAGCAAAATAAGTGGTGTGTCAGAGTCAGCTTTTTGGTACATCTTACATTAAACTTAGACCAGAGGAGTCTTTTAGGAGAGTGAAAGCAAAGGAGAGACACCATAGGGTGGTGCTGCCTCTGCATCACACAAACATGGTGAAGCTCCAACCAGCTTTCTCTTACCTCTGCTTGAGTGTGGCCAGATCTGCAGCCAGGTTATCCCTGTCTATCTCCAGCCGAGCTTTGCCGGTGGTGAGACCGTCCACCTGTCGGCGCAGCTCCCTCAGCTCCTCCTGGTAGATGTCTCCCAGTCGGCTGGGCTCCTTCCCCTTCAGCTGGTTCAGTTCTGCCACCAGCACCTTGTTCTGCTGCTCCAGCATGCGCACCTTCTCTATGAAGTTGGCAAAACGGTCGTTGAGGCCCATCAGCTCCATTTTCTCGTTGGTGCGCGTCTCTTTGTACTGGGCCTTCAACAGGGTGTCAGCTGAGAAGTCCAGCCGGTCCACGGGGCTCCCCAGGAGCAGGGCCGTGTTGGTGGAGCCAAAGGAGTGCCGGGATATGGGGCTGGAGTGGGTGAGGTTGCGAGGGGTGCCATGCCAGGAGAAGCGGCTGGAGGAAAGGCTCCCAGTTCTGACTCCCGTGCTGCTCGAGCCCTGGGGCCCATAACGCTTTCTGTACGAGGACTGGAATCGCTGGCTGTCCATGATGGGGAATGAAGCTCATTCAGGGTACAATCAGAGCTTTTATAGAGGCAGGAAAAAACCCCAAACCCAAAGCAGAGAGGCCACAGGGTGCGGCAGAGTGAAGGGAGGGTGACAGGCAGTGAATGGGACAAAAAGGGGTGGTTTACATCACACTCAAAGAGCTGTGTGCCAGGGATTGTGTGTGCTCGTCCACTCAACTACAAATGTCTCTTGGCCTTCTCCCTCTCTCCCCCTCTCCTCGGCCTCTGACTCACTCTCTCTCTCTCTCTCTCTCTCTCTTTCTCTGTTACGTTCACCCTTTTTGTCCTTCTCTCTTTCTTTCTGTTCCAGCCGGTTGAAAAGGACTGTGCGTGACAGGGTCCAGCCACCAATTCAACCTGACCACACATGCACTCTCACAAAAACAGAATCAGCGTTGGGTCGAACAAAGTGGATGGAGCTGTTGTGAGGAGACCTTCACTCTCTAATCACAGAGAGCAACAGCAGATAGACTATTAAAGAAGATAAACTTGACACACAGAGAGAGAGAGAGAGATAAATAATAAATGTACTGATGTGTTGCACATGTGAGCTGTAGAACGATGTCCGACATGTGAGACTGCATTCTGGAGGCTACACATGAGCAAAGGCAAGAAATGAATAAATAAATACAAGAAAATAATAAATAGAAATAATAAAAAATGAATAAAATGATGACTCCTCTGGGGTTGAACATGGCTGGAAAGTTGGAATTTGGAGTAATTTAAGTACACAACTGAACAAAATATAAAAGTAATGTTGCTAAGTTTAAACATTTTAATGCAAAAACTTTTATTTGACCTTTAATTATCATTTAAGGTTTGCTGACCAAGAACACATGGATGGTTTTAAACAAAGTCTGTTTTAAATAAAGTTGGCAACAGATAAAAACATCACACACAACTGTACATCTGCAGTTGCACAATTTTGTCATAGGCTCCAGTGAGACTGCAGGACTGTTATTAGACGTCCTGTTGACTCCAAAGACAGATGAATGGGAGAGACGAGGAGGAGTGGGATGTAGGGAGGGATGGGGTGGGGAGTGAGGACCTAATCTGAACTCCAGGGGGACTAACAGAGGCCGTGTTACAAAACCATTTTCATGCATTACCTTGACAACCACGGGGCCCTGCTGTGTCAGAGCACTTCAGCTGATCTTTTTCAGGCGTCTTGATGAAAAGGACGTGATTTGTGGAAAAGAGATTGCCACAGACTGCATGCTCTCCTGCTCCGGTGTAAATCCAGGAGGAAGATATTAGAGTCATTTCCTGCAGAACACCATCACAATAATTCTGCTCTGAAAAACGTTTTAATTTACTTGCTTCTTTACAACACATACTCTATAATACTCTGAAAATAAACAAGTGGAAAACCTGTAGAAAAAAACAATAAATTATATTTCAAGGTAATAATTTTTTTTAGCTTAAACGAAAAAGCACAAGACTTTTTTTCGTTTTTTAAAACTCCAATAAGCTTATGAAATAAATTAAAACCTTAATTCATTGTATTAATTTATTTATTATAACTTTATGTGTCTTTCACTAGCTCATTTAGAGAGTCGTCATAATTGAATGGAAACCAGTGGCTACCTGACGGCGGGGAAATACAGTAGCAGCAGGCAAATAGAAAACTTGTGTCCAAGGACTCAGACGCTGATGGAAAAACCCCGTTTGCTCTGACGTGGATCGACCATAACCTCTCTCATTACTCACATGGTACCGTTTAGCAAACGTTTTCGAAAAAGGAAGTGCATAGACCATCCCCTCCCTACAATAGCAGAATAATAGCAAAATGACATCAACATAGATTAAGTTCAAACGTGACTAAAAATGTCAAATTAAGCAATATTAAGGTACCAATTATGAGATGTATGCCTTTAGGGCCCCTTTGAGGAGATATGAATAGACCATACTCCCTATCAAACATGTTATGTACAGATGGACGTAACCCTGCATGTCCTTCTGTGGCATTAAAAATACATCAAAAAATGTAAAACTGCAGAGCATGCATTTGAAATTTTTCCAGCAAAGATGTAAAGTTGAATTTTTCCACTACTTTGCTGAGATAAAACTCGGAGAAACAGTGGTATAGTCATTTAACTTTGGTGTTCCAACAGGTACTAAAACAACAACAGTAAAGGGACATAAAGGACCTCTTTGTTATTGGGTCGTAAAATCACAGGGAGTGGAAACCAGTCTGTACTGGGAGACAGTAAATAAAGCCCAGTATGACTCTACTATCTGGGCACTGAATGTTGATGCTTTTAAGGGAGAAAAACAAAAAGAAAGTGTGTTGAATTCCAATTGGTCTCTGTTGATAGAGGTGAAATAAGATGGCACACTGTAAGTCTGGCAGAGGTTTGTTGTCTTAAAAGGTTCCATCACTTGGGATTTATTCCTTGGTTGCATCATTAAGGCAACACAGATTTGTTTCGTTCTGCTCTCTGGATTTTTTAGAAAATGACGGCGGTTGCCTCAGATGTGGTCACTGAGGTAATATGTCCCAAACATCCACAGAGAGGGAAGAAAGGGGTGATGCAGACCTCTCCTCCCTCCCTGCTGCTGGAGTCACTAAAGATCCAAGTCAAACAGCTGATTCATGTCTGTGACATCAGGAGAACATTTCATTTGCAGGACTTACAAGGGTAAAGGGTGCCGGGCAGAATCTTAATGCTGCCGGACCCAAAGTTTCAGGTCACGGAGAAACGGCTGCGTAATACTCAGTGCCTGCTTTGTGCTCTGGCATTTTGCACCCACAGACCCACAGACAGGTGGCAAACCTGTCCACCAACATCCCTCAAGCTCACTAATGGCCTGAAATACATCTGTCTCAGCCCCTAATCGCTACATCGAGTCCCTGACTCCCCGACAGGGTGTAAATTAATGAAGAGCAGGCCTAAATCGAGAAGAGAAACTCTTTCTTCAAGCATTGACTCACTAAAACACATTCATTTAGAGCTCTACAAGAAACAAGATTCTACTTTCAAGCACAGCAGTGAGAGCAGGCGCTCATTGCAGTAGCCTGAGGATGCTAAACTAACTACAACGGATCAATAAAAGCATTTAAACGCTAATATTTCATACATAAACAAATATAAACTTTGTACATTTATTTACAGGCAGGTGCGTTGGAGAGGAACAAGTCGGAAAGAGGATTAACATGCAGAATGAATTTATTACTTTGTGACGTTTCAGTACTGGATCTTATGGAGGCGTATTGCATTCACTGAAGAAAAAAAAAAGTGTTCTGTTTCTCTGAATTAACGAGACAATTATCTCAGAATTCTGAGATAAGTTTTAATGAGCAGGTAACAGGTAAAAACAACACAGCTAAATGCTTTGGCGATACTGAACCAGCAAAGGCCTCATGGGAAAGAGCTGTGATTAAAACCAGGGGGGGCTTAAATGGGGCAGACAGTCCTGCTATGACTCAGCACCACTGGGCCCAAACAGAGCGCAGCCACAAAGAGGGCTGGTGGAGAGACGCTTCAGGCCCGACGCTCCAGTCTGCCTGTCAGCAAGAATGCCGGGGGCCCAAATGTAGCAGACAGAGAGGACTGCATGCCGCTCACACACACCGCTACAAACTGGAGGCTGTTGTTCAAACCACATCCCTGTTTGAATGTTCATACATGTTCTTATGGGCGTCTCTGGTGCTCTGGGCTGCACAAAGCACCAGTCTGGTAATATGCTCAAAATGACAAGACTAACATGCAAATTAATTTTTTACCATGTTCCACATTTTAGCTTAGCATGTTGGGATGCTAACATTTGCTAATTGGCACATCCACATGAAGTGAGGGTGAGGCTGATTATAATGTCATTTGTTTAGTGGGCGTCATGGTTTGGTTGTCATTTCTGGTTTTATTTTGAAAGTTATTTTCTACATGTCTTATTTTGTGTTTTTCACTTCCTGTATTATTTCCTTGTCGTCTGTTTTAGTCCCTTGTTTTCAGTTCTGATTATTCTCTCTCTCTCTCTGTGTCCATGTCGTCATTGTCGATGTTAGTTTATTGTTGTGTCTTTCTTGTGTCTTCTCCTTTTAGTTTCCCCTCCTGATTGAATTTCCCTCCACTGTGAGTGTCTGATTATTTCCACCTGGCCCCAATTGTCTCCTCCTCCCTTTGCCACCTGTGTCCTTCCTGTTAAGTGGATTATCGACTCTGCCTGTTGGGTTGGATTTTCCTTCTGTCTGGCTTTTTATTAGGAAACTTTAATTTAGATTCACTGTTACTAAACCTGTTCAGCTCCCTTATGGACTTTGATTTTAGTTTTTATTCATGGACACTGTTGGCCTGTAGCTAGAGCTATTTCTTTGGTTATTAAATTGCTGAGCTGCACCTCCCCTGTCTTTGACTCCTGTCTGCACCTGGGTCCTCTACACAGAACTGCCTTGAAATGTAACAGAGGGTATTTAATTTTTTTTTTTTTTTATTATGGAAAAAAATCAACAATTTGACCTGTTGATGGCGCTAGAGGAAAAATGAATTGGTGAAAGAAGTGGAACGTTAATGTGGGCCAAATTTTATAGCAATCCATCCAATATTTGTAAGGGAATTTCTGCGTCTCCCTGGGTTCTCACAGCGGTGACGACGTTTTCCCACAACAGGTTTTATTTTACACACTTAACAGTTGACATAAACTCAAAACATCTTCTCAGCATCTCCAGCAGGCAGACTTCCAGGTCCAGCACACTACTGCAGATAAGGGAGAGACAGCAATCAGTTCAACAGGAAACACCTGTGATAATTAGCTCTCTCTCTCTCTCTCTCTCTCCTGCCACTGAACTCTAACCAAACCCCACATTATGTCACCCTGCAGGTGGAACCACAGGAGTATGAGAACTAACACCAATGATGGTCCACTGGCTTGTTCATTTGTTCTGCTTTAATGCAGCAGGACTAGTTTGAAGAACCTGGGCCCGGTGTTTTCATACTCCTAAAACTTCCTGGTTAAGAATTCCTTCTTCCATTTTCATCTGCACAGTCTTGTTTTATCTTCCAGCCAGCCAACATCTTTCCCACACACTACCGACTTCTACTCATTGCATTATTTTGTGTCTGTTCATATGTTCGTCTGCATCTCCCTTTCTTTTGTCGTGGCTTTAGAGCCACACCGAACTCTGAGATTCATCCTCTGAGCACCATGAATCTCTGCAACCAGATGTGCAGCAATCCAAACAAGAGTCTTGGAAATATTTTCAATCTGAATCAAAGCGGTGGACGTTCCAACAGACCATGTTTAAAGCCACCCAATGTGTGGAATTCAAGATAAATCAAACAAAATCTTATTTCCGACATATAACATCTGAGGGTTAAGGAAGGCAGAGGACAGGACTCTGTTCTGGGGCAATAAAAACTAGATTGTTGTGATTATTCTCTGGCATGTTGTGTATGTTTTGTTTGAAAATGTAATTCTGCTTTCCAAGAAGTGTCACTGAGATAAAATGGGTGCCTGACCAGTTTATCGTGAAAATAAACAGAAAAATACAAGAAGTGATGTTTTTGTTTTCACTCTGTACCCTAAAATCTCATTATCCTCTGTCACCGTGTTATCAGTCGTGACCCTTTCCTTATGTGCTGTGAAAAAGAAGACGAATCGATTCATAAAGGCAATAAAAACCAACCCTGTCAAAAGTAATGCATCTCTGTGTCACGCCAACTCAAGAAAAAGGCCTTTTTGTTCAATAGTCTGTTTTCCGATCTCACAGCCAGACACGGCTAAAGAAGTCAGTCCTTCCTGTGTCTGCCTCCTGTTTTAACTCATGGGATGAGCAGAAAAGAGGAAACAAACAGAGAGAGAGAGGAAAACGAGTGCATCAATCACTTCTTACTGCCAACAGAGAGATCAGCCTCTCTGTGGCCTTTTACTGGACTCAAACTGGACAAAGCATTTTTAAAAACTATTTATTTGTTTTGGAGCAAAGGCACAACATAGATATACAGCATACATACTGCATAACCACCGTCATTAAACACACCATTCTGATGCTGCTGTAAAATAAATTTGATACATCAGACTTTGCACTGCAAGTCCCGTCGAGATACATAATCATATATTTACATATATAGACCTCTAAACAACTAGTTTATCGTCATTTGCTTATCACAGGGCCCTTTAAAAAGAATTTTCGACATCGATTATACTTTAGCTGCCTTTAGGAAACTTCCTATGATGGCGTTAAAGCAGCAGAAAGCCCTTTACCCAGAAAACCTTTCAATAGTTGTTTTCTGAACCCTGGGATAAACAAAGTCGTCGTCGTCCGGGTTGAAAAGCGAACTCTGACATCCAGCACTGGCTCCTACACACACCCTTTCATTTAAAGTGAAAGTTTTCATTCATGAGAGCTCACCGATGTGTCAAAGGCTAAATGATGCCAGGTTTCCGTCAGGTAATACAATCATCTGAATGTATAACTAAGGATGAGTGGAAAGTTTGAGCTGGAGCGAGAATCAGGCAGCCAGAGTTCGTTTTCCGCCCATTTTTCATTTATAAACCCCGATTCGGTAATGTCGGCAAAACCAGCTGCTTTCAATGATTCACTTTTAAAGACAACGTCCTGAACGTATCATTAGATATGACACAGTCGAGATATAAAAAATAGATTTATACATATATATTTGCTTATAAAATCTAATTGGAATGGACATGGGGATATAAATAAAAATGAGGCAATTTTTCACATTTGAAGTAAGTAAAAAAAAAAAAAATCTAATTTGTTTGAGAAAAAAACAAAACATTCATTTGACATAAAAGTGCATCTGATTTAAACATTTATCTTTAGGCTAAGGCTTCTCAGTCAGGGATGTTTGGGCCAGAAATACATGAACAGTGAGATTACCTCCAAATGAAGGCCTTCAGTTTGCATTCTGAAACAATGAAGAGCATCATCTGCTTCACTTTTAAACACGCTAAGTGACACATAACATGTTATCTACCGCTTTTTTTTAGCACTTTGTTAGCTGAGAGGACCTGGCGATTCTGCAGAGCGAGGAGAGGAAGACGGCGAGACACAACTGAGGTTGAACAAGACCGAGAGGAGAAGTCCACCCTCAGCTCCTTTTTTAAACTGATTCTGTGAAGCCATTCTGTAGCCTCAGAATCAACTGATTGGTTTTACTGGTAAAAAAAAAGAAAGAAAAAAAAAAAGACAGCAACATAATGATGATAATGATGGAGGAGGAAGAGTTTGCACAAATAGCTTTTGGATGAGTTACAGTTTAAATAAGAGAACAATCCTGTCCTACTAACACTGGACAAGTGTGATCTTTAGGCCTGCTGTAGCTTTAAAATGGTGTTCTGCTAAATGTTTAGATGTCAAACACTTAAGGGCTTCCTTAGAAATTCTCATAAGTGCCCAGCAGAAGAATGTAAACACAGGAGAGGATCATCTCTGAAGACACAGCCGGTGTATGACCTGCATGATGCTGACTTTGGAGTGCTTCATTTTGAGGGTGTTTGTTATCTGAGATCTGGGTTTTGTCTCCCCCTGGTGGAGACTCTTATAGGAGCATTTACTGGCGTCGATTTTCAAGACATTGTCGTCTGCCCTTGTCAAACTATTATTTAGACATGTATGCGAGGAGACTTAATCTTCTTGAAGCATCTGAATGATGGCAGAGGCTAAGCGTCTGCCATGGATGGCAGCTTTCAAGGAAGCTGCAGATACTGGCAAGGCTGCTGAGGCACTCCGTGGTTTAAGTTCAGAAGAAGGCAGGTTTCAGCACAGAATCTGGGAGAAGGGATGTCTGAGCAGCTCCTCAGCACTCGGCCTGTGTTTGGCCTCCACAAAAATGCAGCTCATGAAGTCGCGTGCCTGGTCGGACGTGTGCGGGGGCAGCAGTGGGTTGGTGGGCTGGGTGGCGATCTTGAATATGGCCGCCATGGCCTCGTATTCGGCCCACGGAGGCTTTTCTGTCAGCATCTCCACGACTGTACATCCAAGGCTCCTGTAACAGAAGTGCATGATTGTGTTTGCTTCAGTTGGTTCACATAACAAGCTGAAACAAATACCGTGTATAAGAATGACTCAGCTGTTTGACACTAAAGCTTTAAAGGAATGTTTGGAGTGCAAACATTAATCTACCTGTTTAGGAGGTACAAGCCCTCCTGGGTGCATTACTCCCCCCTCCAGCCTGGGCTTAGAACATAGAACATACCAACCTCTGTTACAACCTGTCTGACTGGCTTTCAGCCAATCACATCTCTAGCCTGCCAGGTCACCACCCAATCAGATTGTATAAGCGAATGTTTTCTGCTGTGTGTGCTGGAGTGTGGTAGGAGCTGGGTTACAAATAGGAGGCTTACTGCTGCATTAAAAAACACATATTCTGACACTTTAATAGTGAGATTTTTTTTTGCATTTACATGTCTCATCCCTTCAGCCCATACAGACTTAGTGGCTGCTTTTGATAACCAAGAGTTGAAGAGTCTGTTTTAGCCGTTAGCTTTTCTCTTTTTAAAGAACACGCCATGACAGGAATCTGTTTAAATGTGCTTTTAAATATACAGAATGCCCATTATTTTGTGTCAAAGTTGTAACCTCTACAGGTTCTTCTGAGGTGATCAAGGCATGAATTATTCCAGCCACTCAAACTACACAACTATGCTATCAAATTATTATTAGATAACCTCCGAGTTTGCTAAGAAAGGTAAAAATATGAAAATCTATATGTAAATATATATATTATATATACTATTATAAATTATATATACTAATTATATTACATTTTGGATATTCATACCTTTTTGACTTACAGTCTCCAGGATGACATCATCGCATCTAAACTTTCTTGATAAACTAGGATCACGCTTTAAGCGACAACGCTGTGCATCTCCAGGCCTTACCAGACGTCAGCCTTGCGGCCGTAGCCCTCTCCACTGATCACCTCCGGGCTCATCCAGTAGGGGGTGCCGGTCACCGAGCAGATCCCGGTGCCGGACATGCAGATCGTCTGCAGCCTCTTGCTGGCACCAAAATCTCCGAGCTTCACGTTCCCGGCTGAGTCCCGCAGGATGTTGGCACCTGAGGGTCAGAGGTGACGTGGATCAGGTTAGCATTTGATCTCTGCAATCAGCTCCCACATGATGTGCACTGTCTAAACATTCAGCTTGAGTCCCAGGTAATAATTTAACACTCAGACATCTTAAGACTGATACCTTTGATGTCCCTGTGCACGATCATGTTGCTGTGCAAATAGGACATGCCCTCCAGGATCTGTCTGGTGTACTTCCGGGTCACATTTTCTGTCAGCGCTCCGTAGGCCTTCAGCTGGTCTTTGACTGAACCCTGACAGGAAATGAAAAGCACGGTTTAAGTACGCGCCCCATGTGTGAAGGCTGCAGTCCTCGCATGGGTTTGAATCCCATTCACAGCACTTCACCTTCGTGCTTTCTCCACATTTCCTGTCACAAAATCTACTAAGGTCAAAAATGAGTTTCTGAGCCCCTTAAAAGCTTCCTGGATGAGGAGTTGATAATATTTCAAAATAAAATACAGCTGGGAAAAGAGAAAATAGAGGACAGTTTGCATTCTTCATGTCTATTTCATGCTTTTATGTGTTTAAATCAATAATAACTATCTTGCATCACAGATTGAACACAAAAGACCAGTTGAAACTGTGACATTTAAGTAACTGGGACTCACCCCCGGCATGTACTCCATGAAAATAGTGAGCGTCTTCTCATTGTGGTCCCTCAGACAGCCGTAGTACTGAACAATGCGCTCGTGATGCAGATTTTTCAACAGCTGGATTTCACACTCCAGAGCGCTGACCTCCTGTACAGAGACGACGACATACTGTATGATGGAATTACACAGTGAAGATTCAAACAAGCTGCAATTAAAATTGCAAGCTGTCGTCTTCGCTGATTTTCTGTCTTCATCTGTAAACAAAACACTTTTTTTTTTTGCAGATGCCGCCGAGCGCCGTCATATCTGTTACCGCTGATGACAAACAACTGAAGCATAAACACAGAACTGACACACAGTCATGTATGGATGCATGTGGAGTCTGTCAAAAGTGAAACCTGAAGCAGAGAGTAAATGAAAGCTGATAGCACAGTTCCCCTAAAATGAGTTCCTGTGTTTACTTCAGAGAATGAGGCCACAACAGAGAGAGAGAGAGGAAGTGAAGGTGCGTGTTTTCTTTGTGCAAGACAGGAAAAGACATTAAAATGTTGGAGATGGGAAGAAAGAAAACCTCTTCAATACATGACACGTCTTGAACTAATACATTTACCTCCCACAGATTGATTATTTTACTGTGGTGTTATTAAATTACATTAAATTAGAAAAGTTGTGGTTTAATCTGGAGAGCAGATATGTTTTTAAGAGAGTTAATTCATTAATTATTAATTAACTGCATTCCAGCATGTTGGCCTGAGCAGATTAACACTCACAGCGCACTGTATGAGGTCATTTAGGGCTCTTTTATGGTGCCAGAGTTAATCAGAACAAAGGTTTCATATGTAACTAAAGATTGTAATGCTAGCATTTCACATGTTAGATTAGAAGTGAGGAGGAATTAAAGTTTTTTTATATGCAACCAGAGGTGGCAAAAACATTCACATGTACATGCAGTGTTGGCAATGTGTTGAATTTTTGTAGCTGAAGCAGAAACAAGAGGTAAAATAGTCTCAACCTGGAAAAATGATTCTGATAGGATAACTTTTTTTCTATTTCTTCTTCATGTTTATTAGCAGATTGCAAAACCACCTTCTGTATCAAACTGTTAAGATGTCTTGTTAGGTCAATGAAAGCAAATGGGCTCCGTACTATCAGCTACACTTATCAGCTATAAATTCATTATGGCCCGATAACCAATAATAAATTTCCCATTAACAGGCCATAAAATTTGTGGGTGTAATCTATGAACAGTACCAGCAATAGAAAAGAGGAAGGTCAACGCTTGACGATCGATGTTAATGTCGTACCTTGCTGGTCTCGGGACTCTCAGGATCAAACTGGACTTGCTTGGCAGCCAGTTCCCTCCCAGTATCCACGTCATAACACAGGTAGACCCGTCCAAACGCTCCCTGGCCCAGGAGCTTCCCCCGCCGCCACGTCATCGGAGCACTGGGAGCTGAAGGAAAACATAAAAACAAAACTCAGCCTCATTTCTGTTTTACATAAAATATACAACACGCCACCCTACATGTAACAGAAAAGAGACAGTGACATGAAAACCGCAGCTGCTTTTACATAATTTCAAACTGATTATTTTGACTTTTACCATTTTCCTCACATGCTAAGAGTTTGCTCTAGCTTCCAGAGGCAGATTTATCTCTGTGATGAATGAAACTGATGACTATCTTTTCATCTGACTCTATATTAACAAGTGCATTTTCAAAAATATCAACGTTTGTGGTTATTTGTGTGCATTTTTAATAATGCATAATAAAACAGCAATTCATATGGTAGTTTCTATTTGAATATTTTTTTACTTTTATTATTTTACTACCCTAATATTTTACTAAACCAACTTTTAAATGTTTCAAAATTCGTATTCATTCTGCTTCAAGTAAATTTTTGTTTATGCCCTTAAAACATGATTTTGGGCAGCTTTAATTAAAAATTTTTTTTTTTTTTTTAAGTCTTGCCTTCAGCTTTAAAACCCTGCAACGTACGATCCGTTTATCAGAATTGATGTCTTCCAAGGATCACTAAGGTGTATTTTCTAAACCAAACCAACACTCACACTTATGTGCAACAGAACGTTCTTGGGGGCGGAGCCTGCCCTGAACGTCGACTAGCTGCCAGCTGCCCAGACTCTCCTCGCTGCCGCTGAGTGACCGGCGTGAGGGCACCAGAGTGAAGAGGTTCCCCTGGGGGCGACGGATCCGCGGAAAGGTTCGACGGCCTGAAGGAGAGCAGGACGGACAGCTGAGGTTAATATCATATGATGACCAGGGGAGATTAAGGAAGGAGGCTCATGGTCGATAAATGCTAATCGTCTTACCTTCGCTGTGGTCCTTATGGTGCAGACACACGTGGTACCTACGAGGATAGGTGCCTCCTTTCCCTGCTACCCTGTCATACACATGATTCTCCCTGTCTGAGAGCAAAAACATCAGACGTCATACACTTATGCAGCAGGTCTGAACTTGAATAACAGTTCTTGTTAGCTTCCAAATGGTTTACACTGAGCCTGAACTCTGAGGTCACTAATAAACAAACACTGACGTAAGAGTGGATTTCTTTCTCACATCAGCTGTACCAGTGTTTATGTCTGTGGCTGACACCACGTTTGGTTTCAGGTAAACATGAACTTTAAGTTGACACCATGCTTTATCCCATGAGATGTAAGTGTGTCGCTTTAACTTAGCATTTCCCCAGGCTTACTCAGAAAGTTAAAGGTGGGAACAAGCTTTTCTTGTAGCTTCTCGTCTCACCTGAGCACTCCTGACGATTATCAGGGTAACTCTTGGCTCGGTGCATTCGCGACTTCCTCAGTGAGGGGCTGTGAGGGGAGAAGGCAGGAAGAGGAGTGAGAGCTGTAGAGATGTTTCCTCGAGTTTTTAAATAGAACAGATTGCAAAAACCTATCATGGAAATGCACAGGAAAAATAATAATAATAATAATGTATGTGTTGAGTAGAGAGGTTCTGGCAGGCAGTATGTGCAGGTGGAGGTTTTTTTTCCTCTCACCTGTCTGAGTTGCTGTCCAGAGACTGACAGCTTCCAGACACAGAGTTCTCTGCACTGCTCCACGGATCCAGCACCTGTAAAGGGCATAGCGGAAAATGAAGGTTGCGTATGCACAGAATTTATTCTTAAAACATCTGTTAACGAGCAAAACAAGCCCAGAAAAGACCAAATGTCTCGTTTCAAGCTTTGAAAAAAAGAATTATTCATCTACACATCATATGATTTCTATTTTAAGGTGGATTTTCCCTTTTAACAGTGAGGTGATGACTCACACACTGATCACTGGTCTCCGGGATGAACTCCCCCTCGCTGTTTATGCTGGTGTATGAACCCTGACGAGCGATCCTCTGCTGGCGTTCAGGTACGTAGCCAGGAGGCGGCGAGCTGCGCCCCGTGTTCTGAGAGCCTGGGATAAGACAGCAGTTATTAGCATAAAAGAACCATTAAATACGTGAAAAATAAGAATGAAAAACTTTATCTGGGCTTTCCAGGACTGGAAAGTGTGTGAAATGTCAGTAAGGATGTGCTTATAGACACTGTTTATATGTTGAGATTTATTTTTTTTATTTTCCATTGAGGGTGGGCATCACAAAAGCTAACATGCAGCACTTGAGACCATACTTATGCACCTCAAACACATCCATGCAGCCATTGTTACGACGCTGCTGTCATGACAAAAAATAATCAGGGAGGCCCTCCCTCTCTCTCCTGTGCAACAAAGATAAATAAAAACAACAACAGCTGAAAGTGCTCATTGCTTTCTGACTAAAAAGAGCAATGGCTGAGAGCTGCTTTTAAATATTTATGGCCTGGTGCTGTCCAGGATCTCCTGCAGCCACTTCATCCCACCGCTTCAGGGTAAAAAGAAAAAAAAAATAAGAAAAAAAAATTTCTAAACCTGGCCACTGGTCCGCCACACTAATAGCATTCTGTAATCTGATTGGCTGCTGTCCAGCAGGCATCGTCTAGTGATGGTGAACAGGAAAAGGAAGAGGGCCCATTGCTAAAAGGGGAAGCCGAAGAAAGAGCGGCCAGAGAAATAGAGCGAGAGAGAAGGTGACAGCCAGGGGAATCCAGGTCATAAAAAGAAGTGGTTATGGCGTGGTCACATGACAGCTCGACAGACGTGAATATCAATAAAAGCTTTGAGAATAAATACTGTGTCTACATGTGTCTCCTTTAATCAGTGTGTGATGTCTCTTTTTGCACATTAAATAAGATTAGAGACTATCTGAACGAGAGTTGAACATGTTATGTACCTGTTGAGAGGTGACGCCCTCGGGGCTCGGAGGATTGGTACATTGTGCTGACATCTCCAGTAGACTGAGAGGACTTGATCCTCACCTGCTTACACGGCATGTGGTGGGAGGGAGACGAGGCCTGCAGTTTGGAAAGAGCAGTTTTAAACAAGGCTTCAACTCATCATTGAGCAATCCCTTCATGTCAACAAACCATGAGCGATGTAAATGTCATGAGGACATTTTCACAACAAACCGCTGGTGTAATGGAATGCCAGTGAGTGTTTATGTCTATCTCACATTGCTGTGCTCCTGAGAGAGCAGCAGAATCCTGATGCTCTTCATGTTGGAGCTTCGGTCCAGCAGGTCGATCGCCTTGTCCAGGTCATCCTGACTGCGCAGGGGGATGGACAGCTGCCAGGAAATGAGACAAAATCAGATATGAACACACACATATCAAGATTCAGGAGCAAAATGTTTTTGGAAACATTCTAAAACATGCATGTATCTAAATTAGAATGATGGTGAGCTAAGCTGTCGTCTCTGCTGGAAAACATGAAGGATTCTCTGACTGCACTGAACAGCTCCTCCAGCAACAGGCTGCTGCACCTTCAGCGTGTGAAGGAGCAACACGGCAGATCCTTCCTTCCTGCAGCAGGTCGTCTTTATAACAAACAAACTATTCCCATCAAACTCCATCGTGCAAAACACACAGATAGCTGTTAAAGTATTTCTTCTTTTACTGTGTGCAATATTTTCATTTTTATACTTAGTGTGCAATATGTTTTTATTAGCTCTGTAAAAGTAGTGTGCAATAATTATTTTTACTAATTTACATCTGGCTCTTAGCTGCGGTAACACTGTAAATTCCTATCCTATCTTATCCTATTGCATGATTTACTACTTAAAACCCCCATTAAATTCTCTTCTCTTCTCCAATCTTTTTTATCCTGTCCTATCCTATCCTATCTCAACTTATTGCATGATTTACTACTTAAAACCCCAAATAAAATTCATCATTTTCAAATATAGAAACATGCAGACATAAAGAAACACACACAGACATTTCATGCACACTTAAGATACCCAGACACGTTTGCAGGGCTGAAACAATTTCACTCAACAGAAAAATGTAAGTATTCTGATAATGAGGACAGAATGAGGGTGGAAAGATGCAGCACAAGAGTCTCCACTTTACCTCATTGTTCATATAATGCAGGTCCAGCTGCTGGCCAAAGACAGCCTTAACTTTCTGCTGAACGTCCTCGAACTGCACAGGACGTCCAAACATCAGGATCCTTCGCATAAAAGAAAAAAGCAAGACGGACAGATTATGAGTGATTTGTACAAGCGTCTAAGGAAGCTTCTTTTGGGTTGCTGTACATGCACATGTACAAGCTAAATCCACACAAACCGCTGCTTTCAGTGTGTGCAGATTCCTCTAAGAGCACCTTCCATATTTGCGGTTGCTGCTGGCAGCCACAAACTAACCACAGTCCTTTCCCTTTCCTCTCTCCAGTTCACATACCAGTCTGGATTAAGTGCTGAAGTGTGTGTTTGACTCTGAGATGTGCTGTTTCTCATGAACTGGAACATGTGACAAGCCCAGCATGTCTGAGTGACTCTGTTTATATGTTTGTCTGTTCTCTGTGTGACTTTATGCTCCCTCTCATGAATACGTATGCGACACGTCAAACTCACCTCCGCTCTCCTGAGAACTCAAACTTTATCCTGACATCATCCTGAGAGAAAACAGAAACAGGAAGGTCTAAGACTGGACAAATGAGGTCATCACAGCAGGAAAAAGAACGGCTGTGCTGATATTTTAATTATGCACCATGTATGGCGACATCCATAATGCTAATATCCACACAAACTGCACCTGATTGTTCACTGGGAACAATATCAGTCCACTCTACACCTCCTCCATCACTACATGAGTTGTGAAATACGACTTCCACTCAAGTCCAAAATAAGTAACGGCGCAGGGAAAATGATGGAGACGGTGTTTCTCAGGGGGGTAATCTCTGGTTTTAAGCAAACATTACACACGACGAGTTGTCCACTTTGACTGCTCTCTGTGGCTGCGGTAGAAAGTGAAGGTGGGTGGGCTACTAGCGGCTTTTCTGCACGAGTATTTTTAGTGAAGAAGTTGAAAATAACTGGATTTAATATATTTCAGATGCAGCGGTAGCACAGTTGTGGGTGGCTATCTTGGGAATCCATCTGTCATTATGCTAAATTGGCGAGCTGTGTGGGCTAGGGGGAAATACTGGGGGAAAAACAACAAGGCTGCATGGGTGATAATAAATTACATTTTTTATACTCTTATAGCAAAGTCCAAAATTTTATTTTTATGGTCAACAGAACTGCAGTCATGAGGTAAAACATTTTGTCAGCAATATCAGGGCCAGACTTCTAAGTTTATACCATACCATTTATACTGAAAACTACATGACTGCTGACTGTGGGAACAAATATCACCCAGTATGTTTAATTTGCCCTATATCGATGCCACTGTGTACAAATGGGTGGTTGAAGATTCATACTGTGGACAGAAGACAGTCCACTACCTGCAAGGTTTATCATGATTCATCTTCACCTGAGCTAATTAGGATTTACAAGATAAGATAATATATTCCTTTATTAGTCCCACAGTGTGGAAAGTCTCAAGTGGGAAAGTCTCAATAAAATTTGCCAGCAATTTTATTTAGATTTTTATTCTGATAATTCAGCAGATCCTCCTTTAGAGCTGAGGGACACTTCAACAAAACACAAGGCTGTTCATGTAGCAATGTCACGAGAACCAAGGGTTCTGTATCAAGTCTATGCTATATTCTGAAAATGTGACGCTTC
The DNA here is from genome assembly GCA_037577475.1 of Chaunax sp. Z400. Lineage (NCBI taxonomy): Eukaryota > Metazoa > Chordata > Actinopteri > Lophiiformes > Chaunacidae > Chaunax > Chaunax sp. Z400. The sequence goes on from CM075197.1 coordinate 24,248,667, forward strand.
TAGTGTTTCTACAGTACTGTAGGCACCAGGAATGCAATTCATTGGGACCTGACCGGGAAAACATATGAACAGGCCGCTGTTATAGACCGGTATGGAGTCGACATCACCGCAGAGACTTTCCCGATCCGTCTGTCAATCTCCCGCTCCATTCTTCCCTCACTCGTGAACAAGACCTCGAGGTATTTGAACTCCTCCACTTGGGGCAGCAACTCATCCCAAACCTGGAGTGAGCAATCAAACCCTTTTCCGACTGAGAACCATGGCCTCAGACATCACCATTACATTATTTTGTTTTAGACAGACAGCATTGCTGTGCAGCCAACGATGTTTCACTGACATTTACAATGGCTTAAAGGCTACCATGTTTAGGCTAACATGATGTAACCATAGACCGCAGTAGGCAACTGTCACTGGTCATCAAAATATAAAGGAGCATATGTTGAAGTCCATGGGATTTCATGGAATTTTACTGGAACTGACATCGACAATTACATTTCGGGAATTGTGACATACCTACAAGGCAAAGACATTTGTGGGGTTGAACCTCTCAGCTTTGGGTTTCAGGATCTTGCTGAACCTCTGGCTGCACAGCGTCTTTAGACTTAGACACTACAGAAACAAATCTCATGCAATTTGTGTTGACATGTGGGACCAAGATGTTTGGGCTACAGCTCACATCAAAATCTAAGGCTGTTTGAGTGGAACAGAGCGCTGTGACGAACGCGAAACCCTTCACTCAGGGCCATCCATCATTTCCTGGGTTTAAATATTGGTTTAGGAGGAAGATTTTAGACGAGCTTGAGCTTTTCAAGCCATTTCGTGGCTTTTTCTGAAATGATCTATTTGTGATGACTCAGCTACACCGCACCTGTCTGTTGGCCTGTGGCGGTGTCTTGGGTTTTCCACTGTCGTATGACAACACAGGCTGGCGGCGCGTCATCTGGAGGGCAACCAAGTCCTTCATTATGGAGTGGAGAGCCTGCCTCTCATCTGAGGAGGACAATGGGTTGGGGAAAATACTCAATTAGAATGTGGACTGGAAAAAAAATGGATGGTCTGTTTGTATGTGTGTGACAGACAGAGAGAAAGTGTGTGTAGACATTCAGTCAGTCATCTTTAACTGCAGCCATATGGAGACTATCCTGTGACAGGGCATTAGAGGCAGGGAAGGAGTGCAGTGTTTTTGATATGACTATTCCCATGTTTGATCTCAGGGCAAGCTCCGTCTTGGCAGGACAAGCTCACGAAGAGAAAATATTCTGTTTGTGTAGCTTGGACAGACATCATACAGGCCCGGGGCAGCGGACAGAACCAGACCCCCATGTCCACAACGCTGAAAACCAATCCTTCACCCGACAGTGTCTGGGGGTAGAAACTCGTCCAGGCTCTAGGGCTCTGGGATGATGTTTGGTGTGAGTGTGTGTCTGCTTTTATCTCATGCTGTGAGGCAACCATGCTGTAAAATGTCTAACATCGAATTTAAAAGACTTACTCATTGTGGTGATGTTTGCGTAGGTGGTCTTCAGAAACTTGCCTCTGCTGTGCTATCCCACCCACAGCCTGTGAATGATAAAAAACAGATATGTATTTATGAGAAAAGGTGTGTTAGAACCGATGTTCCCCCCCATTTATTATCTGGTATCTCGGTAATTCAGTTACACGGTGGAGTGTTTTAATGTAACAACAAACAGAGAACCTGATTTTCATTTTCAGCACAAACCCTTCTTCATGCATAATTCCTTGAAAGCATGTGAAAAATGGAGAGTAAATGTCCAGTGCATGTGAGAATGTTGTGTGTTTTGCCAGTGAAAAAGATTAACAATTGGAAACGGCTGAAACTCAAGCTGCACTGGCAGTGATCGGTCTGGCACAGCTCGTAAGGGAGGGATGTTTTTTTTTTTTTCTGAGTTCTTTATTTTAAATATCTACCGGTTTTAATCCTCTTGATTGCACAAGCTGCAACAACTCCATTGTTGGCACTAACAGGGCTGGCAGTATTCTGTCAAAGGCGTCAACAGCATTATAAACTGAGGCATTTCCTTCAATGGAGAGGATTTCCCCCAAATTTGTACCAATAAACCATTGAATGTAAACTAATGCAATAAAGGAGAAACAAAAGGTCTCTTACACTGAGGTCCATAAACACTGAAACTTGTATTCACAACTGCACTAAAGTGTAAAACAGATAACAATCACTTAACTATCAAATCAGACACATTAAAAAGTGATTTTTTTTTTTATAGCGATCTGACATTTCCTCTCTTCAGAATAACTGCTGACATCGAATTTGATCCGAAACCAGAGCTGGTTTTCATTTGAAAATCTGTACACCTCACTGCATGAAACTCCTTGGGATCATTTTAATGCACAGTAACTTGAAGTCAGGCATTGCTGTGGTGCTAAAAGCTGATAAGGCAGCCCTTTGTGACCTAATGAATGTGACCAACATCGATATAGAGGCTGCACACAATGTGGATGTGACACCTCTGGCTTCTTGATCCCTTTTAGAAGTATCTGCACAGAGTCAGACTGCCTCTCTGGTGAACCGCAGACCAGTAATTCCCAGTGACCGGACTGACACATTGTGGAAATGAGAGACACTGTTACTTCCCTTAACATTCGCTTCAACCATGCCCAGAAATACTGTGGCAAGTCAACACATGTATTGGTTCTGCGGTGAGGTGATGGCAAGCCTTTAGGACTTTAATTTATGATGCAACGGTGGCCAAAAGAAACAGGACAGAGAACTACCAGAGACAGTGTCAGACAGAAGTTTGAGACGGTCTTTCGGAGGGTAGCTTTGCATATTCAGAAGGTCGTCTGAGAAGAAATCTCGGGGGAAACTATTTCTGCATAAAAAATTACACGGCATCGGCACCTGAGGCAACTCACTGAATCTGTGGATTTCTGGGTAATAATCACCCACAGGAATGCTGGGCATGTCCGTCTGTGGTTGGCGGAGCGTTACCATGTTCCCCTTCATGTTCCCCTGCCAACGGTAGATGCCAAAGTCTTTTGTCCTTGGATCCTTCAAATATTATGCTTGTGCCATATTATACCTTTTTAAAATAACATGGAGTTAATGAGATGTGCAATTCACTCTTTTATCTCCTCTCCATCAGCCAAATGTTCTGGGAAAAAAGAGGAGTAAAGGCTCTGAATCTGGAGAGAAATCTTGCACCTCAAGAGATCATCAACGCAACAGCTAACATCTCTATGCATCCATTTCCCCAGCTAACCTTTATTCTCTCGTGCTTCTACTGATTTTCATTACCTCCAAAGTGGAATGCTGGGAATTCAATGGAGAAAGAGGCTGCGTTTCACCAGTCCAGTCAGCTGTGCCCGCTTTATTTTCCTTGTATCACATTTCTAGGACTAGCAGGATTTTCGTGGATTTTACTCCCCCTTCTCTCCTCTGTCTGCTTCAAGAGGTGTTTAGTCTGAGGCTGTTTTTCCCAGCCACAGTTCTTACTCTGTCTTTGGCCGGTGATGCATCTGGACTCAGTCCTCCTCGGCAAAATCCCCTGGCCTGATGTCTCTCCTGTTTCAGGTGCACATGTGTTTCTGAGTACAGAGTAACCCACCGCATCTAAATACTGCAATCTCGACAAGACACTAGTGCTTGCCTTGGCTGAATTTTTGAAAAGGCTCATACATACAAATAGATTCAAATCTCAATAAGGTCAGGCGATTGGATGAATATATCAGCGATCGGTAGTTGGCTGAGTCCATCGGTGGTTAGCCTTTTTGGATGATCCTTTTCCTTTTATTCTGCTAATTCAATGGTCTTCCTCTGAAGACTGAGTGAGAGCTGGAGATCAGGGACAGACTCTCGTCCAGCGATATGATGGTAACAATCAAGTACCATACATTAAACAAATGACTCTCCACTTGGTTTTAGGGTAATTTTTTTTAATCCACAGTCTCAGAAATAATTGCCATCTGATTTCTCACCTTTGCTGCTCTGAAGCTCTACTTCACTGACTGACTGCTATTATAAGTTTATCACTATTACTATTATTAGTGTGCCAGTATCATGTTCTATTCTGCAATGTTACTCAGACTCTCTCCTTTTCCTTTTATTTCCTTGCTTAAATCTAACTAATTCTCAGTTACTTTCCCATACAAGCATTCAAGACAATACCTGCTCAGCCAATCAATTTGTGTACATAAATGTGAATAAACTCAAGGAATTTGATTACACAGGGTAGAACTACCTGACAGGCCAGATCAAACATATTTTTTGTAGTGTTTCTCATAAGGAAGAAAATGTAAAAACATTTCCAAGTGGGGCCTCTGCATGAAAGACAGTTTGGTCATGCATTGGTTATGGGAATTTGGGGCTTTGGCAGCTGCTAAAGGTTTATTGGCTCTTGGAAAGACTTTTTCCAGTATTTTTTTTAAGTCATAAGTATTTCTGTCCATAATAATTTTTTGTTGCCCTGAGCATATCTTGCAAACTATACATACTAGTGTCACTAAACTTTCTACATATATTAATCATGATGAAGTTTTTTTTTGTTTGTTTTTCAAGGAAAGATGATTTTAATGTGACTTAAGGCCTATCCTAATATTTTCAATATATTTTCATATTTTCAAGTCACTTGTGTATTTCAGATTAGTGTGAATCATCACTCTTAAACAGTAAACTCAAATCTGTACAAACGTATTCATCATCTGTTCAAATGTGATCACACATGTCAATATTTGATGCCGTTCCTCTTAGTATAAAGTACATGTCATAGACTTATGAATATGCTGTACTATTTGGCCACTTTGAGGCCAACAAAATATTTATACAGTCAATATTTCCTGAATTATAGACCTTCATTGTGGGAAATTACTTTTCTAAATAACAACAAACGTTTTGTACACTTTGTTTTTTTTTAGTTTTGTTTTCAAGCAGAACACTAAATAGTGAGAATTCTTCCAACATGACATCATAATTCAATCACTGCCCACCTGTCATCACTGTCACGTGCGCAACTCTCACCTGTCGCCTGGGAGAACTTCGTCGGGACAAGACCGGGCTTCTCCCGCGTGCAAGCGAATCCGGTTACAGGTGTCTCGAGGCAAAGATGACGCAGTTGGTCGAACCGTAGCTCACGTCCATCGGGTGCCCTCAGTCACACCGGGTGTGTGAGTGAGTGTGGGGGCGCCATGGCGGGGCTGACCCCCCCAGGTAACAGGGGCTCTTCTTCAACGGAAAATGAAAAAAAAAAAAAAACACGCGCTAACGGATAGTTTCCAAGTTGTAAAAACAAACCCTGTCACATGTGACAGCTGCGAGTTTTACAGAGAAAAATGTTCCGATGGAAAAGCCTACATCAGACTGCTCCAACTGGGGTCCATACGCAAACTCCGGCTCTGCTGCAGCCTCGGGTCTTTGGAAAAGTTGAATTTCCAAAACACTCACAGAGGCTGTATCCCATAACCGTGTTATGTAGGAACAAAAGCTACCAGACAAGCTGTAACAATAACGGGTTGGTCTGTATGAAAGCCATTAGTGAGTATCAGCTCACCAGAGGAAAAGACCGTACGATTTCCGTGATTTTGATTGCCTCTCTTCCTGCTAAGTTTGCAGATTTTACTTCACTGTGTTGCCAGGTTGGAGTCCAATAGTCTATGCTGGAGGTACCCTTACTTTTATAATTGCATTGTATGGAACTGCATCGCATAGACACTTAAATATGCATCACGACATACCGATATAAGACTAAATGTTGTTTGCCAATGTTAAGCGAAGTCAAGCCGGACAAACTCCATCGATATGTACATTTCACACAGCTTCGGATTTTTTAAAATTAGACTCCTGGAGAATGTATGTGAAGCTGACTGACTGGAGGAAAACAAGTCTTTTCCCAGGATATTCACAGATCTTTCGTGTGTCTTCTGTAGCCCGCAGCGGTGCGCAACTTTCACCAACCAAAACAAAGTAAGAAAAAGAAATAACCTTCAGCCGAATACGCCAAACTTCCTGACAGAAAAAATATCTCCACCGGAACCCGATTTTAGGCTTCTAAACAAGTCCCGAAAACTACGCTCCAGAGTCGTAGCCGTGTTCTCCACATGCTAGACCATCGCGTCGTCCATACATTTGAAACAACATGGATTTATTCCCAGGGGGATTTCCGATCACTAAACCAAATTAGCGCCGTGTATCTGCGTGTACGCGCTGTTACTCGGTCGAAGTCGCTCGGCTGGAGCGCGCACAATATAATGAGTGGGGCGGGGCAAGTGTGACGTAGTTCAGGTTAATGCTGCTTTTAAAAACTAAAGGAAAATCGGATTTTGAGGTTCGGTCCTTTTCTGTCGCTGCAACTAAATGCAAACTATTGCCACTTGAAATCATAAATAGTGAAGTTAAGTATTCACATCCTTAAACTTACTTAAGTTAAATAACCACTCTGTAAAAAATACCACATAAAAGTGTAAGTAAATGGATGTAAGTATATTCAGGAAAATGTACTTAAAGTCAACAACTACTACTAATTTTTTTTTTTTTTTAAACAAGCATTTTTCAATCTCAAACACAAAGTGCTTTCCAGATTAAAAGATTTACAGAATAAAAGATGATAAAACTACATATGATTGTATGAAGGATATGTTCTCGTCCAAGTCAGATAAAGATCTGACATAAAGCAGATGGATTGCCACTAAAAGAACAAAGTTAAAGCTCTCATTGCAGAAAAAAAAAAAACAGCCCATGGAAGCGACTGAGTGATGTATTATTATTATTGGTCATGCATTAAAACTTGATGCTATATCATCAGGACAGGCTAAAGTTTTAACCAATATTGGTTATATTTTTAAACAACAGAACATTACAACATTCATAAATTAATAGTAACCTACTCAGACAGGGTTTGAAATACTTGATATACTTGCAGGGGATTCAAGATTTTAAATATATTTACATCAATAAACACACAATTCAAAGTGTTAAATTGACACCAGCATTTTATTTTTTCTCCAAAAAGCATGTAAAAAATGATAAAAACAAGAAATGCACAAAATGATTTTGTGTATTGGCGTAGAAAGGGGGCGCTTACATTTTAAAATGTTTACACTTCCATACCACAACTAAGAAAGCGAGAGAGAAGGGAGGAGAAAGGAGAAAGACTGCACACACAGTCCAAGTGTTCTTTTTGCTGTAAGGCCACCTCAATCCACAGGTCAAGTCTGGAGTACAGAATACATTTTCAATGATGTATACATTTAAAACGTCTCTGACGACAGCATTGAAAAGTAAGCCCACATCAAGTTAAGCACAAAAATGAAATGACTCAAAGGCTCGACATTTAAAACCTTACAATGGAATCATTCACCTGAGCCAGTGGCACCAGTGTAAAGTGAACCTCGTCTGCTCCTTTTAACCTTACGCTTAAAAGTCTCGATTCACAGATTCCACAGTTGTACCTTGGCGAACTGCTAACGGGGAGTGACGAAGACAGCATTTCTAGGTACAATACTCTTGATTTTAAAGCACTCAAGGATCCAGAGGACCATTGTACAACGAAAAGGAAAATATAAAATACACAGAATTAGAATTATTGTACATTGTATGTGAATAAAAAGTGGTTGGATAGGAAAAATGGCTGCTGGTTGAGTGAAAAGAATCCTGTGTTTAAGAGTAGAGGGTCTACAGAAAGCAGTCTTGTTTCTGGAAAGGCAAAATCAGGAGATTTTTTTTTTTTTTTTTTAAATGATCGGTTATTTATTTCTAAGGCTTCCGTTTTGAAAAAGTAGGTTGAGTTTTGCTCTCCGTTTCCGCACAGCGTGCTCGAATTCACAGTAAACCTTCGGTCACAACTACTTTGTGACATTCAAGTGTCATTCAAGTCTCAGCAGTAAGCAGACGTTTTCTAAAGTGAGATATTTGAATGGCTTTAGACTCATTCTTTCAGTTAGAATGAAATAAAATCTGCTCTAATTTCTTTTAGATGTTGGAATTAAACACCATTAGCAAAAAAAAAAAAGAAGTGCAGTGACCACACTGCAGAACCAGGCAACATATAAAACTTTGAATAAAGGCTACGTTGAGTTCATGGGCAGCTTTTTTTCCTTCTTCTTTCCTTTCACACTAGACGCTATTGTCACACTTTCCCCAGCAGGGGGCGCTCTGCGGTGAGTTTAGCATGCAACATGCAGGAGCACATTCAGTGACAAACCCTCCTTCAGACTGTCAATTCAATTTTAAGAAATAGGTCCAGGTGCTAAGATGTATTTATCTAATAAAAACAGGGAAGGGAAAACCTGTCCACGCTTACCGGACAGGGAAAAAAATAATGATGGAGTGAACTAATGAAATTACAGCAGGCGAGGAATCTTCACAAGATGTCACAAAGTGACAAGTGTGAAAATTGACAACGGAACAATATTGTGTGAGTTCCTGCAACCATCAACATCCTCATTAGTGACACAGAAACACAGTAGTAGTAAATTTACCCACACGAGTGACGGATGTTTACGAACAAGGCCTCAGTTTCCCTGTGATCGTCAACATCTTGTCTGGTTGTGATGTCCGAGACGAGAGTACAGCAGGGTGGGGAACGTTCACTAACCACAGACGACAGCTCTATATATATATACAGATAGTATACAAAACACAAACCCAGGATTCCATTTAAGTTCAAACCCTAAAAGCTCAGAGCGGATCACACTTATCAAATCCAAACTCAAGCGCTTGCTAAAAACAAATCATTCACGACACATAAGATTGATACAGTCACACGATAAGGCTATCAACACCCCAGGCATCTCGACATGCAAAGATAGGACTCAGTGTGATCGATAAGATCAAACCAAGGGATGAAAGGGGACAAGAATAAAACGAAAAACTAACTCGAACACCAGAGGTGAGCTGCTGTTGATGTGTGTGGTTTTTACAGTACTCTGAACCCTGTTTGTTCCTCAAATATATGAAACCTGACCAAACTGACAGCGAAGTCACATGACTGAGGAATATTATTATTTTTGATTTTGAACGACTGAAATTCTGCAATGTTTTTTTTTTCAAAATCCTCGGGAGAAAATTGACCTGAGTGTATGCTCTACTGCAAAAAACGTGGATGCTCGTGAACCCCTCTGATCGTCTGCCTGAGCATACAGCATGCAGTTACCTACGCAAAAAAGAAAGGGTGCAAATTCATAAAAATAAAAAATAAAAAATACAATAAAAAAAATTCAAATAAAAGTGAGTTTTTTATTATTACACTCCCAGTACTGGAGAAGGCTTTTGGTCACAGTCAACTACCAATTACCAACAGGAAAATAAAAAAAGAAAGAAGAAAGGCATCATTAAAACCCAAAACCCAAAATATATAATGTGTAGTTATGACTAGCCAGTCATATCCTCCCTGTTTGTGCATGTATCTGTTCTAATGGCATTTTAAAAAGCAAATGAGCGCATAGGTGATTTTACACTGCCCCAGTGTACGAGGCACATGTTCATCGTGATGTATTGGAGGAGGAGGAGGTCAAAGGAAGATGGGACCCAGGCAGACGTGATTATGCCGTCTTTGTCATATTCTCCGTCTCCTTCTTCCAGAGCTCTTTGTGCTGTTTGCGTCCGAAGCCCTCGTCGTAGTTGCCTTTGCTTTTAAACAGCTGCTTAAAGTGGGGTTTGCAGTAAAATTCACCTTGAAGAGCTGCGAAGCTGCCAAGGCTGCAGAGAGAGGGGAGGAATTCCAAGCGTTACACACAAATGGAAATGAGTCAGGAGAGGTCCGATGAAACACGCGCAGGAAAACAGCCACGTTATCTGTAGTCACCTGAGTTTGGTGTTGCAGTGCTTGCAGCAGAAGCATCTGGAATGGAAGATCTGGTCGTTGGCTACCAATCTCTCCATTGGGTAGACCGTCTTCTCACATGATGTACACAGGTCATTTTGGGTTTTAACGCTGAAGGACTGAGCACAAAAACAGACAGATTTACTGCCAGACACACACAGGCGATGATCTAGGCATCGATTCTTCGGGAGATTTACAAAACATTTTGCTCTCCTCTGACATCACTGGACGTGCAATTAGTAAAGATAATAATGATTAATAAGCGTAATGCAAACAGAAGATTGGAGTTGAATGAGGGAAGAGAAAGAAAAGCCGATGCATATTTACTTTAGACCGCTGGACTGGTTTCTCTTCAGTGGTGCTTCTGGTGTCCTGTATAAAGAATGAAAGCAAAGTTTAGAAGTTCAGATGCATTCGCTGCGTGTGAAGAGTCCTGATAAGGCCTCAAAGTGCCACAACAAATATTTGGTGGTGGAGGGAGGAAGAAAAAAAAAGAAAAAAAAAAAAAGCACTGACGTACTTTTCATTGTTCTCTTGTTACCTTTACCAGTGTGTTAATATTGTTAATGTGATCTCTTCTCATCCCTCCTCTTTCTATTTGCTCCATCTGTCTCTTTGCACCCCAGGGAGAGGATCAGGTGCCTTCTGTCTGGTCATGTGAGCCGAGCTGTGGGACGCTCCTCACGGGGCTGGCCCTCAACACAGCAGAACCAGTCTTCCAGAAACACACGATCGTATGACGTGAAATCTCACCTATTCTGCAAGTCTTTGTCTTTAATTACTTCAAGTTCCTGCAACTCCACGTAATGAAGGTTTTTATTTCAGCCACCCTCCAATCGGATGTGTACTCTTTTAATTCTTGGTAACCATTTATAAGACAGGCCATCACTCTCCCTGTATGCTAAGGGTGTCTCTGTTTTTAGTCAGGTAATTACAGTTTGCTCATAATGACATGAGGAATTGAAAAAACTTCCCCCAGGCCCTCAAGACGGTTAAGAAAGGAGGAAAAACTTGCACAGTCTGGGCCTGGAGGAGGTTTACACAGTAGTAGTTCATGACTGCAGCTGCCCTTTTGGGTTATTGCAGACATTCTCCGGTAGCAACAAGCACTGCCACATCTTTGAGCAGGGCTAACAGGTAGTTCAAGCGGATAATACAGGCACCTTAACTGCCTGCAAAAGCTAGTGTGCAAGGAAGAAGGGCAGCCTCTGTTTAGCCGGGGGAAAAGTCCAAAGCAGACTTTGCTAAAAACCCGATTATGTAAGGCCATTTGGCTGGAGGAAGTGGAGGAGGAGGCGGGTGTGTGTGTGTGTGTGTGTGTGTGTGTGTGATGGGGGTTCAGGGGCTGCTGCCAGAGCTGCAAAGAGAAGGAGATCTTTGGCATGAGAGGCAAATTGCTGATCTTAATTTTTTTTGCACATCTATTACACTTAGAGTAATGACCCTACAGCGATGAAAATAACAGCACAATGTATTTGCATCTTCCTCATAATTTACGGTGGACCTATTCAGCGATGATGTCATGAACTTGTCTTTTAAACTCGCTGATGTCAGAGGTTGTTGATTGCTGGTGTGTGCATACGTTTTGGCAAATGTTTCAAATTCACATAGAGCAGTAATAAACGTGTTTTGAGGTTGTCACACCGCAGGAAATTTTATTATCATTTAGTAAAATTTGAATTATTAAATTTAAAAAAATGGCAATCTCTGCTCTGAAACTCCATATACATATAAACATATGTTTATATGTATATGGAGGAACACTGAGTTGTTTTTAAAGCTGTTTTTCTTTCTTTCCAGTCATCAGGTGCATTAAAAAAAATGTTGCAATTGCATTGGAGTATTGGACAATTTCTTGCTGTTATTGATTTATGGCAAATTAAATATTAAAACATTCCAAACACAAAATCATAGTTCACAGTCTTTTCACACGTTTTCAGCTATTTTTCCCCCCCAAACACATTCAAACAAATCTTGGAATTTGTTTTACACAAGACTATAAATTGCCATGAAAAAGACAATTTAAGTTGACACATGGGTGATAAAATCTTAGCATTCAGTATTCAGTCTCCCTAACTTCTAAAGATATCACTCATACTGACAGAAGTCCTGGTCACAGATGTGCAACACTGTTCTCAGTCTAACACAACCAACAGCAGAAAAATATAGGACCCTTGTTGATGAGCAGCATGAATGTTACTTTGGTATTATAATAAAATCCATAACTATTTTGACACTTTCACCATTAAGCACCACCAAACAACTGAGTGGGTGAAATAGTAGGGTGTTGTCAGCACTGATGAGAACCGGATGACATGCTTTTGAAACTATTGCCTCAGAAACAGCGAGACCACGCAGCTTCCTGTTAGATGCAATCCCATCCCAACTGTCTGCCTCGTCGTCTTGATGCCCGACTCCTCTTGAGCTCAGTTAACGTTGCTGCCGGCTATAGCGAGACGGCTCACAAGCTATACTGGTTATCTAGCAGGATGCATTGCTAGACCCACTTCCTGGTGCTTCAGTACGGCCGAATGTGAATCTGATCCTGTCAAAATTATTTGACACTCTATTGAAAACTGAAGTTTGAATGTGTGAAACTTCTCACAGTGTATTCAGGGATGGTTTTAATGTGGGCTTCACTTGTGCATGAAATTAATGTAGCCCAAAAAAAAAGGACAACAGATCAAAGTGAAGGCACAGACCTGCCAGTTTCTGCAAAAAAAAGAAAAAAAAAAGTTTCTATGTTAGGGGTAGGCATGCATTCCAAACACATACCCACGGGCTACTTGGAGGACTTCAGATAAGCTTGTGCCATCTTTTTTTTCTTCCCTTATATGTACATGAGTCTCGATTGCCACCCAACTGCTTCAATGTGGCAGGAAGTTATTATGACACATCAGGCTTCCTCTGTCTTAAAGACCTAACAAGGACAGCAGCGGCTTCGGTCCTGGCTGAGTTTCATCCCAATAAACGACTGCTAACGATCGCTATAGCTCCGTCTGGAAGCTTCAGATGCAGAGTGAATCATCTGCAGGACGATTTGCTCCCTGCTCAGAAGTGTGCAACTCGCAAAATCAGCACGAGCTAATAAAGACGATAAAGGATGACTAAATAAATGAGAGGGTGGGAGATGAAGAGGGGGGGGGGCCCTTCATTGGCACAGAACGAGTGTGAACATAAACAGAGAAGGTCTGTCGTCTATTTAATTAGCTCTCTCTTTTAACTGTGAAGCCTTTCACATACCAGTGTGGGAGAAGCTAGAGCCGAGCAGGAGAGTTGGATCTTACCAAATAAAAGAGTGGTGAAAAGGTTCACCTTTTACCTCAGGGTAAAGAATCCATCACATGCCAACTCCTCGCGTCAGCTGGAACCACACCTGCGTTCGTACACCTGGGTGCGTTTCTGTGTTGTGTTCATGGTGCATGAAGCCAGGAGCTGTGTTAGCAGGAGAGTGCCAAGTTCAACTTTTTCTCTCTTTGGATTTGTTCAAGAAGGAATAGTTCAGTTTTTTTGGGGGGGGGGAAACATGTTGAAACTTGCTGAGGTTTTGGATGAAAAGATCGGTGCCTCTCTCTCGTGCTGGAGATGCGAAGCTACGGCCAGCAGCTGGCTCCTTTAGCTTAGCATAAACACTGGAAACAGTGCAGCCAATCCCCTCTGTCATTCTAGAACTTCTTGTTAATTCAACAAAGTATATTTTCCCCTTTTATTCTCCTGCATCTTCATCTGTACGCTAAAATATGGGTTTAATCTTTAGCATCGAGGATCTCTTACAAATCCAACTGCCTTCCCCCCCCCCTGAGGCTGCAGACCACCCATATGAGAGGGGGAGATAAATGACCTCCAAGCCCTGCCTTTTTTCCCCTCTCAGAATCAGGAAAAGTTGTAATGCACAGAGAATTCGAGGATGTAATTTCAAAAGCATGCAGCTTCAGAATGGTGTGTGCAAAGTGCTTCACTGTGACGGATGTCAGACAGGCTGCGGAACTACAAACCAGACCCCCTTCTTCTCGTCTAAATCTCAGTGTTTACAAGAGCTATCTGCTGACGTAAATCACAGCCATTTAGAGCACTTATAGCAACTCTGCACATTATTACAGGGATGAAAGGTCATGATGAGTTCAATGGGGAGAAGAATTTTTGCTGTTCTTCTCCTCCTGCAGATGGACACACTGATAATAAAAAAAACAGTAATAGACTAATAAGGATTAAATGCAATTTTTGCTTGAAATTCCTGCATCCACATTGTCTGCTTGGAAAAATTCCAGCAGCTGGATAAATAACTGATGAAAGCATGGCTACAGAAAACAAACCATGTCTTCCTTTTTGATGCAGTTGGATGGATAATGAACATTGTCACTGCCCCCCCCCCCCGACACAGAGCCCACACACAGCACATTGACCATAGAGGGAAATGTCCAAAAACTATCATCATTATCAATATAAATGTGTGATCGAGCCCCCTGCTGAGACTGTTTCATCACCTGCAGCCCCCCCCCCCCCCCCCCCCCCCCCCCAATGCCGCTTCACGCTTGATCGTCACTGATGACTCGCTGCGGTGCACGATTCACTGCAACAGACCCCTAGAAGGGAAGGCAGGAGCTATGTTAACAAACGGTCTTATATCATTCATCCAAATCAGGGCTTCCCACTCTGTCATGCCGTATTTTTAGAAACATCTCAGACGGCAGAGCAGAAAACACCAGAGCGAATGTGAAGAAGCTCATCTTTCAAACTCTTCAAAGCAGCAGAAGCAAACCCATCCATCCGTTAGCAGGTAGCAGTCTGACTGTGAACTACAAACACCTTCCAGGCCAGTTATAGTAACACGAAGCACGAGTCTTAATGTCTAAATATTTTTGGCATGTAGCGTCTTCTGTGTCTTACTCTTTCTGGACCTGCAAACCATGCTGGGGAACGTACACAGGCTGCGTACACAGGCTGCCCTCGACAGCAAGCTACCATCAGTTGTTCAGAAAATGAAGAGACAAGGTACACTGTATGGACAAAAGTATCAGGACACACCTCTTGATCACTGAATTCAGGTGTATAAATAAATGAAGCACCAAGCCATGCAGGCTGCATTTACAAACAGGAGAAAGAATGGGAGAATGGGGCGTTCTGAAGAGCTCAGTGAATTCAAGTGAGGCTCCGTCACAGGATGCCACCTTTGCAATAAGTCAGTATGGGAAATTTCTTCCCTGCTAGATATTCTACTGTTTGACTGTAAGTGATATTATTGAAAAGTGGAAGTGTTTTAGCTGCACTTAGAATTTAGAATGGGATGTCATAAAAGGTCCTGTAGGTGTAAGGGTCGCATGTCCCAATACTTTTGTCCATATAATGTAGTTTGAGTTATACAGACAAGATGCATGGGGTTAATAAAAAAAAAACTTAACCTTATAGAAAAGAGGTTTTGACACTTGACTGGAGGGTAAACCGATGACATCAGGATGGAACCTTCAGGTTCACCACAGCTGTCTGCAGAATAGTCACATCTGATTGGATGTCTGGTCAGCAATTACCTCTCTTCCTTTTTTTTTTCTTCCTGCGTGCAAAGAGAAAGCTTCTGTTTGTGAAAGCACAGGGCATCAAATGCCTGTGTGCCTCTTTAGTCAGCTGACAGCCGGGCACTTGTTTTTTTTGGTTGTTTTTTTCACTTCCTGTCTGAGAAGGCTGTTCAAGTCCAGACCAAACCTTTTAAGGATTTATGCAAACATGCAGCTATGTTGCTGCAGAATGACAAGCACTTCTAAACTGCAAACAAAGTAGGTGAAAGTATAGCTATTTTCATTGTTACTGAATTTACCAATAGTTATTGATTAATCAACTACTGCAGCTTTTTATATTGCATAAAATAAATATCGGAAAATGAATAATTTTCTAAAGCTCAGGGTAACAAATGTCTGATGTTTGGTCCAAACCAAAATATATTCCATTTACGATGATAAAGAACTGAAGAAACATGGACATATTTGGTGTTTTTGCTTTGAATTAAGGATGAACTGATCACTAAAATAGCTGCAGAATAGTTTTGTGTTGATTAATCGACTAATCATTGGAGGTACAGATGAATTAAAGACCATGAAAACAAATCAGGATTTCAAAAATGTCCCTTTTCTTTGCTGTTTGGTGATTTAAGGCTGATCTTCAGTCTTTTAAAACTAAAAGGAAATAATAAAAAAAAAAACATTTTCTCATGCACTAATCATTTCTGAGAAGCAGGCTCCCTTTAAGAGATAATGATTTTTCACTTGTAATTAGCAGTCAGCAGCTTTAGCTCTGTACTGCAGTGTCTGTCTAACTATGCTGAGAAAGCCCTTCAGTGTTTCCTTCTGTTACTTACATGAAGGAACTCTGGACACGGTTAAAACCTGTCAAGACTTCAGACCATTTCTGTCCCAAATACCAACCTAAACATGATCCTGGAATCTTTAAAAAAAAAAAAAATCTGAAAGGCAAAATGTACGCCGTCACTCTTTTTTTTTGTTTGTCCATCTGTAATTATCTTAAAAGCTAACGACTGGTCATGTTTGCTGCAAGCAGCTGGTCCGTTTGTGTTATCTTCTTGAAATTATTAGGAAGAACAAACATCAAACCAGTGACTGCCTGTTAAAGAATGTGTTGAGGACCTGGGGAGCCTGTGTTAACATGACCAAGTAGAGGAAAAAGAACAGCCTCAAGTGCTACAAATGATCAGATGTTATCATGGACTCATTTCACAACCAGATTCTCCTAAAGGACCGGAATTCAGGATAACATCCCCCGTCCCATCTTCGAAAATACTGTGCATGCAAATAACTGCTCTGTGAGCCGAGAGATTTGCCATCGCACACTAAAGGTTTGTTAACCGCGGACTAGCACAGAGAGGGCTCAAAAGGTCAGGTGAATGAATTTTACAGACTTTCCCCTCCATAAGGTCTTATTTCCTAGGTTTAAATGAAGACCGTTTAAGTAGGGAGCAGATTCCCAGAGAGCCCTGAAGACGTCAGAAGACATCTAGTATTGACTGATGATAATGTGAGAAATTCTAAACGCACACAGTCTTTCTAAACGGTCTGCCCTACAGCCATTTCAAACCAGATAACCTACATTCGACCAGGGCTGACAGTCACAAAAGGTACAAAGCAGTGAAAGCGCATTGTTGTTGTTGTTGTTGCTGCTTAGACACATGAGAACGAAGGAGTTCGGACGGCGACAAAAGACTGCAAAAACCACATAAACGTATTACCAACAAATAAAGAGCACTAGTAAGGACAATTAATGGCTTTCGACATCTTACTGACTCTGATCTGTACTGGTTGTGTAATTGAACCCTTTCTTCCAAATCGTCTGTCTGTCAGTAGACGTGTCGGGAAAATGAAATAAATCAGGCAAAGCAAAGTGAAAGTCTTTGCTTTCGATGTCTGAGCCTGAAAACTCCACTACAGAATTTTTAAATCTGATTTTTATTCCCTTTAGGAGAAGGAAAAAAAAAGAGACTAAATAATTAATAGCTGAATGGTTTATGGGGTGAATGTAATTATGTGCCAAGCTGGTAATAAGACATTTGTCTGGTGACTGGAAAAATAATGACCTGTTCTTCACAGAACTCATTCGACTTGGTGATTTTTGCAGCACACATCATAAAAGGAAAACAGTGACAGTATCTGCTTTAATCCCTTAAAAGCATTAAATCACACTGAGAAACATCTTTTCCGAGCCTGGAAAAACAAAGTTCTGTTCTTTAGTTCACACAGTCTCCTCACTTTAGTTTCCAACCCCCAACAGTACAGTGCATAAATAACATGGAATGTGAACAGGACAGGTATGCAGGTAGTAAAAACTATTCGTCTGACCATTTTTGCTGCGACCCATTTACTGTTCTGCACATCTGACAGCAGAAAATACCCCCTTCCAGCATATGGCCCCTCTGACATGCCCGGTCTTTTGCCGTTAATGGTAATTGTTTGACAGAAGAGCATATGGTGCAGTCTTCACTGCAGCTTTTTTATTTTTATTTTTTTAAGGAACAAGTCAAACCACAACAACAGTGTCTCAAATCCTCTGGAATACTGAGGTAAACCAGCCGGCAGAGCGGGGGTGTCGATCAATTACAGTCGCAAAGCCCACTGATAGGTGGCAGGAAATAAAAATGACCATATACTTACTTAAGCCACGTCGCCATATGCAAAGGGTATAATGACAGACTGATGGAAATGTGGTGCCTTGGATGAATGAAATGTGGTTTTAACTGACCACAGAGCAGTTTGTAAACAGCTCGACAGCACAAACACAGGCAGGAAAAATTGGGTAAAGACTGAAACACATGTTTTCTTTCACCCTGGGAGCCTTAATTTAATCAAATCACTTTTTGGTATTACTTAACAGACAAACTCAGCAGCTGTAGGTGAATTCATAAGCTGCAGTGGACTGTGCCAAATGGAGTTTGGAGCTATTTGCATGTTAAGTAGCTTCCACATAGTCCTTATTTAGAGGACCGCTGTACTTTATGATCTGTGTTTTGTGGAATCTCAATTATGTGTTGCACATGTAAGCATCTTATCCTGGGCTCAAACCTGGATAAGCTGGTGTACTACGATGGAGAGCAGAAATTAAAAGAGATGATGAAATATGTGCATAATGACCATGGATATGAAGATTTCTTACGTTCCCTGAACATGTCATTTCCCACATAATGACTATAAACCAGGTTACTAATGTGAATGTTGGTGTGGGACAACCTTATCAGCAAAGGATGCTGTAATATTGGATTTTTGTACAGTAACAAATCATCGAAACAATCTGCAATTTTGTCTGTGCTTGATTATGGCCATATTGTTTATATGAATGCTTCTCCCTCTACATTAAAACCTCCTGACTCCTAGACAGCCTCTCTTATTGATGTGTAAACTCACTCACAAACCTCCTGTTTGGCAGATGTATGGTAGGTTCACATACTATGCTGCATACAAATAGAATGAGCTTCAAAACCTCATTAAGTTACATTCTTTTATCTAATTTGAACATTTTAAAAGGTTGTACTTGTATTTTTGTTGATACTTTAAAAAAATTTTTTTTTTACACAGACCACCTCTTTAAATAAAGGATTTAATAAATAAAATTTAATGTACAAATTGGCTGATATGGAGGAGAAAATCAAATTAATTAACATTATTTGTTATAAAAAAAAAGGTCTAGTCAAATTACCTTGGATCATTTGTGGTCAGTGTAACCTGTTATTCTGTGGGTTTATATCACCTTGTTGGATGATAGTAATTAGCCTGTAAGCTAGCTCCCCACATTAAAACAAGCAGTGCATTGCTAGCATTTTGAGCAACACGACAGCGGGCGTTTAAACTTCAAAATCATTACAAAACATCTCTAATATAACTCAAAAATACATTTACATCAAACATCTATGCTGTGGCTTAGACAAGTCACTGGTTACCGGGTAGTTTAACATTTAGCCATCATCACCTCACCTCCTCATCTCACAAAAAGAAGCAGAGAGGAGAGCGGCGGAGGGAGGGGAGGCTGCAGACACACACGGCGCTAACAGACGGGAAAAAGCACTCACCATCTGCGCTTCTTGTCTGTGACACACCGGCTGATAACGCGGTTCACTCAGGGGCTGGAGGAAGATATTTTCTCTCATTCACTTCTCTGGGAGGCAGTGCTGAAGACGGTGGCCCCGGTGCCGGTGAGTCTCTCCTCTCCGCTCCGCTTCTCCTCTATTTTCAAGAGAACGTTTTTTTTTTCTTCAGCAGGATGTCGCACGCTATTGGCTACCATGTGTTCACGATGCATTCAAATGTTGTCGGAAAAATTTCAACCACGAACGGAACTTAGACGTCACCGTCATGCTTTCTGGTAAACGCTTTGCTCCACTAACCCGTTTATGTAGGTTTAAATGTGACACTGATGGTGCCTTTTGTGGTTTGAGTGCTGAAAATATTTTCGATTTATAAGTTACATTATTTTTTGGTCAATATATATATATATATATATTGGTTATATTTTACAGTGCTTAGCCTCATTGGTTTCCTTGTTATATGTTCTAAATGTTTGTTTAATAATAATAATAAAATCAATAAAGATATTGTTGAGATAAAATAATGCTTAGCCTCAAACAGAGCTGACGTTAATCTTTGGCTTTCATTTAAGCCATATTAGTATCACTGCACATTCTCTCTGGTATCAAGCAGATTTGATAAACCCCAAATTCTACAATTAAGGCTGAATACATACATATTTGAAGAAAGCAGATACAAAAGTAGATCCCAAATGTTTTTTTATTCAAAACTTTTTTTTAAGTGTGAATGAACACATGAAATTCCTCTTTTACAAACAAATGCATCTTCTTGAAAAACGTTTCAAAAGCATAGAGAAACTAACTGCCGAGGAGAGGCACTTCACTAAAACTTGGATACGAGACACAAAAAAGAGCTACACTTTTGAATTGAATGAGTGACTGTGCATCACTTTCAGTAATTAGACAGTTCGCTTTGTGGATTAACAAAATCTGAACACACCAGCACACTTGGCAAAGATACAAAATAAAGCAACAGATTTGCAAGCACAACAGCATGTCTGGAGCTCAATGAGAGCAGAGAAGACAACAACCAACACAACTTTGAATTGTTTACACAGTAGGATTCTTTACAGCTCAAACGCTCGACCCTACAGACCTACAGCAACAGTCTTGATGGTATATTTACAGTGGCTGTCTCTGAAATGCTTGTGCTGATCTGTGTGACACCCTATTGCTCTGACCATATCACAGGGTCCTCACCAACCTGACAGAAGTGTCAGCCCCCCCCCATGGTCGCCATGTGCTGTGTCAGCCTCTGATATGCTCTGCTATCTGCCTACCCAAGAGACGAGTTCATCATGTACATATTTTTCTACTGATGCACTTTTCTTTAGTTGTCCCACCTGCTCTTTCTACGTTTAGGTGGTTCGGGAACAGCAAAGCTATCATCTCCTCTATCCCTCCCCTCCCCGCTCCCCCTGTCTCCCCCGTCCCTGTCACTTCTCCGATCTTCTTTGTCCCTCCTGCTTCCATCTCCGTTACGACTATCGCTGTGGCGGCTGCTGCTGAAGCGGTCTCGATCTCTGTCTCCATGGCGATCCCGGTCTCCGTAGCGGTCCTCTCCGCTGTGTCTCTCACTCCTGTCGCTGTGACGATGGTGACTGTCTCCGTGGCGCCCCCGGTCCTCCCCATGTCTGTCCCGTGAGCTTTCTCTTTGTGAGGGAGGTGCAGGCGGAGGGTAGCTGTGCTGTGAGCTGGTCTGACTTGTGGGCACTGAGCACAGGGAGCCAGCGCTGGTGAAGCCAGACATGGACATGTGGATGCTCTGAGACCGCTCAGCACTGTTGGGAGACTCCGTTGGCACAGAGCTCAAGCTGCCAGCACTAGTCCAGCCCGACGTGCTATTTGCCTTGGTGCTGAGCTTTGGAGGGCCACTGGACGCAGCCACAAAGTGGCTCTTATACTGAGCCTAGAAGAAAAGGAGACATTGAGAACAGGAAATTGAATGTTTGGAAGGCAAAACTACAAATTCTTCCTTTGAAACTTAAAATTTTGGATTTCACTGCCACCTTGAGACACAAATGACCAAAATATATCTGCAGGGTGGTAATAGCATGAAGTATAACAAAAGATAACACAGAATAAAAAAAACATCAGAAATAGACAGTATGAAATAAATAAAATGAAGCTGATAACTGTGAAATAAAGACATAATCAAGACATAATAATTACGAGACCACCAGATGGGGGAGACTTCTACCTGGAAGGCTTGTTTCATCGCAGACATGCGATCTCCCAATGCTCCAGTGGCTGGTTTGCTGTATCCTTCGTAGCTACTAGTGGAAGACAATAAGCTGCTGCTGCTGCGTTCCTGCAAAGACAACAGAGAGTTATTCACATTTCTCTGTATTCTCTGCAAACATCCTGATGAATCTCCTCTGAAACGTGCACCACAGCCATCAGAGAGCTTCCAATGCTATCGGAAGTTGTAGTCTGCAATTTATGTTAATAGTTGTTCATTTTACAGTGTAAAATAATGACTACGATTACATTACATGAACATTACAAAAAAAAGCTGAAGTTATCAGTAACTCACAGAACTGTCAGCCCCCAGGCCTGGTCTCTCTTTGTAACCAAGACCACCTCCACCAATATTCGGCCTCTTTCCTTTACCACCCTTAAAACGGGATTTCCTGAACCAGGGATTCTGGGAAAAAAGGTCAACAAAACGATGTTTACAACATTCACTCCTAAAAAAAATACATTTGCCCTGCAGTTTTTTTTTGATTGCGTGATTTTTTAAAATCTCACCTGCATTGCTAAATCCATCAATTCTTTAGAAACGGCTTGATTCGCTCCCTCTAGATTTCTGACAAGGTCACCAGCAAATGTGGTGTCTTTGTTGGTGAGGAGAGTGTAAGCCACACCCTTCTCTCCAGCACGACCAGTTCGACCAATCCTGTGTGTGTGGGTGTCGATGTCTCGTGCCACATCGTAGTTCACCACTGTGCGAATGGATGGGATGTCCAGACCACGAGCTGGGGAGGAACAAAAACAAGAAGCAGGAAAATAATTAGGGAAGTCAGAAACATCTCCCATCTCCTTCTCCACCTCTTCTTGCACTAACCTGCTACATCAGTGGCCACCAGAACTGGCATATTCTTTTTCTTGAAGTCTGTGATGACTTTGTTCCTCTCACTCTGGTCCATGTCTCCGTGCAGGACGCCCAGGCTGTAGCCCTCCTGGTTCAGGTTAGTAGCCAGTTCCTCACAGTTTGCCTTCTTGGTGACGAAGATGAGGACTGAGCCGGAGGAGCTGAACTCGACGAGCCGCCGGGTCAGCCAGCCCCATTTATCTGTTCCGCTGAGCAGCAGCTCCACCATTTGGGTCACATCCTCATTGGCCTGGTCAGGAAAGACAGCAATTAAAACATGGGATCTGCAAATGTGTATCTGTTTTTCTTTAACAATGTAATGAAGTATGAATTTTATAGACAAAAAACATTTAATGTTTGCTGCTACAAATGTTCAGAAAGAGTTCACCAGGACAGAAATATCTGTGCAGTTGATTGGCCCATTTTAAAGTCAAACATTACTTTACAATATATGAAATAAAATTTAAAAAATGAAATGCTTAATTAAGGCGTATTCCACAGGGATGAATTAAAATAGCGTATTTAATAACCTCGTGAAGTAGCATGAGATCATAGGAGTTGTTGTCTTCAATCTTGAACTACCACCACAGCTCAAAAAACCTTTTTATGTGGTTGCATAATCATGTCTAATGCTGCATACATACCTCTCCAATGTCTCCCTGCACCACACGGATAGGATCTACCAAGATGTCCCTAGCCAGCCTCTCAATCTTCTTTCGGAAAGTAGCGCTGAACAGAAGGGCTGTGAAGGGAATTATTAAAATATTTTTTTAAATGCTATGAGCTTTGCTACTTATGAAAATGAAACACTGTCTTATTACTAATGAAAAAACACTTACTTTGTCTGTCTGGGCGAACGTGGCTAGCAATAGATCTAACCTGATATTCTGGAAGGGAAAACAACAAATGAGCCGCAGGGCATAAAACAAGTCAACATCTTTGTTACAGCACCGATCATGCCAACCCACCAAAGCCCATATCAAACATGCGGTCGGCCTCATCAAACACCAGGTATGTCACTCTCTGCAGGGATGTGGCCTTCTTTTTAACATGGTCAATCAGACGACCCTGTGCAAACACACATAAACAGCAAATCTTACATTTGTTCCAGCAGTGGAGGATGACTTTTCTTCTTAGAATCCAGGTCAAAGACAAAAAGTTAGATGACTCCTCTCTTACCGGAGTGCACACCACAATCTCTGCTCCCTCCTGCAAAGCTTTGGCCTGCTCCCACATGCTGCCCCCTCCATACACAGCCACAGAACGCAATGAGTAGGCTTTCCCAAAACGCTTACATTCTGCATGGATCTGGAAAACATTTTAAGTGACAAACATTAATGAACAAACTTACTTAATAATGTAATATTAGTTAATAATACAGCAGATATCATTTATACATTCACAAAGCCTGAGGCAGTGCCTTCCCATGTGTTACCTGCTGACAAAGCTCTCTGGTGGGACACACAATGACTGCAATGGGCCCTTCTCCTGCCTCCAGTTCCTTTTGATCCATGATGTGAACCAGCATTGGCCAGATAAAAGCTGCAGTTTTGCCACTGCCAGTTTTGGCAATGCCAATCATGTCACGTCCAGACAGAGCTATGGGCACACCCTAAAACAAGAAGTACAAAACAGAAAAGATTCTCTAAATTAATTTAAGAAAAAGTTAATATTCATTTATTTTGCAACCTTAGAATAATCTTGCACTATACCTGGCACTGAATCGGTGTGGGCTGAGTGTACTCAGACTTGCGGATTTGGTGCATTAGCTGCTCGTCAAAGGTGAAGTGAGCAAAACTAGTGCAAGGTTTTGGAGGGGCAGCACCAGATACCTGAGGAAGACACAAAAAAGAAGCTGAAATCAAATGACATTCAGCCAAATTAGTATGATGTCTGCAACAGTTTAGATATGATTTAGATATGATTTATTCTACATCCACCAAAGCTAGAGATACTGATAAAAATTGATATAGTACCGAATCAGACTAACTAACTAGAAACATTTGTATAATTTCAGCTAAATACAGGATTCCTATGCAGTATGGAAAAGTATGGAATGTGATTTTATTAATTCCCAGGTCTACATAACTATTAAAGAAAAAAGAAATTGTGTGTCAGAATGTAGCCCCCTAGGTAAATGCAAACTCTTTCGACAGCTCCAAATATTTGTAGATTTATTTTGTATGACGTACAGAACCTAGCTAGAATTGTCTGGTAATTTTTTGGCTTCATGACAGCATATATATTCAGACTGAAACATACAAGTTGGCATTTGGTTTTATAATACCTTCATTTAGAGGATAGCCATTTTGCTATTTGTACTTAAATGTCATACATGATATGAAAAATCTACTGAGAAGTGTGGAAATCTGAATATGGAGAAGTATGGAATTCATAAATGGTTCATATGTGCATGAGTCCCAGACTTACCCTTAAGTTCAGTTTCTGTCTTAACTCAATCACTTGAGTTCCAGTCAGGTTGCTGAGCTCTTCATGCTCATTGTAGAAGTTTTTCTCAAAGGGTGGGTAATCAATCTAGAGGAAAAGAAATACAAAACTATTGCCATAAAAGCACTCATATCATCCATTATTGAGACAACACTAGTAATCTGTCAGTATTCTCAACTGCACCTCAGAGTGATCAATGGGAGGAAGCGGCAAGATTATTTTCTTGGTGGTAGGGGCGATTGGGTTCCCGTCACTGTCATAGTCAATGTCTTCCTCCTCTTCTTCTTGGGTCAGCCCGGCTGTGGGATTCTCTGCCATGTAGCGGAAGTAGGCTTCCTGCAGAGAACAAAGCCGTTTCATGTGAAAAACTGATCCTGTTTGCTGCTTACCACAGCATTCAGGCACCAAAAGAAACAAACACCTGAAGAGACATTCAGATTTATAACAGGATAAACTATTGCTCACATTTGTATCACCTATCCTGTCACTTACTGACAGATAGTAACAATTAGACATGCATTTTCACACTTTCTAAATTACAAAAATAATCTACACAATAAAAACAACTCCATCAAAATGATCCTAAACCATGCAACCTGCATGGTCAAATAGAGGGAAAGATTTCCTAAGATTAGAGAATAGATTTAAGGGAATGTTTGGTCTGGAGACCTCTCTGATTAACGATGTAGTGGATGAAGAACTATGGAGGGCTCACTCACTTGTTCATCTTCTTCTTCAATGTCATCACGAATACCCCTGAAATGACAAGCGGAGAAAAAAAACTTCCCTGCGGCTCGTTCATACACCCAAGACAGCCCACATCCCACTCTGACTAAGGTCAACCTGCTTACCTGATTATAGCTATTAAGCGAGAAAAAACACAGCTGGCTGTGCAAAGTTTTGTGTGAATAACTGAAGAAACTTAGGATATAATTTCTGCATGAAGCTAAATTTATATAGCTGGTTAAGACATTTGTAATAGCAGTGAATTTAGAGTTTAACACAAATAAACAGTATATCTATCCCAAATTAGTGGGTTTACACTTTCACTTACATAATCTTAATTCAATTGGGGTATTTCTTTTTCATTCTGGTCAAATTTGAATTTCAGCACCTACATAAGAACGTTGAAGATGACTAAAAATCAAACAAATGAAATAATATGAGCACATGTAGGTCTTACTTTGCTGACTTTTTCTCCTTTTCCTTTTCCTCTAGTTTCTTCATGTCTTTGGCTGCTTGGCTCTGGAGAAGACAAAAAAAAAAGTTAGGTTAAACTGTAGATTAAGCATTTGGACACGTTTGTTTCTGTCTAACTGCAATTCTTTTCTCACTTCAACTTCTGCCATGAAGGCATCCAGTGGGTCATCTTCACTGTCTGAACCACCACCAGACTTCATCTGCTGCCGTGTGGGAGAGTTCTCAGCTGGAATGTATGGCAGATCCACATTGCTGCTGGACTCCTCTTCATCATCTTCAAAGTACCTTTTTGGACCCCCCCCCCCAAAAAAAAAGATAGTTTAATAATTATTAATCATAATTATTATTTTCTTAGGTGTAGACTGTGTAAGGGTATGTATGAGCATGGGAGAGATGCAATACTCACGCATTTTCCTCATCGAAATTAGCTCTTTTTGTCCCGATTTTGTAGAATGATGGGAGCTGCTGATTCTTTCCATATCCTCCACTTGATCCTGGTGCTCCAAATGATGTGTGAGATCTCTGAGGGAGTTCAGGTTCCTCTTTTTTCCCTGAAAGGGAAAATCCTCCAAACCCAAACCCTCGCTTCACACCTGGACCACCTTTGTTCCAGTTCATGGCTATGCTGTGAAAACAAGAGGGGAAACAAAGTCTTTAAAATTTAAAAGTCCCACTGTTATTGCACAAAACCGCTTTTGAAAAGGTGGCATTCGCTTGTTCTTGGTTATTTATTGAAGGTACTCACAATAAAATATGACTACGACTCAGCACATGTCTAGTATGGAAATCTCTGTAAACAAAGATCAGTCACAGCAGGTGCACTTTGGTAGACTATGACGGTTTCAATGAAAACATGACTGATTGTTCGTCATAAGACCACGTGGTCAATGACTAAACCTGGCTGACATCCACTTTGCAGGTCATCCTAACATGTCGATACAGCTCTATAAAAATGCTATCCATTATTACCTCTGCCAAGGAGGTTCTGCTGTCTGCTGACCGCTGTCTGTTTGTTAGCAGGATTACACAAAAACCATTTGATTGATTGGGAGGAACCCATTTAATTTTGAAGTGGATCAGGATATAGAGGCAGAATCAGTTTTGTTTTGCTTTTTCATTTTCTTTAACATTGTGAGATTGTGCTTTTCGAACATTTCTGTGTATTCAGTATTAACTAAATGACAGATTTTGATGAAACTTGGTGGGAAGGTTTTGCATCAAGCAAGGAAGAACCCATTAAAATTTTGGAGTGGATCTGGATAAAGAGGTTAATTCGGGGTTTGTTTCCATTTTTAAGCATTGCAATATAGTGCTTTTTTGATTGTTTTTGTCACTTGACGAATTACCCTGAAACTGGGTGAAAGGTGTGCCAAGAACCTCCGATTTTTCAGCGAATACCTGAATTCCAAATAAAAGGGACTGCTGGACTTTAGCGGTGGTATGCGCTCTACTGAGTGTCCTGGTTATTATAATTATTATTTTATTAATAGCGACTTCCCCTACAGTTACATGAACAACACACAGTACAGAGAAGCATTAGCATTATGTATGAATGAATGGCTATTTATTTCTACGAAGCTATGCAGGATAAACGTAAAAGGAATACTGCACAAAGAACATACATTTATGAGACATTTATATGCCCATGGAGGCAGACATGTTTAGAAGCAAGAGTACCTTTATCAGGCATAATTCTAGTTGGGTTATGCATGAGAGAACGATATACGGCCATCAAACTGCCGTAAGTTAGCCTAGCCGAGCTATAAACGAAATGTTTGTTAGCCGTTTGCTAAAGATGACGATACAAATAAATAATGGCAGCAGGATTCAGCTACTGGCTCGAAATTGTGATTATCATATCTAGCTATGAATCATAATTATAGCGTTAGCTCAAGGCCGCAAAATTAGGCCGAGGTAAGGGTGTGCGAGGAAAGCGACATTTTAGCCTTAATGTGGTTGAGTTAGGGTACCTTTCTCAAAAACATGCAGTATACTGTATCATTGTTCGTAAACTGAATGCATTTATAGTTTTGTAACAGCAGCTTACAGCGCGTATTTACCTGTTCTCTTTATCAGTAAAAGCTTCAATGTTTTCCGCAGACCAAGAGAAGTAAACGTCATCAATGCGCGAAGAGATTTTCCCTGGGCGTCATTGGTGGGCGACACGACGCTCATCTACTAAAGCGTAGTGGGGACCTGCCAAAAACGTCCGTAGGAGAGGATGGCTCGCTAAACGAGTTATTCTAAAACATTAAACCTCTTCAAGAAGGAATTGCTATTTTAAACACCTATAGGTAAGCTGTTAAAGCAATAAATTAATGTCATTTCTTGTTCAAATCAGTGAAGATAGCTGCTTAAGCTAACGGTAATTTATTGCTGCTAGCCTGCACCTTTCGTCATGGCAACATTAGCTAGTCATTAGCAAGAATTGAGCTCTGCTTGTGATAAATCTACAACAAGTTAGTCATTTGTTTTTCTTCGCCTCCTCAGATTACGTCGTTTGCAATTATTGGTAGTCGCCATCTTTGTGGTCACATTATGACCGTTATTATTAATTGGTGAGCCTCAAAATCAACACTAAATACTGAGAGGTCATCTGGATGGTCGTCTTTACATCGCAGAAACAAGTCGATTTAAAATTTTTGGTAATAATAAGCAAAGTAGACCAAACAGAGACGTCTTCTGCATCACATGATTTTTTCCACTTGTCTTAACAGGTCTTCCATGGACATGTTTTCAGCATTTTATGTGTAACGCACGAAAGAGGATCCATGTCTTTTCTTGTAAGTATCTTCTAGATACCTCCAATTTTAGACACAATTGTGCAAGACATGAAGATTGGCCTTGTAAACCTATGTCTAAAACGAGAATCAGATGTGATCCTAGATTTTTTTTAAATCTGAAGTGCTCACATTTAATCCATGTTTCCATTGAAGTTTGCTTTTGGTCCAGAAGAAGGCTTATCTATAAGAGAATTAACGTAGTCACATCTATGATAGCTTTCATTGCAAGCAGTCAGACAGGAGGACAATAATGTAAAGTTATATTTAGAGACCATTTTGCCTTTTTACCCAGCATGAAATTGGCATTGTGAGAGTTATGTCCTCTATGGCTTTCTCTTTCACACATAAGACAAAACTTACAACTGCAAAGTCAACATGAAGCATTTTTATTCAACTCTTTTAAATATATCTGTGTTTCTGTGGCACATTTTCTTATTCTTGCTTGCATTTTCTCTCTCTTTTCTCCATGTCTGTCATTAACACTCTGTGTCTATCAGCGTTGGGTATCTGAGAAATTGAGTGTGGAGAGCCTGCGGGATTTAGAGTTATTTGGAGGTGAGGTCCAGTGCAAAACGAGATACAACAAAATAGTTTGACATTCCTAAATCACTGCTCACACATTCGGATTTTCATCAGCACAAACAGAAAACAATACAGTTCTAGTGAATGGTTGTTCTGCTCTGCTTTTCAGATGTCATCCCTGAATTACACTTATGAAAGTTTTCCAACCAGTCAGTCAGTCTGTACTTTTTTACAGAATTATTCTATCTGTTTGCTACACCAATTAGTTTGTAGGGTGGTGCAAAAAAATTCTCTTTAATTTATGTTTCATCTGGGCAGGTACATTAAAAAGTCAGTGGCATTTTATTTAATTCTTCTTGTGAATGTGTTTATCTAGCATGTAAAAAAGTTGCGTGCTTGTTTTTGGCTTTCAGTATTTTCATTTGCTATTATACCTAAATTTGACTTTATCCTTAGTGTGATAACTTATGTGTTGACTCACATTTGCTTTGAATGTAATCAAAACATCAGATATAGACACAACTAAGAATCGGTGTGCTATCGAGCTTTGAGGTAGCAGTTAAGCTTGAGCCAACCTGCGCTAGATTTCAGTTATTTATTGTTGCACACATGCTAAAATTAAATTGTTATAATTAAGAGCTGATAACTGAGACAATCTTTCACATCAGTGGTAAGAATTAGAGATAGGAACCGCGCTGGTGCATCGTTTACATGATATCATGAATTACAGAATAATAGCAGTCCAGGCTGAGAATAATCCAAATCAACAGTTACATGTACACTTACCATAATACAAACACAAAATATGTAAAATAAAAACCAGTGAAAGAGGAACAAGCAATGAAATGTATTCAATTTTTTTCATTCATGACTGCAACTTGAATCTGACAGAAACTTGCAAAAGATTTTTTTATGCACCTTCTTATGCTGATATAGGGAAATGGGGATTTGCTAGGTGGTAAATTGTGATTTGTGGTGATGGCATCACAATTATTGATCTCACAGAACATTAATGCACAGCAGCTGCAGCAGAGCATCTTT
Organism: Chaunax sp. Z400; assembly: GCA_037577475.1. Taxonomy (NCBI): domain Eukaryota; kingdom Metazoa; phylum Chordata; class Actinopteri; order Lophiiformes; family Chaunacidae; genus Chaunax; species Chaunax sp. Z400. The sequence goes on from CM075197.1 coordinate 24,279,120, forward strand.
ATTTAAACCAGAATGTCACACTTGCCAACTGGCATCATATATTTATGTCGCCTCTGCACTACCAACTTGTTCACACACATCATCTGTGTCATAATGTGCTGAAATAGTGCAAAGCCATCAAGCTTTGAGAGACAAAGACTGTCACTCATTTCAAGAAAGTCGGCTTTTTATTTTTGTTCCAGTAGTATGTAGATAATATTATCTACATACATAAATATATCACTAATATTTCTATTGTAACAAAAAATGAGTGAATGTAATGTTGAGAGTAGATTACAGATGTGTTAGAGAGACCATCATAGCTACACTTAGGTTCACACAGTTGTAGGGAAGAGAAACAAAAAAGGCTGACATGGCACCTGAAACTGGGATACTTCCTGTTTCAGTTGTTGGCTCCAATATTGCCTCTCTAGATGGATTTGATTAGAAGTTATGTTTCTGTCTCATTCCCACAGTTTGAATTAGGTAAGAGAGGTTCTCACACACTATTTTCCACTTGGCTTGTCCAAGTAGTCAGTGAATTGAACCCCTCACCTTCATAAATCTGTCCTGTTGACTACTGCAGGGCTGATTTAATTGGTTGACTTTTCGTAAAATTAAACGTGATTAATTATGTCTGTCTTGCTCAAGACTTATGAGTCCTTAGAAAATACATTTTCTCCAAATCATCCTCATGAAGAAAAGGGCCTCAAGCCCCGAATGGTTCAGTGCAAATACCATCCATGTTGTTTTTGGGATGGAATAAATCTTTTTGAACGTGCCAAAATGGCTCACTATCATTCATTAACACTGGGTGGTGGTAATTCCCCACTATGACTGATGGTACTCCACTGGTTTATTTTTCTGTGATACTTACAGCCTTCACATTAAGATGCTAGATCATATATGGTGTAATAAGGAATATAGAAATGCTATGCTGTACTTGAAATTAGAGTGAAAGGGTTCTTTTTAGGACTTTGTAAGTTTGAAAATTCATATGTTGACTCTCCAGTATGTAGATTAGTGAGTTTATCCAGTACAGTTTATCCAATCTGTGTTGATAGCAGATGTAGTCAATTGAAGGTATGAATTCCTCAGTGTGTTCTGCTATTGACAGTGAAAAGCTGAGTTTTCTGAGTGTTCCTGCTGGCACAGCTGTTACTGTGCGTGAGCTCCTCACAGTCAACCACCAAATACTTTCCCTGCACATACCTGCCCAGCTGGGCATTTCAGACAAGCTCAGCACTGGGAGAAAAAAAATATGCACAAAAACATGGTACGATCCAAGGTAGTCATAAGTTTGTTTGTCAAAGATATGGACAATATCCAGAAGATTATACACTGGATCTTTGATGGATCGTGTTACGAGATATCGCCGTAAACTGACACAATTGGAGCCTTAAAAATTCCAAATCCAGTTAATCATTTATGAAATATACATTTAATATATTATATAATTTAAAACCCTAATATCCTTCATGTAAGCATCTATGTCACCTCAGGATCAGAGAACCAATGACATCACTGCCCCTCAACACACAAAGAACATTAAAAAAGAAGAGTTGTTGTTTTCACTCTATCCATATTTCTGTAGCTGTAGATAAGTATGGAAAGAGGCCAAGTTATCGATTAATTATTATATAATATATTTCTCCTCATCAATAATCAGTATAATTATTGAAGCTTTTTGTGTATTATGGAAATGCTCTGAGGTGGATTCAGCTTTTTTTTTCCCCTCTGAAAGCTTTACCTTATTTTCATTGTCCTGCAGGCAGATCAATGCTTCACGCTGTACGTTTGTTCAAGTGTATCATTTCTGTTTTGGCTGCGCTGGCTTCCCGTCGCCTTACTTGATATCTTGGAAGAACCTGCAGGGTTATGTTTTCCCTTTTTTTTTTTCATTTGCTTTGGTAATGAAGTATGAAATGAATATTAATTCTTTAGTGCAGTGGTAAGCACTTTTAGTGGGGTAAGAATTATTTCAGTTTAATCACATTCCCACAAGGTAAAATAAAAACTGTCTGTGTTGATAATAATGCATCACTTTTTTTGTGGGTGAAAAATAAAACCGATTGTTGAGACAAATCCTTGCAGTGACAGAAAAACCAGCCAAAGTCTTATCTATCAAATTCTGCAGCCTGCTGCAAACTCCCTCTTCTGGACGCTCCCAGTTCAAGAGCCGCTCTAAACACAGATCCTTCTCTTGTTTTGTGTGTGTGTGTGTACATGTCTTTATGTCATTGATGTGGTTTTTCTACCCCAGAGCAAGCTCAGGGACTCTCTCACAGGAAAGTAAGTGTGGTACTCCTGTCACTGCATCGTCATCTCTCATTTGCCTATTGTGTATGTGCGTGCATGCATGTGTATGTGCGCACACAGATTTATATGTATATATATATATATATATATATGTAGATGAACCTACAAACCCCTTAGGCTTTGCACATTAATGTATGCATGAGTGTGCAGGTCATGATACACGCTGTACACAGCTGTAGCTCAGAAGATCTCACCTCACTCACCAGGGCTTCTGCTGGGGTAGATGGGATACAGTAGAGTACAATTTAGCTGTTTTCCTCTAGAAGACAATAGTCCCCTGTGAGTGTTCACTGTGCTTTTAACATACCTGTGCTTTGGGGAACTGCTTTGGTTTGGGTTTTGGTGTCACCTCACTGAAAGTCACATTTTGGCCGTGTGTGTGTGTGTGTGTGCGTTTTTGAAACTGCCTTCTCTGTGCTGACGGCCTGCAGTAGATGGTAAATGATGATATTTTAAAGACCCGTCAGCTGCTGCGTGTCCCCTGCGGTCTGCAGATGGATGGAGTTCCATGTGTTCAGCTTTTAGCAATGCATGGCAACCCCGTCTGAATCTGATCGCATCTGTACAGAAATCTATGTGATTTAGATCAGCATCAACAGATGTTTCCCTTAACTGGTGGCTGCTGTAGCCAGTCGTGGCAGTTTTAATGTAAAAATCTGTAAAGGTATGTGTCTAAAGGCATCATATCTGCAGCACTGTCCACACATGGAACAAGTCTTGAGAATATTTTCAGAGCTGCGTCAGCTTCTGATCTCGGAGCCACCTCTGAACCCATAGGATACAATTCTGCTAAAGGAAGCATACCAGTCTCATTTTTACCGTGCATCTTCATTTTGGTCTCACGGAAACGATCCAAATATTCCGACAGCTTGTCTTCATTTGCCTCCGCAGCTTGCATCTGCAAATCTGTCCATTTCCATCATTTGAATGGCGATAAATTGATGAAATTCAGGAGTCCTCACTGCCAAGAATATTAAGTTCTCTCTATGTATGTTTGTGATGCACATGTTTAAAATAATGTTTTAGTAAACACAGGGCAACAGTAGATACTTGTGTTTCCTTGTGTTACTTTGCTGGTTTGGAGTATCATGCTAACACACACTAACACACACTCCTTAAATGATCTTGTAACAGTTCTCACACACATGACAAACCGTCTTTTAGTCACTCACAATCTTTTTAACACAGTCCTGCACTGTAGCAAGTAAAGTCAAGTGTCACAGCCTGTCTTCATTCCCTCTGTTCTCCCCCGCTCCCTCCCATTTCCAGGCCCATGAGGATAGCCAGGAGAGTCTGACTTCCCTCCCTCATCGGGACGCTATGGGCAGCTTCCTCCCGGACAGTAGCTCCTACGAGCTCCTCACTGTTATCGGTACGTATAGGCCAGGACAAACCTGGGGCCTCCTTTGTAAAAATAGATAAAATTGATAAATAGTTTATAAAACCTCACTTTGACATAGAAATGACCTCATTTCTAAGCAAAGTCCTGACTTGATGGAAGTGATTTTCCTGCTTATGTAGAGTTATTGCAGTTTGGGCTCCATGAATCCAAGCCTGTGGTCAACTTTGCATGAGCTTTATGAACAGTGTTTATAGGAGGTATCATTTAAAGACGTGAGGGATTATTTGCCTGACCTTCTGTTTTTAATATCAGCCACAGTTCTGTCTTTCTGTTCCACCTCGTTCAACTGCAGCGGCGCCACACTTCCAAGTGGTGCGTCTGACTTTGTCGACCCACTATTTAGTCCACTAAATAATTACGTGTCTCCAGCTTCAAAACACCTCTACCATCGCTGTGATCTCATTTTCCAAAACATTTGATCTTCTCCTTTGGACCCGCACCAAGGCAGGTGCTGTCAAAAGTTGATTTGAGATTTATAGATCACAGGTGCGAAAGTTATTAAGTCCAAGTTCAAGAATCAATCAAGTAACTCTTTTTCTTTAAATAAGGTCCCTGGATTTGACTGTTTGTACTAACTCTAAGATACACAAGTTTTTTTATTAGCAGGCAGCCATTAAGAGGATGGATTTGCTAAAGTACGGTCTCTTAGAACATCATATTAAAAATTAAAAATTAAAAATGAATGTTAGCCAGATGTCTTTTGGTTTTTGGACAGTAGCATAACAGTTCTGTTGTTAAGATATTAATTCTTTTCACATTGTAACAACACAAATAGGAGTTAAGGTTTCTGGTGTAAATGAAGTCTGTGTCTGTGTCTCAGGTCGGGGCTTGGATGACCTGATGACCGTGAACCTGGCTCGATACAGACCCACTGGAGAGCATGTAGCCATCAGACGGATTGACCTGGAGTCCTGCACTAATGACATGGTCACCTACCTGCAGGTCTGCACCAGCTTCTCAGTCCCATCATTAGACTGTGACTCCGCTCACCTATAGTCTTTGCCTCTGTGTTGTTAGTGGATAAAACGTTCCCTCTTAAATCTCCCCGCTTCGTTGGGAATACTTTAACCCTTCTGTCTGTGTCCTGATAAACGTTCCCTCTCATCCTCCTGTGTCTACGTAGAGTCAGTCACCTTTTCTCTGTCTGTCATGTTGACGTAATGAGGTGTAAATTTCTTTTTCCTCTGCCTCCCAGGGCGAACTACACGTATCAAAGTTGTTTCATCACCTCAGTATTCTACCCTACAAGAGCGTCTTTATAGCTGGAAATGAGCTGTGGGTCATCACCCCCTTTATGGCTTATGGTAAGAAACACACTCACCGTATTTTAATGTACTTAATACATATGATAAGTACAGTATGTAGCCTGTACTAATGGAGCACATGATTATCTCTGTCTCTGACGTTCAGGCTCAGCCAGAGATCTGATCTGCACACATTTCACTGATGGCATGACTGAGCTGACCATCGCCTACATTTTGCTGGGCATGCTCAAAGCTCTCGAATACATCCACCATATGGGATATGTGCACCGGTAAGAGACCCGTCTACTGTGTTTGAGTCTTTAAAGGCACGTCTTTTTGTATCACATGTCATTTTTCATGCAAAATCCAAATGAAATAATAATCAGGGTGGAGACACCATGTGACACAAAACACTCCACTGAAAGCCAGACTAATGTCATTTTTGGGGGGGCAGGGAGGGGATCTTGTTCCAGGTTTTATGCTACTAATAAATACACCTTGAAGCTGTTTCATAAAATTCTCCCAGGTGATACAGGAAGATTTTCTGTGGTTAACTTTGACCAAAAACAATAATAATAATGATTAAAACAACACATTCAAACAGTTTAGTTGAACTGACAATATTGATACAACAACATGCCGGTCTAACCACACCTGTAAATACTCTCATTGGTTATGTGCAGCAGTGTGAAGGCCAGCCATGTGTTGATCTCATCAGACGGACAGGTTTGCATGTCAGGTCTACGGAGCATCTTCAGCCTGATCCGTCATGGCCAGAGGGCCAGAGTCGTCCACGACTTCCCCCAGTACAGCGTCAAGGTGCTACCCTGGCTCAGCCCTGAGGTGCTGCAGCAGGTGCAGTAATTAAGGATCATAATACTGCCATAAAGCTGTCTCTGCCCCTGTTTTAAAAAACCCCCCGCTGTGCTGCAGCCAGAGTTCAAGGGGAGCTGTTCTCTATGCTGCATTTATCACCAGATTAAAGTTAAATGGTGATAAAATTGACAATTTCATATGTGAATGTTTTATTCTTCTCAGAACCTTCAGGGCTACGACTCTCGGTCAGACATCTACAGCCTCGGCATCACAGCGTGTGAACTGGCAAATGGACATGTGCCCTTCAAAGACATGCCGGCTACACAGGTGAGAAGAGACCTAACTGCTCCTCCACCTGTTCCTCTGCACTGCACAAATTTAGTAACAAATAAAGAAGTAGGGTAAACTGTAAACTGTACATCACCTCAAGTAGATAGTAAAAATATTTTTTTAGACAATATTTAAATAGTAAAATTGTTTTTTTTCTGTTTTAAAAACTACATTGTTTAAAAAAAAAAGCCATATCTCATATATTGAAGGTTAGAGGTAGGTAAACTAAGACTCTCCACATCCACTTGACTTCCACAGATGCTGCTGGAGAAGCTAAATGGGACAGTGCCGTGTTTGCTGGACACCACCACCATCCCACCAGAGGAACTCTCGCTGAAACCGTCTCGTTCCGGGGCCGACTCCGGGATCTGCGAGGGTCCCGGAGCCGGAGGCGTTCGCCACTCCAACGGAGAGCCGTCCTCGTCATCGGGACACCCCTACAACCGGACCTTCTCACCACACTTTCACGCCTTTGTGGAGCTGTGTCTACAGCGGGACCCAGAGAAGAGGTTGGCCTTTCTCCTCCTACATGCTGTAATATGATATGCTGTTGGTTTCTTTAAGGCTCAAATGTTTTCCCTTTGTTTTCCTTCAGACCGTCTGCCACCACTCTCATAGGCCATCCCTTCTTTAAGCAGGTGCGTAAATACAGGGCTAATGCTGACATTATATCTATTATTTTATTCTTTTATATTGTTACCCAGGCAACTTTTACCTCTGACTCTACAAAATATCTTTTTAGCTAAATAATTACCAGCTACTGCAATACAATCATGTTGTCTTAATAAAAAGAACTCCTTTTCTTTGTTGCTTTGGCTGAATCTAAAATTGGAAACTAATACATTAAAAAGAATTTTTTTAGGTATATTAAGATTTTTTAAAGTAATACTAAAGATTGTCCTCCAAATGTCATTTTTCCACCCTCTCAGATCAAACGGCGGCCTTCAGAGGCGCTACCTGAGCTGCTGCGGCCCGTGTCGCCCATCACCAGCTACGAGAGCTGCCAGCCGCACGAGTCTCCCTCTGGACTGGCCAGTCTGGAGTCGGGTCTCAGCCACCTGGAGGTTGACGACTGGGACTTCTGACAGTGGAGGACTCAGTGGGGAGACACAAAACTCTCCGACCAAATGGGACATGATCTGTTTTTGTAACGTTTCCCCCTGTAAATAATCCAAATATCAAACTAAAAACAGTTGTTCTCACAGAGGTTAAAAGCCAGCAGCCAGTTTGCCTCTTTTTGATGCCTCTCTTCATGCTTCGGTTGTCTAGATATGCACAGACTCTTGCACTGCACTGATGGCCTCTCTCCGTTTCCCCACACACATACCTGTTTACAGATTGCATTTAGATGCGACCTGCCCCCTGGAGCCAAAAACACAACAGGACTGCTGTTTGTCACGTTGTTGGTGAGGTTTCAGAGGAGGGTCTATAGCTCTAGATGTAGTCTAAGCCCCCAAAGATTTACATGTAATGAATCAGTGGGAAGCTGCTAGGAAATATTCAGAGGGGGGGGACTCGCTACCTCTTGTTTGGCTCTTCTGCTGAGTGAGACCACCATATACTCTCTCCTCTACACCAGAGGGAGGGTTTCAGCTCTTAAACTGAGGGTCAACTAAGTGAATGCCATGTAAAAACACATTTCTTAGCTCTCTGCCTGTGTTACACTGTAAACTACATCTCATGCTTTCCGTCACTTTGGTTGCACAGAGGTTAAGCACATGTGTTTACTTAAACCTTCAGAGCAAAGAAGTGTATTCCATTGAACTTTACTCTGAGTGTGATGTCACTTGTCGAACGTGAATGTTACATTGGTGCTTTTTTTTTCTTCTTTTTTTCTCAAGAAAGAGGGCGAATGTTGCAAATGTCAAACTTTTAACAATAAACATTGTTCACTTTGATGTTTAAGCTTGATGCTACCACACAGCCAGGCCGTTAGTTAGCTAATTAAAGAAAAGATATTTTATTCCAAATTTACACAGACAGACACACAAGGGAAGGGTGGAAAAGTTCAGACGATGCTAATCTTCCTCATCTGATGGTGGCTGGTCTGTTTGAGCTTGAGCTTTCTCCATCTTGGCCATCAACTCTGGAATAAAGGGACAACAGAAAACATGGTTGAAGGGAATCATTACGTCCATCAGATGAATTCATTAGGAGCAGTTTATTCCCCCTCCTGTAAGGATCTTGTGACAGAACCTGCTCACCTTTAGCGGGGTTGAAGACGCCGTTGGTTTGAGTGTTGCACACATAACACCGCTTGGACTTGCGGTAATGCTGAAGAGCACAAACCTCGCAAAAATAGTGCCTGCACCTGGGAGACATATGTCTGGTTAACACATTACATGACTTACAGAGAGGCTTTGGAGAGAGAGGGGAGGAGGGTAAGAGGCTTACTTTGTGATGATGGGATTCTTGAAGGACTCCCTGCAGATGAAACACTTAAAGGGCATATCCTCCTCGTCACTGCTCACCTCGTAGTTCTCGCCATCTAGATGAAAGCACAGTGTTGTTGAGGAGATGCTGATGCAGGCACACAAACTTAAAAATCCCCCCCCTGAACTCACCATTGGCTCCATATCTGCCCTCTTCCAGCTCCCTCTCAATCTGCCAGCCATGCTTATAGTCCGATCTGTCGTGGAGGAATTTGCAGCTGTCTAATAGGAGAGAAGAACGTGAAAGTGAATGGTCAAAAAAAAGTGTTAAAACAAGTTCATTATTTAACAAAGGGCTGATATTTTCATGGTACAGGTCTCATACCCACCTCCAAAACCACAGAAACCAGTCTCCTTATAGTCTTTGCAGATGTCCGGCTGGTAATCCCACCTGACTGTGGCTCTCAGGTGTTCAGGGGCTCGGATTGGTCCTTTCCTGTTGAAAAGGTCATAAATGCATCAACAATAAATGATAATAAGCATTCATAGCTAATTACTAGTACTACTCACCTGACCATGCCAGAAGAGGCATTGCCCATGGTGGTGTCTTTTGGCTTAATGAACTTTTGGTAGTTGTTGATGCCGCGGTAGATTTTATCATCTTCTTTACCCGTCAGCTCCTGTTGAAGGAGAAAAGCAACCAATTAGCAGGAAATGTCTGAATCGTTTTGCAGAACGAACAGGTCCACAATTTTAACATTACTTTCATGCATACTTGAAGTCAAACTGATATTTCAGATTTGACTTGGTGCAGTTACACAACATTTAGCACATTAAAAGTAACATGAAGAAATCACTTAAATCTCCAACCTCTTGGATTTTCTGACTCCTTTCAAAGATAGCCTGAGCATCGTTGTCCCTCTCTGTGTCCAGCTGATATGTAGCAGTTGCACCCATGTCCTCGGGTCCCTCTGGTTTCTTTTTGGGGGGGGCAGGAATGAGAGAATAGCAAGGAGTGAGAAGGAATTCTGCAGTACTTCCATCACTCCAAGAGAACATTTTAAGCCATTGAGTAGCTGGGAGGTTGCTAATCGGCACCTTAACGATTGTTTCTCATTCATTTTCTCTGGTTAGAAGAAATAAACCTCCGCACTTTATGATTTCTGTCGCTCAGAATCCATGAAAGAAAAGTCTCAACTTACTGCTGATCGTGTGGATTTATAGGCGACAGTGATCTTCTTGTCTTCTTTGTCATCTTCACTTTCACTGGAAGTTACAGCATCTCTCTCCACCTTTTTTGACTGAACAAGGAAAGACCAGGATCAGACTTAAGTCACTGTCAAACTCAAATTGATTTGCCATTATTATTATTATTAATTATTGTTGTTTATTGTACCCTTTGAATCATGGGGTTGACTTTTGAGTCTCTCTTTCCTTTTCTGACCACAGAGCTCTGGTCCTCATCGCTGTTGCCATCTGAAAATATTATAATAATATATATAATCAATAATATAATATTGAGCATCATTTTGGCAGTTTGTGTTGAGGTCGGTGTTTGGTTCTCCATCAGTAGTGACGGTGAAACTTTTCACATTCTACCATTCAAAGCCACAAACACTTGAAGCTGTCAACAACAAAATAAAAAAAATGTAGGTAGCAAAAAATGTGCCCCTAAAAATTCCGAGGGATATGAACGCAGCACAGCTGAGGGAACGGTACTTCTCAGAAGAGACGGAATTGATCCCAACATGCTCACAGTTTAACCACAGTAGGTCTCATCATCGGTTTTAAAGCGTGTAGCTCTTTGGCTCAGATATAATAGGGCTCAGATATAATAGAGCTCAGGAATACGAGAAGACAAACACTTGTCCGTCACGGTGAGTTTATTTTGTGTTTGACATTTCAGAACTGTTGGAACACATTAAAACATTTGCTAAATGAGTAGTTACTACCTTTATCGCTATCGCTTGCTTTTCTCTTTCGTCCGGAGAACTTCTTGGTTGATTTTTTGAACAAAAAGGTACAAGGGCCTGCTTTAGGTTCCTCAGAGTCCGCCATCTTCCTCCTGAATCAATAAATAACCGCCTTCACCACAGCGCCGCCCAGCGGCTCGGAGTCTCTAACAGCAACACGTTTCACGGTTCAGATGCTTCCTGCTGGTCAAGAGGAGAATCACACTGTCCATGATAAATGCGTTCTGAAATCAAACTCTTATCTATTAAACATAAAATATGGATGTATGTATGTTATATGGATGGAGATATTATTATGTGATGTTTGTTGCCACTCTATGGACCAATGTCCCCATGGGAATAAGTAAGTTAATCAATTTGGTATCCATGTAGTGCCCATACTATAATTCTGGTGTTAAAAATGTTCACATCTATTTAAATCTAAACTTCATAACTTCTTATTTTATGAATTTTATCGGATAGTTTCATATTTGACAAAAAGCGTTTAATGTGTTTTGAAATACTTCAAAATACCATATATACAGTATATGTGTGTGTGTATATATGAATTCATGTGGTGTTTTCTAGTTTTATGGCTTTAGTGTATATATCTGTTTATTTATTACATTACATTATTATTATATAAATAGGTTCATTATCTTATTTTACTAGTCATTCTTCATGTTCTTTTTTATTTTTTTGTTTGTGTTATCTTTAATTCATCTTTTTATGACATTAACTACCCATCTATATTGTTGTCGTTCTAGTCTCTGAATGGTGCGTATTATTAATTCATTTTAACATAATTTGTTTCACGAGTCGCTCGTAAAGCTCTTTGAACTGCATGTAAAATGTTTGATAGGTGCTGTATAAATAAAAATTGATTGATTTACAAAAGTACACGCGCGCATCCTCCCCTCTTCGCTCTGTTGTGCAAAATGCGTGACGTACGCTGAATAAAAGCGGAAATGTAAGGCGGAAATAAAAGTATCACGATTCGACAATTAGAACTGTAAGCGCAAATACATGAAGGGGATTTTACTTTGAAACTTCAAAGCGGAAGTTGTACATTTAATTGTCTCTAATTCGACCCTGTTCGTCGCTTTCTCGTCTTCCTCCTCCGGCAGCAGCATCCGCGGCTTCCCCGCAGAGAACAGCGGGTGTTTGTAGGACACAGGCAGGTAGGGAGGGGTCCTGGCCTGGGCACGGATCCCGAAGAGGCCCCGGGGCCGCCGCTGGATGGAGTCGGGCTGCATTCAGACAGCAATGGCTATGGGTCTGACATCCAAAAAGGCGTCTGCTCGGAGCGTCGGCGTGGAGCGAAAAAACCTCATCACGGTTTGCAGGTATGCATCACGACTCGGTCGACCGGCTGTGTTATCTGCAGCTGCCAGTCCCTTTGCATGCCATTTCAATAAGATGACCACAGCGGAGGGTAATTATTAATCAAGTACTGAATCCTGGGGTTGAAAAATGGCAGCAAGACACAAAATAGTTGGAAAATAATGCAGAATAATGCACAAATATCCAGAAACACAGAGGAGGCAGGTGCGTTTTCACCTTCATACACCCCTGCTGCCATCACACCCTATCATGTAGAGAAACATTACCCATAATATTTACATAATTCTACATGATGAAATAATGAGCAGCTCCCTTTGTATTCTCTAAATGCATTTTAAAGATCAAATATTTGTCATATTTGTCCTGGATTCCTCTTAAATCTCTCATAGGAATTATATTTAGAGGTTGAGACACCTGCTTGATTCAGTGCGTCATGATGATGCAGCTTCATAATAACATGAGAATAGTGTGAAAATGCTGTCAATCCAGCAGCCAACAGCAGGTTTCTGCCTCCATCACGGTCAGGTTAAGTGCCTGTGTTCATGGGACAAGGGCATTTCAAGCAGTACAAGGACTCCGCATCCCCCCCCCCATCAGCGTCCTTCAGCCTGCACAGCACAGGGAGTGCTGATGGGCAGACCTTTTATGACCATGTAAAGAGAGCTCAGGGCTGTAAACCCATCTCCATCACATTATCAGAGCCTGATGAGATGAGCTGATGAGAATCCAGCTATACAAAATGTCCATTTGCTCATGTAAATTAAACATCTTGTAGTTTTGGAGTTAATATTCAAATGTAGAAGAAAACCACCATTAGTGATGTATTGTTTTCTTGAATAACTATCAAACTAATTATGATACCAATGAGATTAGAAATTCCAGGGGCAGGTTTTTATGGTCCAGGATTCATATTATGAGGGTCAATCTATCATGAGACTCTATAGCTTTTAGTTGCAGTGACATAATTGGGGTAGTGGGCTGCCTTGGCAGAGGTTTGCTCTCTCTTAGAGCTGTCTAGTTAGAGAGTAGTTTGAACAAAGACTGATGTTTCGAGGACATGGACGTATCCAGTACGTCAGATTTAGAGAAGAATAAGAACATATCAATATATCATATCAATTATGTATTTCTTTCAGACAAAACTGTCTCTTAGGGAGACATTAAAAGATTCACTCATATCCCTTAAGGGATAAGTGAGCAGTCTTCCTGCTGTCAGGATTTCTCTTTGTCATCATTTGCAGGATTAATAAAGTTATTCAATTGCAAACAAACCGCAGTCATGAATGGTTCTCCAGAAATAGCCATTATTATTGTCTCACTAAAATACTCCAACTCCACCTTAAACAGTGTCTTTAATACTGAGACTATAATTAACAATTATTTTTTTATTTTCAATTAATCTGTTATTTTCTTGATCCATTGATTAACCGTCTATTAAATGCCAAAAATATCTTAAAAGAGTCTGAGATGACATCTTCAAGTAGCTTTTTCTTTTTTTTTTGTGCAGCCGAATTAAATCGGCAAAATTACATTTGAGAAGCTGAAATAAGATAATTTTTGTCTTTTAAAACGGGCCCTCAAAATAGTTGCTGATTATTATTCCATCGATTGATCATCTCTGCTCTATTTATTAAACTTTACGTTGATACTTTTATAGTGTTCTCATAAAATGTATTATAGCATACATACGGGCCTTTTATTGCAATTACATTTTATGACTACAGTCGTGAATGATAACACACAGAGGGACACACTGCATCCAAACTCTTTTCTCTTGTAATTTCTGACACATGATGATCAGAACTCAATAAATTGCCCCTTAAAGACTAATAAAAGACTGCGTCCAGACGCTCAAATAGACTCACAATCAAGCGTTTTTATTCCAGTACCTTCATGGCCAACGTCCAGTTTGAATTTTAGTGTCATTTACAGTGAAGCACAAAAACACACAACATCACACAGAGCGTGTTTGCAAAGAAAGAGAAGTTCTCACAGTGGACTTACAACACAGAGAAAGATTAGCGAGGGCACAGAAACAGTTTTCAGTTTGGCCCAACCGAGACGAATTTAATCACTGAAGCTTTTTTAAAAACAAACACACAGGACAGGACAGAAATAAATCTCAAACAGCTTTCCATCAGTAATGCTTATAACACAGATTCATTCCATTTACTAAGGAACAACATTTTTTTATTTATTTTTTTAACGTTTTTCTCTTTGATGCTCTTCTGGTCAGAGTTGATTCAAGTAGTCAGGTTGTCGTGTGTCTGCACCGTCGCATCGGAGAGAGATCCAGAATCAGGAGTGGGCCTCCGGCTGTGCATTAAAGCAGGGCTGGGCGTCAGGTTGGTGCAGGATCCAGGCTCTGTCATGCTGCTGAGACACTTCCACAGCTTGAACTTGAACTGCTTAGCTGACGTTAATTCTAGATTAGTATACACGAGGCCAAGCTTTTATTTTCCCCTAATAACGTGTGTGTATACATAAAGTCTGACCTCTTTTACCTCACTGTCACATCATACATGTTTAAAATACAGTCAGCACACACAGAGATTAACTATTTCAATTCTCAATAATTCATTTGAATAATTTTTGTTGTTGTTGTGGAAGCCGATTCCTTTCAGGTCTGGGTCTGTTCAGGGGTAATAACCAAGTGAAACTGGCAACCCAGTCCTTTTTTTAAAAGTGAATTTACATGATCTGGCATAATGCAGGTTGCCAGTATCAGGCACAGAAACCTGCTTCATGTCAATATTTCAGTGCCTTGTTTAGAATGAGCCCATTTTAATTTATGTACAGCTATAGACATTTATCTATCATCAAGGAAAACCTGATCAAACATATTGACCTCCACAGGTAATGTTTTTCTGCATGGGACCAGTGTTAGGTGTTGGAAGAAAGTTTTCTCATAATAAAACTAGATTTTAGAGCAATGAGAGAGAATAATAGAGGAATTAAGGGACTTCTGCACCTTCAAAATACCCACTGAGAAAAACACTTGTAAAATCTTATCTGAGGATAATATATGAACAATTTAAGCTGCAATGATTTTAATCTACAGCATCAGAAAATCAAGGGAACCTTTGCGGTGATGGCTCGGCAGAGACTTGGTGATATTTATCATGTCCACATCGTGCTCTACTTTGTGTGCCGTTGCCACTAGAAACAGGTTTTTATCCTAACATGGCAGGGCTGAGGCTTTCTGGGAATATTCATCTAACTCCGGTCTAACTTTGAGCTTAATTTGACATCAACATCAACAGTTACAATACAATTTATAAGAGGCCACATGCTGCACCGTGATGCTGCCGTCGTCCGTGCCTGGAGGAGCAGCGTTGCTGTGGACACGGTGAACCTAAGAAAACATAGATAAGATGAGTGAGACTTTGACGGGTCTGATGTAAGGTGTTACCCCTTCGGCCGCTTCCTGTAAACGAGGAACAGGGAGGGAGAGGAGGGAGGGCGGTGATGCGCTGCATCTTGGCTGAGGTTTGAGCTCGTCTGGGGCGTGGCTCTGTAATAGAGAGTAAAATGCCGTGCGCTGTAGTAAACACCACTACATATTCATATCTCATGGACATGCTTCTGCAAGTGGGTGGCTCTGGTTAACAGTAGTAAAAGGGCCTCATTTTTAAAGAAATGATCAGAAATGTCCCCAGATGTCTGGAATAACATTGTTTTCTATTTGAGTTTCTGTGCAAACTTAATTTAGCATTTTCCAAAGCCAGGCTTATTTGTAGCTCACTTTAGGTTTGGCTAATTATTCGAGCATCTCTCGTCTGCAGATCAGCCCATTCTCTCACCGACACGCTTTTATACCCAATTTTTAACCCCTCTGTCGGGTTCAAACATCTGATTTACACTCTGTGCTACTCATCCCATCACCCTCGCTGTCCAGCTTGCACATTAGTCCCTCTGCACATCCTCTGACCACGAAACACTTTGCCTTGATGCTTCACAGGGGGGGTTGGGGATGGGGATGGGGGGGTGAGAGGAAGACAATCCCTGCCGTAGTTGTTTTGCGTCTTTTACTCTATTTTGAATTGGCCCGAATTATCATTCTCATCTTAATATTCCTCAAAGCACATTCTGTCTCTTGGCCTTTTGTGCCGATCCAGTACAGGACAGGACAGGACAGGACAGGACAGGACAGGACAGGACAGGACGCCTCCTCCGACACTCCAGGGCGAGACAAACACAGCACTGGCTTGGTGTTACACAACGCTGTGGCCAGTGAGGAGTCCGCCTGTGGCATCTGATCCTGCTGGTTATGCCAAGACTAAAGGGAGAGACAGAGAAAGGAGTCAGGGGAATGTTTGTGGAAAGCCGAAGGAGTTAATGTGCATTTAGGGTCGGTGTCACTGCTGGTGAATGTAGTTTTGGCTATCCTGGATGAAACACACTTGTTAGTACAGTAGTGAGGTGAGAAAGGAGGACAAGGGGGCATTTTAAAGAGAGCAAGGAGTGGGCTTGGCAGCGATCCATGCTGTGTGAGCGGGGGCACAAAAGAGGCTTGTCAGAAGGCCCTGCAGTTGTTGTTCAGTGTCAAATCGTACCAAGAGCATGTTGCTATCACACTCTGACCATTTGCACTTGAGGCACGCCAGCAATTCCCCCTCAGATCAGAATGTCTCAGCTAATGTAAAGTCATCTGCTGTAGCGTTTTCAGATACCACTGTCACTTTAGCTGCTTAGAGAGGCAAGCTACAACTTTCTTTAGGTAGGAGTTCAAATGCTACAGGTTTACCAAATATCAATGGTTCCCATACTGGGACTTGGGAACCACTGGGGACACTTGGTGGTTTTCCAAGGGCCTTGGCATGCTTTAATTCATAAATATTTCTGTCATCGTACGTCTGCACAAAGAGAAAATGTATGTTTACCAATAGGACTCCTTATGACAAAGTCTGGCCAAAGCAGATCTCTTTGTGATTCTCTTCCCCAACAAACATTTGTTCTTTCAAGCAAACTGGACAGGTTGTATGGTGGAGTTAAACACACACTTACTGGAGCTCTCTAAAACCTTGACTCCTGACTGACCTACTTGGTATTTTACAGATGAAATTATGAGGCAGAATTTAGATGCCACCGACCTGTTTCCTTGATAAATCCTGCATGGCCAAAAACAAGTCAAAGGTCCAAAAGTAGATTTAATCCAGTTGTCACTCTCAGTTGGAATAGGCCCTGTGGAGATGCCGTAGTGGTGTCCATATATTCTCTGTGATGGTGCAGTTTTCTCGTGACTATTTGTTCCATTCCCCCCACCCCACGACGAGGTCCCCTCTCATCTAGAGCGTCTTGCGTTTGGGGAAGATGGCTTTCCGAAAAGAGGTGGTGGTGGAGCCTCTGCTGAAGGAAGCGCCGCCCAGGGAGATCTTGGTCTTCCCGCTGGTGATGGTGGAGGACCCGAGAGATGTCGTGCTCTTGCCCCTGGTGATGGAGGAGTTCCCCATCGCGAGCTTGCTCTTTCCCCTCTTTATGCTGGTGTTGCCCACGGTTAAGGCCGTCTTCCCCTCGGTGAAGCTGGTGTTCCCCATTGAGGAGAAGCTGCTCTTCCTTACCCAGATCCGACGGCGGGGTTCGGGGCTCACGCAACGCAAAGCATCGCACACTCATGCAGCAAACCCTGCTCTGCCCATGTGGGATAATCGTAAGCTACGATCCAGAGTGGACC
The DNA here is from genome assembly GCA_037577475.1 of Chaunax sp. Z400. Classification (NCBI taxonomy): domain Eukaryota; kingdom Metazoa; phylum Chordata; class Actinopteri; order Lophiiformes; family Chaunacidae; genus Chaunax; species Chaunax sp. Z400. The sequence continues at coordinate 24,296,552 of CM075197.1, forward strand.
AGAATGCTAAGCGTGGATAGCACGACCCCCGTGTCGTATAATGCTTTCGTTGAGATGATGGATGTGGGCTCTGGAAGGCCACATACCACCCATGTGTCCCTGTGAATGGACAGAGGCAGCCGTAGGTGGCCACTGGGGGGAATGGGACAGTGGAGCGATTGTGTTATCTCTACAACGACACAGACGGTTGAAGGGCACATTGTTGCAAAGGGAGCAATCTGTGGTGACATCACTTTCTTCTGAGCCATTGTTCCCTATAGCCTCTGATTGTAAGACATTGCTTCTGTGTACGACTGTATAAACCGTATATGAAATGAGTGGCACTGTGTCAAAAATGATAATAAGAAGGATGAATGAGTTCAAGTCCTCCACATGTGGTTCAGGCGTCGATTGTAACTCCCCTGTAATTTTGTTTTCCCTCCGTTTGAAATACGGGTGCGGTTCCTGCAGTTGTCAGAGTCTTAAATTTTTAACGTTTATGTCATTTAGATGGTAGGATATTTCTCAAAAACTCACAAAGCAATCGAGCCGAGCAGAGTTTAGACATGTTACTTTTATAAGCATCGTTGCAACCAACTTGCTTTTACAGTTTCCTAGTTCAAAACCGTCTTTCCTGTTGGACATATGGCAGAATAGTTATAGAAATGTAATCAGAATATCTGCAGGCACAGAAATACCACATTGATATCAAAGATGTAGACATGTCGATGATGCACATACACAATATACAGGGGAACAGTGCTGATGAAAAGCTCTCTCTTGTGTCGCCACATGCATCCCACACAGATGTTGCACACTTTCTCTCCCTGCTAAGTAGTCACGCCATAAACCGTCACCTCATCACACACAGGCTCAGCATGGCTTTGGAACATCCATTAAACCCATTAAATTTGCAACTCATTTAGTACTTTCTTATTGGGAATCCAATGTTGGTACCTTGTGCAAACACCTTAGAGATGATGTCATGTCACATTGACTTCCTGATGCATTGATCACAGACATAACAGCTATTTTTTTATTGACTCTTTACACTACTGACCTGCTAAAACTGGCCAGATAGAAATATCCTTGGGTTTGTAATTGTGTGCAGGAATCATGTGTGATAATCCCAGTAGATGTTGCTGTGCGTTTCTTTGCCCCTGATGAGGGTAGTTTTGATCACAGACACAGACTTGGTCCCATGGGTGAAGGTCAGAGTGGTGAGAGAGCTTGTGGTCTCCCCTCTTGTGACAGAGGTTTTGCCCACTGCTAAGCTGCTGTTGCCCAAAGTTATAGTGGTTCTGCTCCAGTAGATGGAGGATTTACCCCAGGAGATGGCGTACTTAGTCCTCAGGATCGAAGTCCTGCCTTTGGTGAATGAGGTCTTGCTTGATGAGAATGTGGTTTTCCACTCATTGTTAGAGTCTTTTTTGGACTGCTTGGCTGCTTTGGGTTTCTTATCCCTGACTTTAGCAGCCCTTTCCATCTAGGTGTTCCTGCGCTTTGGCATCAAGGCTTTGCGGAAGGACGTGGTGGTGGTTCCCCGGCTGAAACTTGCCCGTCCCAGAGCCACTGTCGTTTTTTGCCTTTGGATGGTGGAATCTCCCATGGAGGTGGTGGTCACTCCCCTGAAGATAGAGGAGTTGCCCAAGGAGACGGTAGTCTTTCCCCTGGCAATGGAGGTGCTTCCCACTGCCAGGGCAGTCTTGCCCTCGGTGATGCTAGTATTGCCCATTGAAACAGAGGCAGTCAGCCCGAGCTCATGCCTGGATGCCGGCTCCTAACAAGCAAGATGCATGGCTGCCTGTGGGTGCAGCAGGGTGAGCATGTGAGGTCAAAAGCCAAACTAAAGCTGTGACCGTAGTTGCCCTAAATAGATCTGACCACCATGTATAGATGAGGGGGAGGGAATTATTTGATCATTGTTTGATGCTGGCCGGTCCCTCAGAGACACAAGACCCAAAGGGACCTGGAAGCACAGTGTGCACAAAGGCCGATAAGACAGGGGCTAATTGTATTGTTTTCATGATAACACTGCCAAAGCACTGAAGGGGTATATTGTAAGCAGCACACAAGACAATTGGGGTGACCTCAGTGTGATAAGATGGCATGGTTCCCAAAAAAGAAAAAAACCCTCATCCCTACTATTGTTGCAGGGTTCAAATACAGTAGTACATTTGTCTGCTTGGATACAGTACACGGCTGCATTGCATCGGCCCTTCAGTAATGCAAAGTAGATGCAAAGAGATCTCACCTCTACCAAGGAGGTTAAAGGAGGTTCTTATCTGCGATTGTTTTTCTGTTTGTTATTTAGCAGAATTACACAAAAACTAGTCAACAGATTTCAATGAAACCTGGTGTAAAGGTGGGGCAAAGAAGAACCCATTAAATGTTGGAGTGGATCCAGATCAAGAAGCTGATAGAGGATAGAGGAACGTCAGGCATTCTTTGAAATGTTTGTGAATTTCTCAGGGAAGAATGTGTGGATCTTGATGAAAAAATTCAGGCATATTTACGGGGTTAAAAATTGGGATCAGTGGATTTAAGTATGTTTTCATAGAAGGGTAGTCTTTTGTTAGCTGCTTTATGGCAACAAATAGGGCTAGAAACCTGCAACTACCAGCAATGTGTAGTCAAAATACTTTGACATATCTTTGAGTTTCATTTTGAATTAGGCTTCATTGAATAAAAAGGGAACGTTGGGCCATGGCAGTGTGTCACTCTAGTCTCTAATCTATCTATTTTCATGTGTTTTTCTAATTCCTCGTTTTCTGTGTGCTTTTGTTTCAGATTCTCTGTAAAGACTCTCCTAGAAAAGTACACAGCAGAGCCCATAGACGATTCATCCGAGGAGTTTGTTAACTTCGCTGCCATTTTAGAGCACATCCTCAGCCATCGCTTCAAAGGTAACACTGCAGGTGACATATAGCACAAGAACAGATAGACAAAGCAGCCGACATGACTTATGGAAAGCTTGAAGATCGAAATAGAAATCTAGTGTATAGATTATACTGCAGACATGCAAAATGTTATTATCAAAAGGGCAAAAACATGCATGATTAAGACAGTTAGCTGTGCTGTTGCCATGGTTGCATGCTCACAGTGTGAGCTGTTCTCAAAGCAGTAATGATTTATCTCTTTATCTTGCACCAGGCTCGGGAAGCTGGTTCAGCTCCGATGGACAACGCAGTTTCTGGGAATATATCCGGCTGGCATGCAGCAAGGTGCAGAACAACTGCATCGCCAGCATCGAAAACATAGAGAACATCAGCACATCGCGAGCCAAGGCAAGGGTATTTCTATGCAGAGCTGGCTGCATGTATGTGTGTGGGACACTGCAAGAGAGAGCAGCAAAGAGGGCCCTCTGTTCCTACTCACTTTTTACATTGTCCCACAGGGGCGTGCGTGGATTCGAGTGGCGCTGATGGAGAAACGTCTCTCTGAATATGTATCCACTGCTCTGAGGGACACAAGAACAACCAGGTCAGACTCACCATTTGCAAGGGACGACACCTTCACTGTCACTCAGTTTTCCTAGTAAAAGATAATACTTCCTTTGCACCAGAGTAAAGTACATGCCTGCCACACGTTTGGATCATCAGCCATACTGTAAACTCCGTCATTAATAGGCTGGAGGTAGAATCACTGTTGTATCAGCATTATATCTGAAGGGATTGTAACCAATGTCCTCACCTGACAGGAGGTTCTATGATGATGGAGCCATTATGCTGAGAGAGGAGGCCACAGTCCTGACAGGCATGCTGATTGGACTGAGCGCGATTGACTTCAGGTGGAGAATATAATGTTCCAGTATATAAGTACATAATACATGAATAATCCCCAGGCGTATTTAAATCAACACGGTTATGTCGTATATAGTTGTAAGGTATTTTAAATACTAAGTTTAGTGACTCTGCATGTATTCATGAATAATACATTGTGATGAGATGTGTATGTACTTTCTCCTGTTTAATGTATTTCTTTATCAATTATGTAGCTCAAAGTATGTCCGACACATATACGATATAAAAGATGGCCATTTTTAAAATGCTGAAACATTTGAAATATTTATGCGTTTAATTCTATACGACATGCCCTGTAAAACTCATGCAGAGTAAACATTCTTACACACACTGCTACTTTTCAATACTTTGATATTTAATGATGATCTGCACAGAAATCGTTTTTTCAGTCCTTAATGCTATTTGAAATAGGAGAGTCGACATTCCAACAAACCAAGTTACCTTTTTGTCTGTTTCTGTGCAGTTTTTGCTTGAAGGGGGAGACTCTGGATGGGAAATCCCCAGCTGTGATCGACTACACACCGTACTTGAAGTTCACTCAGAGGTAGTTTTAATATTTATAGCTATTTTTAAATTCAGTATTCAGTAGTATTGGTTTTTTGTCAAATGTCCTTATTACTTGTAGATTTTTATCATATTTAGTCCTGTTTTTCTAAAGGTCTGGACATTTAATCTTATTTTAGTCAAAGCAAGCCGGAAATGTTTTAGTCCAGTTTAAGTCTTTTCTAAGACATCAGATTATTATTAATATTTCAGTCAATCGAGTTAAGACAAAACCAATATTTTGTTCAGTTTACTCTTATTTCACACTCTTATCTGATCACTATCTGATGAAAACCAGCTTGAATGATTAAGAATGTGTCTGAAAGGGCTGGGCCAGTTTGAACGCACCGGAGGGGTCGCCTAGAAGGGAATTTGTTCCGTAATTTTTTTCGTCATAGTTTTCGTTAGCTAGATTAACACAACTCAGAGGTGATTCTGGCCGAGCTGAGCCTGTCCCCAAACCTTCAGCTTCACATTTGTGTCTAACCTCGTCACCTCTCTACCGCACAGCTATGAATACCTGAGCGACGAGGAGGACCGCCGCAGTGTGGACAGCAGTAACAGCGAGGAGAGCGTCCCAGAGCATCCCTACATCCCTCTGGTGACCGACGAGGAGAGCTGGAGCAACAAGTGTCGCAAGATGGAGCAGAGGTTTAAGATCGTCTATGCCCAAAAGGTGACCGCTTAAAAACCAAGGAAACGTTCAAGTTCTCTTTGGTTGCTGTGAGCTTCCACAGAGAAATCTCTTTACTTTACTGCTACAGGGTTACCTGGAGGAGCTGGTGCGCTTGCGGGAGTCGCAGCTGAAGAACGTGGAGACTGAGAACAAGTGTCTGAGATCTAAAGTGGAGGAGCTGATGGCCCAGAGCCAGCAGGAGAAGAAGGAGCTGGAGGCTATCGTGCTGGAGCTGCAGGCACAACTGTGAGAAAACACAAGAGCACATGCAAACTTTGGATTAACCCAATTAAAATATGACAGATCTCATCACTCAGGATCTTATTTACATGAACATTTATTTATTTGTTCCTTCTATTTCACACACATCAGTTTTCCTGCATTACACAGCACTGTGCTGTGAAGTTTTAAAACATACCCATAGAAACGTTTTATCTTTAGTGGAAAGTTTTTCTCAGATTATTGGATTATAAATCAATAAAACTACTTTATTTTTATCCACAGATGATAAAAAAATGATGCAGATGCAATTTTTGATTATGCCAGTTTTACAATGTAATCATTAGACCTTTTTGCGCCAACAAATCTGATTTCAAGCTATTAAGATAAAATAAAACCAACATCTAAAGGTGCAATCCTTAATGTTGTTTCCGCACCTAATAGTGCCACAAAACTTTTTAAGTAAGAGTGATATAGGATGTAAGTGGCTCATAGGTTAAAAATGAAAATCATTTGCATCTGAGTTGAATCATTTTTCCTCTTTGCTTCTATCAGCTCTGCCCTCATGCCCTGTGATTCCTCCCATCTGGCTAAAGATCTCTCCATCCCACTGGTCAACCAGTGGTCCACCATCGCAAACAACCAGACTGACGTCAAGCTTTTCCGCAGGTAAACTGACGCCGACAGTATGTTTCTATTTCATTTTAGTTTGAATATGAAATATGAATAATATTTCACCCCCAGCATAAATAAGCAGATTCATTTAATGTGTAGAAAAGCTTTAGGGGTATTTGTGTCATGATGTTTTTGTCCACCCAGGAGGAGTTTCCACAGCTTTGAACTGCTTTCTGCAGAAATCAGTCTGAACTCAGACTCCCAGAGGACTGATGGGAGACAGAACGGAGACATTGCCTGGACTTCAGCAGGTAAAAGTACTGCAGTATCGCTGCAATATTGAATAATTTAGTGATTTATAGTGTAGTGTATTTTTTTTTTCACTTTTACTTTTGGAGCAGTCAGCAGTTTTATGCAGTATTCCTTAGTAACGGAGTCTTTAGAGTTAATTTTGAACTAGCCATATTTCAGAAAACATAATAGTAAAATAGAAACATAAGAAATATTTGTGATCTTTCCACTACTGCAGAAAAGCCTCTCAGAGGCGGTCACCCATTCTCATTTACATATATACACAAACAAAGGATCACTTGATGCCCGTTTATAGTTTTGAATGTGGGCAGCTTGAACTATGCAAGATCAGAGGCTTAATTTTGCTGCTCTTTTTCTCTGTTTTGTGCCTGTAGGAAAAGACAACACGCCTTCCATGCTGGGCCTGTGTGGCTCTCTGGCATCCTTACCGAGCTCCAAGTCCCTAGCCAGCCTCAAGTCCAGTGAGTGTTTGGTCAACATCAGCACTGAGCCCAGCCCTGCACTCTCTCCCAGCTAGGAGCTCCAGACCAACAACAACAACAACACAACAACAGAGATTTAAACCCTCAGCCTGTCTGCCTGGTGATGCTGCGTTAACCAAAACCCTGCTCCTACAATCCACCGTGACCATCAACAGCTCCGTGAGGATAAAACAGGAAAGTCATGACATCATCTCTGGATATTTATTGCACACAAGTCAGTGAAGTCATCATGAAGCTGAAAGGATCCATCTCTTTTGGTTCTTTCCCTTCTCCTCACGTTATCCGCTCGGCCCTCCTCCCACAACCACGTCGTACTCTCTGTGAACACCTTCCTCCGCAAACTCCAGTCAAACCTTTTCCAATGCATCCATTTATTTCCTTGAATTGTATTCCAATATTGCTCATTTGAATATCAGTATTCTTCCATGACATCATCTGTGCATTTATGCGACTGTTTTATTCAGTTTCCTTCTCAAAATGTAACCAAAACGGCACTTAAGGCTCTTTGGATGCAGCCACTTGCAAAGAAAGATGAGATGATTATCCATAGAAAGTGGAGGATGGGTTTTTACAGACTGTCCTTACAGGTACAGAGAACTGAGAAGTATGTTTTATGTGTGACTGACATATAATTCCTGCTTAAGTAATCAAACACTGTTACAGTTCTGAAGCTGCGTATTGAATCTGTCAAATATTAAGCTTCCACTGATGTTCATTTATCTCATTTTGTCAGTATGCTCTTTTTACATGCATACATTGGGTTACTTTTGTTTGTTTTGTGTTGCAATAAACTGCCTTTTTCCATTATGTGTGTCTGATTATGTGGATTACAACACACTACACACATTCTGTGTCAAAAGCAGCGATTTTAAAAATTGTCAGGAGGTTAATGGAGATGTTCGACTGAGCAGTTAGTTTTAGCAGACATGTGCTCTGGCTCCATCTTGTGGTTAAACATTATGTGGTGGATCATTGAATGAGGACCCACAGAATGCTCCTTAATTCCTACCAGTATGTGCATTATCAAGATGCTAAAGCTCATTCCACCTGCATAGCTGCTGTGTTATAGCAGATCATGACCTCTTTGTCAAGAAAGAATGGAGAAAATAACTATTTATCGGGCTGTCATGATATCAGACTTTCACTGCACAATCGTGTCATGAATATCAACACAAAGATTTTAAAATAAATAATGTTTCCAGTCCAATTCATCTTTAATTTTTTTGATTTTTTTGTAACAACTAATAACTCTAATAACCTGTATGGAGGTGGAGTCTGTAACCAAAAGCATGCAAAAAAGCAGCAGCAAGATAGATCCCTAGTCCAGATACTTGTGGTGGTGGTGGTGGCTGATGACTCTGCTGAGATTGATGGAAGGTTAGTTGAGTCTGTAAAGACTGAGCGGCTTGCACAAACTGAAAGGTACAGAGAGAATCATATTTACAAAGACAGCAGCAAAATGATAGGCTAAAAATGTGGGTGTGTCTTTGCTCAGACACATGTGACCCGCAGATAAGAACAACTGAGAAATAGTTCTTACAAAATGTTGTTTTGACGTGGCCTGGAAACTATTATATTATAACTAACATTATATCTCTTTGAGTGATGATTTATAGTGATCATTTCTTTTTCATTTCTTAATAGAGCTCAATACATTTTCCTCCCCAATATCATATCAAAAAATATATGCATGCTGAAGTTTGGCCCCTTTTAGCGTCTGTAGAGGCCCCTGAACCACACATTGGAGACCACACACACTCACACAGCCAGACAGAGAGGGAGACCCAGGGTTTGAACGTGGGTTTGAAGGGGAGGAGGGGTGGAGGAAAGAAAATCTCAACAAAGTGGATGGGAACTTTAAGTTTTGGGAGGGGTTTCCCGACAGATGGATGCGATGACCAATAAGTGTTCAGTGGATTCTGCAGCAACCAACCAAATCGTCCCCCCTTGGAACGATATAACCCACACTAGAATTTTTGTATAGTTGTGATCTTAAACTGAGCTCTGGTGTTGTCAGTCTGCAGAAAAAGGGGAAATAAGCTGCAGTGTGTCGCCTCCGCTGGAAGCTGCGTGAAGAACAGTGCGTGATTTAATGAGATGCGTTGAACTACTTTTACAACCCGAGAGTGAAGCTGTGAAGCAACAAAACCATGGTCATCACCACAAAAGGAAGCTGGGTGCCCAACAAGAGGCCCGATCAGACTTTTGGATCATCACTGTGCATGAAGTGAATGTGCGCATGAGAGAGAGAGAGAGAGAGAGAGAGAGAGAGAGAGAGAGAGAGAGAGAGAGAGAGCGAGAGAGAGAGAGAGCGCCGTGCAGAGCTGCAGAGAGCGACTGGAAGAGGAAGGAAAGCAAAGCCCAGTGTGTGTTTTCATAGTCGGAGCTCGGCTGTGGGAGCGGAGTGGGGGATGTCGGCCAGAAGTGGAGCAGCACCTCGGGGGTGCAGCAACCCCAGTCTGCAGCCCCTCAGAGCCACAGTCCCATACCAGCTCCAGAGGGGCTCAGTTCTCCTCTGCAGAGAGGTCAACACGGGTAAATACACAGGGAGGAGGAGGGGGTTTCAAATCTGCGTTCACTTCCATGTGGTCCAGAGCTGAAAAGTTTATATGCTGTCACTTTATTATCAGTGTCTTACTTAGAAAGTATGGATCTCATGGATGCAAAAAAAAAAGTGCTCAGTGCAATAATGTGTGTTTTTTTATATATAGTTTGCTCGTGTTTACATTGAGTTGAGTGTGTGTTTATATTTTATCTTTTGTTCTTAAGCACCAACAGGATTGGTCTTGATTTTGTTGTATTTTGACAATAAAGTCTTTCTATTCTATTCTACTCTGTTCTATTCTATTCTATTCTATTCTACCATCACTTCTGTTTCTCTTTCACAAAAGAAAGTAGTATCGATTAATCAGTTGACTGGAAATTAATCAGTAACTATTTTGATAATCGACTGATCATTTGCATCATTTTTGTTGTTGTTTTTTTGTTGTTGTTCCGGCTTCTCCACAGACTGAATTCTGATTATTTAATTGTAAATGCAATATTTTGTGGTTCTGTATTGTTGGTCTCTGACAAACCATGATGGACCTGAAGGGAAAGATATTTTAATTGGTCAATCAAGAAAAGTATTAATTTAAGAAGGTCTAAGAAGGTCAGATATGAACAAATTAAAAATAATCAGCCATTCTGAATATTTATTCTAAGTACTGCACAGTTGAGAAAAGGAGAAGAACAACGGTTAAAGAATGAAGCCTCAACTCTGACTCCAGTGTTTGTTACTGAGAGGAAATAGATTTTCTAATTCAGGGAACAAACGGCTTCAATTTCTACTATTAACTTCAACTTTTGCCTTGATTTGTTGTCTATAAAGTCCAACATACTTGTGAGAAAGTTAAGTCAACAATGGAGGCTTCCTAACCTGAAACATAACACTATTCTCATAATGTTCTCTGGACTCCCAGCCGCCCCTCTGCTCTCTGACCTGTAGGGATCTCTGCTGCATGCTTCAGGCTTTTGTGACTTTGAATATCATGTTCTTCAACTGTAGCCACGAAAGTCACATCTGCATGTGCTGGTGTAAATTTATGTATCCTGCATCTCAGGCTCACAACAACGTATTTTGCGTGTGTGTTGTTGGTTTGGTGGTTGAAATATTTAAAGCGTGTGGTGACTGTTGCCAGTGTTGTGTAGTTTGGATGGCTTCGCTCCAGGTCAAAGGCATGGTCCACACCTGCCAGAGATTACAAAGAGCTGCCAACACGCACTCACATAGCTCTGCATGCTGCATGCTGATTGGTGTAGAGGAAGCCTGGGAGCAATTTTGTCAACAAGTACCACTGGTGTTAAAATACCATTTAGCCTCTTAAAGAGAGTTTTTATACACATAAATGTATCTCAGGCCGTGTTTCTGGCTAAACATGATCACACAGGTATGAGTGCTTATGACTTGCTTTGACAAGCGCTGAGTTAAGGCTTGCACAGCAACCACAACGTGCTCACTGATTTGCTCTGCTTTGTTTGTGTTCCAAAAAGCTGATAGGACCGCAGCTCGCCCACCGAAACCCACCATTCGCCGAACCCTCTCCTTGGACGCCATCGTTGGACCCTATCTGCAGGGACAGTGGCCCAAAGAGGCAGAGAGCATGGCTGTTACCTGTGTGAATGACAAAGCCACGCAGGTGAATATTCATTTTCAAATGTGTTTGTATGGGTTTGTAATCCCTGTCACCAAACTAAACCGTGGCCAGACGAATGAATGTCGGCGAAGGAACATTTTTCCGCATAAAAACAGTTGCTTCTTGTCGTAGAGGAAAGCAGAGAGGAGACCGAATGCTGTCTCTCCTCTGCTCTTCTTCTATGTGAAGGATATCTTCAGAAGACATCTGATGTCTGCAGGTGTCTGGTGGTCCCAGTTTTGACGCTGCGGGTTGAAGGCAGCCAACTGGAAATAGTCGTTTTTGTTCTCCTTCTTTAAACTCTGCTGTTCTTCCCTCGCTTCCCCCCTCGACTGTATCTGCTCCTAACTGGTGCACAAAGCCCCAGCTAACACCACCAAGCTCCGCAGCTTCGTCTTCGCTCCTGACACAGTTTAAACTCGAACGAACCCCCTTTGCCTCCATTGTGAGGAACAAACCCCTCCTGACCTCATTATACAGACACCCCATCCCCCCAGCACTCTCCTCAACCGCACACACATGCCCACCTCCTAGCACCTCCTCCTGCCATAGTCCCTCTGCTTTACTTCAGATGCTATAACTGATTGTCTGCTATTTCATTCCTCATTCAGTATAACGCTTCCCGTCCTCAGTTCTCCTGCAGATCTTCCAAAAATTCACTGATGTGGATCTATATTTCTGGAGGTCTTAACCTTATTAGATTATACAACACCATTATTAATCAGAAATTGGACAACACGTCTGATAGTCAAAAAAAATCAAAAGTAAAAGCAATATATAGATCTATATGTACATATTTGCAAACAGAATTTCAAAATAATTGCGCTGAATAAGAATATTATGATCTAATTATAAATGTACTAAACATTCAGGTACAGCACAATACTTATCGAATGTATAAATTATTGGCCCGAAAATATAAACTTTAGAATATCGGCAGATAATGAAATTATCGCCCAACAAAAGGGAAAATATTTTTTTACTTTCAGAGGAAGGCAACATGATGGTAATTTGTGATATACAGTATATTCCACAAGAGTTCAGAGAGGAGGGGAAAAAAGTCTATAAATATTATTATAAATATTATTAGAGCTTTGGAATATCAAATTATTCTGCTTTGCTCGCTGCATCTTAGCTTTTCTTACCCTCAGGTTTGCATCAACTACAGGCTGCGGTTATACATATCTTGCATCTCTAATTATAATTTATAATTTTTTTAATAATAATCTTTATACAACCTTACAATAATCCAAAAAAACAATGCAATGGCCACAAAAACTGAAACGACACAGTCTGACAACAAATATGTAAAGTTTATTTCAGGTTCATTAGATTATAATGTAAGTTGTTCCTAATTATTCAATCATTTTGTTGGTTGATAAAAAGAAAATATGGAATAATAAATGTGTGAGGCTTTCCTCATGTAAAGGTATCGTTGGGTTTTGGACTGTTGATCTGAAAAAAACATGAAATAAAAAAAATAGCGTGGGCATTTACCACTATTTAATTGACATTTAATTAATTGATATATTTGCATAAAAGATTGAATTGAACTAATGAATTATGAATGAAAAGAATCACCAGCCTTTGCGGCCCACAGTGCATGTTAATCAGTCGTCCAGGCTGGAAATGCTTCCTTTGAGTCTTTTTATAGCTTTGTGTTCCATGATCCCCCTCTTCATGTTTTGGATAACTGTGGCTGGGGGGGGTGGGGGTGTCAGCTGTAACTCTACACCAATGTCACTGTATGGTTGAGTCTCACTGCGTCCTGATTTCTTTAGCCAGGCGATGAACTACATGAGAGTCAAGGGCAGAAGATGGTGCCCTGTTTTCCCACCGTCAGTCATGGCGGTTGTTGAGGCAGACGGCTGAAGAATCGGTTGTATTTTGGGGACAAGACAAACCATGACGTAGCGACGCTGCAGGCAGTGAGAGCTGAATGACTGTGTGTAATGTTAGCTGCCCGGTGAATGGCATGGACACCGGTGAGTGGGTCAGATAGTTTGTGAAGTGTGTGAAGCAGTTGACCTGTTGAGCGTGGAGGCACCAGAACTGTACGTATCTGATCCCAGTCTGGGTTTCATCCGGTGATGATGAACTGCCAGTCGTCTGCTCCCAACCAGCCGCCGGGAGCAGCCAACCAGACGCTTCCTGGGAGGAGATCAAGAGTCAATGTGAAGAAGTCGGTACGGTCATGAGTGGAATCAGCATGTTGTAGAGTTGGGATTGGAAAAAGGAGAAGTGACAAAGAAGTGTTGCCTTTTTTTATAAGTTGTTTTTCCTCTACAGTGCGTGACTTTGTGAATAACAGGGTAACTGTGAGTGTGATGGTGCACTGAAGTGTTGAAGCATTGTATTTATAGTCTTTACAACGATGTGGTTTGGATGTTTTCATAAGTGCATGGAAATGAGGCTGTTTTGCAGCTCAGGGTGGTTTCCTCCTCGCCTTCCTCTGTACAGCTGTTGCGGGGCAGGTGTGAAAGACAGCTGTGGGGCTGTCAGCTGTTTGTTTTTTTTACTCTTAAGTTGTTGTGTTGATTGGAATTCAACAGATATAGTGTGTAACAGATACAGTGTGTAACACTTATGCATCGACATGTCCAAACGCAACTAGACCTTTGCTACTTGCATGATCCTGAATGTTTCAAGCAAAGTTCAAACCCAGGGAAATCTACAAATACCACATTCAAGGTAGCATTTCATTTCAAGAAAAGTCAGCAAACACAACGAAATGCAATGTGAATAAAACGTCGTAATTTCAGATTTTCATCGGCAATGAAAATGTTTATGAAGACAACTCCCATGATCCAATGCTAGTGAGGTATTTTGGTTTATTTGAGAGACTCCTAGCGGTAGAGTTACATACTAAAGGCCCATTTAAGCTCCCTCTTCGTATGTAAATGGATACAGCCGTCATATGTCGACCTTGATACCACAGTCCCCAAAGGTTTGATAGACAAACACTGGACTATCTATTCACCACACTGTGATGATATCTTTTCCAAAGACTCCAAGTTCCTGGGCCGAGGAGACCCGAGGAAGGAGAAGTAGCGGCGGCCACAAGCGCTCAGCATCCTGGGGCAGCGCAGAGCACCTGAGGGAGGCAAGTACTTCAGTATAATAGTTCATTAATCAGTGTTTTCAGTTGTTTCTCCCTCGTACTCACACCCTTTACTCGGCACCCTCCCTCTGATAGCATGAAACATTAACCACCCCTGAGGGAGAAACCCTCTTCCCTTTTTAGAACCACTCCTGAGTCACTTTTCTCTCCACGCTGCCCTCAGGTGGCCAAGCTGAGACACCAGTTGCAGAAGCGCTCCCGCCATGCCCCACCCTCAGCGGGGTACGAGCTCCCCCAGCCTCCCCTGCCGGCAGGTCATGCAGCAGGCATCACTCAGGTAGCCCACTGCTCTTTTGTTCCGTTGATGACACGTGAGGTCAAGACACAAAGACCAAAGTTCTCCTGGCCAGTACTGATACCCCACCGTCTCCCAGGCAGACTAGAGAGAGCATAGTAACAGGGATATAAAAAAACTCGGGTGCTTTTCTTAGGAGCTGCTGTCATCTAAGATCCTGAGTAAGTGACATGCATGATGTCACAGATAAACTATTTGAAACCAGTGTAACATGCCGTGCTATGAGCCAAAAGTCCAGTCAGACATTGTGAGCATCTTGTGCTCATCAGACAACATCACTAGAAGAAGAAAAATTAGCTTTTTTTTAGCCTTTGGAAGAATTACAAATATTCCTGAGTTCACCATCATCACCACTGCCTCACCCTTTGCCTATATTTGCCCTTTTCTGCAGACATTGCCCCTGATGCCCCTGAACAGACTGGCCCCACGTCTGCAGCGTAGTGTTGAAGGCCTGAACCTGGAGCTGGAAGAGGTGTTTGTTTCAGAGAAACCTGACGATCAGCACGAGGTTAGACCGCTGAGCAGCGATTAAAACTAGTGAAGGCTATAGATTATACTACTGTATAAACTGTAGAGCCTACTCTCATTTAAATCCCATGAATCTTACAGTCCTGACTGTGATATACTATTCTATGGACATCACATCATTCTAACGGTAAAACTTTACCTCTTAAGTGCTGAGAGAGTAACTGAGAATTATATAAAAGCTCCAATATTAACACACTTGAATTTTCAAACCTAAAATAAATAATATCTAATCAGCTACATATAACATGCTAGCAATCGTAATAAAATAACAGCTGCCTGATCTCAGATATTTTGATAATTATTCTGATATAAGCAGAAACAGTCTTGTGATCACGTATTTCCTCTTTGATATTCCAGATTTTGGATATCCCAGACGGCCACAGGGCCCCGGTTCCTGCCCAGAGATGCAGCAGTGGCTCTCAGAGTGAGCCCTCCCCGGGCCCCCTGGATCCTTCCCTCCTCTCTCCCTCTCAGTCCCCCTGTCCTCTAGATCCATCACTTCTGTCGCCCTCAAATTCCCCACGCCCATTGAGCCCATCTCTTTTGACTCCATCACAGTCGCCCTGTCCCATGGGAGAACCAGGTAACACAACATTGTATTGTATAATTTTCATTCTGCCTTTATTAATGTACTCTTAGTAAAAGTTTGGATGTTTCTGTGGTTTCCTACAGAGCTGGTGGATTGTGAGACCCTGTGTCTC
Source organism: Chaunax sp. Z400 (assembly GCA_037577475.1). Classification (NCBI taxonomy): domain Eukaryota; kingdom Metazoa; phylum Chordata; class Actinopteri; order Lophiiformes; family Chaunacidae; genus Chaunax; species Chaunax sp. Z400. The sequence goes on from CM075197.1 coordinate 24,312,001, forward strand.
TCTCCCTCAATGGCGCTCCCTTCGTTTGCCCTGGATCCTCCTCTGTTGCAGCCCTGCTCCTCCTCTCCTCGCCCCAACAAAACCTGCTCCTTCCAGCGTGAGCCACCAGAGGGCTGTGAGCGAGTACGAGTGTGCGAGGAGGCGTTGTAAGTCTACACACCATGCAGAAATAATGTTATCATGCAGAGAACATAATGAGTACTGGAATATTATATTCAAGTAAAAATCGTGTTAGTTGACAGAAGTTTTACTGTCAAGTATAAGTACAATAAAAGTACTTGACTAAAAAAAGTCAGTTTAAATGTATTCTGTGTAAATTTTACTTATGTTAAATTAACTAATTTGGTGTCCAAACCGACAATAAACTCCATTTGTATAGATGAGGATTTGCAGCCTCTGCTTAAAACTGATTATAAATTACTGGGTTTCCTCTGTATGGCATCACTACAACTACCTAGAAAAGACTAAATGAAACTTGCAGAAATTAAATTATCTCCACTTGGCTTCCAAAAGAGCTGCACATTTCTTTTAACACCAGTCCTCTCTCTGTCTTAACATCTCTAAAGCTTTAATACATTTTGAGCTTTGTAGTCACAGCTGTGACAAAAAAAGCCAGAAAGAGCTTAAAGGCCTCACACTCGCCATTGAAGGTAGATTTTCATAAGTAAGATAGCAAATGTAGAAATCATCATGAGATGATCCACAATGAGCATTTCAGCAACTTACCAAACCCAGAGTCATCTCTGCTAGTCATGTAACATCAGGGTGTGTTTGATTTGTATTACTTAACATGCTCGCCGGGCGGTGCATTAAATCAGGGATTGACTGAGGTAGAAGGAGCCTGTCATTCATGTACACCAAGGTACAATAATACTAATCTTAACCCATAATGACATCATCCTTAATTTGTCTGCACACTGTTAAACTCCCAGAAATGATCTTTAATCTCTCTTATAGCAAAAGCAACGTTTCGATTTAGTAGATCTTCATCTTTTGCCTCTTCACCTCTGTCATGATGTCTGTAGAGGCTGCCAAGCCAGGTTCTATTAGCTTCCTGCCTGGTCCAGGTTCTGGAGCCCTTTCCTTTGCTGCTCCCTGCCTGCATTCCCGCTTCGGTCCGGAAAACCTCCTCCTCCCAGGAGTCCAATGCTCATGTTCTAATGGTGTAAACATCAACTTTCCACTGCTCCTCTGAGCTCCCAGTCCAATCAAAGCTGAGTCAGCTAGAAGTATGACTAAGTGACCTATAGTGATTACTTTAGCAACAAGTAAATGTATCTGTTCATGGGAAAATCACCACATGTACAAACAGAGCAGCCAGAAAAACATCAGGGGGGAAAACCTGGAAGGATTTTCTCCATAAAAGGTGATCCAGTCTCACTAGTAATAATTGTGACTTAGTACTATAAAGTGTACACTATTCCAAGGAGACCATACCGCTCTCCCAAGCAACATGATGTAGGAATGTGGCATTCAGGGTGCAGAATTAGAATCATAGAAGCACGATTCACCCTATTACAAGTCATTCTACCAACAAAATGATTTGAAGCTGATATTTTAATCTGAAATAAAGACATGATGTTGCGTTAACAAATGCTTTCATTCAGTCACAGTATGACCAGAAACTCACAAAAAAAAGCTTGTTTTTATTTTAATTCACTCACTTCATCTATGTCTTATGGAGACTTCTATTGTGACACTTCATAGGCTGGACAATTTATCAAAAAAGATGAATGAATGACTTGCCCTTTATGATCCTGTATCCTGGCCATCAATGCCAACTACTCTCACCACCTCTTTACCCCCAGGTCTGTCTGTCAGGATGAACCTCTCCTCCAGCCATCCTGCCCTGACCCCAATAAAGTCAACTTTACACCCCATGGAGGCTCAGCTTTCTGCCCTGTCAGTCTTCTGAAGCCCCTCCTGCCCTCCATGGACCTCCTCTTTCGTGGTCTGTCAGTCTCTCCGGTCACCGGCTGCCCCGGTCAGGCCTCTCCCACAAGGCACCTGGGTATGCAGTAGGCGAATACCGGTATCTGAACGGAGCCTCTCAGGACTAAATCACACTGCACTGCCGGGAACAGCAGAAACCGGAGATGTTTTATTTGCTTGGTTCAAACAGATACCTGCCTCATCACTGCTGTAGCGTGCTGCGATCACTGTGATCAAAAAAAGAGACTTTGCGACATCAAACAGTTCAACATCCTTTGCTGATTAACACCTGCAGGATGCTTAAATCATCCTTGTATTCCTCCATATGGTTTATTGATTAGAATGCAGAGCTGAATTTCTGGAAATGTTGAAAAATGCTGAAAAATGTTTTTAGTTGACTTGAGTTTTTTGACATTTTTGATGAAAACTGATTTATCTTTTAGTTGTGTGTCAGCGATTCAAGGACTGCAATCGGCTTGGGATGTTTTCATTTTAACATTAGCATAAGTGAATTCAGAGTCAAAAACCCAAGGACTTAGAACACTTGAGCAGTACTTCCTGACTATCCCTTACTATTGTTACTATTGTATCCTGGTAAAGCCTTGTTACATTTAGATGAGCTTTCAGATTAATTTGAGAAATGTCATTGATAAAAGTATTTGATCGGTTTGCTCTTGACATACCTTAAAACCTGTTGGTTGAAGAGAAGTATTTTTGGTCAATAGTTTATGGTGACCTACTTTTCTACAGATGTGTTTCTAGCAAGATATATATTTTTGTATCTCTGTGAGGAAGTTATAAGGCTGGTGATACTGTTTTTGTATTTACAGTTGTTGAAGAAATCAACTTGCATTTCTGTTTATACTTTGGTGGTACATACGCAGGAATGAATTATTAGCTTTACTTGCCTACAGCAAGCATTGTCCAAACCAAACTGTTGCTGTTTTGTCATTTTTTTAAAAAGAATTTGTGTTAAATCTGCACGTCATTGAACTCTGGATTGAGGGTTTTAATATTTCAATATTCACTTATAGAAGAGCTTGATTTCCACTGCACGGTTTAACATTCAAATGGATAAAACATTGTACTTGTCAGCATGATCCTATGCAATACTGATTCAAAAACATACTATAAAGTACAAATAATTAGTGGACACAAAGGGAAAAAAAAGTATTATTAGTTAGTTCTATGTTGTCTCAGACCAAAGTATGCACCCTTATCACACTTATCAGGGCGATGACTGTGCTGTTGCCATTGTGAAGAATCTAAAATAACCACATTTCTGGGCGTTCTAATACTTTCTGCAGTACTTGTCACTCCTGACGTTTCCCCCTTGCCTCTGACACGTGGATTCGCGGCTTTTAAATCTAAACACCACCTTTTTCTACTCAAATCTACTTTGTGATTGGCTGAAACAAGAGCTCAGGCCTCTACGGGCACCAATGAATTTAATCCACATCCTTGGACGACAAAAAGGCACGCGACATTTTGAAGAAAGGACCTCATATGCTTAAATAGCTGCCTTGCTATGTGCCACATGCTAAAACATGGCCAAGAAAATTAATAATAGCAACAACAATCCGCATATCTGGTAGCGTTGTTGACGCTAGTTACAATAAACACGTCATCGTGAATTTCCGTCCTTGAATGAATTTATTACACGGAATGTAATCGTTCAGGCGTGACCGTTGCCACTAATAAGGTCCTTTCACAAAACCAATCTTCCTGACGCAACCGCTATTTCTCCCATTAAGAACAGGTTCTAATTTCCACTACGTAAACACAACCTGCTTTCGCCTGTCAGGACGTGTATCCACCGTACCCGATGCTTTTGACTGTCCGGGTGAAGATATTTAGACCGCTGGGAGGCAGGAGAAATAGCATTATGGTACATAATAAACAAATGACATGATACATGTCTTGACTGTACAGCTTCAGGGAATTAACGTTACAATTAGCAAGCTTTGACAAACGCACAGGTATTGTGCTACAGACATTTGAGCAGCACCTTTAAGTAGCTTAATCAAAGAAACCAAAGCTAGTGTGAAATAGCGAGCGCCATTTCCGGGCTCGTGACACTGGCTATAGTGGAGCGGGACGTCGGCGGGAGGGTCGCGGGGAGCGTACCGGTGTCCGTTAACATAACTGGGTTGGACGACAGCATGGCTGCGGGAAAGGGAGTTGGGAAGCCCCCGTCTCTGTGGGACAATATGCGGATACGGTTCATCGTGTGCTTCGTCGGAGTCTTCGTGTGCTACTTTTACTACGGAATATTACAAGAGACAATGTAAGTAAGCGTTAGCTAGCAGTTTAGGTTATGGTAAACATATACAGTATTAATGAAGTATTAATAATCCCTGTCAGTTGTGATTTAATGCATTATGGCCTCTCCTCTCTTGGAGACCAATGAAAACACTCCACTCTTTTTTTTTTAATGTTTGTGCTCAACTCTGCTGTTTTTCTGGCTTTTCCAGCACTCGTGGTGATTATGGTCAAGGTGACCAAAAGGAGAAGTTCAGGTTCGCCCGGACGTTGGTCTGCATCCAGTGCATTATCAGTGCTGTTTTTGCTAAGATCTGTAAGTATGTGCTGTATAGAAGAGACACAGTCTGGACAGTCATGACCATGATTTTCACACATTGTTTTGAATTTTGACTGATCAGCCTTGACTCTAACATTTGAAATGCACAGTATAGATTTAGTCACATCTCTCTTATACACATCTCTATCATATAATGGGTTACTCTTTCTCTTTATCATCAGTGATCTGGTTTTTTGAGAGCTCCAAGCCAGACCACACAAAGAGCTGGCTCTATGGTCTGTGTTCCCTCTCTTATCTTGGAGCCATGGTGTCCAGTAACTCTGCACTTCAGTACGTCAACTACCCAACACAGGTGAGTCTGTACTTTCAGATGGGGTTACCTCAGTTTGTTACATCTATGCTAATCATATCCTAAAGCTATGTTTCTTGGTGTGACAGGTGTTGGGGAAATCCTGCAAGCCCATACCAGGTAAATCTGATAATATCAGCCTTTTGCTTTCTTCTTATAAATCACTGTGTTACATCTATATCACGTATATAATATGATTTTGCAAAAGAAATAATACTATCACTTAAAGCTGCTCCCTTCTCATGCAAGACTAGCTGGTAACATGCAACAATAAAGTTAAAGTTTCACAAGTGCTGAAATAAACAGATGCAGTTTAATACATCTCGTGTTCATTTCAAATAGAAATCTAAATATCTTAATCTTAATATGCGGTCGCTCTTTGCAAAACAGGAAAATGTGACTCATGCTATTGTTACTTACTAGCTCTTTCACACCACAGCTATCATCTGCATCAATATTGACTTACTCAGCAGCCGTGTCTCATAAAGTAATGTGATGATGATGATCACCATGTGCAAATACACTGTGTGAAATATGAGAGATTCTGGTTTGTTTTTTAATGGGTCAGTGGCATTCTGAGTAAAGAAATTATTTTAAAATGTTTGAAGAGCACACGGCAGGTTACCACAGTCCAGGACTTTGTGTTTGTTCTTGAACATTATGTCTCGTGGCTCGTTTATCTCTTGTAAAGCATACAGAAGCACAGACACGCTTTTTCATCAGCCATATTTTCCACCTATCAGGGGTGAAGGCCTGACATTGTATTTGGGTTAGGATTAGCCTAAACCCTACAGGTGTACCACCCTGGTATGCATGGTTTAAAAGCATCTGTCATACTGTTGTCGTGTCCTTGCAGTGATGATCCTTGGTGTGACGATACTGAGGAAGAAGTACCCTCTGGCGAAGTACCTGTGTGTGCTGCTTATTGTTAGTGGTGTAGCTCTGTTCCTCTACAAACCCAACAAGAGCTCAGCTGTTACAGAAGACCATGTTTTTGGGTTTGGAGAGATTCTATTGGTGAGTTAAAGTAGGTTTAAATTCAATCCGTGTCACTTATATCATATATATTGCCCTATGTTGCCGATCTGTGTCTCTGTACCACAGCCATGATCACTGACATTCATTTCATGGCACGGTCGTGTATTTTGCTTTGTCATAGCTGGTCTCGCTGACATTGGACGGTTTGACTGGTGTTGCCCAGGACCACATGAGGGGTCACTTCAAAACGAGTGCCAACCACATGATGCTAAACATCAACCTGTGGTCCACTCTGGTGCTGGGATTAGGTGAGTCATCCGTGCTCTCTGCCAAACTAACTAACTCGTCTAACTGTGTCTGGACCATGGAGGGTTTCTTTCCAACCAAAACTAACTGGCCTTTTCACAGATTTGGCACACATGTAGCCAGAGAGGAGAAATGTAATGAGGAAAATCACCTTGGTTTGTTCATTAGTGCCAAAATATAGCAGAATAAAACAGATATTTGCACTGAATGTCCTGTTGTAAAGTTTGCTTCAAATATTAAAAGCAAATGTTTAAATATTTGTTGGCACAGTGGCTTTTTATGGCTTTTTTTTTTGGTAAACAATATAATGTTGCAGTCTCATTTATACATTTCATTACCCATAATTGTTGAACCAGAAACATTTTGTAATTGTCATGCATTGTGTTGAAGTGCATCATAAGTGCCACATTTTACTGGGCGACATTTGGTTATTCTGCAGTTTTGCACACATAATAAAAAAGATCTCACTACCCCCTGCAAAAAAAAAAACAAGTGAGGAGGGGGGTGTAGGACTGAGTTCCGTCTTTTCCTTCATGTTTCATTTCCGGAGCATAACTCAAAAACTATTTAATATTTTTTCACGAAACTTTCTGCACACAACAACCAAGTCCTGAAGTGGTGTCTTTTGCTATATCAGAACTTTTACCTTTTGTATTTTTTTGCTTTCTTGGTCACAAGTTGAATTTAGGCTCATTCTGTGAGGGCTGTCTGGCTGTCCTATCAATAAAGGCAAAAAAATGCCAAAAAAAACAACTTAAATAAACAAAAAGAGTAGCTGATGTTATGTCGTAGCTCATGGTAATGTGAATAAGTATCCAACTCAAACAAAACCCAGTAACAGCCGCATAAGAGGCTGTTTAAAAAAAGGAGAACACTTTTCTCTCAGGAGCCAAATACTCATTAATTCAGTCAAGGCGAAGTGATCGTTGTTATCTTTCTAGATAAGGAATCCAGCACCTCAAAGCCCTCAGTTTTATGAGGAGGTTGCTCTAATATGCTGGAGACTTAGGCACATAAAACAAATGGAATATAACGAAGGGCTTTCTAAGGCTAGGCACTAATGGGAGACTGCAAGATACAAATCAAAAGGTCAAAGTCAGAATGAGGATGAAGAGACTGTTATCATTCTTATAACAAACTAATTGGCACTGCCAGCTATCTCTCAGTAAGCACCCATCTCCCATGCACATCTGCTTCCCACCTTCATAGGCCATGTTACATTAAATATGCTTTTTAAAAAATTTTTTTTAGTTTGAATTGACTTCCAGGCTGCATTAAAATGCCTTCAGAGGTCTTCAGGTCTAGTTTGTGAATTGCACATATCTTAAAGACACTACTGCCTTTGGTAGGATTAAAGTGCTTCTAAATGCAACAATACAAAAGGTATTCCATCCCATAAATCCATGACACCCCCACAGTGAGACCTCATCTAGCTGTTGTTCCTGTATTACACCAGTTGGTGGTACCGTATGCCCACACTGTCAACACTAGGATCTTCTTTTCTCAGCATATCCGTGCCAAAGATGAGGCCCTGATGTGGAAGAATATTTGACATTATGCTCAATCACTGAATTAAATTTTTTTTTTTTAATGACATTGATATTATTTTTATTATTTTATTGACACATACATCTTCTCTGCTCTCAGCTGTTTTGTGGACAGGGGAGGTGTGGGATTTCCTCAGTTTCACTGATCGCCACCCGAGCGTCATCTACAATATTCTTCTGTTTGGACTGACCAGTGCTTCAGGCCAGGTGGGTGGATGAATAAAAGAACCTGGTGTGCAGTTTACTAACCCTATGAGATGATGGGTAATTTTGTGTTTGATGAAAATAAAACACACACAGTTAAAGATGATGAGCTTAGTGTTACATATTTAGAATAATAATGTGCTTTTTTAAATTGCCTTCCCCAGACCTTCATCTTTATGACGGTGGTGCACTTTGGGCCTCTGACCTGCTCCATCGTCACCACCACGAGGAAGTTCTTCACCATCCTCGGCTCTGTTATTCTATTCGGGAACGTCATGAGCTCAATGCAGTGGGTTGGCACCGTCCTGGTGTTCCTCGGTGAGAACTAATTCTTGTTAATACACTGTTGCCCTCTGGATTTATTGTCTGCACGTATCTCAATCTCCATTCACTTTACTCAAAGATCCCACATTTCTCTTATTAATTCATTGTCATCACTGTAAAACTGGATGACAGCAGAGAAATACAAGCAAAAACATGGCAGAGGCCTTTAAGTGTAGCCTGAGACATTTACTGCGTGTGTTTGTTATTCCAACAATTAGGTTCAATCGGGGAATACTTAGGCCTCCCACACAAACCACTTGGTAAATGATGCATTGAGAGTACAGCTGAAGGGGAGTCAGTAAATTGAACACTGACGTAGTTAGAGGAGACGTTGAGGTGAACATCAGTTACTGGCTAACTTTCTAATTCTACTGGTTAAATCTAGAGTGTAAAATAATTACTGTTTGGCTGCTGAGGCTTCCGTTTCTCCTCAATCACATCTTTGCTTCTCTCACTTTAGGTCTCGGACTTGATGCTAAATTTGGCAAAACTCCCAAGAAGACGTCGCAATAAGACATCTGGAGCACACGAGGAAAAGACAGAAACATTGCACTTCAAATGGAAAATATCTATAGCCAGACATTCAGACGTCCAGTAGGCACACTGTATAAGCCTACACTCTAAGTACATTTCTCTTTTTCTGGGTCTCTGGGTCAGCTTCGGTTGTGTACGATTGATATACTGTATTGAAATGACGTTTTACAGTCCTGAATGAACTTTGATGGGCCGTTAACATCTTTGACCCCAAGATATCTCCCTCTTGTGGAAGAGTTGGGACTGCTTGAAAGACTGAGTTGTAAAATACTGCATTTAGACAAATCCTTATTTTTATGAAACCAGCTCACTTGCTTTGGGTGGATGTGGAACCATACAAGGCCTATGACGTACCTTTCCAGCATTTTACACTCAAACCTACCAACCAACACTTGGTTTACAAATTGGCTTGAATATGTGTAATTTTCACATGTGTACTTTGTATCTCGGCAAACTACGTGCCGAGTATTTCATTTCTAAAATACATAAACTTCTATGTAACCTGCTGTGTTTTGTCAACTTTTACTGTTGAATTATTTTTACTTTTATTTTCTACAAGTTGAAAATAACTTGCCATAAAAGGGAAATTGTGATACGTCATGGTGATTTTCTTTTATTACACTGACCTCACTTGACCAGTTCACAGTCATGACTCACATCAGATGCTTGTTGAAATGACTTGTCGAATACCAAACAACACATTTTTATGTTACAAAAGGAAATCAATACCAACTTCGGTGTCTGTTCAGCAACTTGTTTTTTAAATCAAAAAGTTGTGTGATTTAAACTTTTAAGAGACTTTGACTTTTGAAAAGGTTTGTTGCTACATGTAGTTTATGCAATGTTTTTGATCAACTCCTTTTAACCCCAGGATTAAGACAATTTGCCTTTCTTGAAAATATATGTAGTTTCCTTCTGCTTTGATGGAAACGAAACAGCGCCTCCTGTTGTCACATTGTGATACAGACCACCGTACAATGATGAGATGTTGACCGTAAATTTATTACTGTTATCTATGTCTATCGTGCCACTGATAATTTAATGTACATTGATTTTTATTTAAATGCAGGTACTTTAGTTGTATAAACAATCAAATTAACATAACACAACGTAGGCCGTAGGCTTAATATTAGTTAATACTTGATAAAATGATCAGATGGATCCATAGTGATGTAACAAAATGAAGACACACATTACATTATGTATACTTTTAGTATACGTCAGTTCTTTAATAAGAGAGACGTGTGTTCAGTATTGGTGTAGGGACCAGTTTGGTTTTTGTGTTTAAGGAAGAAACATTTCAACCACTTAAACTTTGCCGGAATAAAATGCTGTATGGAAATAAAAAGTTGAAGCGCTACAACAGCATATTGATGAAATATAAATTAATCGTTCTTTAAAATCCATTATGTCATGAATGATCTTCATTGATCATGTATTTATAAATAATCAAATGTTTTAGATCCTGTCGTTCAGGCAGTATTGTAGCATCCTATGTACGTATCATCTGTTTCTCTTCCGCCCGATCATTCAGATTAAATTGCGCACGGTTTTGGCGAAGCCATTTGTTGTCAGTTTGTTTCCTTGCAAATTGAGGAAAATCGGACCTCACAACCATCACAATGCTCGCCACAGTCAGCAAACAGCTTAGAAACCACCCGGCTGTAAGTTTAGTCCAATTCTTCTCAATATATATTTATTTTCGAGCTCTTGTCCTAAATTCTGGCTATCTGTGAATTTTTGTGGCTAACTTAGCATAGCTCAAATAGTTAGCGTTGCTAGCTATAGCGAGCTAATACTTTTACCTCACTGACTTTGAGGGGGAAAAATGAAGATATTCTTAATAGTTTGTTTTGTTCTGTAACAATTAGTGATTGATTGAGATGTTCTCCATGCTACATGCGCCAAAACGTTTGGCTGGGGGGGAGTCACATCAGGTCTCGGTTCTACTCGGACGATAGCAAGTTATTATTAGCCTAGTAGCGAGTCTAGTGTGTTGAAAATGGCAACTAGTTAGCTGGCTAGTTAGCGTTAACAAGCAGCATTTCGAAGTTGTTACTTATTGTGCAACATATAATTTTCGAAGCTACATGTTTTTTTTTAACTTTCACTTATCTGATTTGAGTAAATTAACTTATTGAATCAATGGTGTCTGAAAGAAACTTGTACATGTATTACATTTTTGAAGTTTTGCCCTGGCTAGCAGTGCAGGGCAGTGTTTACAGTATACGCAACCTGTGAGGAGTCTGTTTTTTTTTTACTGATAAAGCACTTTAGAGAGCTGTTACAGTTCGTTTTACTGTTGACGAAGTGTCATTTCTTATTGTGTGTTATTTACAGCTGATCCCGCTGTTCTTCTTTATCGGCGGAGGGACAGCCATGTCCTTGATGTACCTCGCTCGTCTGGGCTTGAGAAATCCTGATGTCTGGTGAGGACGTCAGTCATGATGCATGAACACCTCTTGTGTCTTTTCACCTTATTACTTCTTTATTTTATTGTTACTTTTACTTTGTTTTTACTAAATGACAAGTAATAGTGGAGGGGGTACATGTAATGTGCATCTAATGAGATTTTCAGATGAGAAAGTAAAGAAGCTGATGGATTTTCCAACTCTGTTACCACCTGTTTAAGGATATCTATGATGATTTACAGCTGATTAGTCTCTGATATTGTGTCCCTTTTGTCTCCTCTGCAGCTGGGATAAGAAGAACAATCCAGAGCCCTGGAACAAATTGGGCCCAAATTACCAGTACAAGGTGTGCCTCACTAACTTCTTAAGAAAACTTACGGATCATGCTGTGTTATAGTCATACTTTTCTGTTTTTAAGAGTGTAAGCAATTATATTCAGGGATCACATTATAGATATTTTCCAGACTTGCTGCTCAGCCATTGATTATTCACTCAACTGGATTAATCAAATGGCATTATTGGGTTAACTGTGACTTGTAGTAGCAAAGCTGATAAAGTCATTAAATGCTCACAGTTGATATTTCACTTTGTTTTACAGGAAGATTTTATAAATAATTTTTAAATGTAATGATTCTCTAATATGGAGGAAAATGACAACACATTTAGCTGTTATGGCATTTTTATGTGAAATAAATAATCATTCTTCAACTAAGGTTTTTTTTCTGTATTCCTAGTTTTACACTGTTAACACCGACTACAGCAAGCTGAAGAAGCAGGGCCCTGATTTCTAAAGATCACATCTGCTGGACCAAAACCACAACAAGGAGAACATCTGCTCAGGCCCATTTTGAACTTCCTAAAGGATGCAGAGGCTAAACCCGCACAATAATTCATATTTAAGTTCTGCTCACTGCATCTCATTGGCTTTTTGAAACCTTGTTTCTAATTTTCAATGGTTGTCAATAAAGTGAAGGAGTACAGTACAGTTCCTTCATACAGAGAAAAGAACCCGTTTCATTTATTGTGATCCTATGTATGGGCACTTTCAGTTTCCTTGCTCCCTGTGTTTACAGTTATGCAATTCATTACTGTTACTATATGGGCTCTGCTTTCACCTCATTTCACCTTTGTCCTGCCTTAACCCAGCTGCTTGTAAGTTATGTGTGTCACTATTTTTGGCTGCTATCCAGAGTGTTATCGATATGGTAGGGGCAGACTTTGACCTGGTCACATGTGGGTGGTGGGCTCCCTCTGGAGGCAGCTGTGGCTGTCCATGCTGTCCATGAAACCTCATGAGATTTTAGTCCTGTCAATGAGACCTACCATCAGCCCACTACATCTGCACACGTTTCCAAGCTTTCAGAAGATGCTGGTGACTTGGAAGAGTGAGACAACATGTCTCTCCTTGAAAAGGTTGACTTATGTTTGTCTTAAGCAATAACGCGTTAATTTGCCGTGGAAACAGGACCTTGATAGGACACGAGGAGGTGTTTCTCCTTATAGAATGCTATTAATCTCAGCCATACGCGTTTGCAAATGTCAACAGGTCGGGCCGTCCCCTATGCAGCTCGGGGAAATGCGACAAGGATCAGCAGCCTACGCAGTGCAGAAAATGTCAAGGAGACCTTCGTATTTGAATAGAAGCCCACGTCTAAAACTTCACCCACCGCTCCTCTCCAGCTGGAGTTGGGGAAATGAAAATGAACCTCTGGCACAGCACGTTATTGCTTCATTTTGGATCAACATTTGAACTGTTCCGTGTCAACCTTGTTGACTCATCTAGGCAAAAAATAACTGCAATCATTTCAACATTTCTTGAAAATGGAAATGAAAAAATACCTCTGTCTGTATTTGTTGATGTAAACCTGTGGTTTCTAGTTTAATTGGAGCAAAATGAATGCGTGGCATTCTGTGTCAAAACAGTCAACACTGGTGGTTAAAGGTCAATGTTAAAAAACAATCCCCTTCAGATCAGGATAACATTTTTCATGCTGCTATTGTTGGGTTAATAGCCACTAGCTTTACTAACATACTAACATACTGATGTAGTGGTGAACATGCTATATTGTATTAATGTGATACCTTTTGCTAACTATGAGTGATATAGTAATGGAAAGGATCACCGGGGGGGAGCGTAACATCTAACAAAGTCTCACGCAGTCCATCCAGCTGTTGTTGAGACGTTCACTCAAAACCACTCATGTCAACCGGTAGCACTGGACTCATCCTCTGGGGACCGTGAACGTCTGACAGAAAATCTGATCTAATATTTAGTGACAGATTTTGCGGTTGTGGTGGCTGCTTTCATCTTTTTTACATATTCGAAGGATGTGATTCAGGACATTTTTATAATTCACTTACAGAGAAAATTGTTTCTTAGATGTTTAGTATTTTACCGGCCAACATTAAAGCTCTGGAGCTGCTGGCCAGTTTCCCTGATGGTCAAACTGGTCAGCACTGAGGGTCCTCTTTTGACGGACAGCTGCACGGTTCAGAGTGCAACTGGCTTCATGGCAGTGAATTCTCTGAGGACGCAGGCTGAGCACAACTGCAGAGTCAATCTGACCTGCATCTTTACCCTCTTCCTCCTGACCCCTGACACCTCTGGTGAATCCAGCCCTTTTATGCCACACTGCAAAGGAAACATTGAAAAAATAATGAGGGAAAATAATGTGAGGTGAGGTGTAAGGCAATTGCTACTGCTGCAAATTGTCTTCTAAAGGTCACGACAAAGGTCAGGCAGTTCATAGGGGGAGAGCAGAGAGTCCTGCACCATTCATACTAACAAAGTCCTCAATAAAGCGTCTTCATAGTGCCTGTGTGAGGTTGAAAATTCTGTCATCCTCCTGTACACCCACATACATGGCACAGATGCAGGCTTGACCAAGTACAATCTGCCAGCAGCAGCTAGATTGTTGTGTTAGTCCAATATTCATAGCTTTCTAGGTCTGTTTTGGTCCCCGTCCAACTTAGGAGAGAAATAGCAGGCTCCTCAGTGGCTAAATGCTCCACTACGTTCACGAGCTAGTTGCTAAGTTTGCCTGTGTGATTCTCTGCTGGGCAGGTGGTGTACAGAGGGCTTATCAAAAATATATCAGCTGAAAACAAGTGCCTGCTGCAGCTGGAAATGAGAACGGTGAGAGGGAACCTGAACCGTAAGATTGTGGGCTGTAAAATAAAAAAGAAGAAAAAAGGAGCTGATAGATTTTTGTCCTTGGTTAATTTAAAAATATTGATTTGTACAGCTTTAAATGTGTTAAGAAATTTTGAAGTCTCATTTATGGATTTTAAATGAACATTTAGTTTTAATCAACCACTTGGAGGCTCCATTTCTTTTTGCTGGACTTAAGATAAATAAGAATGTTAATAACATCAAATGATATGGGTTGATTAATGTGTTGATTAATTTTAATTGCCCCTCGGGGACAAATAAAGTGAACTGAATTGAATTGAATTGAATTGAATTGAATTGAATTTTTATGTTGGAAAGTCTGGGTGTCAGAAAGTCTTTGGTGCTTAGACTCTTCAGGGAGATTGAGATCGAAGGGCATCTGTCCTCAGCAACAGCAAGATATATATCCCCCCCCTGGAGTCCAGACAATGGTGGTGGTGGTGGCTGATGACCCTGATGAAAATAATGAATGATGAAGTTGGTGAATCTTGAAGACTGGGTGGCGATGGGGAGGTGGAGGGTGCGCAAAACAGCGGCATGAAAGATCTAGACGAACAGAGAGTCATAGTCAGTGCTATGTCTCTGTGCTACTGGATAGATGTGATCGGCTGATTTCAATCCCTCTCATTTGCACTGATCCCCCATTCATAGGAGGATAGCTTTGACATTCCTTTAAACAAATCTACAGTACGCTCTAGCCGTAATTAGAGAAATCACACATTAGAAACTTTCTGTTATCCCTTCTAGATGGACACAAAATGCAGACCTGTCATGTTATCAGACGGTCGCGGCTGTTAATCTCCACTTTACAGCTCCTCTTGTCACTCAGCAATAAAATATTATCTCACTATATCTTCCCAACGCCTGATTTGGCTCTATAAACACAAAATACTTTTTTTTTTTTTGCAGCAGCAGCTACATAATACACCCTCATTATTATTTACAGATCTTGCACAGAGTCATGAAGAGCAACAAACCAGCATTCTGAACTCAATAGAAAAAAACACACAATGATAGCGTTGGTCCACTTTTATCTCTGTGTCAGTGCTGCCTCTGTAATGCCTGACTTACCTCTCAATTGCCTCTCTATTTCCTCTCAGTCAGACACATACGCAGACATAAACACTCACAGATGCATTACTGATGGAATGAACTGCTTTCCCTCCCATGCTGCGAGCCGTGTTGAGTAATGAGTGAAAGCCTTTTTCCCTCTGATTATCTGAGAGAGGGTGCCTTTCATTTTTTTTCTTCCCATTTGTTGTTCAACTCAGAGCTGATCTCCACTCGTTCTTGCTGTGTTTCAGCCCTGCTTTGTTTTTCTCTCTTCCTCGGTCCTCCTTGAAGAGTTTTTCAGTCTTACCTTCATAACGCCCAGACGTGGGCACAAACTCATCCTACCAGCCAGTCGAGACAGAGAGAGAGAGAGAGTGTGGTAGAAGTTTTACTCCAACAAAACCATGTTGATCCTTGAGCCTGTACACTCAGGATGACAAAGTGCCATTTGCAGCAGATGCACAAAAAGGTCAGGGTTGTCGATGTATTTTTGCATGAGGTATTGAGTAAGGACGGTGCAATTTAACAGCCGTTTCAACAGGAATACCACAGAAATGAATCATTCTCGATGTCTCAGGGACAGAGGAGCTATGAGTGAACATGCTTTATGTGGTGTTTCAGAGCATGCATCACTCACTGTGGAGTCAATTCAGCGCTGGGCTGCCTGGATGGTTAGAGACTGTCTCATAAATACAAGGTCTCAGGTTTGATCCCTGGAACAACCAGTCTGTCTTGTTTAAGTGTCCTTGAGCAAGACAGTGAACGCCTAAGGATGGATGGTTGACCAAATGTCTGCCATGGAAAAGGACATGTAAGGTATGAAGAGGAGCATTTAATGTGTCATTATTCTCTCAATGCTTTACTAGGATGGAAAGACATAAATAATGGTAACAAAAACTAGCAGACATGCCAGATCCAAGTTCCCATCATCCTTGGCATCTGTGTTTTGATGAAAACTGTTTTTTTTTTCTTTTTGCATCCATGCTAGGAAAGCAGGTCAAAATTTAAATAGCTGAAAATAGAACATCTGGCTGGGCCTTGTCAGTCAGCAGCGCGTAATGAAATATGGAAATTGGGGCGCTCTTCAAAGAGATGCAGGCCTCTTGGTGCCGTCCTGGGTCTCCAGCAGGCCCCTCAGCAGCCCCGGCGGAGCCCCGCCCCTGTGAAACGTGTGCTACATTTCCAGGTGCTGCTGCCGCAGCCCAGTCCGTGGCCAGTGCCAGCTCGTTAGCGCTCACAGCCTGGTGGAGCTGGCAGCTGGCATCATTAAACTTCAAACCGGCTTTCGACCCAGGGTGCCACCGCGGGGAGAGAGAGCCCGCTCATCTGCCTGCCAACAGCTGATTAGAGCCATGCTGACACCAAGCAACCATTCTCCATCCAAACAGCATATCCACACACCACCAAGCACACCACCACCGATCCCAACAGCATCCAAACAGCCAAACATCCTCTTAGGACAAACCAGTGACCTTGACACCGGTTTGTCCCTCTGGACCCCAGTAACATATCTCACCCAGAATGAGTGCATTTACGTGTAAAGATTGTGGAAGGGCCGGAAAGGAGCCCACTATTCTTTCATATGTTGTTTCCTCCTTACACTGTACAGAATCTTTTCACTGCTTCCGGCCATGAAATAGTTTCTCCCACTTCCTGTAAAGCCACATTATTTCCTTGTGTTTTAACCAAAACATTGGTCTTTTTGTCAAACAAAGCCTTGGCAAGATAAAGATGACTGGAAAATCAACACATGCAAGACCATTTAGATGCTTTGGTTGTATTTTGGCCACCGTCGGCTGATCGCCGTCACCTCCACAGTATGTACTAAAACAGTTCACACGTGTCAGCCTTCTCTTTTTTGGTGAAAGTCACTTTTATTTGCATCATTTAACAAACTCATCCCTCATCGATACCTCTGAGTATCGGCTTCATGATGCCAACGAACAGGAACATCAACAGACTGACAAGATGGTTCTGTTTTTTGTTGTTGTTATTGAGGTAAAATATTAGCTGTAACCCACCAAATGTGCTCCGCTCAGAGGAGACATTCTCTATAAATGCTCTCTTGATTTGATTTTCTTTGCAAATATTGCCTCCAAATAGATTGTTGGCGATTTCTGCTCTCTCCTCGCCTTCCAATCAAATGATAAAACAAGATTTAATTTGCACTCAATCAGGCGCAGGTATGGCAGAGCGCCCATATCTCGCCAAACCCCAGTGACGCACATGAACGCCGTTCCCAGCGGAGACGCAAACTGGTTGGAGCTCCAATATCATCCCTTTGTTTCCTCACATCTGTTCTTTTTTTCTTCTTCACGGCTGGGCTCAAGCAGAGACTTGGTAATTTCCACTGTGACTGAGTCATGAATGATAATGGCTTGATTATTCGGCGAAAATTGGCCTCTTTAGATTCATTTCATGTTTGGCGATAATTGAGAAGCTTTGTCGGTCTAGATAATACCAAACCGTTGGACTGACTGTCTTTACACGTCCCTCAGTCTTCGTGTGTTTTAACTAGGCCGGGAGAAAACTCATTTCATTTTTCTGTGCGGTGGGAAAATCTCCAGATAACTTTTATTAAATCAAAGTATTACAACACTGTAAGGCTTTAAATGATTTCTAAAAGCCTGGTGTCCTGTGAATAAAGGCCGATCTCCCATGATACCCTGCAGTTCATCAGAGCGCTGTTGAGGAATTCTGGGCTTCTCCCTTTGGGCTCCTGGTCCTCTTTAAATCCCATTCTGTCACTATTAAGAGCTCCAGTACGAATGAAGCCATTGCCACTCCTTTGCAGTTAAACACCAGAATCTAAAAATTATTTAATATTGATAACCTTTGCTCTAATTTCTTAATTGCTGCAGGAAGCTTTCTGCTACAGCCACAACTTTCTTCTTGAATGGCAGAAAATCCATTAATGTGCTCTGGAGGTACCTCTGGGAGCAGCTGCTAGAGGGAGAAACAGCCCAGTTATGCTGCTTTTGGAGAGAGGATTTTAATTCAGCTCAGACACAGACACACAGACATATCAAGGCTAGCTGTGGTAGAAACTGGATGAGCATTTATTAATCTGCAGAAATAAAACAGAGAAAGGTCTGAAGGAGTTTCTCTTAGGAAGGCATTTTGAGTTTTTGTCTCCTTTTATTAAGACGAGCTCCTCTTAACGAGAGCCGTGTGCAGCGTTAGAGGCAAATGAGCGGGAGGTTAATAGGAGGTCCAGCAGAACAACTGGTGTGGGTGGCTCACTCCTCGAAAGATCCCTAATGAGCTCTCTGTGCTTCTTCAGAGACCTCATGCATTGATTTATCACAAAACCAGTGACATAAAGGTCACAAAGCCAACCTGTGATGGACTTCGGTACTTAGAGGTTTTGACACGACCCTTTCGCCTCCGCTATCCATCACGATTCTCTCCATATTGTGCTGACACACAATCCACATGTGTCACAATGCATCCAAAGCACTCTATAGGGATAATACAGCTAGGGTCACACCAATAAGCACAACATATTTGTGCACCAATGTGGCATCTCTCACTCATCCTCTCTCTCGTTGAAGAATGAGCCTTTGAGGGACCTTAAGAGGGGATGTTTTGTCTGTAGTTGTTGCACACATCCACAGGGAGGTAGCAAAGTGTTTGTAGTAGAGAGTGGCAAAGGGCCGACCCTTCTCTGTAAGCAATTGACCCCTGTGGCAGCGGAAGGCTGGGTGCTGGGCCCCGTCCTCATGTTCCCCTGGAACGCTGCCTCATGGCCGAGGAGGGAGAGAGCTGGACAGACCGAAGAAGCACAGCTGGGAGCGAGGCAGAACCTTCGGACTCCATCTGTCGCTTCCTCCACATGTAGAGAAGAGGGAGACGAGGAGAGCCAGAGACAGGTGGGCCCACCCCCAACCAGCTGGCACTGAGACCGGCATCTGCCCACAGCCGAGGCAACTTTCCCTTCTCCTCATCATCACCGCTCAGACATATCAGCGCTTTTATTCCTCTCCTCTCTTCAAGTCTTTTAGGTAGTTTTATAGTGTGTTGCAGCAAAATGAGGAGCACTTAAGTTTCAGTACACTGTGATGAAAGATTCGGACTCTGCTGCCTGTAGCGTTCTACTACTGCTGTCATCTTCTGTCTGCAGTCCTACGATTAAAAAAAAAGAAGAAGCGTGGGCAGCCTGCAGAGAGATGCAAACAAAACACAAATTAGGAAGGGAGTTTTATACTTTGATGCAATTGCGATTAAATTGGGCTGAAAGTTAAGCTGGAAGGATTCACCTGATCTTATTCTGTGTGTTTGTTTTTGCACAAAGAGCAACATGACCAACAGTTTTAGAGTCCATGGAGATACATCAGAAAAGATTACAGCCTCTAGGAAACTTCTGTTCTTCCTTGAAGTTAAATAGTTTTTTTTGGTGCAATTTATGCCTTTTATTAGAGAGCCATTAGTAGCCAAGTGGCAGGAAATGAGAGGACAATGATGGAGAATTGCATGGGACAACGGTCAGTCAATTTTTATCTTATCTGACTCCCATATTTTGTGAAATTATATGCTAATTTTAGCATTTATTCATACTTGCGGACCATTTGTATTGATAATTGATTGTTGAGTGGGGTGGAAATGCATATTTCTTTTTAAAAAATTAAAATTTGTTTCTGTCATGATCTGGCATATTCTTGCGTTTGTCCAATATTTTGAAAAGGGATGAATTTTGGAAAGTTATAAACCTTTTCCAAAGCTCTTTGCAGTAAAATGCAAAATATCCGAACCATAAGATAAAAAAAATATATTGGAAACCTTGTTTTATTGACTTTGAAAGATAATTTAAAACATAAATCAGCCTCCTTTTCCTTATTTTATGAGCTTTTGATAACATAGGAATTTTAAATGTAGTCGCTTGCTTTACAGAGTCTTCATTGCCCTCAGATGCACACACAATATGGAGAGGGGTCCACAAATATAATGCTGCCACGGGCCCCCAAAAACTGTAGTCTCGGCCCTGGAATATCCTGTATATCACATTGAACCTGACCTATGGGTGCAGTGCATCCTCTCTGAATAAGTCACTGAAATAAAACATGCCCACACTGCATTTCTGACACATTTTCAGTGGGAAATATGCACTCACTATACAGAATTCACTTGTTTGCACGCTGCAGCCTCCACAGTGGTGAACTGAGAACGCTGTGATGCAGTGAAGTGCTCTGATAGCAGCCCCTCCTCTCCCCCTCTGCCTAATTCTCCCACATCTCTGGTGGAACAGGCTAATTTAGTTGAAAATTGATACAAGGATGGGGATAAAATGTTAAACAAGACAATCCAGCAAGTCTGATTAGGCTGTATGTAGCCAATTAGGCCTACTGGCTCCCATCTGAAGTCGAGCGAGCAGCAACCACAGGCGCATTAGCCTACTGGAGAGTTTTTCATCTGTCCCGTAACATAATTATACCCAGACTGTAACATTTAATCAGATTCATGTCAGATTTAACGTTCTTTTAAAGTGCAGACAAACAATAAAAGCCAAAGGACAAAAGTGAGGTTTGCAGATCTATAATTTCAGCCACCATCATAACATAGGAGTAATTGGTGCTGCTGCCTGATGTCTCACACTGGATGCAGCCACTGTATGAAATCACGTGCAAATATCAAACAGGTACAAGTAACTCTTTTCTCTCTGCCATAAAGAGACAGTATTGATTTATGTTTTAAAGGTCCAAAGTGACACAAGAGATGGTTCCACATGCTCACACACCAAACTTTGATGATTTCTAACACAGCTAAAAAACAAAAAACAGGATATCTGTATGCATCATTTTGATTCAACTCTAACTTATTATTGCTGAACTGACAGTCCACATGACATTTTCCTCTTGACTGCTTTCTACTGCGGGCTTCTTCTGTTTTTGCTCATTACCTCTACTTTTCTGATAAAGACCATCCCTTCAAAAGAAGAGGATCACGTTTAATAGGTTGCTCAATATTCCTGTTATCTTTGAGCGAGCTTGTGCAGTTTGAGCGACGGCCTACCCAAAATAACATACAAATGATGCCCTATGTGTTGCTTTCATAACCTCAAAGCAACTGGAAATTAACAAATAATTGTCAATGCATGCTCAACATATTTATTTGAAGTCGAGACATGGTGTACTTTGTCATTTGTCCCAGTGTCATAAACAGCATCTCTCATGCAAATTGGTATGCAAATGCATATTCATTATCTGAAAGCATCGCCGGTCACGTAAAGAGACGGCCGAGCGATCAGTGCAAAAATAATATTGCTTCTGCTTTGTTTGTCTGCGTATTAGCTCCAGTTCCACATATTACTTGTCTCTGCTGCCTGCTGGGTTTAATCTCAACTCTCCGTGGACGCCAGTGTCCATCCATTCCTGATGATTAGCCTTAATAGATGTGCAGTTGGGCTCTGTTTGATGACCCAGGTTATTTGTTGACAAAGCCTTGTTATATTCTTTTATGAAATGCATAAAGCAGCAATAAGATGTTTTCCTTCCCCAGTGACTCAAAGCCATACCCAGAGGGACCAGAAAGTGTGTGTTAATATGCAGTTCTCATGTAGATGTACCTATTTATACATTCCTCATTGCTTATTGCTGTTTGATGTAATGCAACTTTTAAACCAGATATGTAGCCACATAAGGAAAATGTAAAATTGTGTGTGAAAGGAATAGTAAAAGTAAAAAAAAAGAAGTAAAAATACACTAGATTAAAAAGAATTAGAAATCAATGTCTCAGAAACATTCATATTAATTTGTTCACGCTAACAATTAAACATAAGGTTTTCAAAAGCCTCTGATAATGTTTGTAAGTGATGTTGCCGAGAGGAAGGAAGGTTTATTTGGACGTCAAACCCTGCGACACTCATTTAGTGACATTGAGTATTATTATTATTACATTATGATTATGTAGACACCTTAAAAAAATCTAATTGCATATATTTTTATGATTGATTTATTGGACAGACATCCTAGATGGTACAGAGCAGCATAAAAACAACCAAGACGTAGTTTAATGATCCAAAACACTGTCCTCACCTCTAGTTCCACAGGTGAAAACTTCTGGTTTACGTTTGCTAAACACACTTTTAATAGGCCTATAAACAAAAAATGCACTGTGGTGATGTCAGCTGAATTCAGCCCATTAAAAACAGTCTCACACTTGCTGTCATTGCACTGCCATATTTGCACTGTAGCGGAGAAGACAAATGTCCCAAATCTCCCTCGTTCACTCTTTTATAAGAGGTCTAATCACATTGCCAGTTATTGCCTTCATTTGTCTCTAGTATGATCATTACTGGAGGTGATTGGCAGTCCCTTGAGATGCTTTTTGGCGGGCCCTCTCTTCACTTAAAATGTGCAAACCGGAGCGTGATGGAGGCGCCTCTTGGCATCACGTAATACCGATCTTCTGATCATCTGTTATCTCTAACTGAACATATTGGATTATTGATTTGGAGGGGGAATGTGTTTTTGTAGGTGTTCAAAGAGCAGCAAATGACTGCATAAGAATAACATGCTCATTGTAGCCTAACTGAGACACAAAATGCACGACAGGAAAAATAAAGAGTTTAAACTCTTTTTGTTATGGAGGATGAAAAATGACACAAGGATGAATAAGTAAATAAATAAACACATGAATAAATGCAGAAATGTAGAAATACAGAAATGAATAAATGAAAAAAATACGAAAAAAAATGTATCCTTATGCCATTTTTCGTCCTCCATATTTTGTGTGCCGACTGACAGTTTGCAGACCTGAGCTGTCCATGGTGCTGAAGCTGATGTCTGAAATGTCTCAGTCTGAAAGCTGCAGGGAGAAAAACATGCATGAGTTTCAGACTTAACAGAGACGCCTTTGCACTCCTGTAACACTGATGGACTTGAAGATAAAAAGATCAAGATCAATGCAGCAGAAGCAGGGACATTGCCTTTTTTTGTTTGTTTGTTTGATGCATTTATTACCCACAATGCAGCTCAATCGTCAGCAGCTCGTCTGATATTCGGGGGAGTTACGGCAGTAGCAGCTAATGTAGCCTCCAGCCAACAGCCTCAAGCATGGATGAGGAGTGGGATACAGAGGTCTGTTATGATCACTTCCATCCAACTCCCAGCACCCAGATGTATTTGTAGCTTTCAGCCTCAACCAGTGCTGACTCAGGAGCCGCAACAGGATTTATACTCTTTTTTTTTGAATGATGCAGCAGTTAGCCCCAAGACTTGTGAAATGGCTTTAATGTGCAAACATACATGCAGTGAAGCTCCTTCACTTCACTTTTAAACACTTTATGCTCCTCTGTAATCGACTCATGGGTAATTTTCCCCACACAGAGCTGCAAACAAAAAAGCTTTAGCTGTGTTGAAAATAAGAGGCGGCGAGACAGTAAAAGCAAATGTGCAAACACACACACACACACACGCACATACTAACACACACTATAAGCTTCACCACCTGGGAGTAGGATTAATTTCTGGACCTTTACCTAACCTGCACTATTATGGGCAGTCGTTGCACAAATATGTGCAGAAGTGTGTGCAGAAGTGCGTGCACGCATGTGTGCGCGCAAAGGGTGTAAATGCATGGGTGAAGCAGAAGAAAGAGTTACTACACAATAGGTGGCTCTTTGATGCTTCCTCAGGAGGATCATTGAATTAGGGCAGCATGAAGATCGGCAGAAGGAGAGAGGGGGAGTGTGTCAACACCAAGAGAGCAAAGGGAGAATATGTGGCAATTCATTTTATTGATGTTTCTCCCATCTCTGTGCGTTCACACGTGTGTGAAAGAGGGAAAGAGGGAGATTGACCAGAGACACCAGGCGTTACTGTAGGTTGTCTCTGTACCAACGCTAACCACCAATTTCACGTTAAAATCAATTTCACTCAAGCTGGACAGTAAACGTAAAATGCGTAATTTCCTGCACACTAGTCTCCTTCTTAATGTATATTCATGAACTGGGAATAGGTTGACTCACTTTTATGTTATACCGTCTCTGCCACTGATTGAAATAATCAGGCATAGAGATTGCTTCTCATAATTGGGCATGACGAGATGAGAAAAGGAGAGTATTTATTTCTGTGTGACACTGGAGCCAAACATTCCTTTAAAAAAAAAAAAAAGAAAAGCTTGTTTTCTCTCTCCGATGGGTGAGATTGAACTTTCAACTGTTTTCTTCCTGCGTGTTTCCCACGTTGGCTCGCTCTCATTGTTAACAGACGTCTCACTGGATCAGAGTGTGTCTGGCTGCAAAATTCTCTGCTCTCTCATTTATGGACGGGTAGAAGTGCCTTGTTCCTGTGTTGTACAATAAGGCTGCCTGGCTCTACTTCCTTCTTCATATACACACACTTGCCCCGGCTATATTAGCCAACGGCCTCCTGTCAAGAAGCGGGTAAAGTGCTGGGGACCTGCTCCTATCTGTCCTCAGCTGTCTCTATGAATTAGTAACACACGGTGCCGCTAATGCTTGCAGATCACAGTCTCAGGTACTGGAACATCTGTGCACATTTGAGCACAGCGTGAGTCCGAGAGTACTTGAACTTGGCGGGGAAATTTTCTTCGTCCTCCTCACTCATTCCCTCGTCCGACTCAGAAGAACCAATCAGGTGGCACAACTGCAACCTTCCCTCTTCTGTAAAAAAAAAAGTTCTGATAGAAATTGCCTGAAAGATTCACACATTGATGAGTTACACGTGAATTATCTGTAACTAATTAAAACATCAGCCTCAGCGTTAGAGTTTCCTCCAATGACCTATTAGGGCAATGAATCCTCGGAGATACAAAGATTTCATG
Source organism: Chaunax sp. Z400 (assembly GCA_037577475.1). Classification (NCBI taxonomy): domain Eukaryota; kingdom Metazoa; phylum Chordata; class Actinopteri; order Lophiiformes; family Chaunacidae; genus Chaunax; species Chaunax sp. Z400. Next base: position 24,337,136 of record CM075197.1, read on the forward strand.
CAAGATTTCCTCACCTCTGAAACTGCAATTCAGTATTATCTTTATTAAACAACATTTAAAAAAAATCATCCCCTCAAGATACAATAAACATGTAGAAATACATTCTCTTACCTCAGGGGTACTGACTTGTTCGCTGCCTTCAACCATTTTCATGTATAAATAAAATAAAATAATAATTTTGACACTTGGTCACATGACCAGGGTACTGAACGCCTCCCTCATTACTGTTTCCAGAGAAATGTGGGCCTTCTCACTCAAGCCCCTTCCCTTAAAGCCTTTCAAACGTCTGTATCCTCCAGGATACAAAAGCTGTTTTAAGGGTGTAGACAACCACTAGAGGCACTCTCCGGTTTAACCCACAGCATGGAGGATCATCTCCCTCTGAGAGTCCAGACAGTCGCTGCATGCTCAGGTGAAAACGCTCACCTCCCCTCCTCATCCATCCACCACCTCTGCTGGACTTCACCCCACAGAGCTCTGCCTCGGTTCCTGCTCCTCACTTCTGAAGCCGTCCCTTCCATCTCCATTTTCCATTTCACTTTCCATCTGTTTGTTTTTCCAGCTCCCCTCGCAGCCTCTCCTTTTTCTCCTGCCGGCGAACAAGCATTTGCCAAGAAAAGCTCTGTTGGTTTGCTAGGAATTTACATATGTAAATGAGAGCCAATGTTGCTCGTAAATCTGCAATTAAGCAAACAACTGAAGCTTACAAACAACGTCGGCCCCCATTACTTTACCAATACTAGAGTTCCTTGCGCGCTGAGTTTCACTGCCAACCCTATTACTTTCTTTCTCCCGCCTTTATGGAGTTGCTTGAAGATAATGTTCTGGACCGCACTCAAGGTCTTTGATTATTGGAGCAGCGTAATGTGTTCAGGGAGAAAAGCAGCTTTCTCCAAATATATGGGTGAAAACATGAGCTTGACTTACTTTTCATGCTTATAAGGTTAAAAGAGCTCATCAGCGTTTGTTCAGCGAAGCCCTGCATCTATTTACATTCTGTACTCTTCAAAGAAAACGGCACATTTAATAAGCTGCAGAGATCAAAAGTCATGATGGAGATTTAGAGATTTAGAGATTTAGAGATTTCCTGCATACCAGTCATCAATATGCAACCCAAAGAGAGCGAGTTACAAAAATAATCTCATGTCACTGAGCCTTGATTAACCGTGTCAATGTATAAGGTTGTTACAGCTAATGTGCTGCAAACTCTGGTTTGGTCTGAAAACACAATGGAATTAATAGTTATATGTTCGACTTTCGTCACCTGTTGCACATCATTATAATTATTAAAAAGAGTCCCAGTCTGGCTTTCGCTGCTACTCTAGAATTTAGGGTTCTCCCACCTGCCAAATCCCACTATAAACCCCTGATAATTAGGATAATATAATATTAACACAAGGCTACAAAGTCTGAATCAAGTCAGCAAACATTTACAAAGCTCATGTCTACTGCTTTTTTTTCTTTTTTTTTTCATCTGTGGTGATGTTTAAAGTATGTTATCAAAAGTGTTGATTTGTGTGGACCGTAAGGTTTTATATATGTTGTCTATTTTGATTTTATACACGTACGATTTTAAGTGTGGACCCAAAGGAAGACTAGCTTTGCTTTAGGGCGAAGCTAAAGGGGGATACAAACAAACCAACCAACCAACCAACCAACTAAATAAATAAGTAAATTAATAAATAGTAATGGTATTTTGGTTCAAAATAAAATCAGGTTGTAATTCCTTATTCTTAGGATAAACATGATTATTGCTGGCCTCTACGGCAGCAGCTGAGCCCCAGAGGGCTTTCTCTTTTTTTCCCAAGCAGCCTGCTAATAAATCATAAGGTAATTATCGGGACTGAAGTGTTCAATTAGAATGAGTAGTGTTTATAATATACGTTGCTAAGTTGACATAATAATTTAGTAATTGCGTGTCGGAAATCTCACAACGACACAAACCCGGTTTCCGACTTTCCACAGCACTCTCTCCACGTAGAAAGTTGGACTTTCCAACTTTCCTTGGATGCAGCATTGCATGTGGTATCTTGCACCAACTGGAGATAAGCAGGTCGGTCTTGTTGCTGCACCGTAGAACTTTATCTGTGGCGATTTGAGGTCACTGTGACCCGCTCCATGTGTGAGGTGAGTGAAGGTTCTCCAATATCACCTCCCCTCCGGATGATTCCTCTACAGAGGAAATCAGAGGAGGGATTCAAAGTCTGTTTGGTGTTCTGGCCGTCTGAAGTATTCAGGTCATGCATTGGTATCCTGATCTCTCCTTTTTTTTTTTTTTTTTGCATCACTCTGGTGCAAACATACACATATGCGGTACACTATTTGGGCATATATATATATATATATATATATATAGCATTTATCAGCTTTACCAAGACTGAAAGCAGAAAAGTACAAAAGTTCATCTACATTTTTTTGTTGTTTTCCAAGGCTTCGCCAAAAAAAAAAAAAAATGCAATCAGAGAACTGGAGCCGGAGCACTTACTCACAGTCTTACAGTTGTCAGATCACTGCACTCTGCTACCTGTATGTCAAAGGATGGAGAGGACTATTAGTGGTTCCTGTTTGTAAAGCATTGAAAGGTTTAAGGCCAGAATATACATCTGTGAAACTGCGTTTTTGTCAGAAACCCTCCAGACATCTCATAAGGCTGTCTGGAGCTGGTTTGCTCAGGAACCGCAAAAAAAAAAAAAAAGAAATTACTGGGAAGCAGCTTGTAGTTTGGATGCAACACATCTGTGGATGTGAGGCCTGACTGACCCAACTTTCATTTCAATCTAGGCAGTAAAAACAAACCACAGGCGTTTGTCATCGGCGCAAAATACTCGACCTGTAAAAATGTAATCAGCAGTCCTGTAATGAATGTGTTTCTCCCACTGCTCCATCACGCTCATTTAAATGGAGAGTGAAAACTTCTCCACCCACTGCTTCATATCTAATTATTAATTTTCTTCACTTTGTCTTTTTCAACGCTGACTTAAACCTGCAAGGACTGATGTTATTTGCAATAACGGCTCCAGAAACAAAGCTGAGCACCATGCTTTGCACACAGCACAGATATAATATCACATTTAAAGTTTAAATGGGAAACCTGTTAGAAAACACTTCCCTCTTTACACGTCTGGCAACATTAGCATATGAGTCATGTTTCTGGTAGCACAGTGAATGCAAGTTCATTATTCATTCTTCCTTAGCTCTGTTTTTTGTCTGTTCTTATTTCTTTAGCAGCTAAATGCTTCACTTTGTCGTCCAGCTAGTCGCTAACTTTGTCTCCGAAAGTTATAAAGATATGAATCATAGCCACTTTTAAGCTTTACATGTAAAGCTATTTAATGTTCTATTTTTTTAAAGTGTCTTTTTTTAGCTGCCATATTGGTTGGACTTACAGGAAGAAAAAAAAAAGGTCACATGAAACGGTGGAATTGGATTATGGCACATGAGGATGAATTACTCCAGAGACTGCTGAGATGTTAAGTGTTACAGTCCCAGACCTCCTCTAACAGCCAGAAATGAGAACAGATCTGTTAAAGCCTCAAAGAACACAGAAATGGGATGGGATTGGCTTTACGTCATCGTACATTACCTCGCTCGCACTGATAGGCCCTTTATGAGACTTAATTAAAAAGTCGATGGCATCTTTAATGGCCGCGGCACTGGTTGTTTTTTCCTCTGTTTTTAAAATGCTGGCTCCCTAATGAGCAGAGGCAGCCTCATTTGCGGAGATAGAGGACAGAAAAAATGGTTCGACCTGTGGCATGAGGTCATTATGCCCCCGGCTGTGTCAGGAAAACAGATAAGCCTGATACGTTTTGACTCCAGTTTGCTTTGGCTGCTGGTCAGTGAGCAGAAAATTTCATCTAACAGGTGGTGCCCTTTACAGGCGCATCAAGACAGAGATGAAGCGGTTAAATGAGATGACAAATGGAGTGCCTGCTGACAGAGAGCTGCTCGGTTTGCACTCCAGGCCGTGACTTTTTGGCATTTTGTTTCATGTCCTTGTTTGTCTTCTGGATTAGAAACAGAGTGATGGTGCAACGTTTTTGAGACACAGCCAAGCATGTCAAAGCCTTGTAAGACAGCCAGTGTCCTTTTTGTCTCCGACACTAATTTAGTTGAAGTTAATGACTGCAGTTTGAAAGACACAGATGAGGGCCTTTTTTTGTTGTTGGAGTGAATCATATTTTATACTTAATGTTTTCTTTGTGTTCTGATTTGAAGCCAAAACAATGTCGGATCCGTCTTATCTTTTTTTTTTTTTTTTGCCAATAATGAACACTTAGCATTTCTTTCTATTAGATGTTTAAATGTAATCAAGGTTAATTCTGTACAATATGTGCAACATGTTAAAGTATTACTTAAAGGAGAACTCTTTTATACAGCTGCAGCAGTTACATATTACATTATTTGGCTCTGGAGCAACACTTCTAAAATGAAAAGTGTTGATGTTGATCACAAACTGAGGTTGTGAGCATTTACTAGATACAGAGGATCGACTAAATCAAAGTTGCATTATGGTAAATGTAGGATCCAGGGTTTTTGAAGCATGATTTATACTAGAGACTAACAGGCTAACCTAAAATAATAGACTCTCTCTCTTGCTCTCGGTGAATTAAGTTGAGCATGTGATTTACACACCCATTCAGATGCTCATTTTCTCACTAGCATATGACAAAGCAGTTCATTTACTTGCTAAATTTATATCATGTTTACTTGCAAAGATGTCTGCCTCAGTTTCCCACATTTGTATGAAGTGTTTTTACATAGTTGGAGTTAGCTCTGCTCAGCTCAGCTGCTAACAGCTGGTAATTGACCAGGACTCCCTGGAAGAAGAGATCCTGTATCTCAATGGGACCTTCCTTGGCTATAGAAAGGATAAAAAAAAAAAAATCAAATCAAACTTGAAGGTTGGTCCAAGTTGTTGCTCACTCATATCAGGGAAATTAAGGGCTGCAGCAAGACCTTTGCTGTTTGAAGGTTCTGTTCACAATGAGGTTCAGTCCCTGTAGAACTCAGGAAAACTCCACCAACGATGTTTCACTTTGGACCTGAATCAGGACCCAAATTGCAGGCAGCAGGCAGAACCAAGGAGGATGCAGTTCAATGGTTTGATTAAGCCAAAAATGCAGACAAAAAGGCAAACAGAGTCCAAAAAAAAGCAAAAGGCAGAGCCAAAGTCCATAAAACAAGAAAAGAATCCCAAAACGTTCAAAACGAAACAATCCGAAATACAACGGCAAAACCCAAAGAATAGGTGAAGGCCAAAAAAACGGAGAAAACGTACATATAAGACGAGGGAGAACACATAGAACGTATGAAGGAAAAACACAAAATTGTGTTTAATCTGTGTTCCAGCATTTTGATAATAGAACCACAGCCGAGTTTGTTCGTTTTTGTCATTTGTGCAAACTCAGATTCTGTGGTAATTCTTGCAATATTTCATCAATCATTGGGCAAATGAATCAGGATATGAAGTTGCACCTGTTGATCTCTCCTGCCCCTGTTGTACACACATTTGCTCCAGTCTAATTTATTGTTTTTGTGAATCCCAAATCTTAAAGTTCAAACTGTGAGTATGCTTGAAACTTCCTCAAGCACTCGTTCCTTGGTTGAGTTTTCACATGTTGTGTTTAAGGCATTTTTTTTTTACCCTCCAGCCTGTATAAAACCCTTCTTTTGCAGTCTGAGCTGCATAACTCAGCCTCTGACCGCCTGAGAAAACCCCCCAAATAAAAACAAACAAACAAGCATCTTTCGTTTGAGTTGTGTGCCTCACACTTTTCATGTTGTAGTTATTAATTTAGATGTGAATAATTTGGTTCACTGAGGAAAACTACACTCGGAGCAAGGATGTGCTACTTTCAACATAACAATTCACCTAATTCAGAGCAACACATCTGTAAGTTGTGTTCACCCTGATAAACATGTCACTCAAACTAAAAGCAAATTGACTGAATATAAAAAGTAGTGGAAAAAGTGAATTAAACGTACCAGTCCATAAAACACAATACGGTTCATAACACCCTCTCATGAGCTGTCAGCTTCCATGAGGCCTCAGTTAGAGCCTGCCGTGGTGAAAAATATTTTCCCACCTTGATAATTTAATATATTTCCAGCCTGTTCAAGTCTGACATTAGTGAGGGACAAAGTGCCGATATCTTCTTCTTCCCTCTAACTTTGAAACCTGCGAGTCTGTCTTCCAGAGGATGGCTCTAATTGGAGGAGAAAATGCTTCTTTCTGACAGAGCTGGAGATTTCAAATAAAGTCCATTTGCCAACGTAAGGAGTCATTAAACATGTCATTAAATCCAGCTCTTTTGTTATAAGTAGATGAGGCTCTGGATTCCCATTTGGTCTTTGGAGAGGATGATGGAATTTAAACTGGTCTTATAACAGTGAGAGACTCAGGCTTGACCGGCCACCCATAACCCGACACACTTCCCTCCTGCACCATTTGGGCACCAAATCAGCGAGCACCAAAAGATGAGTCCTCACTGGTCACACTCCTCTGTCTGACTTCTGCTTCTTTGTCTCACCATTGCAGTTGATTTCTTTTTTTCATTTTCTTTACTCAGCAGTATGATTCGGCCTGCAGCAAGCGGCTGGTAAGTCCCAGCGGAGATGTCGGCCTAAACAGCCGGGTCTGAAGTGATTATGTGAGTGCAGTGTGAGAGATTCCTTTAGGGCCTGTGGGAAGTCTGCAGTCTTTGTTGACAGTAGCAAAGAGAGAGAGGGAGAGGGAGAGAAAGGTAGAAGAGAGGGAGATGATCTAAACAGACAGAAAATTGCTGGAGCCTGGGAGATTAAAGGTACGCACACGTATAAAATCCCTCTCTGCAGCAAGCTATTTGGTTGTCCTGTATTTGTTCATCCACATATCCAATTAGTGCGAGCTTCGCATTCAGGGAACTGCCAGGTACGTCTTTCAAACTGAATTCAGATATGTGTCTCTTATAGCTTCCTTATGTAACATATTAGACTCTAAAAGTGATGGCAAACCTTTCTCTTCTTCTGTGGTTTTCCCCTTTGAACATTTTCAGCGTGAAATCTTTAAAATCTCGCCTCATACATCACAACCAGCAATAAAGCTACAAAACCCATCATAAATCTCTGCAGCAATTAGCTATTCACATTCACATCATCTCATATTGCCTTTTATAAGTACAGCCAAGCGATAAAATTGAAATTTTCTCTTTTTTTTTTCCTGCTGTTTGCCTGTTTACTCTGAAAGTGTGTCCTTCAAGCATCTCCTTCTCAGAATCGAGAAGCTAAGCCACAGACAAACGAGCTGTCATTTATCGCTGCCTCGCAGACAAATCCACTCTAAATGGCCGGCGATTTTCGCTCATTGGCTCAATAATCCATCTGAGAGTTAACTCAGGGACTCAGACACATTGTTGAGGTTGTTGTTGGTGTGTTGTTGTTTTTTTGTTGCTCTTTTTGAACAGATTCTTGTGTATTCCCCCCTTCCACTTCAAGATTTGTTTAAACTACACAGGAAATGTAAATGAATGCACATAATTCAGATGGCTGCATATTTCCTGATGTCCTTGTTGAGTCCAAGGCCAGAACTTGGAGAGGGAGACCTGGGTCACACGTGGGTGGATCTCCGTCCAGTTGTTTCTCCACTGTTAATCTTTTTCTCTGCAATTACCTTTGCATGGATGCGTGCAAAGACTTAGCTTAGACCGTACCAGCATTTGAGGTCTCCTTTTTTTTTTTTTTTTACTCCTCAGCCCCGACACCTTCATTGTCCAACCCTCCTGTCTGTCCCACCTACCGTAGAGCAACGTGGTAATTGAGTAAGAGCTGTGACCCTGGAGTCCTTGTGTAATCCACACTTTATAAGTGCTCTAATTGAAGTGCAAATTCAATACTCCCTCATCAGCCTCTTACTGGCTGTGCTTTTGCCTGCACGGTAATTATAAGGCAACTGGCTGTTCAGTCATTGTACAGGGAAATAATGCAACAAAAACATATAGCTGCAAACACCAAATCATTTTTTGCTACACCTGTGTAGAGAGCACGATAGTTACGTTCCTGGAGGTGAAATACTGGAAGAGAAAAAAACAAACAACCTACCTCTTCCCTCCTCTCTGTCATCAGGTGAAGTAGAAATCTACAGGACCTTACCTGAATGCAACACAGGATTACTGCACACACACATTTCCCTATACTTTTGTTTGCCTGTAGCCACGTGCATGTGCTCACACACTGCATGCACGCTCACTCTCACAACTTCTTTTGCATAATGGTAGCAAGAGGGACACACATGCATGCAGACATACAAAAAGGCAAGCGAAGTGCACATGCACACACGCATATAATTGGTATGTATTTGTTTGCCTATATTGCCGTGTGTGTTTCTGTGTGTGTCTCTGTGTGTCTTTGTGTGGGAGTGCGGTTTGGAGCTTTAATTAAACTTCCTCTATTTTCTTTCAACTTGTCCCCATAGGGCCCAGTCTTCTTCACGACCACATGCTTATTTATTTATAATTGCATTAAACTCCAGAGCTGAGCCACGGCTGAACGTGGTGCCAGACCTGTGGAGTAAGCTGGGATTGTCACATCGAACACATAGTAATACAATTTCATGTACCGGAACATCCCACTAGCTGAGAATATTCCACATCATGAAGGTGGGGTGCGCTGTACGTTCTACGACAAGCTGAATGAAGGTTTGGATTATTATTCCTAATTCACCACAGATACGTATGTATACAATTTAGTTCAAAATTGCAGGGACAAGGTTCAGGCAACAAAGGAGCAAATTCCACCTGTAAAAAGACCTCGTGATCATCATCCCTCTGGCATTGTGTTCCTCAAACATTGCTGAGAGAAAAAAAAAAAAATCCAGGTGTCACAACAACTTGTCTCTTCTTCCCTTTATTCAACTGCCAGATTCCTCTTCATTCTTTGTTTATCTTTGTAATTTGCTTTGCCTTAAACTGAATATCCCACCAGACAACCTTTTGGATGAGCATCACAGCAGATCCATGGCGTATCCTAAGTGCTTTTGTTAAAGTTGGATGAATGGGATTCAAATCTTCAAAAGAGAAAATCACGTTACGATAGTCTCATAACATTGTGACATTGCCAAGATACCCTACACGGGCAGCTACCCACATGTGGTGACTTAGTATCTGCACCACTGCCTACTTAGATCTGCAACACAAACAAGGCTGCACACCATTCTTTTCACAGCCAATTTAAATGCTGGCATCAAGATCATAATCACATTATAGCACATCTTTCCCCTCTCACATCATCCAACTGCTGTAAATCTTAACAAAATCCCTGCACTGCAATTCATATCTTGCATGATTCTTTGTACATTTTTAATTGCTTATTGCATTAATCTGCTATATCCTCACGTCTCGCTCATAAGGGTTAAATTTGAGAAAATGTGTAATTAGATTGAAATTACAATGTAAAGGACAAGATGATTGCATTTTTCATTATGCCTTTAAAATGTAAGCATTTTAAAATAATTCAACTTTCTTTTATGACAACGAATGTTCTATTTAACTCTTAAAGTGTGTCTGACGGGGTTTCTTGGACAAGTGCTCCTCTTTGTGTTGGACCTGGCAAGAGAAAGAGAACTTTGTTGAGTAATGATAGAAGGTTGAAGGAGCAGCAGTCCCTCCAAAACAGCGTCCATTACTGGTAAAAGCCACTTTTACTTCAAAAACGTGCACTATAAGAAAGTCTATACGTTTATGTCCGGTGTCTACTTGTGCAAGAATTTCCAATGTGAAGAAAAACATTAGGATCCAATAGGTGGTAGAATGCAGACGGTACACCTCTTGTTGTTGTGCTATTCTTGTAAGGGTAATTTTATTTGACTAAACAAAAAAAAAGCATTGTGTTTGCATTGAAAATGTCTAGAAATGTTTAAAATGAAAAATTGTATTTGTAGAACTCAGATCTTTGCAGCTGCGGCCATTTCTTTGTGTAAAATTTGCAATTATGATTCATTCTGATTGATTTTCTTGCTAATTACCAAAATTGCCATGTAAATTATATTCAGTAACTGAATACATTTCAAAGTAATCTGACACAACCAGGCTTCCTCTCATATATATGCTGTTTACATCCTGATGTGATGACCCACTTTCCGAAGGCAATAATTCCCACAATCTCCATGCATGACAGATAAGATATCTATGCTTGTATTGACCATATTTCTTGCGATAAAACAAAACAGTTACTGGTGACAAATAAATCAGTGCGTGCCTGAAAAATGTGCCATAAAGTGTTTGTTAATGTGCCTGTGTAGGGGTGGATCTTGGGATATATTAGGGAATTTAAAAAACTTAGAAGGCTGTTCTTTCAAAATGTTCTTCATCTTTTCTGTATATACATGTACGTTTTTATTGTGCAACTTATTATAATAATTTTTTCATATTAATTAATCTATTTGACTGCATGATGTTTGCATGTTTACCCTAAAACATCTCTGATAAACATGCAGCGTCCAAAACCAAAACAATGCCAGCATGGCTGCACGCTCTGCACACGGCACTATCTATCCCGGACGTACAATGACAGCAGCTGTTAAAATTCAAATTAGCTTTCGTGAAGCAGCGGAACAAAGGTGAGTTTTAAAGTTTTTAATTTGTTCCTCATGCTCTTCTCGCACCCTCCTTATGCTGTATCCTCTGTATAACATATGTTTGTGCTTAAGTTAACGCTGGAGGCATTGTAACAGGGGGTAAGTATTAGTCGCTAGCTGGCTAATGTTAGCATCTCAGTAAGGACTCGGGTTTGTTATTAGTCATGTTTCAGCTTGTCGGGACTTTTCGAGGCTTTTTCGTCATTCTCTGTGTCATAATGAGGTTTGCTGTCCAGATAGATGTGTTTGGTGCAGGAAACATTATATGAGTGATAATTTCTAGAGAGACTTGCAAATATAATAGCCCATATAGCCCTATAGCCCAGTATAGAAGAAAACCGGATGCTGGCCTTAAAGCGAGTATCCTGCCAAATTGTGACCACTGCAAGTAAAAGTCATTTCAAGCTGCAGAGAAAGTGAATTATGTATATTTATTCAATATATGAAGAGCTGAGAGATCCTTTTTTAAAAATAGATAAAAAAATTTTTGATTAGTTTGAGTCTGGTGAATGAAGAAAACATACTCGTAAGCCTATAAAGAGCAAAAATACAATTTTTTTCGCAAAAGGAATTGAGAGGGACTCACCAATCAAACTGTTTCTGCTGATCTGAACTGATCCAATAACAGAGTTCTATTTTTCTCCCAAATTAAAATCTGTGTACCTCACCGTGATTATTATTGTTATGTAAGGCAACATCAATAATAGGGATTGCAGCAGCATTAAAAACAGAGTTGTTCATATTGATCGAATGAATGGAAATAGTAAGCCAGTATTAAAGCAAATGGCCAAATCAGAAAACGAATCGATCCACAAATAGAGGCAAGTAACAAGACAAAAAAATGACTAGAAATATAAAATGATTAATTCGCAAATGAGCCAGTTGTGAACTGAAGGAATACGTAATGAAATCCAACAAAGTGTTTTGAAAGGGCAGGTAAACACTTTTATCTGTACATGTTTGTTTATTAGTAATAAAGCAGTATAGTTAATAGAACTGTTGGTGAATTAAGTTGCATTTAGCAAAATAAGTCATGCTCTATTTTGTCCCACAGCATTTTCTGCTCAGCTTTTGCTGAAATTGTATGTATCAGGATAAATACTCTGTGTAGGAGTTCAGAAAAACTATAAATGGAAAGCTTTTTTGATTCCAACATGACTCATTGCCTATCTTTGTATTTTTTTTTCTTCAAATTATTACTGCTCAACTCTTAATGTTACACAGATTCTTTATGTAGCTGGTGGTAAAAAGGGATTCTTGATGACTTTGACTGGCAAGAAAGTTTGTGATATCGCCTTTATTGAGAAATAAGATACCATCCTTCCTTCTCAGGCTTTCTATGCTGTTTGATGTCACTTCATCATACAAGCCTTTCTGATTCTACAACTCTGTCATCACTCAGTCGGGTTGGGCATCGTTTGGATTTTAACGATTCTGAGGTCATGTGGTCCGTGACTGTGCCTGGCTCGAAGCAGCCATCCAACCTGTGAGGCGGACACTACGGAAGCTGCGTCCCACCACCACAGAAACTGAAGCTTCGCTTGAGCGTGGGTGAAAGTCATTTTTCGGAACCAATAAGCAATAATCGAAATGAGAATTTCTTGACGACTCCGATGGAATCAAGAGTTGTGGAACCGGTTCTCGATGCCCAACCCCATCACTCAATCGCCGAAGTCACAAGTTACCCTTCACTGTGGGAGATTGATCGGCACCCAGGGGATTCATTGGGGTTTACCTCCATGCAAAGAATTCAGTGAAGTTCTAGATACTAATGGTGAGGATCAGCAGAAAAATACAATAGGCCTTATTTACAGCGAGCATTTTGTCATGGCGTAGAAAAAACAACAACACAGGTTTTGTCGTTGATAATATTAACAAGGCCTGCATTTTATGTTGCTTCTTGGCTTTGTTAACACAGAGCTATTGTGAAAGGTATTAATTACACCTGTGATTTCCCTGCTGACGGGTCAAAGAACAATACACAAAACAATACAGAGATCTGTAACAGTCATATACACATTGTATATGTTTACAATATGCTATTGTTATGGTATTGATTGTTATATAAGAAATGCTGTATGTGTTTCTGTGTATTTTAGTAGGTCTTTGTGTTTTTTTTCTTTTCCTGGTAGCTGATTGTCATTTAATTGGGTGAGCTATCCCACCATCTTTTCTTCTTTCAGCAGACTAAGCTATACAGTCTAGTATTTTTTATGTCTGTTTCTCAAAGGCCATCTCAAAGCCATAACAAAAAAACCCCCCAACTAATTCTGCCGCAGCATGTCAAGCATTGCATTTTAATAATTGTCGCCAGAATTTATGATTGCATTTAGTTTTACTCTTGGGGTATTTGATTTATAAAGAACAAGAGGCTTGGTTTTCAAATAGTTCAAACAAGTCTTATTTAGGGGACAACAACAAAAAAGAAAAAGAAAATTGTTATTCGGAGGGAAACACTTTGTGCTCCTTATAAAAAATATCCAGAGGACATCTGGCAGTTGAGAGCTGGTGGCGAAACAGCATTGCATTTACAAGCCCTGATTGGTTGAATTAATAAACACTAAATTGTGTTGCTTGGAAGGGGAAAACCTATTTGGGAGCACCGCCCAAATAAATTCTATATAGGAGGAACACAAGACATGCATGCTGTTAACAAGATCAGTTTGGAGGGCACAGACCAGATGCTCACTTTTATATTGCTGAGCTCAAAACCAGATATTAGACAGGTGGCCTTTCCTCAGACTTCCACCTGGCGGCTGGCAGATACACACACTTTTTCTTTTGTTTCGAGGAGCACGTGTGTGTAGAGTGGAATCAGACCACTTGATCTTGAAGTGCTTTTCTTGCCTGGCTGGTGGCATTCTTCTTAAACACTAGTCAAATTTAAACTCTCCCACTGATGTGTGTCAAGCTCTCCCCCACCGGTCGATTAAGTCCGTTCAGCTCGGTGCCGTATATTAAACCATTCAGCCACTCTGTCAGATGTTCTTTACACACAGGTGCCCAGCCGCCCACAGCTACCCTTCTTCACACACTGCAAGATGCAGCTACGTTGGGTTTATTTATGGGAGGTGCGTCTGTAACTGCTGGGAATAGGACAAGAGCCAATGGAAACACACGGTGCAGACCGAGCTAATAGAATCTGACAGGAATGAAGTCATAGAGGCCGCTCAGGTATCGTAAAGCTGTCGCCATTTAAGCCCCTAAATTTGTCGCTATTACCTGCTTGCTTCTCCCTTTACGTGGCCAAAGAGTCGTGTGCAGCCCTGCTACTGTGCTGTTACTCCACTTCCCCGTTTAAACAACTTTTAGTAAGTGTGAGCATTTGATGCACATACTTACGTACATATACTGTACCCTGCTAACCATGAACTTTATTTGCTCGCTCTCGTATTCTTGTTCGGCTGTGTGCATTTAGGGAATTGCTTTGTTGATGGTGCTGTCAAGACGTGTTTTGTCTCCTCTAGGTTGTCAGAGTGTAAAATGCTACAGCAGTTAGTGCATCAAATGCTAGTTAGTGAGAAGAAAGTCATTAGAAATAATTCACTTGTCAGATTTCCATCGTAAAATCTCTACATGAATGAAGTTGGGCTGAGTTTTTCTCCACTAATGAGCTTGATTAAGAGAATCTATGTAAAATCCCCTGAATTGGGCCTGTCACTCAGGCCAGTCTGTCTCCTGAGCTGTGGCGACTGATCAAGAAGTGTTGGCTGATGGCATGACAGCCTACAGCTTTGCAGTTTCTATTTCTGGCTTTGTGAGGGACTTTAAGAAGGTCACAAGTCAGACTTGATCGGAAACACATGATTTTCACTATAAGAGTCCATCCACCCATTTTCTTCTCCTCTTATCTGGGTCCGGGTCGTGGGGGCAGCAGACTCGGCAGAGAAGCCCAAACCTCCCTCTCCCCAGCCACCTCCTCCAGCTCATCTGGGGGTACGATATAATCCCTCAAGCACATCCTGGGGTCTCCTCCCAATGGGACATGCCCGGAATACCTTCCCAGGGAGGCGTCCGGGAGGGGCGTCCTAACCAAATGCCCGAACCACCTCAGCTGACTCCTCTCGATGTGGCGGAGCAGCGGCTCCGCTCTGAGCCCCTCTCGAATATTGTCGGGACGCAGTTTGCCTCTGGTAGGGTCGCCCAAGGCAAATTGGTCCTACGTGACAGGCCAGACTAAGGGCGGGTCATAATACCCTCATGAGGAACAAAAACAGGACAGGTCAGGGATACCGGGGCCCCACTATGGAGCCCGAAAAAGCCACATGGGTCCATTCTCCATTGGATCCACCACCTGCAGGAGGAACCACAGGGGTCCAGTGCGTTGGGGATCGGGCGGGAGACAAAGGCGGAGGCCTTGCCGGACCAATCCCTGCCTTCCAAAACTGGCTTTGGGTACATGGAATGTCACTATAAGAGCTTATTCTTGTTTAACTGCTCATTCGACTGACTGTTATCTTAATTCTTATGTAAGATATCCCTTTATTAGTCCCACAGTAAGTAAATTTACAAGCAAGTAAGTGGCTTGAAAAACTGAGTAGTTAAGCTGTTGACGTAAGCGCTGACAGCATGTGATGTAAAACTAGAGTTTTAAATGCATTAATGTGGGTTGAATGGTTCTCAGTACAGAAAATATGGAGAAAAATGATCTGCAAACCACTGATTTTCCATCCGCTAATGCAACTTACAAGAATCTGCCTGTTTGCCGGCCTGCTATGACATAATTGTTGTAAACAGAAGCCCACTCAGAAATGCCTCTGATTGGGCCTTTTATAAATGCAGCATGAGAAGAAGCTCATTTCTCACATTGCTGATCGCCTGTGAGGGAAAGGCAACAAGTATTGAATTAGTTTGCAAGAGAGGAGGGAAATTGAAATATGGATTGGGGTCGCAAATGCCTGCCAGTGCTATTGGCTGTTTCATATATGGCGGATGAAATGTATTTTCTGTGTGCATGTGTGTGTCAGTGTGTGACTGATGTAGACAGTGCTGGCATTGAATGGTTTTCCACCTTTCCTATTTTCCAATAACAACTTGGGTGCGGGAGTGACACAGATGAAGTGAATGTTTTAAGAGGGAAAGTAATCTTAAATACAAGCCAAGCCATTCCTCACTCTAATACGCAGCCTGATCCTCTGCCTCTCCTTCATCACCGCTTCTGTCATGGAGCCAGACACGAGCCAGCCCTCTCGCCATCTGCCATTTAGATGTATTTAAATCATGCATGCATGCTGATTTTGGACCTGCGATTTGAACTGGTCAGGTCCCCTGTCTCTGCCAGGCTGCTAAGCACAACTCGTGACCCTAGGAAGCCATCTGAATATGAATTAATGACAACAGAGTTGGATGAAAGTGTCAGTGCCCAAAAGTCCAATTTTTGCTGATACTATCTGGCATTTAAGCCGAGAAAACAGAGACCCATCCTGATGGTCTGATTACCGCTTCCAGCTCTGTCCAAAGCTGAACTTTTGTCTGATTTGACATTTTGACATCAAGGTAACATATTTGTCTTTGTTCGACACTAGTCTGCACAATGAAATGAAAGTGTGTGATCCTCTTTATGCTACACAAATAGAGCAGCTTCACAGGAAATTCAATTTAGAGTACAATGAGGAAATAAATTTGTGCATATTTTGAACTACTGCTTTTGTGCATTTAAAAACATGCACATATCCACCATCATCTTTGACTGTGTTTGATCATTTCCTGTGTCCAAATACTTTTTATATGTTCAGTGACATCATTAACAACGTCTTGACTTTCTCCTACAGAGCTCAATGACTCATATACATTGATAGTTGCATGTGGATTATGCTGTATATTTACATGAATGAGAAATTTCAGGTCATTCTATATGATCAAAGTGACAGCGTGAAATATTTCCTTCAATTTTTGTTCATTGTTACAGATGATTTTCCCTCTTGATTTAATAAGGCACCATTCGATATAATAGCGATGATGGAGTTGAAACAGTTCATTAATTGACTAGTCTTCAAAAACGAGCCGCAACAATATGGATAATTGTGTAATTGCTTAGAAATTCACTGGTTCCACTTGGATGCTAGTCTTTAATGTAACATTTTTGAATTTCTGGCCATTTGGTCAGACAAAAATATTCAATGTTAATATGTTAACTTGGGGCTTGTCGATGGCATTTTCCACTTTTTTCTTTTATGTTTTTGAGCAAATAGACAGACAACTTCGCCTCTTTAGCATTTCCAAGTGGTGTCGTTGTTGGTTCTGCTGTTGCAAAGACAATCAGATGACTTTCCTTTTTCAGCAGAGAACCAACTACCAACAACACAGAACTAAAGTGTGAGTTTATTCATTCATTCCGCCTATGATGGCGACATGGAGGTGGATAGAAATGGTGGCATGCTGCCAGAGTGACTGCATCACCAGTAAGAAGCGATGCCCCAGTCAATAAATCACTTAGCAGTGTTACGAGAAAGTCGTTGATTATTTACAGAATAAACTGCACGTTTTGCGTTCAGTGCATATTTCTGCAGGTCGGGTGGATGCGGATTGGTTCTTACGATGGGTTGGGTGGGTGTGGCTACACTGACCTACAGTACATCACGACTTGTCAGCATGAATTTTTTTGCATGATTGCGTTCATGGTGCAGACAGATTTGCAAGGGTGAAAGCGAGGTTTATGGAGAACCAATCGAATCGCTGATGATGTCTTTATTCTGTAGGTGTCATAATGATACATTAGAGCAAAAAAAAGCCTTGATGATAAAGATAGTCGCATGTCTAGATGATAACAAACTTTGAATTATACCTGCAGCGCCAGTCATACAAGAAATGCAGCTTTCAGAGTAATAATGGAAATGAAAACAAGATAAAAGAAAGAGCGAATAGTTTGAAGAAAAAACTTTGGAATGCATCTGGAAAGAGTAGCAGTAAGTGGCTGCACTACAGATATTTCACGAATTACAATTTATACCCTGGTGGTTTCGTGTTACCAATAGATCAGGCATCTCCTGCAGAAAGACTTTGACCCAAAGTAATTGAAATAAAGCCCGGAGAATCCACTCGTGAGAGATTTGAATGGTCTAATATGATCAAGTTCACAGGTAAGGACCACTCCACCCTCCTCACCCCCGACGCAAAGCGCTCCTGTCTCCTTTTACAAAGAAGTGGGCAAGGAGTTGCGTGTCAAGGGGACTGGAAAAGAAATAGGACAGGAGGCGATGGAGGGAGTAAGAATCATGGCTGCTAAATCAATAGTTCATATCGCTCTGAAATTGAAGGGTGTTTTTTTTGTGTCAGAACCCGTGTATAGAAGCTGGAATATGAAATCGCTTTGGCGTCGGCCCCTGATGTTAGCAGCAGTATTGATTTCCAGAGACGTGGTGCAATTATACCGCAGGTTCTATCAGCGGCCTTTAAAAGACCAGAGTGACTCTGGTGGGGCAACATTTTGGGCATTGCTTAACTTTGCGTCTCCTCTTCCTCCCTGAGTGATCGGCTGCTTCTGTTGCCAAAAGCCACAGAGGAAAAAGTCAAGGAAATACAATCTGCTGTTCCTACACTTTCCAGAGTCTCTCTTGAGGACGCAGCTGCAGGATGGGAGATTTCCCCTGTTGGCAGTTCCTTTTTAAGAGATTCACTGGTATTACAACATAAAGAGAAAATAATCCTCCGTCTATATGTGGTAGTATCTGTCTGCATGTGTGTTTGTTGGCAAGTGTCTCAGACAGAAACAGTCTGACTGAGGACTGACAGAATCAGAGTATGAGATTGGTTTTATACGTCTGTATGCGTGTGTGTGTGTGTGTGTGTGTGTGTGTGTGTGTGTGTGTTTTGTACTTGAACAAAGATGAGACGTTGCATCCATCGAGATGCGTTCACGCATATCCCCTACAATTTGGCCGTTATTGTGAACAGCCAGACATTAGTGCAGAAATTGCAGCTGTTTTAAAGCTTTTGTCGGTGGAGGATTTTCAGGGTGAAATTGGTCTGTAATTCCCATCCAGTGCTCCTGCTGTGCTGTTCCCTGCCGCTGATGCTGCCTTCATTCTGCCTCAGAGCGGCTTCATAAGGATGAGTGACATGGAGGGTATCAACCCCCGAAACAATATAGGACGTCCCCCCCCCCGCCACTCCGCTCTTGAGATAAAAAAAAAAAGAGAAGTTTGCGGGCAATGGAAAAAGGCTTTTCTCTCTTCCCCCTTTGCTTCCTCTACACAGTCGCCATGTGTCCCGTCCCTTCTTCTCCACGCCTCTCGTCCTCTCTCCAAGTAACGGGAGTCTCATGCAATATGCTGTGTTTCCCCACTTGAGTGTTAATGAGGCAGATGAATATTCATGAGGAGGAGGCTGACATTGCTTTGTGGTGATTGTGCAGAGTATGTTTAGTGTTTGTGGCGGCCCACGTTTCTGAGGGATGTGTTGTGCAGCGGACAGACATCAGGGGACTCTGCTAATGATGCAAACGTGCGGCCCTGAGTTTTTGTTTTGGTCGATGACCCCTTCCTGTAAGGCGTTCCCTCTCTCCCTCTCTCTCTCTCTCTCTCTCTCTCTCTCTCTCTCTCTCTGGAGGCTGCTTGGCGGAGCTTAAGTTTAGCCTCCAGCTGATGGTTGAGGACAGCCAGAGAGTGTGAAACTGAGAAAGAGGAGCTACCTTTCGGTCCGCTGCATCCTCCCTCCTCCTCCTCCTCTTCCTCCTCCTCCTCCTCCTCCTCTACTCCGCTTCGTCCCTGGGCTTCTGACTGGGGGGCCGCCTCTTTCAGCATCGTCTCTATACCTCTCTATATTTCTGGCTCCCTCCCTTCGTTTTCATTTCTTTCCCTACATGTTCGCTCTTGGAACATATTGTGCTGTGATGTCTACAGTCACATTAGGTTTTGAAGGACATATGAGAAAGCATGAGGCCCATTTAAAGGCTGTGTGATGCGAGCTCACCGTGTCTCATATGATGCCATTTCCCCCCCCCCCCACCACCACCACCACACTTTTCTCATTGTCAGCTTTGTTCTGCTCTTCAGATTCTCTTCCAGCAGTCCCCACAGTAATCTCTCACGTTCTTTCTCCTCTCTTTTCACTTTGCTCGGCAGCCTCTGATTAGCATTTTTCTCACTTACTCCTCGTCCCCGTCTTCCTCTCCTCTCCTCTCCTCTCCTCTCCCCACTGTCTTCAGCCTGCAGCTTTCGTTGCTTCCCCTCCCTTATTTGCCATCACTCCTTTTTTTCCGTCCCAGCCTCCCTCTTTCCTCCCTTGCTCCTCTGTAACATATCCGACCCTGCAGTGTACCTCTGATGGAGCTCCTATGGTTCTGTTAAACATCTTTGAAGTATTTGATCTCCCACCAGCCATTTTCAACATGCGGTGTGTTTGTCTGCGGCAGAAGGGGGAAATGTGTGTTTGCCTTGTGTGTCTCATGCAGTTTGTATTCACCAACCTTTAATTTGGAAAAGGTGAGTCTGTTGGTGCTGCAGGGGGAGGACAGACAGCTTGATTGTCTCCTTCTATGTCTACTGTTTGGTGACATAATAGAGCTCCTCTTGTCCTCCCTGTGTTCATGAAAATGGTCACACTCCCACTTAATATTGTTAGTTCCAGTCTAGCAGGCGTCCATGCTGCTTTTCACGAACACACATCCTTCCTGCTTTTGAGGAAAGGACTCTGACTGTAACAGTAAAAGGAGCCTTCCTTCTTCATCAGACCCCAGTCACTGTTACTTAGACATACCTCATGTGTCTCCATTACACATGAATCATAATTCTGGTAATTCTGTAAATTGGCTCCGTGTTAAAGAACAAATCACATGTGTGACAGGTTAAAAAAGTTTATTATCTCTAAAAAAAATGAGAAGCTCCTCAAATTGATTTCAGGTCATCCTTGAAGTTTTTCCCCACACAGTTTGTTAAAATAAACTGGTGGCAGATTATTGTAGTGGTAGTTTTATTATTCATAATAAAACAAGTAGTAAAATAAGATACAATGAAATAAGATGATAACATTATCTAACGTGTAAATAAAATAAGCTAATGAGAATAAAATTGGTTGGGCGGATCTGCAATATTGGACTGTTCTGCTTCATTTTGATTGTTGCAAGTGAGAAACAAATACACAGCTAATAACACACAGATTGACTTCTGATCATGTACAGGCTGCTTTTATTTTATTATGCTGCCTCACCTTTCTATTATATGATTCTCCATAAATATGGCACATCAGAATATTTAAAAAAATGGCCATCGGTTGTTTTCAAATGTCTTTTTCTTTCTGACCAACTGTCCAAAAATATAAAACAGGGACAAACCAGCAAAGTCTCACAATTGAGGGGCTTGAAATGTACAATTTTTCATGATTTTGCTTGATAACTGATGATCTAATCAATTAACTTGCATCCAAATGCTTGCATATTAATTTCTGTAATAATTTCAGCTTCATTTGAGTCTTCAACAGTGTCTGAAACTGCAGAAGCCAAATCAAACCTCATGTCGGAGCGTCTCATCCCAATATCATTTGCAAATGAAGTTTCAATAAAATAACATGCAAATAAAATCAACTCTGTCAATATTTATTGCAGTCTGGACGGCCTGGACGAGGTCATTGCCTACATTAAGCTCAACAGCCTGTAATGCTGTATAAACCTTTCGGCTCCTCAGTGATGCGCCCTGCTGCTTCTGAGATATCTCAGAGGATGCTCGTTTCCTTTCCATCCTCCTCCCTCCGTCTCTCCCCCGTCCTTGACCAGTTGCTGATCAAAGCCCTTTTGAGTTGGATGAGCAAGTCGGGGCTGATGCTGATTTGACGATACGTGTCTTCAGAATCATCGCTTCTTGCGTGATTAGATGGCGTGTGACAGGCAAGCGTCAGCTCCATCAGCTCACATTAAGCTTCGGTGCTGCGCTGCCAACAACCGCTGCTGTTTTTAATCCTGTTGCACCGTCCTCACCAGCTGAATCAATTATCAGTTATGTTGTTAGTGTCAAAGTCTTTAGTGTCGGGCTTCAGCCCCACCTCTGCCTCCTTCTCCTCTTCGTTGTTGTGTGGCCTATTGAGGCCCAACAGAAGCCACACTGTGCTGATTCCCAGTCAGAGCAGTGCTGCTGCTGCAGAGGGACAGCTTTAAAGACAGCTCTAAGTTTAACCTTCCTCTTCACCAGTGCTGTGACAACACAAGGAGAGTTCATTATGCCTGACAAAATCTCCCCCATGCAAGTTCTCCTCGGTGAGAAGGCTGCATAGCGATTAGCCCTATCATGTTCAATTGTGGATGTAGCTGTCAGAGCTGGCGCGGCGGTCTTGTCGTGTCCTTGGATTGAACATGGTTGTGCGTTGCTTGAGAAGAACATGTCGTATAAGTAATAGGAGATCGCAGAGCTTTTGTTGCGCCACACAGGTGTTAGCTGCTGGAAGGATCATTTCCTACGCAAAATCGCTCCTCCACATTTTCCCGTGTATCTCATCTGTTGCCCTCAGAAGTGCACACGCTTGGTTGGATTTAGTGGCGTTGCGCTGGGTGTGCGTATGTGTGTTGGTGTATGGATTATGGCCAATGCAACACAAAGGGCAGTGAAGCGGCTCGTTAAAAACCCCTCTCGGCTGCAAGGTCACAGCTCTGGCTTTTCCACCTTTGTGGGTGTCTGGGTCTGTCACACACGTTTACACACTTTCTGGAGTCACAAACAAAGTATTTGGTTTGGATGTCCTTTGAAACACATGCGTCACTCTGCTGCAGGGTCAGACTATTTGCACCACAATCTATGCAACCGGGCTGAAAGGACTTACACAATGCATGTAAAAATGTACATCATGCATTGCTGCAGTTGTGTACTCTCCCTCTCTCTCACAACCATCACTTTTTGACTTTAACCTTTTATTCCTGTAGCAACAGTCAGCAGAGTCATATTAAGTCTCTCACAGATAATTTCATAGTTATAAGCCTGAGACATTTCATTGGGACAGGATACAGCAGACTGGTGAAAGTGTGTAACGTATAAACAAAAGAAATGGCAGCATATGTACCAACAAAATACTCGTTTAAGGTCTCTCGCAGCCAACTGTGCAGCAATAACCTCCAGAAGTTGCTGAGATGAAATAATTCACCGCTTCAGTAGTTAACAAGTTACACCCCAGATATTTTATTATGCAGCTACAAGCTAACAAAGTCACGGTCAGATAATGTTTTGAATTCAACAAATTACTCTCTGACAACATCGCCGAAGTGTTTGAAATTGGACTTGGTAGCATTCTGTTCAAGTAACAGCTGCAGAAATACCACTTTTACCAACAAAAAACACAAACTTATTATTAGTATTTCTGCACAGCTTATTACAAATTAAAGTCCATGCATGCATGCATAATAATGACATGCATGCATAATAATGACATGCTGAATGTCAGGATAAACTATCTGCAATAATGTACGATATTCTGATAAAATGAGTAAATAAATAAATAAGTATTGAAGTGCCCATATTAGCTCTCCTTTGCTTCCTGCACCTCCTTCAGTCACCACCAAATCGACAACAATTAATCTGAGGGTAGCTGACGGCTAAGTGTGGCTTCATCCGATTGGCCGAATGGTGGGAATTGATGGCCCGTGTATCCAGGGCTCCGTCTTCAAGTTAAAATCTTTCATTTTTCACCTTTTCATTATTCATTGAAGTCCAGGCAGACTTTTGCAATGTGTTTATCATGCATGCGCCTCCTGTGATGAAGGTGATGATGATGAAAAAATATGATTTATCGATCAACAGCACATTAATGAGTCTCTCAGTAATCCCCTTTTAAGCTTTTCATTTCTTCATGCATGGAGATTATATCAGCGATAACTATTTAACATGAATTTTGTGAGCAGGGATTTGTGTTTTTTTTTAAACCTCAGTCTCAATTGGAGTATATACAGCACAGCTAAATTAGTATATGCAGGCTATCTGGCACTTTGGAGTAACAGGTTTATAAGCTTGAATTTAGATAAGAGTGAAAGTTTCACAGGAAGGAAACGCAAAGTTTAAAATGTGTGTCACTCTGTTCATTTTGTTGGAGCTTTTATTTCCTTGAATCTGATGTTTTTCCTTGACGTTTCACCTTCATCTCTGTACGTGACCTGCATCTGATGCAGTAGCAGTGTGAATAGATCTGTACCATGACCCAACATTTGCAACAAGCTGCCGAACAACAGTAAATGTTATTGGCGCGACAAAATAAATGAAATAGTGGGGCAGGTGTTCATTTCTTTAGTTGTTTGTGGTATAGCAGTAGTGTGTTGGACAGTCCGATAACTATTTTAAGCTGAGGGCGAGAAGTTCAAAAAAGGGCTTTGATTGAAACATCTTTCCATTTATCTCTTAAATTTGCAACCTCCTGTCTCCCAGCCAACATTCTGACCCTTTGGATCTGTAGCTCTGCAAGCTGCTGTTTGTTCTAAGTTGTTTTAGAGGGAAAAGAGTCTGTGATTATAAGTGGACTGAGTGTTTTGTAGATCATCCAGACCAACAGTGTGGTGACTATTACTCTTGTTGAACCAAACCAGTAGAAAGTAGGTAATTGCTGCGCATCAATTTCAAAAGAACGTCTCAGTTAAACATTCATGACTACAATGTCGACACTTTCAACTTATCAAAATTAATAGGTGTGAACCAGCTGCAGCATTTGGAGTCAGTAGCTCGTGGAGACCAAGGTGTGCAAAGTAAAAAAGCTAAACTTTATTATTTCACTGTGTCAGACACGTTCAGTCAACATACAGGAGCTGCAGGCTGTCAACATTAATTAGGCTATGACTAAAAATAGTGTTTCTGCCTTCTCATCCAAAAAGGAAATGCGGCTCTTTGAGTCTTAGTTATTTCAAAGCTAAATGTAAAAGATTCGGTTCATGATTCCAAAAGGAATCTTAATTGACTCGATAGGCAATTAAGATCCTGACATTCTCAACAAACCAATCAATCAATGGAGGCTGAATTAAGTAGCAAAATGTTTGATCTTCTAAGCCGTTTATCAAGCAAAAACTGGGTTTTTCTTTCCCATTTGTTAATCGTTGATAGATCACGACGATCAATAAAATTAATAAAAAAAAAATCATGTGATTAATAGATCATGACATAAATGATCATAATGACCAATGAATTCTAATCCTCTGCCAAAGCCAGATGTGTCCAGGAGATGATTCCAACATGCTGTGGAAATTAATCAAGGGTCAGGTTCGGATTAGCGGTTTTTAAATTCAGCTGCTTTGCTTCTTTGCTTGTCGAGCCTCCGCTGTTGACACGGGTTCGAGGCTTTGAAGCTCTAATGTCTCCGCCTGATATCTCAGATTGTTTCCTTTGACTCGCTCTTGACCTTCTTCTGCCGCTCTGTCCGGCCATCGTCTCCTCATGTTATCCAGCGCTGAGTGGGGGCCAGGAGAGATAGTGATCTGTTGTAGCCTTGGCACTCCCTCGCACTCTGGTCTCATTGAAGAAGATTGATGGCCTCCTCTCTCTCTCTCTGTGTCTCTCTCTCTCTCTGGGATGGCTGTTGTTTTGGATGGAGAAGGGGGGGGGGACACATAGATTTAGAGAGAGAAGCTGAGCGAGGGAGGCGCGGGAACGGCAGGTGGTAAGCGGGGAGAAGAGAAATGGAGGAACGTAAGAGGAAATGTCACTGTGGAGGAGCTTGAGAGCTCATTAAATTTGTATTTTATTGAGTGAGAGTATGCATCCACCTGTGATTGGTTCGAGATTCACACATCATTCTTTTTTTTTTCTTTTTTTTTCTTTTTCCTAATGCTGATGGAATTGCCTGCACTTAGTTTGCATGTCAGCAAGATTATATTAAAATGTCAGCCTTTCTCTCGGAATGCAGAGGAGGCAGGAAGACGTTGTGAGGAAACAATATTCTATATGTGTGTGTCTCATGTTTCTGTTGCATTAGGATGGCGTGGCCTTTTAAGGATGGCGTGGCCTTTTATACGGTATGGGCTATTCACTGGGTTTGTAGTCAGTGCTTCATTGCTCGGGGGGGGAATTAGCTGCCCTTCACCCCCCCTTAGCGATGTTGCTCAGCACCTCTTGTGGCCGCCACTGGGTTGATTGGCTGGGATGACAGTTGTGCTCTTAATCGTGTCAGTCATTCTTCCTCTGTGGCCCTTTTTGAACTTAGTGAAGTCCATAAAGGTTTTCAGGAGGGATGAGATGAACCTTTCCTCCCTGTAATCCTCACCTCTTTTGACAGAGAGAGAGAGAGAGAGGAATTGAATGTGACATTTGCTTTATTCTTTGGTCTGTCCTCGTGTTTTTGTATCCTTCTCTGCCCTTAATTTATCTCCTCCCTTTAGTGTGTCTCCTTCTTTGTTCCCTTGCTTCTTGACTATTGTTTGAGCTTCTGTTCCACTCCTTTATCTCTCTGTCTTCAGGCTCCATTTCACCAGCCTGTTGTACATTGACCTATCCATCAACCTGCCTCCCCTCGTGTCTTGTCATTTTTTTGTTTTTTTTTCCCCCCGACTTTCTATTTTCCCTTCTCTTGTATTTCGTTTCCCACATCACTGACGGGCAGGTCTATCCTCCTTTTCTTCTTCTTCTTTTTTCTTCCCCCAGCCAGACTCTGCTGTGTCATGATGCTCAGATATTGCTGGGTTCAGGTCTTGGTGGCATGACTGGATGGATTGTCTATTGTCAGCTGTCCTTGTCTTAACTGACCACTTGAGACCACGACAGAGTCACAGAAGGGAAAAACCCCCCCCGACAGAAGACAGGAAGAGCATGAAGGCCGGGTCCCATCCTGCTAATCCAAACTGTCGATGGGGTTGTTACAAGCTCCAGGTCGTACCTCATTTCCTGTGGTCACAACCCAGTGTTGCTCCTCCGAACTTTGTGAATATTGGACACAGAAAGTGTAGAGAACAACAACAGTGAATATTTTTAACTTGAAAAAAGAGGAACAATGAGGAAGGAAGGCGACTTTGTTAGAGTTGAGGATACTAGCAGTCCGAAACCCAAAGAAATTCAATTTGCAGTGATGTAAAATGGAAACGTTCAGAACTTTTGCTTGATAAATACGTTAAACGATTGATCGTCTAAATGGTCGGCAATTGCGTTTTTGTCGCACGGCCAATCAAGCTTTGCAGGAATCTAAAAGTATCCAGTATTTCTCGTAGACGGAAGACACTGTATTGTAAGTATTATAAGAATACAACGAGATTCTGTTTGGTACACTTCTCAGATCGGCAGCATCACACAGATGAGGTTAAACACAAGGTTAAAAAACATCAATAACAAAATAAAACAATGACCAACAACATTGAGGATAAATACGATTCGTAAATCGGTGAATAAATAAATAAATGTCAACAGCAGGATGTGGTGCAAATGATGGTTAGAACAGGTTGTTCTACATGTAACGTGCCTCTATGCTCAGTCGGTTCTCAGGAGGGGTGATGGAGGCTACAGCTCTAGGACAGAAGCTGTTTCTCAGTCTGATAGTCTGAGTCTTTATGGTCCTGGATCTCTGCCCTGATGGTAGACTGTGACCCGGCTGCAGTATAATAAACTACACACCCCTTGTACTGTGCTGAAAGGTTATTGGACAAGAGGGTCCATCTATACTTATTTACCTGTTAAACATTTTTCATCCAGCTAGGTTGGTATTTAATAGCTTTATATATATATATATATATATATATATATATATATATATATATATATATATATATATATATATATATTTTTAATGGGACCATGATCTTGTTTATGTCTGTTTTGTTGTGGAGTTTTTAGTCCATGCGTACTTTGTTGAGACAAAGAGAACGATCATGTATTCCTTTCAGGTGAGCTATTGATCAGAGAGCGTTTTTAGCCCCACAGACACACCAAAGAGCCACGGTCCTGTTCTGACATTTCTTTCAGGCTTCATCGTCTGTATTTCTTTTGCATCTGATTGACATTTCTTTGGTACGTATGTGTAAACATGTGGATTTTTAAGACATTTCATTCATTCATGTAGATCATCTCCTCTCCCCCCTGAGGTAAAAGCCCCACAGGCAGGGTGGATGCTGGTCATGCATGCAAAGCGCCTCAGTGTGTGAAGCAGCTTAATGTGTTCTTGCGTATGAAACGTCTAGTGTTTAGTATACATGGCGTAATGTAAGTTAGTGTTTTAGTTAGGGTCAGAATTGATTGTGAATCACTTTTCTGTAGCTATCGCCCTATAGTTTCAAGTCATTCATGCCTGTATTAAAATGCCGTTTTATATTTACGAGCTGGTTATAAAAGAGGTAAAAAAAATTTCCCCCCCAGTTTACTTATCTTAAATGTCAGGGAACTTTATGGATTTCCTGTATTATGATCCCAAAGAGCTTCACTGTGGCTGTTTAGCTTTAGACATGTTTTTTATTTTTTATTTTTATTTTTTTTTACAATCCGCACACCTCTAGAATAATGTCTGGCTAAATAACCAGCTGGCTCTTTGAAATTCTGTTGGCAGGCATTGGTTTATATGAGCATGAGTAAATGTCCTCGGTCATGTTTGTTTAGGTAGAGGTGGTATTTGGAGGAGAATTAGACTTGGGAGGATTTTAATGAGACTGCCAGGCCATACCTCTCCACCACTGTGGGTCTGTACTGTCAGATGGTTGTGCTGTTATTGGGGTCTCCGTGGGCCCTTCATTCATCACATTAACATGCAGTGTGTACATCTGAAATGCATTCGCAAATATTTTCCATCTTTACGGGTCAGTTTAATATACCCCAAGAAATACTGAGGAAGCATTAAGCCTGCTTTGAATCTCATCGCTGTAAGCGCTGTCATTTGATTTGTGGAAATGAGATCGCATTCCTTCGTGGCTCTTTTTTTTACACCTGTGGCTTACCTGTTTGATTGTAGTCCAGATACAGTTTGTGTTTGGCTTAGCGCTTTAATGCTTGCTGTAATTACAAAAAAGGAATCCCCGTCCCACTCTGTTCCACCTTGCATGTGTAAACCTCACTTGTCATCTTCCTAAAACACTTTTTGTCACACACAGACAAATGCACGCAAAGCACACAATCTCCAAAAATGTTCTGCCCTCAAAGTCTCCTACATAACAGATGTACACAAACAGCCAACTTTGACAAGAATATGATAAGGCACTGGCTCAAATCCACACACACACCCTCTCTCCAAGCTTATAGCCTTGTTGATTCTTCCCGCTGTTTGCAGCTTGCCAAAGAAGCTTGGGCTTTGGATCGTCATGTAGCACTGACACACCTACAGACAGAGAGAGAGAGCTGACGGACGGTCCAGCTGGCGAGTCGTGGCAGCAAGCAAGCGGAACAGATGTGCAAGAGACTTTGATCTAGGTGAGTACCAAATGGGGTGAGGATCTGGGGG
The DNA here is from genome assembly GCA_037577475.1 of Chaunax sp. Z400. NCBI lineage: Eukaryota > Metazoa > Chordata > Actinopteri > Lophiiformes > Chaunacidae > Chaunax > Chaunax sp. Z400. Next base: position 24,366,051 of record CM075197.1, read on the forward strand.
GTGGAAGCGGGGGTGTTGTTCTGTACCAATATTAAGAAATGGCAAGTATAGAGAGGAGACTGCAGTCTAGGAGGGGATGTTAGAGACACTTTTAGTCTATTACACATTTGTTAAAATTTAGTTGTAAACATACAACAACAACAACACATCTGACTTAACCCTCCTGTTGTGTTCAAGTCAAATCCGACCTTTTTATCTCTAAAAAAATGTAGTTGATTTCATCGTTTTTATTAAATTTTGGGTTGTTTTATTGAACTTGTTTACACCCTTGGTGTTCCATGGTCAAAAATGACCTGTCATTAGAAACGCCCCTTTTTGGCTTCCATGGCAACCCCCACAAGAACCTGCCCCCAACAGAATTTTTACCCCAAGGGAACCACACCAGTTGGCAATAGTCAAAAACCAACTACAACATAGTTTCAATGATATAAACAACTTCCTCACAGCTCTGGTGTATAAAGCTTTTTTGAGGCCTTGCTCACAGTTCATTTTGTGGTCAATGAGGCCTACAGGCCTTAAATAGCAAATAGTTCAAAACTTGTGATGCTCACAAGAACTTGAGTTGATAAAAAGATGAACATTAGGTGATAATATATGCATTGTTATGGATTAATAATCAGCTAGAGTGGAGCAGTCATTTTTGACCAGGAACACCAAACTAGTTAAGAGGAAACAAACACAACAGGAGGGTTAAAGTAGTGGAAAAGTGTTGATTATAAAAAATTCAAGGCCTTAAACTGATGTTCATACGATCAAATGAAATGTTTTAAGTCTTAAACCAACTTGTAATTAGTGTATTTCAACTTCTTTGGTGCCACAATAAGTCTGTATTGAATTGTACGTGGAATCAAAGTTGTCTGTAGTCGTCTTTCTAGTTCTGCAGACTGAAGACATGATTGCAAACTTACGAAATCGTTGTACAATAGTTTTTCTCAAGCAAACGGATGGCTAGTGTTGAACAAAATATAGTAGGTATAGGAGCAAGTGAGAATCAAGGTAGAGGGTTTGAATAGAAAATACAAACCTTCAAAAAAGATTGAAGGTGACAGAAGATCTCAAGGCTACCAATGGAGGAATACCAAGTAGCAAGAGAACAGAGGATGCTGCAGACACTTGATCATGTAAATGGCAACTGAGTAAGAAGTTTCAGGTAGTATTCAGCTGCCGTTTAAAAATTGCAAATTGCACCCAGTTCTATTAAAAGGCTCAAGAGTGAGAAAAGAGGAAGGAGATAAGGTTTTAGAAGGGGAAATTAGGGCAGAGGCATGGAGGATGTGCTACCATGAGAGGCCAAAGGAAAAAAAAAAAAAAGAACAATAAAATATATACTTCAGGGGAAATTATGTGGGTCTCTGTTTCACACCTCCCCCCCTGGAAACTTTCCCATGTTAATGAATGTAAAACTAGTCGGAGCAGCAAGAAGGCAAGAGCAAAAGCTAAATGAACAGACAGTGAAAAATACCACACTCTAGTCTATGAGACACACATTTCCGTGTGCTGAGAGGAGAAAATATTAAATGATAGTGCATTATTGATGCGACATATTGGCCTGCTGTTGTAAACAGGTTTGTCTGCTGTTTCATAAAGTGTTTAAGAAAGAGACGTGAGACATTTCAGGACACATTTCAAATCTATTCCTCTTGTTACCACATGCTTGGAGTGTGATTTACCGTCTTATGTTGTACGTGAAACTCGTATTTCTCTCCCTCGCAGCGTCGTCTAACATCATCGTTGCTGCATATATATCCATGAAAATTAAATCTGTGTGTGGGGCTCGTTGTGAAATCCTGGGATATTTTAATCACCTCCTTCTTTATATTATCATACAGACAGAACATCGTGCAGTCAACATGAATATGGAGCTGCAGATGCCTCTGATATTGGATTTCCTGGCTATGACTTAATATCTGTTCTCTCAGGAAACTCGAAATGCTTTAAGCGGTGAAAGTGATGAACGCTATTGTGTTTTTTTTTGTTTTTGTGCATGACTAGATGTGTGTCTGCACATGCGAGTGAAAGGCAGCGTTTGCTGACCTTGCAGTTACAGCCAATTTGCCGTGATCACAGTGACGAGTGTCTCCATATGGATACTTAGTAATTAGCTATGAGGAGATGGGAAAAAGGTTGGAGTTGGTGGGCCATTCAGCGACCTGTCAGAAGGCCCCGCTCATCTTATCTCCCCCAAATCTGTCAGGAGGCTTGTCAGGGGCCCTCTACCCCCCAGTCCCCTCCCTCACACTTGGCTGCTCCAGTTAATTGAAGCCACTTCAGATCAGTCAAAGGAGCTGGCTCTGCATGCCTGAGCGAACCACAGAGCTCACCTGATCTGTCAGTCACTATACTGCTAGCTGCCTGCCGCACATAACACATCCCAACACTTCAGGACTCACCAGGATCTCAGGGAGACGCAGGGCAGACCCAACCAAACCCACCAGACCCATCCCAGATTAACCTTAAGCGTTAGTTTAGGTGAGAGGAATCTCATAATAAGGGCTCAGAGACATCGGAAAATGTGGACTTTAAATTCATATCAATGCATACACTCACACTTGATGAGCCAAGAAAAACAAAATGAACTGAGGCCAAACTTACACTCAAGATGCAGGGAAATGCTTTTTTTTCTCCAATACATTTCTAAAATCTGCAAAAGAGCAGACAAGAAGTGTTAAAGCTCAGCTTTACAAACAAAGAGCAAAGGCTGCCAGTCCTATAAAGCTGAGCTGAAATGACACGGACTGCAATTGGATTTGTTCTCACTAATTGGCCTCCCTCATGGCGGCTGTTGATAGATTATGGCTGAATTGAAAACTGTGTGTGTGTGGTTATCATAAAAGCAACCAATGCAAGAATGTAATATCGCCACCCCTTCCCCCCCCTGATTTGGACCAAAACAAGCAGTCTGATTTACAAAGCTCATGGAAGTGATAACTTCAGTATCCCTGCAGAGCAACTCCTTTTCCTTGGTCAGAACACTTGGCTAGATGCAGCAAGGCCTCTACTTAAAGGAAAAACTGGTTTATTCTTCAGAGCCTTCAAAATGGTCCATTTCTGCCCCTAAAACAAATGATATCAGGGTTTACAATTTGGCAGCTTTATAGTTAAAGATTTGGACGATTTATGCCACTAAAACGATGGTTGCGTTCGCTACTTGCGGACTGCAGCCTCGGTATACGGGGCGCGTTGCTCGACCAACTCAACTAAACGTACCCTAATTCATCTGCCCTTTGAATTACAGAAAAAATGTGCACTTGAAAATACATTAGTGTGATTAGAACATTAGAACTACCTATCATGACAGAAACCATCTTTAGGAAAAGTCTATTTAACTTGCAATTTGAGCATTTAGTTTGGCTTGTGTCCCATCTGCTAACATGGAGGGGGGGGTGTGTGTGTGTGTGTGTGTGTATGTATGTGTGTGTGTGTGTGTGTGTATGTGTGTGTGTGTGTGTGTGTGTGTGTGTGTGTGTGTGTGTGTGTGTGTGTGTGTGTGTGTTTATGACCTACAGTATAAGGCAGCCAACCACAAGGGGTGTTTGAAACGTTTTGGTCATGTCGTCCATTTTCATAAAAGTGCAATAGTTTGGGCTTTAAAAAAACAACAACTTTACCTTTTGTTAAAAATGTCAACAACACAAAGACAGAAAAAATTGGTTCTTGATCAGTATTTTGTGCAGGAATGTGAACAAACAAGCTGTGCTGTAATTTTTCACAGCTGTCCTGGAGTAGGTGAGTGGCTCCAGTGCCTTTTTCACTCATCCATCAGCAGGGTGGATGTTCGCTGACAGCTTTCACCTCAAGGTCCCGCAGTTGAGGGATTGTAGCTGCAACACCCTGTTGCCCTAAAAGGGGAGAGTTGTTTATCAGGCATCCTGCAGGAATTCTGCCGAGTGTAATGCTTTCCTCCTAAATACTCTTGGTTCTGCAGCGCTGCCTTCTGAACACTAAACACTAGGGATGTGTGAAGTAGAACCACAGGGAATTCATCTTTTTGAGACAACCCACTCGGGAGTGAGCGTCTGAAAATAAGACATGGAGCTTGTGTATTGTTTTAAATGCCAGGCTTCTCCTCATTCGCTGCGCTTTCTTGTGCAAGCCTTTAGTTGCTGCTCAGTCAGCTGACATTTAATGCTCAACCATTGCATACTCTGCTGCTGCTTTAGTATAGGCCGAGTTGTTACCGGCATGAATATGAACAGACAGATGTGACAGCTGGCCAGCCATATGTGACAAGCCTTTTAGATCTTTATACCCTATTTATTCCCTCCCGTGGGACCAATATTGACATTTCCGGTCTTAACATTCAGACCTTACAAACTGCCAATCTCCAGTTGGCATTAACCGTCTCTTGGCGACCTCCAAGCCAACGGAGAAAGGTGCCCAATAAATGCTCACAGCGAAATTAATTTCTGCGGTGAGACGGGTGCTTCTAGATTCATCAGTGTTGTAAAAATCGTTGTCTGTGTCAGTTTATGTGGGAGTTTTTCCTTATTTTCAGTGGGCGTCTGAGATTGGAAGTCATCGTTTTTTTTTCCGTTGACATTTATATTTTCGGCTCTGAAAACCCTTTTCAGGCTCGCTGTGATTAAGGGCGGCACCAATAAAATGAACTTAATTAATAACCGAACGTGGACGTTGAATTATTTTGAACACCACGTCTGTAAATATCTAATCTTGGCTGCAGTTTTCACACGGCTCCACTAATCCTGCTGCGTTGTGCAAATGTGTGTGTTATATTTTATTAGGATGACGTCACCCAGACATTTATGGCTTCTTCATGTATTATGTTGAATAAGCTGTCGCCTTCTCTTCTTTTAAAGCTTTTAAAAAGAGAACATATAGATCATAGCGTATAATATTTACGAAGGCAACTCTCTTATTGTCTCTGTGAATCTTCATCTCTCTCTTCTTCTGTCTCTCTTCCCCTCTCAGGTTGTCTCACCTGGGTCGTCAAACACTTTTTCATTTCTCTTGTTATCCCAGGTTCTAATTTCAGTTGCTGCAGCAACCCTGCGGCTCGCTCAACTTATTCCTCCCCCCTCATCTCTACGAGCTCCTTGTTAAGCCTTGCAGAGCTGCTTAATGATTGTGTCTTATTTATATTTTTCTGCGGTCGGGTTTCTTTTAAAGGCCAGATGTCTCGACTCTAGACTAAGTCTGACTTTCTTTCTGCCGTATCTTTATTACATGTCTTTCTTGCTTTCTTGCTTTCTTGTTTGATTTCTGTCTTGTTTTTCCTGCCTTTCTTGTTTTGTTGCCATCTGCTTTAGTGTTTCATGGCACTGGAGTCGGCTGCTGTCAGCTGTCAGTCATCCAATACATTTTGATCACTCCATGGACATTTGTCATACTTGGATTCAGATTATTTTCCCCTCTTTGCCTTGTCTGTTTATTTTTTTCTCTCATCAGAGTTAGAATTTCAGTCAACAAAAGTCACACATTTGTACCATACCTACAATAAGAGATGCAAAGATCTGTTTTTATTTCACTGAAATGCCACCATGTTTGATCTCCGGAGGAGTTCACTTATAACTTGAGATGTTTGCTAAAACTCTGCTGTTTTTGGAGTTGATTAATTACTAATCACTACATTGCTTCACTGTCTGAGTTCACTTAAAGTAGAGAAGCACAAATTACTTCAGCTAAAACTTAGATTCACTTCTTGATATGACATATTGCTCTTTTTTTGTTTTTGTTTTTTACTACAGCAGGAGTGTCCCTGAGAGTTTTTCAGTGAGATACAGACTTTCACAGTTAAAATAACTGCTAAGTAAAAATAAATAATTGCAAATGTCACCACAGGGATATACTGAAATAACAACTTACTTCAGGCACACTAGCATCGAGTCCAGGGTATATTAAAAATGCCTTTATTGATTAGGGCATATGAAAGTAAAAAAAAAAAAACTCAAAAAGTGTCACAAAAAGAGGAAAACGCTGACCGGTTACATCCTGTTTGTTGTCATAATGTGTTTAAAAATTACTCAGACAGATAAGTATTAAATAAAATTGAGTTAGAATTGTCTAGTATTTGTGAAATTTGAAAAAAAAGCCTGTTAAAGGTATAAAAAAAACCAAACAAGTGAAATAATGACAATGGAATAACTAACAAATGAATCATTAAGTTTAATTAAATCAAAGTAAAGCAGCTGTAATTCTGTTATGTTGGTCTTATTATGCACATTATCATACAATTACCTTTGCAATACACCCATCCCCATTATGACACACTCCTACACAAACACACACACATGTATGACTGTATACACTGTTTATATTTACTGCATGTATATGTACTGTATCTCCTCCTTGTAAGTAGAATCTACTTTTGTATTTTTTTGTTTTATTTTGGACTATTTTATTGCTAAATATTTGAGATTTAATAGTGGAGGAGGCTGCAGCTACATTTCATTAGATTTTCCAACTGCATGAAAGACCACCTTTCTTTCCTTTCCTTGTCTCCTACTGTTCTTTCTCTCCTGTGCTCTCTGTTTTTCCTTTCACACGTATCTCTTATAATAACGTCTCCGAAAAGATTACATAGCAGATATTGCCATGGCAACAAATGACCACAACAGGATGTCTAAATCTTTGCGTCTTCACGTTAATTAGGTTGTAATATGGTACAGCTCTCTAGGAGTGGATATTAACAACAACATGAAATTATTCTAACTCACTGTCAACATAGAAATGATTTGAAATAAAATCCCCTTTTTTCAGGTATTGCCGACTTCTTCAAGTCAAATCCAAAGTTAGAGGAAGTAGAGAATTGATTTGTTTTAACTGTCTTCTTTCCTAGCTTTGCTTTTTCAATTTCTGTTCGTCAGAATATTTTTTCTAATTTTTGTTTTGTTGTCTCTATTTTCAACCATTCTTTTATTGTGACCTTCTATTATCTTTATGTATTTTTGATGTATTTTATTTTTCAGCAGTCTGGACCTCCTATGCTTGTTTTTTTCACTTGTCTTCTCTGTTTTTCTGTCGTTCACTTTGGTGACATCTGCCAGAGAAGAGGCCATTCAGAGATTGGACTGTGCCTTCCTGACTCAAACGACTTCATTAAAGAGTGATAAGTCTCCAACAGAGGTGGCCTGATGTGGTCGGATTTGTCCCGGGCCACTTTGACAGAAGACCAAATGTGTGGAATAGTTAACAAGAGCAGAATCAAATGGCAGAATAGGCAGAGAAGTGAGTTTTGGGGCTGAAAGTTCAGCAGCGGCAGGAAGATAGCGAGAGAGAGAGAGAGAGGGAGATGAATTAGGAAGGCCTGGATTCGCAGTGTAACTGTTGGTTACGGTCCCAGACCCACTGCAGAGATCTGAAATGTCACCGTGTGTGTGTGTGTGTGTGTGTGTGTGTGTGTGTGTGTGTGTGTGTGTGTGTGTGTGTGTGTGTGCGTGTGTGTGTGTGTGTGTTTGTGCTAGTCGAGAAGATTTATCTGCCTGGCATTTCCTGCTTTCAGAACCAACTCCCGGACCAGGCCTCTATCTGATGACCCTCCTGAAGGCTCAGCGCTGCAACGAATTTTGAGAAGAACACACGTAACCTGAACATGAAATAGGAAAGCTTGGATTTAGAGGATGACATACAGGCTTTTGTCACCTTTACTAACACCGGCAGTTATTTTGCGGGTGTTATCTTAATAGTGTTGTGGGAGTTCAGGTTTGTTTCGTCCAGGTTTGGTTTCGTCAGGTCCAGGTTGACATCAAGCCAATGGCGGCGGGGTTGTCACACTGGTTTTTCCTCTGAGGCCCTGTCTGTAGGTAATAAACTGAGCTCGAATCAGACTGCTGGCTGATCAATACAGATGATATGGCACAGTCACCGCTGTCTGACATCAACTTTGGAGTCCTTTCCACTTCAGTACTACAAGGATAGTGGTTGACATTTAGGTGCCTGCAGCCAAACAGAGACGTACGACAGCAGGCACTCAGCAGACGAAAACAGTCTCTACTAGGGTTCTTCAGGGAGTGAAATTGAAATATTGAAAATGCCACCTGAATTATTGAAACTTACAATTTGGCTTTTTTTTTTTTTTAATTCATGTATCTCCGAAAAGAAGATTACATACACCTACCCAATGATAATTAACTATTAATGCGAGCAAGTACAGCTCGTTCTCATCCATATGACATAATTGTGAAGGAAATAAAATAGTAAAGTTAATAAAAAAGTTAAAATTCAACCAGTATTTTTTTAGACTAGTTTTGCTGTTTTTATTTAAAAGTTTCCTTTTTTTTTTTTTCCAGTTGTACCCTCAACGCCTCATCTGACCAGCAATATTTTTCTCTACTTAGCAAGACCAGTATTTCCATTTCCATTATCAAGGCTCTGGTTTGACACTTTTCAGAGTGAGACGGCTCATTTTCAGCCCATGCTGCATAATGTATGTGCTCTTTAATGTATAGATAACAATGTATAAAAAGGTCAGCCCTGGTTTTAAAACCCGATCTATCTTTTATGAATTTAATCGAGAGCATTTAGAAATCCTCCCTGCATATAAATGAATGTGTGTGTGTGTATGCATGTGTGTGTAAATGTGGTAATTGGGAGGCAGAGTGACGTTTGGGCACACAGAGGAGTAACCCTTGTCGTACCAAGTGCAACCGATGGATATAAGTGAACTTATTAGCGCAGCTACCTTTCCTCTCCCATCCTTTCACTGAAAAGAGCAACAGCAAAGCAGGAAGACGGATGGCACCAATTGGAACTGTCTACAAATCTTCTCTGGTCTGTGAGACTGCTCAGGTTTCCATACAGTGTAAGGTAATATATGTGAATACTGTATGTGTCATGATTGACAAAAGCCAAGTAAAAATGAAAAACCCTCAAATGCTTCTCTTAGTTGACAAATAATTAACAAAATAGATGAATTCACACAAAAACTTAAGTATAGAATACCTTTTGTTGTATAACCTCTTTTCTACGTCTATGTTTCTATCTTTGGATGACATGAAATAAAACCTCATGCTGTCTCCCCAATTTGAAGGCGAACCAGTCCCGCTTTGAAAAGGCTGTGTAAATGGGGCTTAAGTGTCTGATGGAGTGTTGCGTGCAGCTCTTACTCAGTTGAGCAGCAGTTCAGCAGCCTCCTCTGGGGGGGAGGGGCTTTGGAGGCTTTTGGACCCTGATTGGTGGTTTAGATTCAGGCACGGTATTTTCTTGCAAAAGGCATTAAGAGCACTAGACGGGGCTTTAGGAGTCAGATTTTTTCACATATTTGTCTGTCTCATGTGCTACTGTGAGGACATAATGACAAGTTTTTGTCATATTTTCTAAAACTATTTAAAAAAAATAAAAGTTACCTACTTGCAGCTTTAAGGAAACACGTTAAAAGAAACCAACCAACCATCAAACAAATGGTCTTCATCTGATGTTTTTGTTGACTCATCCATCCACTTTATTTTCTCCTTCACTCCTGATGGTCAACATTCGTAGTTCAGCTGCTTGAAGCTCTGAAGGACCTTGAATCTGAACATAATGCTGTTTTGGTGCAACTGCTGAAGCACCAGATTTTTTTCTTGCTTTCCATTGGAGGACGGTCTCAACAACGGATGACTCAGGACGACCGATTGTGATGACCCTGTACGGCGGCTGCCTGCCTCAGCTGCAACTGCTGAATGGTGTCAAATGCAAGCTTCTGCAGTGACAGAGAGATTAGATGTGACATCTGGGAAGCAAGTGTGAATATTGTCCCCTGGGGGTAAAGATGGGCTGTTGTGTGGAAAAATCCTAGTTTTGCCCCTGCTCCATGGCATTAGATTGCCCTTGATCCTTATACTTAAGCATAGTGATATGACACTATGATGAGTTAAATGGCTCCTCTTCAATCTCTGAGTTTGGATGTCATGCTAATTCTAAGACCACCAGCAGGGACGCATCTACATGATGTTGACTGTTCATTGTATGTCACTGATTCACCTATATTGCATGTTTTTGGACTGTGGGATGTCGCCGGAGTACCTGGAGGGAACCCAAGCAGACACGGGGAGCTCATGCAAACTCCACACAGAAAAGTCTAATATCATAAGTGAGAGGGATTATATATATGGCTTTATAGTGCATAGACATTAGACATAGAGTTAAAACTCTCAAATGAAATGGCTAATGTTAAGAATACCACACTTGGCTGTTCTGGACATGGAATCATAGTGAAGAGGGTGAAGGGAAGATGAAATTGTCCCTTTCTGAAATGAGTATTTATTGGTATCGGGGGATAGACTGAAAGCAATTTTCCTGAAGGCAATGTCTCTGTGACATGACACATTGAAGTGGAACACAACACGAGGACACGTTTGATGACCAAAGTCTGACATGGCCTTAACCTTCTTATATTTGGAATTCAAATCATGTCATCATGACATCGTTTGACCATTGATTTCATAAGACATCACAAAGATATTAGGCTGGATTCATAGTGCATTAATAGTTGTAGTTGATGGTTTCTCAAGCTTTGCTATAAAAAAAACCAAAAGCTGTTGGTCTCATTAAATATGGATTATGTCTCCATAATGGAGCATTAGGAGGTTTGCTTTTTATTTCTATATTTTGTCATATCCCCAAATGTCTCTGTACATTATTTCGGATGTCAGAAACAATTCTTTCTCAACATTTCAGAAATAACTTGATGTATAAGTTGCTTTATGTTGCATACAGCATCATCATTACCAACCCACGGTCAGGTTCACTTATTTTCCAAGCCTATTCTTACGGTTCAAGTCGCTGGTTTTTCATCGTGCTTTGGTTTATAAAAGCTGACAACCTGTTGGCATATGAGGGTATTGACTGAGTGCACATGTGATGTCCGACGCTGTGAAAAGAGGGGGATCAGAAGAGATTAGACAAGCGAAGGGGATAAAGATAGAGCTAAAGACAGGCTTTGTTTTTGGGCCCCTTATGATCGAGGACTCCTGCTAATTACCAGGCTCTCTGGTCCTTCCTAAATGTGTTTGAAATCCACTGGATGCAGATAATTGAGCTGGAAATGTGTTACATGACAAAGTCACGCTGAAGGACAACCACTGAAAAAGGCCTCCCCCTTCACTTCCCCCCTGTTTCCTCTGTCAGACCCTCTTTTGAAATAAAACTCCCCCAAATGATTCATTCAGCAGTGTTTGTCTTTGTTGTTTGTTGGGATTGAAGCTGAGGGGATGTTTGAGGCACCTATTGCGATAAGCTATAGTCCAAAAAAAAGAAAAGAGACAGGCCAATGGCGAAGGTGTCAGACAGATCTGTGTTTTCTTGTGGCTGAAATAATTGCTTTTAGTCTTCAGTTTAGTTGAGCTTTTAGATCCCTCACACATCATCACGGCAAAGTCAAATATGTTTCATTGCCACAGGCTGGATGTGTCTGTCCATCCATCTCGTGTTTTTTCTCTCAGCTAAGCAGATTTTCTACAGCCAAAATAAATCTCAAATCGATTTCAGCGCCTCATATGAAAATTGATTCACAGGCTTGGATACATTGATCCCATGCAGACATCGGCCTCAATTGAGAATGTAGGAGTAAAGTGAAAACAGGGTGCAGAGAGACTCCCTGTCGTCATATTTGTATTTTCATTATAAATTGCACCATTGCGTTGAGTGTGGTATAGCAAAGCACCTCCCTCACCCTCCATTCAGTCCTCCCTTTGGCTTCAAGCTCTGCTAACTTCATGAAAATGATAGTTGATGTACAGGGCTGGAAGTAAACAGGCAGGCTAAGACTTAAGAGTGCATCCAGTGATCATGTGGATGAAGGCGAGAGAAGCTTTACACTGTAAAAATGGAAAATAACTTTTTGTTTTATTTCATACAAACTGTAAAATTGCAGACATTGTTTGTAAATTAATAAGCCGTGTTTTTTTTTTTTAAGTGTAATGCCAATAATGACAAATTCCATGTATTTTTAATTTTTTAAAGAAACATTGCAATATTATTTATACAGTATTTTTCTTCTTTCTTATACTACATACAAATACATGTAAATTTACAACAATTAACTCCAATCTATAATGTAGCTTGTTATATAAAGTTTTATGTCCATTCTAAAAATGTAACATTTTCCTTCTCACATGTGCTGTGACGGACCAGCACGGTGGTGTAGTCGACAGCACCGTTCAATTACAGCACCAAGATTATATGTTCGAATCCCGCTGGGACATACAGAAGGTATGTTGTATGAGTAAATGTTAATCCAAGTCGTTGAATGGTTGTTTTTCTCTACCTGTGGTGGTGACTTTGGAGCGTATGCTCCAGAAAACGGGTAAACCTTTTGTGCTGTCACACATTGAAGGTGTTTCATCGTAAAAATCTTCTCGTAAATATTTAATTTTTTGCCGTATAAATTTCAGTGCTGTTACTTTATTGAAGGTGTTTGTAATAATGCAGGAAAAATTTGTAGAATTTATATAACTTTCTTTACAAAACCTTCACTGACAACTTCGGTAAAAATTATTGTTTTCGCACTTAATTAGAATCAGGATATGTTACTTTAATTTTTACGGTTTTTGTTTGGCAGCCGTTACTGCCAGTCATTTACTGTTTTTTGTTGTTGTTTTTTTTACGATTTTTTTTTGCAGTGTGTTCTTCTGTGGGTGCATGCAAACGTTGTGGCACAGATAAGGCTCTCTATCAGCTTTGTTGAGAAAAAGGAGAACATGTCAAAAATATTTGCATTTGGATGGTTAGATACTGTGTTTCAGTGGGTGTCAGAGAAGAAGACGGAGAGAGAGAGAACTATGGACTGTAGCCAGTATGATTTCATCATTTAGAAAACAGTTTCCTGTTGTTATCTTGGCTACATGGGCCCACTGTGGGCTGATGTCTGCCTCTGAGTATATATATATATATTTTTTTACTTTTTCAAGTCTCAAATTTTCACAGTGGATTTGGCTCTGCCTGCTTTTATGTGTGTGTGTGTCTGTGCATGTGTAGGAGTGTTGGTATGTTAGTCACGTAAGTGTTGTGCTGTGAGTATAGAGGGCTAATTGATTACACCGGTGTAGTGTGTAAGCAAGCACAAATTGTACGATTGAGATTGAAAGGCTTTAGATGTGCGACTTAAAGTTACAGTCTGTGTTTTTCACAGCATGACAGTAAACATATGGCCTTATTTGAGCATATGTGTATAAACACACACAGTAACTGTGCAGGATTCGTAAAAGGATCGTGTCTATCAAAAGTGCCTTTTATCTCTCTTCCATGTTGTTTTATTGAATGCATAATATCGGATGCTTCTAGCTGAGTGTGCTAAATATTGGGAGAAAAGTATGCAGATAGATTGATTTGCATGTGTAATGTGATTTACCTTGACTGAAAGTCATTGCAGCGAAGCTATTTGTGTGTGTGTGTGCGCAGGGAAGTGCACCGCACCAGACATTTATTCACAGATTGTAGCTTGGTGGCAAAATAAAGATGGGAATTTTGCAGAGAGCTAAATCATGTTCATCAGTTTGACTTTAAAGTAAACAACTTGACAACGTGATTAAAAGGTGCAGCTAACTGTGCAGGAGTCGAGATCAGAAAGAATGGAGATATGAGGAGAGAGAGAGAGAGAGAGAGAGAGAGAGAGGAAAGGATGATGATGGCAGAGGCCAGACGCTGAAAGAATACTTCCTCCTTTATGTGTTACAGGCTTGACATTACTTTAGGCTAAGCTTTTAACCACTGTGGTTACTTTACTTTACTTTACTTCTATTAAATGAATGATGATGTAATGATGAGAGCCAAGGTTTGACCATTGCACTGTTCTCTATGTGGCTTGATTATAAAATATAGAGAGTCATCAAATAGTTGCTTTACCTTAAAGACATGATTGTTTTTTTTGGAGATCTACGGGTCGACAGATAGACGTATCCATTTACGTACATAGATGGAGCATAAATGGGCTTTAAGGATGGCGCCACAATGAACTGAGAAGTAATTAATATTACCTCCATTTGGGATAAGCTCTCTCTGTTTCTTGATATGAAACTCCTTATTGTGTTTGTTTTTCTTCTTATCTTAGCTACATGAATTAGCACTAAACTCAACTTTACATCAAGTATAGGAAATATGATTAAAGCTTTGAGGAAGAAGTGTGGCGCTTGCATGGTTGCCTAGTTTTTAAAGCAGTCTTCACTGACTCGAAGGGAGGCAGAGCCAATTGGGGGGGTGTTGTTGAGGTGATAGTTTCAAAAAACGGAAGGAATAAGGAGACAGGGAAAAAGAGATAGGGGACCATCACTGATGTGGAGAGGGATGGTGGGGTTTGCTCCACGGTTGATGGGAGGGGAGGGCCTCCTGTCTTTGTGGGCGCCTCTTAATCCATCACACCTCCTGTGTCCCTGGATCCGACACACTCCGATGTCTCCCCAACCTGCTGCCGAGTTTGTTCTCAGCCCTTTCATGCATGTATTGCCCACTGTTCCCGTTTCCTCGTTCTCTTTTTCTCTGTCTGAATCAGAGTCAGGGCTTTGCCTTCCCGGCAAGCTGGGCAGACACTGTTTCACAGCAGACATGTTTTCATACATGCTCTGAGGAATTTCTCCTTCCTGCCTATTTTGCTCCCTAGTCACACTCGTGCCATCTTATCCTCCAGGTAAGACTTTCCTGCCATGAATGTCAGACACCAAAGGTGCTTCTTTCCTCTCTCGTGACTCTGAAATGTCTCCCCGTGTCCCCATGTGTGCGGTTATCTGACATCAAGCGCACCTTCAGCCAGCTGTGTATGTTTTTTCCCGAAATGGGAGTCAGCTACTTTGCGTGATTAATCTGGCTGATCCCCCAGATTCGTCTGCACATGCTTCCTGTAAGCTCTCATTGGAGCTCCCATCTACTTTTAATGGAATCTGACCGTGTAATGAACAGGCTTCATTAACCCTCTGTCGGATTTCTTACCCGAGCTGGAAAGAAGGCGGCGGCTGGGGGTTGTTAAAACAGCTCAGGGATGAGTCTCCGCTGTGGAAAAGTGGGCTAGCATGTGGGCGTTTGATTTACGCTCACAAATGCGTCACGCCTTCGCTCAAAGCTGCAACACTTTGTCACTTAGCCTCAGCTTTTTCTTTTGGCACGTTTTCTAGCTTTTGTAGTCGGTCCCTCCAAACTCTGCAGTCTGTCTTTGTACCTCACTGTTTTTCGCTCGCCGCCTATTGTCGCGCAAGGTGACCTCCAAACGCTCCAGGATCCCCCGCTGTGATCGCAGCCCTCTCTGCAGCAGCCAAATCACACGGCTCCACCCCCTGTCCACCTGGTAGTGGTGTCTCAGCACCGCGCCACCCGTTTTCTCCCCCTCCCAGCAGGACGCGGGGGTCTGAAGGGACAGCCTAGTTGGTGTTTTTGTTTATTTGATGTTTCCCTTTCATTTTGCAAGTTAAAGGGATTTTAGATGGAGACACTGTGTGTGTGTGTGTTTTACATGTACAATGTGGTTTTGTGGGTTTTTTTATGATAAATTTATTTTCTCTTTTTCAGAGTCTCAGCAGTAGCTGTAATGAATTCTAAAAGGCTCCCTATCTCTCTCTTCTTACACTCTTCACCTCCTATTTCACAGCAGGCCTGGTCGCCTGAAGTCCCTGCCATATGGCCATACTGAAGGATTTTTTTGGGATAAACTGATTTGTTTTATACAGATCCATTGATATAACTACATATATGGAGCTTATCAGCGTCACCAGCAGTTATATGCTGGGTGTGCATGTGTCTTTAGAGTTCATTTCTGTAGAAACAAAGCAACCCAGTCTCATCAGTCTGCCTGCCAATAACATGGCTTTATACTTTCAGCTGATGTTTATTGCATACGTCTAATTTAGTGTGCAGGTGAAATGCCTGTCAACATCAAACAGATCCATCCACATCCATCCTGATGGAAAACTGGACTTTTATTGGCACTTTTGGCTCAGACCAAGCATGTTTTGTCCCTTTAGTAGTAAAGATCTAAGAATAGCCAACACCTTGATTTGTTTTCAGGTGTGCAAATGAGCAACAGAGCCTCATAGTCCCACAACCTTAGTCTTGTAAAATTCAATCAACTTTATATCACATTGGATAAACTTAAGTATAATCGGTAAGAAAAGGGCCGTTATACTGTATGTTTTTGATTTTGCACGAAGGGAATAAGGATGAAAATAATCACTATCAAAATGTAGAAGAAAGTTAAATATGCTTCGCAGTTTTGGATGGTTGTGCAGGCGACATGTGCATCACCAGCTATTCAGGTTGTCTCTTGCACAGATGGAAAAACAAATGAACACAAATGTGTCCTTGAGTATAAATATGCATTATAAGCTGCTCACATTTGCAGATGTAGGTAGCATGTGCACAGAGATACCGTATATGCTATGCTCTATGTTACATTTGCAGATGGTGTTAATATCAAAGCACATGGATCATTACACCATGTGTACCAGTGTGTCATGTATGGACTCATTATGTGGTCACTGTTTGTAGAGTGGCTAGTTAGTATCTGGACAGCTGGCCTCCCACAGCTCTCGTTCTGATGGAGGGGGGGGGGGGGGGGGGGGGTTTATACAGAGGAAGTCTTATCTATCTGTCTGTTGGTTTGTCAGACTCTCCTCCCTGGCGTGTTGAGGTGTGTGACAGAGAGATGGAGAAGCATTGAGGCTGGACTGGCAAAGTGAGAGCAGACTGTCTCTTTTTTAATGAATATAAATGGGCTCCAGTTTCTGACTCTCCTCATATGGCTCCCCCTCTCTGGAATGGAGGTGGCCCTTCCACATTCCCTCGCTCTCTCTACTAAACCCACAGACTCGGGTGCTACTTACTAAACAATCCTTACTAAACAATCCTTACAAATGTGTTTCTGTCTTGATTTGGTGGTGACTGCTCTTTGGTTCACTTCGGCCATAAGCAGCTGTTGGTGAGACTCCCAGCACAAGGAAACGTCATCACAGTGTTGTCGAAGTAACTTTGTTTCAATTAAATGCTTTTGTATTTGTATGAAATATGTGTGTTAGCATAAAAAGCAACTAAAGCTCTCTATTTGACTCACAATTTTACTCTTCTCTCATACATGTTATAAGCATTATTCAATTAGCTTGTAAGTTAGTTAGTTGGTAATTAGTTGATTTTGATAATCAATGACTCATTTGTCATTTATCAAGCAAAATTGAATAAATTTTGTTTTATATCATTGTAAAAAACTATATGTATTAATATTTTTGCTGTTTACACTTTTGAAACTTACTGGATATTTTATAGACTAATTATCTAAACAATTAATTGAATAATTTGCTGCACCTGGACATCATATACTGAATCACAATGTAACGTTCTTCTATATGTAGAAAGATAAAAACAGTCATATGATACAATCTAATGTAATTGGATTAACTAAATAATGGACAGAATTCAATGAAATTTCACACAGGCTCTGTAGGGGCCATAAAGCTGTGCATCACATAATTGGTTTGTTCAATTTGCTTATTCACACATTTTATTGACGTTTGAATTATAGTGATTTTCATGCCATTTTGCCTACATCCAGGGTATATGGTCATCCACATCCCCTCAAAAACCGAACACCAGAATTCACTGAAATTTCTCACATGATTTGTAGAGGCCCTAAAGGTGTGTTTCTCATAATTGGTTCCTGCAACTTGCTCATTTTTCTTTTTACATTTTAGCCATATTTGAACTCAATTTTCATGTCAGTTTGCTCACATTAACTTATGATGGAGGTTATGGTCCGTCCACATCAGCTCAAATTGAGTTTTTCCAGTAGCGGGGGCGTCTGTGTCCTTGGACAAATCTCCCTCTTCAGTGAGGATCTCCAATCCCTCAGCCAGATATATGCACCAAGGCTTCCACAAACCTATAGAAAATACTGGAGTTCTGTGATATGCAAATCTGCAAGCGCAAAAGTTCACAGTCAATATTATTGCTGAGTCTTGTGAAGTGTTAAGTTGAAACTTTTTTTTTTTCTGCCAGAATTTATTGCACACAATTTACATTAAGCTCTGAGTGTGAGCAGAGTTATTTGCATCGTTTGTGTTGATGTAACCGATGGGCTTCTATGGTGAGCTGGTCTGATAAAGAAGACTCTATGATAGCGGAGTCTTTGCATGGCTTACATCTTTATTCTGATTTTTTTTTTTAAATATAGGGAAACAGAACCTCCTCATCAATTTTACTTCCCAATTTTACTTCTCCTATCGTTCACAAATAGAATAAAGATATAAAACGGAAGTTAACTGTAGGACGTACACTTTGTTTGTCTCAGCAACTATTTTCACGTGCTATTGTAGTTCATTGAAATTATTATATTGACAGGTGCTGGCAGACATTGCTCCAAAATATAATGGCTTATTCTTTGGCCCATTCAACACACTTTCACAAAGTTTCATGAAAATCGGGCCTATAGTTTTTCTGTTATCGTGTTGTCAATGAAGAAAACCAACAAACAAACAGGACTGACGACAGAGCCATTGCTGTAGGTAATACATAGTGTTTCATTCATGTTGTTCAGTTGTTGCTTATACTTGAGGAGAAAAAGCACTCTACTATTATAGTGCAGTTGAATACATACATACACAGCCGTCCGAACTTGCAGTTCAGTCCTAACAAGAACGGAACATTATAGACTACATAATGTTGTATTCACTCCAGGGCCTTTCTGTGCATGTCTGCAGTCTCATTCTTTAGTGCATTTTCCATTGAGGAAAATAAGATGCACAAGTATACTTCAGAGAAGTATTGCTCTCTTCCTGCATTATTTTGTCCAAACACGCTTACCCTCGCCCCTCTTCTAATGCTTTATAATTCAACCTAAGAGGTCCTGATGGAGCTGCTGGAGCAACAGGCACTCTGAACACTCTAATCTGAAGCACAGGACCTCCATAGCCTCCTTCCTGGATCTTTGTAAATCTCTCATCTATACTGTAATGTGACCATTTTTATGTGCATGTCATGTGCATCATCGCCTGTTACTCATTCTTCCCATTCATGCTGTCATCATCTGATTCCCGTGAGACATTTCCTCTGAGGCAGGCCTATGATTAGTACACATCTCCTTCATCTTTCAGAGTTGTTATTGCTGCTTTCTTTACTGCTCTTCATGTTAGTCTTGAAAAGGATGAAGGAAAAAAAAAACATCCTTGGCTTTATTCAGCTCCGGTGTCATCTGGGTCTATTTAGAAAGCTGTGAGGCTATTAGCAATCCTGCCAGTGTTGTCATGTTTTCTTAAATTGATTCCCTGTGATTACTTGGCATCTATGGTGCTCTGTAAGGGACAGAATACAAGAATATCACTCAGTACATTTTGCTTTAGACATGCTGTGAAACAAAGCCTGAAGGACGACACACACACACACAGAGAGAAAACACGTGTAGAAAATCTGTGCGTACGCCCTCACTCAGTCATATGGAGTATAATTAATTGCCAGGAAATCTCAGGTAATTTAAATTGCAAATCAGTGCAGCCCTGTTCTCCCAACTTTTCTGATTAATATTTTATTGTTTTACTGAGCGAAAATGCCACCAGTGTTTCTCATCAGATACAAATAGCACAAAAGCAGAAAAGGGGGCCACTGGATTGAAGAAGATCAGATCCATTCGTTATCTCTGCACATTAATTAAGTCGTGTCTGGGACTGGAGCTGTCGAGGTTGCCTTTCCTGTCTCCAATCCACTCATGAAGACAGAGGTCTCTCTCACTTCTCACCCGATGTCTCATTCTTTGCTCCTCGTTCTCGGCCAGATACTCAGTTTCTGGCAAGTTTTCTCAGGTCCTGAACTTCTCTTTCAATCAGCCACTAATTAAGCGGCGGAGTGGGAGCATTTCTTTGGCAGGAGATCACGGGTGACGTGCAGGTTGAGTGAGAAAAGCCAGTTTCCTTGAGACCTTGAGACGCCTTGGGTATGAATGTGAATTGAAGCTTTAAAACCAAACTGTCCCATGCTTCTTTTTAAAAAAATTCTTTTTCCAACAAGATTTTTAATCCCATGAGACGTCTAGTGTCATAAAGGACCAAAAATGAGATGTTTCCCTTCGCTGCAGCTCAAACCTCACTTACAGCATTTCAGCATGAAAAATGCAGGCTCTTATAGAAAATAACCATGACCTTTCTCTTCCAACGCTGGCTTTTTTTGAAAGTGCTGTGTGACCTTGTGGGAGTGTTTGTGGAGTACAGACTGGCAGCCTGAGATGAAAGTCTTGCACTTTACTCAGAGCCACAGAGGATGGGTGCACCCTGGCTGGAATTACATGGCTGGCACGGCGCTCTGCTCCTCTCAAAGCAAAATAAAGACTAAACCATGCACAGACAAAGGAAGGCTTCCCCCCAGTGAAGCAGAGCACACTCAGCCGATGTGCTTTGAATACTGAAGTCTCCTTTGAAACAAATGAATTCCGAGACCTTACTTCCTACTCACTAGGACATGACGCTCAATTAGACCAGCCTTTCAATTAGGAATCGCTATGACTTGCACAAACACAGACTCTTACACACTAGCACTCACACAAAGTCACAGTGCTTCGCTAGCTTTAAGCCAGTTATTTTAATGACTGTGCCTCTGTGTCCCTACAGGGTGCATGTAGTTATCTCGGAGGCTGGATGTCCTGTTGTGCTGGATGCTCTGCAGGCCTGCATAAGCCAGGTGCTGCTTAAGAGGCAGCCAGCTGCACCTGACACCTGAGTGGTGCCCTGCCTTCATTCAGGTCATCTCTGCTTCATCAAGGCTGACAAAGTCCAGAGTCCTAAGCCCCCCCCCCCAGCAGAAATGTCCAGCGGTCCGCCGGCTGAGAGCTGGTGTTATACTCAGGTGAAAAGGAATGCATAACAAATGCTGCTTTATTTCCTAGACTCCATTCAATATCATGTCAACAAAGACTTAATTTTGTTGTTGCTGATCAAGCCTGCAATTAAAACTCAATACAGAGAGTGTTTTGTTAGGAGATAAAGGAGATCTCCTCCCATTTATACATCAATCTCTGTTTACTGATCTTGCTAATCTACTTGTGGTAAAAAAAAAATCGTATAAAGCCTTTTTTTTTTTTAGCTGCAGAGGAAGCTGTTTAAAATCTGATAAATTGCCATATGTGATGTTACTTGAGTCAGTATCAGTTTGAGCTGATAATTAATAATAATAATAATAATAATAATGTGAGGGTGTTTAGTTTCAGTCCTCTGCATCCTGCCCCTCACCTCTGTTTAGTGTCATGAAGCTACAGTATATCAGCTGCTAGAAGCACAACACTCCAACATCTCTGACCAGTCTGTTGGCCGTTGAGTTGCTTTGTGGGTAATATAGTCACCTGATTTTGTGATAAATGTGTTATCCATACTTCACATTGCATCTGACTGGTATTTGCAACACAAAAATGCTATTTTTGTTTTCCTCAGCGGAAGATAGGAGCTCATTGCTGCGTGGACAAAATAACCAACACTAATAGTCCTTTTTTTTGTTTTTATCAGTGAGTGAGACAGATTCTTTTTTTTTGTGTGAAAATTGCATGTTTTGTTAGTTTCAGACGTTGCATTAGAGGCTTTGCTGGTTCAGCCTTAACTTTCCCATTCAGAGTCATGTTACATAAAGTATCCCATGCTGTCTATTTTCTCATCTCCTCTATGTCTTTGCAAAATTGTTTTTTTTTTTCTTCAATATCCTTTCTTCCTTGCCTCCGTTTGTTGTCGGTATTTATCAAGATGAAAGGCGGTTTTGATGTGCGGTTTTTGAAGTCCAGGCTGAACAAACACCACTTACCCATAGATAATAGATAAATATATAAATAAAAAGATCTGGCTTCAGCCCTTCCCCGTGTCTTTGCTGCGCAGATCAAAGTGGTGAAGTTCTCCTGCATGTGGACCGTCAACAACTTCGGCTTCTGTCGGGGGAGGAGATGGGAGAAGTCATCAAAAGCTCCGCTTTCCCCTCAGGAGACAACGACAAACTCAAATGGTTAGTAAAAGTGCTGGTCATCGTACCTGTCAGTTGGGATGTTTCAGCATCGACACTGCAAATGAACTCAAACAACTCATGCTACAACTACAGGAAGATGTTGGTGGATTTTAATCAACCCTGAAAGAGATGTAGAGCAAGTGGAGTGGATCACGTCTGGTTTACCTCTCTCAGCCTGATGTATAGACTCCCCTGACTGATGGGTTGATGGCTGCATTCATGAGAATTTCTGATTATGACATCAACGCTGATCCACATAAACAGCTACCCTCTTCTTATTTTATATACCATAGGCTTAACTCACGATTTACTTGGAAGAGTTATGATATTGATCGTGTTATATTGTTTTTTTTTGTTCGCTGAAAATCTTCCAGAAAGTAAGGAAATAGATTCTGTATCTCACATAAAACCATAACCATAGCCATTTTTAAAGGGAGCTCACAGTAACGTCTGTAGCCTTGGGTGAAATAACACACAGCAGTAGGTCTGAGATTGGTAAATAAATGACTTCAATTTGAAACAAATGGAGATGCGAAAAAGGACTTCAAATACCACATCATTCTAACATCAATCTAAAGTAGGTTTTGAACACTATTACATTTGTCCACCTTTTCCTCCATGTCGCCTAACCGACACTGTCCAGCATCTTTTTCATCTAATCTGGGTGAACAATTCAGACCATTCTCTTCTGGCCCTCTGTATCATACCTCACTGCCAGGAGCATTGCTGCTTGTTTCTCCACTTCGCTCATACAGTAAGTGCTTGTTAGAGGAATGAGATCCAAAGCCTACTGTAGGTCAGCCCCATTCAATTAGACGTTACAGCAAGAGGTAAAAGTAAGAGTAATACTCAGAGGAAGAAACCGCTATGAATATCTTTAATCGTTGATTCTAAACGTGTATGAGACTTAATTCAGACAATACCATTTTTCTGTTTCCTTACAATAGTCTTTTAATGGGGGGTCATTTGAGAAGGCAACTATTAGAGCAACTGAGCAACTGTTTACCAAATTATTTGCAAGGCAATTGTGCAGATACTGATTTTTCTCGTCAATTGGCAGGTTTTTATATAGATATTGAGTTTTCTTCAGCCCACCTGCCACTGATTCAAGGTCTTTCTGAGCAACTAAGTCCTATACGCCCTCTACACTCATGACTGTGGCCAGGTAAGGTAAGCCAGCTGCGAGGTAAGCCAGCTGCTCAGCAGCGGACAGGAGAGCCTTTCAGAGGGTCGTTAATATCGTCCAGGAGATCATCGGCTGGAGAATTTATTCAGGTTTTTCTGCATGAGTAGAGCAGCCGGTAGAACAACCATACTGTGGACATCATCTGTTCGACCTCCTGCCCTCTGGTTGATGCTTCAGGTTCATCTAATCACGGACAAACGGACGTAAGAACAGCTTCTACCCCAGAGCCATACAAGAGCAGGACACTATACCAAACCCTGACAGTGACTGAGACTTTTTTTGTGTGTATATATATAGATATATATATATATCTATATATATATATATCTATATATATATATAATTGTGCTATTTGTAATAAATATGCATTATTGAGAAGTGCAATATCTGAGCTTTTATACTGCACACTTCACTACTTAAATGTTAAATATATGAGATTTCGAACATAGCAGCAAATAACTATTTGCTATGTAAAGATATAGTGGAGTAGTTGCATTTTGAGCGTGCATGTTAGTGCATGTGAGCAATTCTGCAGAAGGATAGATGATTGTTAAGTCTCATTCCCAGGTCGTCAGATGACAAAGGTTGTGGTTGGTGGCCTGAAGTATTGACTTTAATATGAAGTTCACTAAGGTTAGCCAGAGAGCTGCACCCTTAGTCAGAAATAGGGTTGGGTCAACCAATCAATGTGGTGTTATGGCCTGTATATAGCTATGTTGTGGTACAGCTGCTTCGCTGGGGTGGAGATATGACCCTTCTTTCCTCTGCATGCATGAATAGTGACGTTTTCCGCTTTCGACAGTTAATCCTTTGGTCAGTTTATTTCAGAAATGTCTGCCGTGTTTCATCTCAGCTGTCTGTAAAACTCTGTGCAACTAAAAAGCATTTCATTAAGGGGTGAATGAATAGAGAACCATTTTGATTCCTGGTTTGTAAAAAAAAAAAATGCTTTCAGGGCTGTATTTTCCACTTCTGCACAACAGATATCATGATAAATCTTTCACATGCAGCCTCATGTATTGCAGAGTCATCACCGCTGAGATATTATTGTTATCCTGGGCAAAATTTCAGCACGTTATTATGTCATGAGCAATACGCTGGCTTCCAGGCCAGACCCAGACAACATCCATCCTTACTAATAGCCAGAGATACATTACTAATAGGATGTTATTGGATACCAACATTACAGTATTTGAAACGCTACATTACCTTTTAGCTTTATCTTCCTTTTCCTGCCGCCAGGTGTTTATGTGTGAACCCTTAAGGTCTGGATGAAGAGACTAAAGACTATAAGTTGCTTAGTCAGCTGCCCAAAAAGTGAAGTTTTCTATCCTAAATGAAGAGACCAAGTCTGGCCCAAACAAAAAAACTATTCAAGTTTTTATTTTAACTGTGCAGCATTTCTGTAATTTCCTTCTTCGGAAATAAGTTGCTGTTAATAACTAAAAAAACTATTCAAGCCCAAACTGCATAGAAGTTTGTTTTCAGCAAAAATAAATAAGGATATGATAAAGTTTGATAGGTTGAAAATTAAAAACTCCAGTCACACCTGTGTCCGTGGGGCACTGAAATTTTTAAATGCAGGATGTAGGACTGTGTCTAATTCCCAAAGTGTGTCTAATAATGTGCGGTATTGATAGCCATATGGGCTTGTGTAATCACTGCTGCTTGGATTCATTTCTAGTAAATATATAATTCAAAGTAGTGTGGGGCAATTTTGATTTTAATTAAAAAAGACCCAACCTTTGTAGAAGTCCTCATCCGCCTCTCTCCCCGTTGATGAATTGGAAATGAATGCGCCTCCGATTCCTGCTTTTTTTAATTAGGTAATGTTATGGGGAGGAAAAGCAAACTTGTGTGGAATTGAATTAGTGAGGGCCAGATGTGACCGCTTCCTAGTTATCAGGCTTTCTGGCTGCCTCCCCTCTCTGCCGGTATACCCTGCAGCATCCTGTGCAGGAAGCGCAATGGAGGCAAGATGGGGTGTGGGAGGTAGGGACGGGAGAGAAGAGGTGGGAGGCGGAAGTGTGTTTGAATCAGAGGAGTATGCAGTCTAACTGTGTACACTCCCCTGAGGTGCAGGTTGTGTAGAAGGGGAAATAATTTTTTCCTGCTGAGAAACATTCCCCCATATGAACCTGACATCCCCACTCCCCCCCCCCCCCCCCTTCACTCCCTCATTTGCTCGCTTTCCTCTCTTTCCCATTCACACTCACTTTTTCTTTTTTCCATTTGATTCCATTCTGCCCTGTAATGCTGGCCCACCACCTCTTAACTCTGGGTGACAAGCTCACAAAAACTGAACCCAGTGCAGTTACTACCCTTAAAGCTATTTCTCCTGCCTGTAATACTGTATGCTGGTGGCTGTTCGGTGTTGTGGTGAGGATTTACCTGCTGTATGAGTAATAAACAGACCTTTGGGGTGTTTGACTTTGACTGCTTCCAGAAACGACCCCAGAAAAGCCTTAATACGAGGGAATACCAAGTGAAGTGAAGAGGATTTCATTTTCTCCTCTCTTTTCGTGTCTCAAGGGGCTTTCGGCTATAAATGGTGCGCTCTATGGTGCACGCCCAATCCCATTCTCGCCATATGCCCTCCTCCAATCTTCCCACAATCCCCCCGGGTCGACCAAGGCCCTCCACTTCGCTCGCCCTGTCACAGGAGAAAATTACCCAACTGCCAGCATATTTGTGACAGTTTAGTGAGCACTCCGTCTAAGAATATGGCAGTAAAGATTGCTCTATCAGTTCTGGATCATTTAGAATCCAATTTAATCCGAGCCTCAAGGAAAAAAAAGCCAAATAAAAACAAAGTGCCTTAATTAAGAAAGCTGGGTGGCTGTGGACTGTTTATGTAGCAGGTCAGTACTCGCTCTGCTTATACACTTACGTCCCTGTGGGAACAACTTGCACAATGCATATTATTCTCAGTATTTTAGATAAGAATTAGGTAGAGCAATGTGTGTATAATCAGTAACGAATGAAAAGTTTCAAAACTGTTGGGTATTGGAATATAGCAGCAGCAGAGTAATGCTATCGAAGGCACATGTCAAAATCCCACTGATGGAAATTCTCACTGCCGAGCTGCACAGCTGAGGAGCTGAAGTTTTGATTTGAGGTGGCAGTTTGAATTTCTGGCTTTTGCGTCTTTTTGAATGAGGCAAACTCTCACATCCAAGCCAAGTCTCTGTCATTAGTCCAAAAAGCACTGACCGTTCGCTCATTGTTTAAATGAATTAGATAAGCATCTGAGGAGTTATGAACTTGGCTTTGTGGGGATTTGGTGACTGACGTGTGCATATTGAGAATTTTTAACTATCCCTGCAGTAGAGACGGGGCTGTAAATACAAGGCTGCACTGTAATGCCAGAATTCGACTGGAAAGCTTGACATTTATCTGCTGAAACCCCACATCTGCATCAATCAGCCCTTGAGCCAACCGCTACACCACCACTGTGTCTGGATCCTCTGATGATCCATACTTGCTAATGGAGATAGATTCCGGCAGCAGTGACAGCCCGCTACCCCCCCTCCCCCCCTCCCCACACCCTACTACCATAGTCTCGCCTCGGCCGCATCATTTCTCTCCCTGGCTTAATGTGGTGGTTCTCTCCTGTGAGCCTGTTGGGTGAGTTGTAACTTGTCTCCTGGCACCCTCACCACCCTCCCCCCTCCCCCCCTCCTCCTTTTGCCATAGAAAACATCTGCCCCCCTGCAGACTCCTGTTTTGACAGCTCGGAGAGGAGAGATGGAAAGTTCTCCTCCTCTGCTGCATGTTGTTTTTTTATTCAAATAGTCTCCTTGTTAAGACTCCCCTACAGACAATGGTTTTGTTGTGTTGTAGCCAAAGGCTGAGTGAGCTATGTGTGTACGAGTTGGCCGGAGAGTCTAGGTGCAGCAGACTTCGTTTCAGGCAGCTTCTATATTTCGTATAGCTGGAAATTCAATGTTGTTGTTGTTTTTTTCCCTTTTTTTTCTTTTTTTTTTTGGTGCCGTTAATTGAAGCTCTGGGTGTGAGCTTGTCAGAGTCTGTTGCCCTCGGTAACTGATGGAGGTGATCAGGTATTCTGTGTGGGTGAGTGGAGCACGGCTAATAGAGTAGAAGCTATTGGTCAGTCTTTACAGAATCAGATGGTATTGACATTGCTGGAAAGAATGTCAATAAACATGTTTGTGCTGACACTAGCTTATAGAGCTCAATCTTCAATGGAGATTAGATTTTCTTCTCTGGACGACTGTGTGTTATGTTAATATGTGTCTCTGTCTGTCTTATGCCAGCCAATGTGAACTTAGGGCGAAGAGGTAATAAAGTTTAACTTTATAACCCTCCTGTTGTGTTGTGTTGTCATTTCCTGTTAACTAGTTTGGTGTTCCCGCTCAAAAATGACCGCTCCACTTTAGCTGATTATAAATCCACAATAACACATACAGTATATTATCACTGAATGTTGTGTCTCATCTGTCTATCAACTCACGTTCTTGTGAACATTACAAGTTTTCAACTTGCTATTTATGGCCTGTAGGCCTCATTGACCTGAGCTCATACCCCTCGTCCAATGAACTGTGAGCAAGACCTCAAAAAAGCTTTATACACCAGAGCTGTGAGGAAGTTGTTTATATCATTGAAACTATGTTGCTGTTGTTTTTGACTATTGCCAACAGTTTTGGTTCCCATGGGATTAAAAATTCTATTAGGGATAGGTTCCCGTGGGGGTTGCCATGGAAACCAAAATAGGACGTTTTTCTAATGACCAGCCGTTTTTGACCGGGAACACCAAGAGTGTACACAAGTTCGAATAAAACACCGAAAATTTAATGAAAATTCTCAAAATGTATTTTGTGTGTTCAGATGCCATGTGTGAACGAAGTCATGGAACCTTATGACAAACAGATGAACTTAACTACATTTTCTTTTAGAGAGAAATGCAACAGAAGGGTTCTGTTTGTTGTGTGATGAATACATGCCTGTACAGACTGGGGTGTGGTTTGTTTGCTATGCTGATTGCCCTTTCGTGTGACTGGGTTTTGAGCAATAGGGAAATGTGAGGATGTGATGTAGGGATTGTGCTGAAATGGAATGCGTGAAAGTGTGACAGACAGGAAGAGAGATGTTGACTCTTGCTTCCATGTCGGCTGTTATTTTTCTACATTGCCGAATCGTCTTCTGGCGACCTTCCCGTTCTGTGTGCCAACCGTGTCCCTGAGGCTTCTGCCTGAATATGGATGTCCTGCTCTCCTGAACACCATGGCATCACTCTCACTTCTCCCCGTCTCCAGTTCAAACCTCATTTTCTCACCTTCCTCATCACCTTCAGTCCTTTTTTTTTGGCAGGGTGAGAAACGTCTCTCTTTAATATAGGGGAACTATCAAAGTGCAGCATAGCATAGTAAAAAATTCTCTTTTCTGTATAAAATAATACACATCTACCTTGTGATTTTTCACACTGATTCCTTCATAATAATTCCATGTGTTAATGAGATCTGTAACTACTCACCACAAGTGTCACTTAACACAATTTCCTGTCTTCAAACCAGTCTTTTTCATCGTTGGATATATCTGTTGCGTTGACTCCCCTCCACCAATGTTTATCTCCTTTTGGTATTCTGGCAGAATGGTAACACTCCTGCCACACTGGCCAGCTCACTGACAGAATGAGCACCAAGCAATGCGACCTGCTGTTGATTCTCTGCCAGTGCAAGTTTTCTGATGCCCCACTAGAGATGGCAGCATGACATTAGCTGAGCTCAGCGCACACACACACACACACACACACACACACACACACACACACACACACACACACACACACACACACACACACACACACACACACACACACACACACACACACACACACACACATACAGACACGCACTGGAGCTTCTTTCAGCATTCCCTCTCACCTCTCCTCATCTCTTCCTCTTGGCTTGCTTCCCCCACCATCTCACTTTCCTGCCAATCCCTCCTCACACCCAAATTTAGCTTTTAGATACTGCCACTGGGGAATTCCACGCGTCACTGCTAGTCTCGTTTCAAGTAACACAACATCACAAGGAGATTCTGTGCCTTGGGACTTCATCTGGGTTTCTCGTGCTTGGTCTTATACCAAACGTCTTTGAAGGACATGACAGGAGTGGGTGAAAGTCAGCAGAGGAAGAGTTTCGTCAGACTCTTAAGAGGCATTCAGGTGCTGCTAGTTGCAACCGACTCGACTTGACTCAACTTTAGTATCAGGTACTTTGTTAGGGGTCGTGTTCCTTTAAAGAATAGTATTGCCTCAGTGTAGCTGGTCGTCATTCGTGCTGTGCAGGATATCCTGTGCGTGCCGGGCAGTGATGACGCAATGACGCAGTGACAATTCTCTTTGACCACTCATTGGTCTTCAGTGTTTGACATGACCTCTTGGTACCCATGCAGCTATTTTGGAACATCATCGGAGTTGATATCAAAAAAACCACCAGGTACCTGGTACTTTTACCTAATGGGAAAACCAAAACAGGCGAGTAGAGTCGAGCAGAGTACAGCCGGAATCACGTAGTGGAAATGAGGCTGTTTCTTTGTTTCTGCCCAGCCACAAATAGCACAGCGTACCAAGGCCACAGAAGTTTGACTCCCTTTCAAACCTGCCCGGCTTTGGTTGAGAAACCTCATTGTCTTTTTGGAAACACTGAAACTTTATTATACACTGCGGCAGAACAGTGAATAAAGTAGAACATTTTGGGACAAAGTGCATTTAAGTAAATTTGTAATGTTTGCGTGTTGGCTTCCCCGTGCATGCTTGTGCTTAGTGTGTGTTTGCATGGTGATTTCTGTCAGCGTCTTTGTGTGCAGTCTCCAGAGGCAGGGGATTACAGTGAAAGACCCCTGCATGAGCAGCGGCGGGAATAACTACATATACACTGCACTCCTCCACCAATCCCCTCTTTCGACTGCCTGCTCCCTCGGATCCAAACAGGGGGATTTGATACAGGATTTTACTGCAGCATTGACACTTTTTCATCTTAGTGCTTCCGACTGCGATCTGTCAGGAGATCTCCTGTTGGGATCTCTGCACAAGAGGAGCCTAAAGAGAAGACTGTTTGAACTGCATGTGCAGATATGTGAAAGTGAGACGTGTTGACCTGGTATTTGGTGACCGCAAAGCTTATAGTTTCATTTGACTCTTAACAGGAGTCTTTGAATACTTCATGGCCTTTAACTACTGGGTTTTAGAAAGACTCAAAGGTTGTCTTCATCATTTATATACCTCTGCCAAAGGGGTCATGTAAGGTTACCGTCTGTTAACGCGGCCTAATCCGTCCACATCTGCTCAAAAACCACGGGACGGAATTCAATGAAATTCAACACATGCTCTGCAGGGGCCCTAAATGTGTGCATCTCATAATTGGTTTCATCAATTTCCTTATTTTTTAGGCTGAAGGTATTTGAACTGAAGGTACTGAATAAATCAGGGCCTAAAACATTTGTGAAGTGCCTTTGGGTGAGCATTCAGGCCTCTCAAGCAGGCAGTTTTCATATTGATGTTTTTTAAAATTGCACATTCTTCTTCCAATTTAAAATTCTAAAGTAGTTTTACATTTCACCTCATGGTATTTTATGCCTCTGGGGATAGGATAGCATTTGCATTAAAATAATCCCTATGAGTGAAATGAGATGTCTCTTGCAAACCACAGCCTGCTAGGCACCTCAGTCTGCTCTTAGTACATATGTCCCTCTCTTAGAGGTCCCTGTTTGGTTTGCATGTATCCTTTCTGATTTAATTCATGCACAAATGCTCATTTACATTTATGGAGCTGATATACAGAATGTAGGCTGTGGATACATGGCTTTTACCCATTTCAAGTGTGGCTAAATTAGCATATAGCCTCTTCTGGTGATGTCGGTGATAGAATCTTCAATATTTTTTTTCTCTATTGGATTTGCTCCTGCATCGTGTTTCTGCTCTTTCTCGACACTCATCCACATGCATGTTAACATCATGTGCTTTGGGCATCCCTAGGAGGATCTTGATGATGACATCTGCCAAAGAAAATGCTAACAAATTGGATTCTAGCAGATCTTTTGTACCTTGGGATGCCTTTTCTTGCATCATTGGACACCATTCAACTCTTTACAGGATAGGATTCATAATAACATACATATAGCGCTTCATGTTATAACCTTCATCATGGACAAAGATATCAGAGACTTGGCTGAATACATTCAGAATTCCCAGCACCCGAGGAAGCATTTTCCTTACTAACAAAATAGCGAATGATGCAATTTCTCCGAGGAATGGAGCTCCAGTTTCTTGCAGAATTTGTGTTAGCGCCTTGCTTTATTTCTATGTGCAATTAAGTTTAATTTGCTGTGATTTATGTGGCAGTCATAGTCCGCAGTCATTATCTTTTGACCTTTTATATGAGCATTTGTGACTGTTGGGTGACAGTAGAACGCTGTTACCACCCCCACAGTGTGACTATTGCACACACAAGAACTCCAGAACCTTTCCTGTGCCTTTGTAGGGCAACTAAGTGTTACAGAATCATTCCTGCCACTGCCTGAGATAATTGGCACTCCATAAACACATGATAATTGGACTGTTGTGATCCCTGCAATTTCTCACTTCTTGGTCAAAGACGCGCAGCAGTACTGTCTCATGTTTACCGCTAGTCTTTAGCAGACAGTGAATGAGGCAAGGAGTGGTAGAGAGATTCTGTTTTGTTCTGATGTGGTAAATGTTCCCTGCAGGCTACACTTCCTGCACCCAACCTCTTTCGCCATTGTTCCACCGCCACGTATGAGCATGACTCACGCACACGTTCACATACGTAGACCTTAATCATATCGATAAAGTCTCCAAATAATCTTCTCTCTCCTTGTTTGTCTGTTCTCGCTATTTTCCAGAGAGCCAGAGAGGATATCGTTTTTTTCCAGGGTACGGACTGAGGCTTCAAACAGTTTATAAGGAGGCACTTCCTGTTGGACGAGGCTAACTGTCTGCAAATTAACGCTTTTCTGTGAGGTAAGGGTTGAGAGAGTTTTATTTGAACTCAGGTTATTTATTAAACACAGTCGCTGTCTTCCAACAGAAAAGGAATTCACAGCACAGGTTGAAAAAGATAATCCTGATTATATTACTGGATCAAACTTATTATTCATCAAATGAGCTGTTTTAATATCGCAGGCAAACACAGATTTGATGAGCCTTTCAAACCAAAATTGTGATATTGGATCATATTAATGCTGAATTGTAGAACTGCTTAGATTAGACCAAAAATATAGAATTTGAACATAATCTAACAATAATGAATGCTTTTAAAATATCTTAATGTATTGTTTGTGTTGCTGTGTTTTGCCTTGGAGAGGATCACAACAGTAATTCTTGTATTGCTCATCTTTTTATTCAACACTACCACTCATTGTATGTCCCTGTTAGTGAATAATGTATGTCTTTATTGGTACTACATAGCCTCTGGGTTTAGATCTCTCTCTCTCTCTCTCTCATCACTAACATACAAGCTGATTGACATTCAGCCTGCATGGTGGCTTGGCTCCGATTCCTCTGATCCGAAGCTGGTTGCTGCTCCTCATTTAGAATTCCCTTGTTGTTTTTCAGCTTTAACACAGGGGGCAGCAGAGGTCAACTATCCTCTCTCTCTCTCTCTCGCTCCCCTCTGCTCCTCATAAAGCAGCCAGGGAGCAGAGAAGAGGTTAAACTTTCTGGATATGTTAATGCCTTTCGTTGTAATGCATGCACCCATAAATGTTTCAAAAGCACGGCAGTGGCTGTTTAAAACAATTCTAATTAACCCTGTGGGTATGGAGGAGAGCATATCTTCAAGTTTTCCCTTTTTGTAGCGGAGCAGTGTGCAAGTCTGTTTAAAGTGTTTCCAAACTGGGCTTATTGACAGAGGGGTAGGAGGGGCAGGAGGGGCAGTGCCGTTTCTCCAGAGCCATGTGGGATGAGGTGTGTGTGTGTGTGTGTGTGTGTGTGTGTGTGTGTGTGTGTGTGTGTGTGTGTGTGTGTGTGTGTGTGTGTGTGTGTGTGTGTGTGTGTGTGTGTGAACGAGCATCTCACCCATACACCGTGTGTGTTTGTGCAGGCGTGTCTCATTTGGGACATCATTTTGAGGATGAGACTGTTTGCTGGAGAGAGTGAGCAGTGAAAAAGAGAGGGATTAGTTACCTTGAAGAGTCCTTTCTCACTGAATTCATCCACTCTTCTGAAGGGGAGAGGGCGGGTGTTGCTGGTTCAAGTCCTCGGTGGCCACTTCCTCCCCCGTAAAGTTCTGTTGCACTGTGGTAATTAGCCAGCTCTGCTGATGAACAAGCAAGGTAAAGATAGCCTGATTTATATAGCACATTTTTTCGCACTCCGGAAAAAATCAATGTGTTTAATATAAAAACTATTTACAACAGAAAAAAGATGAGAGTAAAAAGCAACACAACATTTTATTTATTTGTAAAGATTTAATACTGGACTCCGGTCCAATGGATGTTTTTGCCAACTTTATGTAACATAATAACTTAAGATTTACCATTTTCTAAACCACAGATGACCTGAACGGTTTATCAGGTTCATACTGAGAAATAAAGAGAGAGCTTTGATGTCTAGACAGGCAGCAGTGTTTAAAATCAACACAAAAATGTGTGTGTGTGTGTTTTATAGAATGAGTGGCAGTCTGGAAGTGGGAGGTTCCATGCAGTGAATGAGGAGATGATTGGTAGCAGATTGGCAGACTTTTGGGTGGATGTTGGTCAGAAATGCTGAACCTGTGTTTTAATCTTCATCCCTGCTCTTTTCCCATGTGAAAGTGAAGCCCAGTGTTTCCTGTCACAGACCTGGCTCTGCTTTTCGTCCAGATGGTCTCGTCCGGCATCTGAGAGCCCCGTCGCCCCGTCGCCCAGCTCTCTCCCTCTTCTCTCATCGCCACCACTCCCTTTTTCTCCTCTCCATCTTATCTTTCATTCACACCTAATATCCTCCTCCTCTTCCTCCTCTTTCCTTTCCTTTCCTTTCCTTTCATCTCTTCCTGCCTCCCACTTTGAGCATCACAGTTTTTTACTTCCCCCCCTTCACTCTACACTCACCTCTCCGCTATGTCATTAGCAGCCCCACTCTGCTCAGCCCTTCTTTTCTCTCCTCCCTCTTTGCCCTCCTTTTTCCTCCCCCGTTTTTCTTATCTTATTCCGTGTAGTAGAATGTCAAAGAGTCGACAGGGCTATGAGGAGAAGTCAGATCACTGTGGAAGAGGTATATTGGCTCCACCTCTCTTTCTGACCCTTGGTCCATGTGCTTGGTTCATTTTCCCTCTGGAGACATTAGTAATTCAAATTTTAGCAAAGAGAATCTGGCTATGTGTCATGTCGGAGAGAGTCTGAACAACACAAGCTGCTGCTCTCTCTCTCTCTTTCTCTTTGTCGCCGTCATTCTCTCTCTCTCCATCAGAGAGACACATGCAGGTACTTAATGAGGAGATAGTTCCCATTAAAGGTGCTGCGTTGGCTGTCAAAAGAGAGCGTGAGGGGACAGAGAGAGATAAATAAGGAGGGGACGGAGGCACAGCAAGAGGAGATTGAATGAAAAGGCCTTGTCAGGAAAAGTGGACACACCGTGTGGCGTTTGGGGGTCACGGGATGTGCAGAACAGAGAGGGAAAATAAAGATGCTACAGGATGAGAAACTAAAGACCAAGATGGTTTGTATTAGATTTGGTTCTAGAGCAGGGGTATTCAATTAAAACTGCAGTTCGACTTAGTCGACCCTCCTCCCCTGCTGAGGTCTCACAGTTAGGATACCTGCAGATACAGGCGTCTGCAGACTGCAGAAATCAGCTTAGTTCACATTTTTACTAAACAAGACGATGCAATAAACTCTTCTTCTGTAAATCTGCCTTGTAACTAAATTCTTGTCAGTCAGTGAAAACATAGCATCCTCATAGGAGAACTAAATAAAGTCCTCTTTTAGGCTGAACTGAGCTGAACAATCACTTAAAGATAGAAGCACTAACTACTCCAAAAATAAAAAATTCATTCATATGTTCTTTCACATGCACCACCTCTCCTTCAGTGGGAGAAACTGGCTTTAGCCTTTCAAAATAAAGAATAACTCGAACAAGAAAAAAATACAATGCCTATATTGCATAAAGATATGATGCATAAAAAAAGTGCATCTCTATATTTGGATTAGTGTTGCATACTCTTCTACAAGAGTTGACCAGTACAGGCTGTGGTTTGCCTCTTGGTTTTTCTTCCTATACTCTTTCATTGACTTTTCTGTGCAGAATCTCCTGTTTTTCTCTTTGACTCATTGAGCCGTTTTGTCTGAGAGACTCATATCCGGTGATTCAGTTGTGTTCTCTATCCTCTCACCTCAGAGCGTGGTTTAGACTGAGGGATGGGCCTCGTACACTTAAACAAGAAGACAGCGAAGGTGACGAACGAGTGAAGGTGTGCATGAGTGAAACACATGTTCTGGCCCCTTCAGCCGATCTGAAAACAAACTGTTACTGCAAATGTAACACTTTGTGAACAAATATGTGCTTCATGGTAAAAGGAGACATATTTTGTTATATTTCTTTTATTTCTGGATCTGTTGAAGCTTGTCAGCTTTGTTGGGACACATCTTAATGTTTGCATTTTTAGACTTTTTGGTTTCTTTTGCTCTTTCTTTTCTCATTTCTTAGCTTTAGTAAATAAAACTAGACTGATCACTTTGATTTGTTGAAAGACAGATGGTTCTCTAGATGTGATCACTTTCATCCCATCATCCAAGGTGTCCTTCACAACACTGTCATAAGGCTCCTTGGCTTGTACCAAAAGATAATCTTTGTTCCTCAAGAGACAGACTGGCAGTAGAAATTTTAGAACTGGTGCCAAAGGTTGAAGAGTAACCGAGTTTTAAAGGTGTGCCCTCTTTTATATTTTCTGTCAGATGCTCATATTTTCTAGGGGGAATGGAAGCTCATAACACAGACTGATACACAAATCTCTGGTGCATAGATACATCAGATTAGGCATTCCTTCTCCTCCCCTTAACCCCGGGTGAATCCCTGGGCTTTTCTGGATATTTTCCAGTGCATATTTGCAATCTAGCTGATAGACAGAGGGGTAGAGGTGGCAAAGCAGTCCGAGAGAAACCGGAGCCTCACGGCAAGACGATTAAAAAACCCCAATAAGTACGGGGCTTCATTGAACCGTGGCCCAGGTTCTCAAAGCAGTGCCTGTATTGATGCTCAACAGTTAACAGTGTCTTTAAGAAAAACAAATTACACCCAAGCTAGAAGCAATGTTCAACTCCAGAGCTTAAATAGACACTTTTACAGTCAGTTCCTTTTGGAGAAAAGAAGTATCTCTTCGTTCAAAGTAATCTGCGTCTTTTTCTGCTCCTTTGTTCGACAGTTTTTCTCTCTTTAAATTTACACCAGGAGCATGATGGGACATAATCTGTGAAGAAATCTACTTGTAGTCTTGTAATTAGTGACACCAGTCTTTGTGAAATCCTATTGTGTGTGACTGAAAACCCTGTGATTCATGACAAATTGTCCTTAGATATGAGTGGGTGAAAAACTTTAGTCTTTTCAAAGTCTTTTCAAAGTCTTCTTGTGTAAAGTAGGCATGAGATCCACTGCAAGCACATAAACGTTAGAACTAATGTCATTTACTGATATCAAACAGTTCGCTCACATGGGTTTTTATCTCTTTTGGCTCCTTTAAGTCTCTCATCAAAGTTGTAAACATTGACACCTGCTTTGCCAGGAGGGCTGCAGTGATTGTATGAGGCCTCCTGGCTCTGTGATAGAGAGTGTATGCATGTACATGCAAGGGGAAGGAGGCCTTACTGACTGGGATTAAGAGATGCTTTTCTGAGGCAACTGCTCAAAATATCTTTAATGTTATTATGAGAGGTCTTAGAATACTTTCTCTTCATCAAGAAACTCTGGTGGGACAATTATAATTAATGGGAAAGACTGGCCACTCTTCACATGGACAGTTTTTTTTTATATACAATTCACTCAAATGCATTTCAGCCGATATCTTGTCCACCACCACCACCAGGTTGTAGGTCTTTTCTTTAAGTCTCCTCCGCTCCATCCCTCCCGGAGCGAGGTGGCAGTGGGAGAATAAATGAGTGGGGTGCTGATGCTCAGCTGTTTCCCCCCTCTTCCTCATGGTGTTAGTGCGGTATGCCTCTCCTGTCGGTGGGTAAGCACTTTGTTGGGTGACAGCACCCATCCTTCACAGGGCTTTGCCATATGCTGTGCTGCTGTCAGAGGAGACGACTGCAGATGCTCCAGCTGCTCCCTCCCTGCACAACCTCCACACACACACACACACACACACACACACACACACACACACACACACACACACACACACACACACACACACACACACACACACACACACACACACACACATGCACATACCCAGCTATTGGAGCAGGTTACAGAGGCAGAGGTGGGAAGAGTCACAGGGAGGAAGGGCCAAGGGGAAAAGAGGATGCACATAGAGATTTGGGTTTGAGTTGGCAAAAGGGAAAAACAATTTAAAATATACTATATAGACCAGAAATATACTGTATAATATGAAAGTGAAAAGGGTGAGATGATTTGGATCATCTAGATCAGAGGTCTAGTCAAAGAG
The DNA here is from genome assembly GCA_037577475.1 of Chaunax sp. Z400. Classification (NCBI taxonomy): domain Eukaryota; kingdom Metazoa; phylum Chordata; class Actinopteri; order Lophiiformes; family Chaunacidae; genus Chaunax; species Chaunax sp. Z400. The sequence continues at coordinate 24,403,737 of CM075197.1, forward strand.
CTGGAATTACAAATAATGGTTGAAGGCGAAACAGGAGGAGGAGGAGACCGAGCAAACAGAGTGCCAACATGATCCTTCCCTTGAAACGAGACTGTGATCGCGCCCATTTTTGAGCCACAACACATCCTTTAATTGATGCTGCCTGTGCAACACACCACATCAACAGATCCTTTATATCCCATCAAAGCCCCTTTGCTTCTTCCAGAGTAAAGACAGCAGAAATGAAACAAATAGGCAATTTATGCCCGGGCTATATATTTATTTTCTTTGTCCAAACATTTTCCTTCAAGCACTTAAGATTGGGCCTCAGAGTCTCAAAGCTATCACTTCAGCATCTGTGATCTTCCAGCAGAGAAAACAAAAGTACTTAAAAAGAGACCCAAATGGCTGGTGCTCACAGACGGCATGCAGAGACACATGCTTGCTGCCAGTGGTGATACTGTGTGTGTGTGTGTGTGTGTGTTTGTGTGTGTGTGTGAGAACAAGGTTGGCCAGGCACAACACACTCAGCTGTGAAATGGGGCGCGAGCCACACACTCGTTCTGCAGGGTGACTTCAGACCATGCATGAAAAATTCAGAGATTTACCCAAATATATCCGTGTCAATGGTAGATCAAGCGGCCTCTCGGCCACAGGACAGACCCGGGTCCTGCAAACAGACACTGACATGACAGGTTTAAACTCTGGTTCACTTCAGGTCTGTTTGTCAGGAATACAAAAGAAAAGCGGTTGTTGTTATATTTGTTAACAGGAGGGGTGGAGAATCGGATGATTTGTGATCGATCTTGAAGGCATCCTCCATCTTTTCAGGTGCATTATTTTCTTTAATGCCCTCTTTCTTCTGTTTTCCAACACTATTAAAAAAAATCAACCTATAGAATCTACTCAATAAATGTGAGAAAACAATTTGCACTCAGTTCGTTTGGGTAGATTTCACCTGCATGTTTTCAGAATCTCAGACACACTGTCATACATTAGGTAAAATCTACCTCTAGAAATAAAAAAAAAAAACTATGGAGGAAAATAATCTTGTGATAAACTGTTAACACAAAGAAGAGAGGAGACCCAATACTGAGACAAACTAAACTGTATGAAAATATCAATTTCAGCACAAAATTGCTAGCAACATGGAGCTATGAATAGTAGCGGGTTAATTAAAAAAAAATTTGAAAATGAAATACTGACAGTGGGACTGCTGTGGGCGTCCGTGGGTTTGAATATGTGTAATTACTCTGAAGTGTTATAACTCTAATTTTAAACCATTAAAATGCAGCTACTATTCTGAGTTGTCATCCGAGGCAAATACGTCTTGCTAGAATCAGCAGCCAAAGATCACAGGTACTTATTTTCATGTTAGCCATTATTAACATGCATAATAAATACCAGTTTTCCAGGGATTTAATTGCAACCCCCCCTCCAACGTCTGATCCAACTATCGAGCTCGATAAACTTTGTTGACGGCAATGGAAATGTGTCATAAGGTGGTTGGTTTGGAAGACATTGTCGTGTCTTGACAATTGCGTAGAGCTAATAGAGATAGATACTTAAACTGAATGCCATTTACTCATATAGTCAGCGGCAATAAGCCTCAGATTACTAGGGAGCATTTTATTCTGAAGCTCATTGCTGCTGACAGTTCAGGTCAGTACATTGATGTGTTGTGTAAATTCTAGTAATGCAATTTTGCAAATCAGCTATTTTTTGTTTAGCAGCAAGAAGTGAGAACGTAATTAGCCCAAAAAGAAAAGCATTTGAATTATTATTTGAATCATACAGCTACAGCAACAGGTCTGATGTCATGTGAGAAGGTGTGTGTGCAGTCTGAGAAGGTGTGTGTGTGTGTGTGTGTAGTCTGAGAAGGTGTGTGTGTGTGCAGTCTGAGAAGGTGTGTGTGTGTGTGTGTGTAGTCTGAGAAGGTGTGTGTGTGTGTGTGTGTGCAGTCTGAGAAGGTGTGTGTGCAGTATGAGAAGGTGTGTGTGTGTGTGTGTAGTCTGAGAAGGTGTGTGTGTGTGTAGTCTGAGAAGGTGTGTGTGCAGTATGAGAAGGTGTGTGTGTGTGTGTGTAGTCTGAGAAGGTGTGTGTGTGTGTGTGTGTGTAGTCTGAGAAGGTGTGTGTGTGTGTAGTCTGAGAAGGTGTGTGTGCAGTATGAGAAGGTGTGTGTGTGTGTGTGTAGTCTGAGAAGGTGTGTGTGTGTGTGTGTGTGTGTGTGTGTGTGTGTGTGTGTGTGTGTGTGCATTCTGAGAAGGTGTGTGTGTGTGTGTGTGTAGTCTGAGAAGGTGTGTGTGTGTGTGTGTGTGCAGTCTGAGAAGGTGTGTGTGTGTGTGTGTGTGCAGTCTGAGAAGGTGTGTGTGTGTGTGTGTAGTCTGAGAAGGTGTGTGTGTGTGTGTGTGTAGTCTGAGAAGGTGTGTGTGTGTGTGTGTGTAGTCTGAGAAGGTGTGTGTGTGTGTGTGTGTAGTCTGAGAAGGTGTGTGTGTGTGTGTGTGTAGTCTGAGAAGGTGTGTGTGTGTGTGTGTGTAGTCTGAGAAGGTGTGTGTGTGTGCAGTCTGAGAAGGTGTGTGTGTGTGTGTGTGTAGTCTGAGAAGGTGTGTGTGCAGTATGAGAAGGTGTGTGTGTGTGTGTGTAGTCTGAGAAGGTGTGTGTGTGTGTGTGTGTGTGTGGTCTGAGAAGGTGTGTGTGTGTGTGTGTGTGCAGTCGGGGAAGGTGTGTGTGTGTGTGTGTGTGTGTGTGTGTGTGTGTGTAGTCTGAGAAGGTGTGTGTGTGTGTGTGTGTGTAGTCTGAGAAGGTGTGTGTGTGTGTGTGTGTAGTCTGAGAAGGTGTGTGTGTGTGTGTGTGTGTGCAGTCTGAGAAGGTGTGTGTGTGTGTGTGTGTAGTCTGAGAAGGTGTGTGTGCAGTCTGAGAAGGTGTGTGTGTATATGTGTGTGTAGTCTGAGAAGGTGTGTGTGTAGTCTGAGAAGGTGTGTGTGCAGTCTGAGAAGGTGTGTGTGTATGTGTGTGTGTAGTCTGAGAAGGTGTGTGTGCAGTCTGAGAAGGTGTGTGTGTGTGTGTGTATGTGTAGTCTGAGAAGGTGTGTGTGCAGTCTGAGAAGGTGTGTGTGTGTGTGTGTGTGTGTGTGTGCAGTCTGAGAAGGTGTGTGTGTGTGTGTGTAGTCTGAGAAGGTGTGTGTGTGTGTGTGTGTGTGCAGTCTGAGAAGGTGTGTGTGTGTGTGTGCAGTCTGAGAAGGTGTGTGTGTGTGTGTGTGTGTGTGTGCAGTCTGAGAAGGTGTGTGTGTGTGTGTGTAGTCTGAGAAGGTGTGTGTGTGTAGTCTGAGAAGGTGTGTGTGTGTGTGTGTAGTCTGAGAAGGTGTGTGTGTGTGTGTGCAGTCTGAGAAGGTGTGTGTGTGTAGTCTGAGAAGGTGTGTGTGTGTGTGTATGTGTGTGTGTGTGTGTGTGTGTGTGTGTGTAGTCTGAGAAGGTGTGTGTGTGTGTGTGCAGTCTGAGAAGGTGTGTGTGTGCAGTCTGAGAAGGTGTGTGTGTGTGTGTGTAGTCTGAGAAGGTGTGTGTGTGTAGTCTGAGAAGGTGTGTGTGTGTGTGTGTGTGTGTAGTCTGAGAAGTGTATGACTGCGCCTGTTTGTGTCCCTGATCTCTGCCCATGTTTAAGAATGTGCAGCAACAGAAAAGAGAAATGAGTCTTGGGAGGTAAATGAACAAGTGTTCCACAACTTAATGAATTTCATTTGATTTGATGCTTTTTTTTTTCTTTTTCAAACTATTTCACGCATGGCAAGCCACTGTAAATCCATAAATAAACACGTAAACAAGCAAAAAAAAGAAAATATTGATGCATTCTGAATAAATCATCTGGGTACCGAAGCTCAATATTAACTCTACGTTGCCTGGAGGTTCGAGAAGGAGCTTATGACAAATCCATCTTGTCTGAGGATCTAACTGGGAGGCGAGCGCTTTAGAAAGTACTTATCTTGGGAACTTAATTACCAAAACGACCGAGTGTGGCTATATCGCGGCAATGATTCTTCATTACTGTTATTCTTCACCTGAGGTTGTATACAGAACACCGGCATCATCATCTCCTATCATCTCGATCATCATCAGCACTACTGGGGAAAAAATAAAAGTAATTCAGCTGCTTGGTCAGTCCAATGCTTGCTGGGACTGCTTGCTTATATTACAATAACATTTTAAAATGCTTATAATACAATAACATTTTAAAAATAGTGTATATTTATAGCCAAATAGAACATCAATGACGTTGGTGACCCCTAAAACGTATAACTGGGGTCACCATCAGGTCACAATTTGCCCTTGACTTAGACTTTGTGGCTTTACTTTGTATCTTAAACAGTAGGACAGTGGAACTTTGTGCATTCAGGCTAAACCTTAATATGTTTGGTGATTCTCTCCATTACCTGCAAATACCTCATTGACTTGCTAAACTCTAATGACCTAATGGTTTGTCAAATTTAAGGTGCACATCAAGTTATTTAACGGTTAATTCCCAGGTCATTAATGGTCGCAATGACAGGGCAACACGGCATGATTAAAGAAAGCTAATAATATAAGAGAATAATGTATTTATACTTTAGTTATGGTTGTGAAATAGCTCTAAGGACGATCACGTTGGTCTGTTACTGTATACTATATGTGCAATAATGTGGTTGAACTAGTATTTATCCAGGAAATGGTGCAATACTTTGGTTAAGCTTAATTTTAATTAGGTTTTGTGTAAGATTTTGATTTGTTAGAGTTTGCAACGTGGATATTCAGGACTTTTTAAAACCTATTTTATTGACTAAGCTATGTAATACCGCTGTTATATCATGTTGACACCTCACTCCATTTAAACCAGTCTGTAGGCAGACAAACAAGTGCTTCAGTTTGCTTCAGGGACACTTTAAAGAGTACTTACAAATCTATGTTCATCTCTACTAAATAATTATTCACGTTAGATCAATCGATACCAAATTTTGGTACCTTTCGGTCGAGTCGTTTTGTGGATTCAAGTATTCATAAGATTCTTTATGAGCCTATCGTAACGCTTAGACTTTTGACTTTTCAGCTATTTTTCACCATTTTATGATATGTGTTACGAAATAGTCAGCGTCTCTTGTAGTTACAAGTTATACTACAAATTATCTCTGCAAGTTTTTGCCAACCAATCCTTCCCTCCAATAGAACCGTGGCTAAATTGGCGACGTCCCCCGTCCGTCCGACCAGCATGAGGAGTGTTTTGGAGGAGGACGATGCAAGGAGAAAGAGGACGTTGACGGAGACTCGAGATGACAGCTCAAAGCGTGGAGACTGTCAGAGCAGCCAGTGTGTCTGAATCACCAGGTGCTGCGATGTAGTTTCTGCCTGGTTAAACAGTGGAATAATTGGTCAAGTTAGCCAGTAATTAGAGCGGCTCTGCCACACTGCATCTGAGAAGTCAGCGACGGCGCCGCCATGATAATTGGGCTATTTATACCCAAACACACTGACCAAGCTCACTGGCTTCCCTTCAAATTCGCTCCTCAGCACTTCTTTATTTTTTCACTGTGTGCTCAGGACACATAATGGACTCAACAGCCTCCTCTCCTAAAAGCCATTTTTCATTCCAAACTTGAGCTCCCTGAACTTCTGTCCTCCGCAGTCTGTCTCTTTGTCTGTCTCTCTCCTCTCTGTTTCTGTCTCTGTTGTTTTTTTCTCCTTTACACATCAACTCCCGTTCTTTCAGCCTCTCTCTGTATTGGTTATCTGTGTTTTTATGAATGCCAGTGTCTTGTGTGGTGGGACAGTGTGTGGGTAAATGTGTGTGTGTGAGCATTCCTTTGAGAGTTTGTGGAGATGGGAGATCGTCAGTCAGTTAGACCTGCGTCCCCCTGGAGTGTGATTAATACTCTACACACACACACACACACACACACACACACACACACACACACACACACACACACACACACACACACACACACACTCTGAGGAATACTTTGAATGTTTCTCTTTTCACAAAAATCACATTTTCTTCTCTTTCCGTGTCTTTGCCACGTCTGCACCAGAAATGAACTGCTCCTATGAGAGGCCGTCTCCAGCTCCGGATCCCACCATTAGCTCGCTCACCCCCCCACCCCCACCCCTATTTGGGTGTGATGGCCTTTTCTATTCTCTGCATCTCGGCATCTCTGCATCTGTATTCCCTCCGCCTTTTATAATCCCTATATCTTCCCCTGTCTTTCCCCCTTTTTCTCACTCACTTCTTCTATTTTATTATCTTCCCCTCTGCCTCTGTCTCCCTCAGTCTCTCCATCCCCTTCAGGCTAACCCTCAAACCTCCATCAGGAGCAAACAAGGCTCCTTGACATTCAATTTCCTGCTTGCCACACACTTCTCTTTTGTATTTGCTTCTCCTCCTTTTCTAGGACTCCTTTTGTGCAAGTTGAATAGGTGGAGAGATGTTGTACTGGGCAAATGGACCGACGGATGGCTGAGGAGGGAACTTGGCTATTTCTTTTTTTTTTGTGTGTGGAGTTGTCAGCCTCTTCGGCGGATGCTTGAACAGCAAGGTCACTTCATGGCGATTTTCAGCATTTTTCTTAAATACAGTTCGCTGAATGCTTCTAGGAGCTGTCAGCAATGAAAGCAGGGAGCAAAGATTATAACACTCACGGTTATTTATTTATTTACCGCCTATATGGGGTTTTCTCGGACTGGACAGTCACATTTCCGCAGAATATAATGAACAAACAATTAAACAATTTGATGATTTAAAGGTTAAATCATTAAACGCTGACCCCATTAGAATAAAAGATAATAAATAAACTGACTGGATGCATTTATCAGAATTCAAATGTGCCTATACAACAGAATTAATAGCTTCTTTGCTTCACTCCATAAAGGCTTCTTGTCTACTCCTTGTAAAGTTGCGGTTTGTTCATCCATCCAAGGATTTAAATTACTCCAACCGGCTGTTGTCTAACATTGTTAACGTTGTTTTTGGACCTTGAGTACGAGCCTCCGGCCTTCTTCAGCCATCAAGGACCACTCCACAGTTCTTTTTATCCAGATAACAGTCTGTTTTTTTCTCTTATCAGACTATTTTATTAAACACTCAAACTGACTGTCTGACCATATTCTATATTAGTGATGTTGTGGGCAGCAGCTAACCTTTGTTGTTTGATTAGTTAGCGCAGTAAGCAGCTAAAAATCTGCAAGTCAGTCAACCCCAAGCTGTCGCTAACATATTACTTACTAATTACTTAGTAATTAGTGTGTGTGTGTGTGTGTCTGTGTGTGTCTGTGTATTTGCTTCTGAACTGGCTTGTGTGTGTGTTTGCAGAGAATCCTGTTGTGAGATAAATGAGTCTGGTTGACATTGTCTTGAACAGGTGGTGAAGTCAGCAGGGAACACACACACACACACACACACACACACACACACACACACACACACACACACACACACACACACACACAATTTGACTTCAATGCTGATTTTCCGGCTTGTTGGAGAGCGCAGCCAATCTGAATAAAGAAGGAAGTTGAGGCTGTCTTTGAATAGCCTCCACATTGAGTGGCTGATGTATTGATTACAGAGGCAGAGAGCCCTTTCAAATCATTCACAGCATGTTTGATTGGCCGATTTATTGTCTTGTTTATGAATATTTCATGCCATCTATTTGCCTCTGTGTGAACCAGAGTGTGAAGGAAACCCAAAATGTCAATGAGAGTAATCTTAAATATCACATCTAAAAAATTTTTTTAAAAAAAGACACTAAAACTGCAGTAAGCAGACCAGCTAAAGGAGACAATAAAATGTCAAATGTAAGTATATATGTGTGTGTTTCTAGGTGAGTGCCTGCATCTCAGGTCAGAACATAATGAACATGGTGAAGGTTCCTGACTGTCGGCTGGCTGAGGAGCTCGGAGATGGAAAACTCCAGATACACTGACTGATCTCTGAGGGTCACCGGCCAGAAACTTCAGCTACATAAAGCCATCCTAGCTGGTGAGAATACCCTTTAATTTGTTGCATCTGAGAACGCTATTCTAGTGGAAATGCTTCATCAGATTTTTAATCTTGAGCAGTAATTTTTCTTGCCACAGGGATGGTTAGATTTGAGGAGGGACCTGGAGAGAGAGGATTATATTATGTATTTGGTGCCTCAGTGTGTGGATCTCTTCCTTCTGAGCCTCAGCTATCGGCACCTTGAGCACCTTCCTGCGTTGCTGTAGCTCCTCATATAATTATATATTGGCCACACCCTGATGTGTTCACGTAGATACACACAACACACACACATATGCGCGCACACACGATGCACGGTGACCAACTTGTCGCAGATATTGGCACTTTGATGACAGGCGGCAGCAGATAGTGAAGTTTGAGGAAGCTGGTGAACTGTGTGTCTCTGTGGGGGCAAACAGAGGCTGTTCATTATTGGATTTGTTGAAATGTGTGTGTGAGGAGCCATTTTAATTATGTGCTGCTGTGGTTTGGGGTCTTCCCCTCTCCATTTCTCTCTCTCTCTCTCTCCCTGCTCCGCTCGGTCCACATGACGTCCCTCCTCCTCGTTATTCCCCCTCGTGGCCGTTCCCGTGACAACTCTCGCCGCCGTTAATCGCCGTGGAGATGGACAGAGAGGGATCAAACGAAGGAAGGAGAGCAACTCAAATTGGCTCTCTCTCTCTTTCTGTCTCCTACCTTTACTTTCTTTTAATATCTGCTTCTTTTTACTCAATATTCCCCCTTTCACTTTCACGTTTCCCTCTCTTTCTCCCTTCTCTGTTTTCCTCCCCCTTACATCGCTCATCTCTCCCTGCCCCCCCTCCTCTCTCTTTCTTGTTTGTGTCCTGACATCCCTCTTTGTCTTTCTGTTCCTTGTATTCTCTGTTTCTGTCTACTTTCTCTCTCCTTTCTCCCTCCTTTCACTTCCTATGACCCTATCTCTCTCCCGCCCCTTCCCTTTGTTGCTGCAGTATGAGCTCACCAGTGCTGAGCTGCACCAGACAGACTCACTGTGGTTTTGTCCCAATAGGCGCACCTGACAGTTCACTTCTCACGTTGGTGTCGGTGCTCCGGGATGCAGTCATTTATTAGCGACGACACCACAGAGATGTGGACTCGAGTCCAAAAAAACGATCGAGACTCGACTTGACAAAATCAAGACTCGCAACTTGATCTGGACTTTAACATCAGAGACTCGTGACTTCACTTCGACGTGAATATAAGTGACACATTTTAAGCGATGCATGAATGAGCTCTGACATCATCCACCTGCCATCCACCCAAAAACAAAGGTTTTATTCCCATTAGGCCACCTTGGATATTTACCCCACCTCTACCACTGGGTCTCGTATGTGGAACAGCTCCACCTTTTCACATGATTTCTTTTATTATGCTTTGCGTGGAGCAGTGTTTCATTTGCAAACCAGAAACCCCCGAAACACACGAAAATTCATGGAACATGAATCCGAAATCCACCGTGCCTGGAGCACTTTGGAAAGTGCCCTGGTGCCGTTAAACACTAAATCATCACAAACAAAGCCATTTATTTGCATTTATTAATTGGAGCATTCACAATAATCACTTGAAATCAGCTAGGGGAGGTGCAAGGAAACAGCTGTTTGCATCTCTCTCTCTCTATTTCTCTCTCTCTCTCTCTCTCTCTATTTCTCTCTCTCTCTCTCTCTCTCTCTCTCTCTCTCTCTCTCTCTCACTCTGGAATTAAAGCACAAACACGAAAAGCAAGCAAGAAACTGAACTACTTGATCTCTGTTTGTCAGCCTGTCTGCACCTGTACTGTACGACTAGCCCGTCATTTTCACAGCAATTGATTTGCACTTAATAATCAATAAGACAGTTGATAATTTTCACCCTCTTTCTTAAGGGTGGGGCTTACAGTTATCATATGTTATCACAGATACCAAAATATGTAATTACATGCCAACAGTTCCTGGTGGCATTAACAAAACTCACATGCTCTCTCTCTCTTTTCTTATCGTATAAAAGTTAAAGGCTGACAGACCTGATAGTGACTGTGTGATGATTTTAACCACTGCAGTTCCATAGTTAAACTTTCCTTCACTTATCCCCACATTTTACCGTTCTTTAAAGCATCACACTTATTTGTGGTTCATGACGAGTTGATTAATGACAACCTTGTTTCCAAATGAGTTTTAAATTGTAGCCACCTCTGTGGTTAATAACTGCAATTATTAAATCCTTAAACTAATTAGCATATCTGTCTTCGACAGGGACTTAATAATGTGTTAAAGCGTTTGTTAAAATTTTAATCACTAGTTAATTAAGCATTAAATAGTGAACAGTAATATTAAGCGATACCCAATGAGCACATAATGAAAGAAAGCGAGGAGGACGAAGCTGGTTGTGATCAGACTCAGACGTACCTCAATCGGTGAGGTTGAGCCTCAGCCTTGGCCAGAACTAACTCCTGTCACATCCTGGATGATAAGAGATGAAATACTCTGAGTCAGGGCCTTCAGAAGAACTACAGAGGCAAGATGTGGAGATTATTTTACGCATAGAATTATCATACAGCAAGTACAACCGAGGTGAAACTGATTCATGTCATTTGAAGTGCTGTGGTTGGATCATTCAGGTTAGCATGGAATAAATAAGTAATAAGAAAAAAAAAGCAGTTTTGTCTTAAAGCAACGCTCTAAGCTATTGATCACCTCAGTGATTAAAACACTAAAATCATTCATGCGTCCTTATTTAAAATGTAATGTGTTAAAAGCGTGCAACAAAATCTGAGTCAGGAAAATGAATCATGTGAAAACTGGATGAAAATTGGATTATAATAAACCCGCAGTTTAATTTAGTTCTCTTTACTTAGAAGGACTCGGGGACATAATGAGCAGGTCTTCAGCATTTTCTCTCCACTTTATCCACATTTTGTGTAAATGGAGCCACAGTCTGAACTGTCCTCGCCTCAAGAGGATTTATAAACCGCTGTGAATGTTGTCCTTTTGCAGCTAGATGCAAATCACTTCTTCACTTAATAGTTAATTCATTTGTTTGCCATTTGGATTTAAAAAAAAATTTAAACCAGGGAAGGTCCTGGGACTTCTTGACCTCTCCTGCCCCGTCTCTTACCTTTCCTTTAGTTGCATTTTATGCCGTCTTATGTGTGTGCAATCAAAATAAAAGTAAATAAAATGCACCTAAAAATTGTGCATTGTGCATTGTGCATTGTGAAAACAAGCCTGAGAAGTTCTCTCTGCTGGCATGATAGGAAAACCTACATTGAGTGGTAGCAGGCGAAACATGTTGTGGAAACAGGAAGGCGTACCTTGATTAAAGCATAATGTATCAAATAAGCCTCAGTCAACATTCAATTCCAGCTGAACACACCTCACAGCTCGTCATGAGTCTGTCAACAGGACCGAGTTTCAGTCGACTTTTTTTTCCACACGATGCTTCCGCTGCTGTCACTGCTGTCAATCATCCGTCTCCTTCTCCTCTGGCCCCGTGGCAAGCTGTTAACGGATATCAGAAGCCTCACCACGCGTCAACATCACACACAATAACAAACCTCCCTCTCTCTGTCTTTTGTTTGTCTCTGTCTCAGCTCGCTCGCCGGTGTTCACTGCCATGTTTGAGCGTGAGACGGAGGAGAGTAAGAGGGTGAGTCGAGCTCTTGCTCCCTCAGTTCTAGTTCTGTCTCCAAGGTATCTTCTGCATGTGTTCCCTCACGTCTTGTTGACTGCGACTCTATTATCTGGTGGCTGGAAGTGTGTAACTTTATGTGATTATCACAATCTGAGCAGACATCTAATGACAACACTGTTTGAGGTTGTGTACAACCCCAATGTCATAAAATGCCAGTAATAAGGAGTTCCGGATCCTTTTTAATCTAAATGCAGTTGAATACAGCACAAACGCAAATTATGTAATGTACAAATTGATAAAACTTTATTGTATTTTTTATAAATATACGCTCACTCTGAATTTGATGTCTGCACCACATTTTAAAAAAAAATTAATAAATTAATAAATCTCAAAGAAGCGTTTGAGAAGAGAGGACATTAATTGTTGAAGTTTTGAAAGTGGAATTCTGTCTGATTTTCTGAGGGAAACGTAGAGGTGGAGGAATGGAGAAGGCTGATGTAGCACCATACCCTTTTTTGTTTTAAACATTTCTCCAGTCTGATCTGTGCCTCAAACCTGTAATATGATAGAACTGAGTTTTGTGATCTACTGCACCTCTTTAAACTGCACCACAAAAGAGGAAATGATTTACAGACTGAGGCAGGAATCAGTGCTATAAATATGTCTGGAATAAACCGTACAAAGTCATCAGCTGGATGGTTAAATGATTGAGTAAAATGATGAAGGCTGGTTTAGCCTCACAGGCTATAGTCATTTAGCAAATAGCTCTACGACTATAGTCAATCATCAAGATCTTACAACCACAAATTTCCCGGTGCCACTATGTGGTTTGACAGGGCACAAATATTTCTGTCATTCACTAAAACTGTCTAATAGTATCTTCCTGGCTGTTTGATCAGTTTGCTTCCACTCTACACATAGTGAACTGAAATTATATGTAAAGCAAAATATTAAGACTTTATATTTAGGTGAAATGTAAGATAATTGTCTCCATGCAGTGGTTTATTTTCACTTCAAGCTTTTATAGAGAACTGGTTAGAACACATTTAATTAGAAAGCCTTGTTTAAGTTCACACTGACCATGTTCAGTTATAATTATGCTTCACATTAACGCCAAGAGACATTAAAATGTTTTTCCAATGAACTCTGTGAAACGACTACAACCTATATACAGTAATATCTGTTTTTTTTTTCCTGAGCTGATATAATAGATATATTAGAAAGAAATATACTTATTTTATATTCATATATACATATTTATGGCTTATTGTACATGTAAATCTTTCATCCCAGCATGCAGCAATGTGTGTCAATGCTTTTGTATGTGTCCTCTGTGATGTTTGTGTTAGTACATGTGCATGTTTCTGCGTCTGCTTGTCCGTGTGTGTGTCTACATGCATGCGCCACAGTTGGTTTGTGTTCATCTGATAGGAGGTGGCGAGATTGAACCTCGGTGATTTAGCCGCCATGTCGGCGGAATATTGATGCCTGCACAGCCCGAATGGGGAAATTACAAAGCACAGAGCCAGGAAATGCATCTTAATTGCTGTTTAAGTGGGTGTCTTCATCAGAAAGAGGGAGTGATGGTGGGCCACGTCCCCATACGATTGAGAGAAAACAGATAGATGGGTTAACACTCCTCTTCAGCACTCTATAGAGGAGAGACAAATGAGCTCATAAAGAAACACTCTAATAGAACTGCTCTGTGAATAGAGAGGGAGCTTCGCTCACTGTAACTACAGGAATGTTTTCTATTCATGAGACGTGGTTTTTTTCCCTCATCTGACCTCCAAAGTGGTTAAACTGTTTGGTGCATTTTTGCAGCAGTTTTCATCAAGCAAACCTTTTCCTCAATCCTAGACTTTGCACAAATAGTAAACGTAAAAAAGAAGAGGCTGTGATGAGAGGTGCTATTTTAGGAACAGCATGTACATGCAGACTCTTGTGCACAAAGCAGCAAGAGGACAATTCAGTGTATTTGCTTTTAGCTGCATATGCGTTGACATGCTCTTGTGCGTTATCTGTATTCCTGTAAAAGGACACTAGAAGCTCACACTCTGCCTCCGTTATTCCTCAGCCTGTTTGTGTTGCTGTCCAGTGGTCAGAGTTGACACAAGCGCACTAAGCGGTAGGTACACCCGAGCCCGACCCTGCTAAAACGCTGCTGGTCACCGTGGTGACGATAAAGCGCATTGTAATTGGTTTACTGCTTTGTTCTGCCTCTCAGTGCGGCGGGAAAGGTTCAGGTTACCTTCACTGTGCCAGCGAGCGATAAAGCCTGCTCTGCTGGCCGCAGGCACTGTCGTGGAACGAATGCCGAGGATTAATTTTCAGGAATCAGCTGAGAAGAATTTAATAAATGTGCTAGGATGTCATTTTGCAGAAACGTGTCCAGACTGTTCAGAAGGGTTTGGCATTTGCAGCTTGTTTTGTATCACCGCATGGCTGACTGTCCCTCTGTGTGTGCTGAACAAGGGGAGCGAGTTTAATTTAGGTAGATTCTGGGATATTCGCATGAAATAAAAAAACAAACAAACACTTTGCTGCTTGTGCATTGTTATGAAGGATTGTCAAAGAGTCTGTCTTTCTCTTCTCTTACCTTTGTATTCAGTCGAACCCCGTGTGTATCCTCCTCTCTTGTCCTCTCCTCCCGTTCAGAACCGTGTGGAGATAAATGACGTGGAGCCAGATGTCTTCAAAGAGATGATGTGCTTCATCTACACAGGCAAGGCCCCCGACCTGGACAAGATGGCTGATGACCTGCTGGCTGCAGCTGACAAGGTACAGTACAGAGAGTGGGCGTGTGGATATGCGTGCACCTGTTACTGTGTACATTTACACACTGGCTGATATGCATAATAATGTCCTCAAAATACACCTGAGAAACACCAGATCGGATCTAAACACTTTGTAGGAAAATATAAACCTACCTGTGGGAGGTATAGAGATACACACACTTACATTGAATCCTCACTGTCAGTGTTTCCTATCTGTTACTCCCTATTTCTGCTCTCTCTCTCAGTTTTGCTTTTCACCGTTTCCTCTTTGCTGAAGGTGCGTATTACATTTGCTTTATTAATAGTATCAAGATGCTCCCCGTAGAGCTTGAACTGTATTTATTCAACTTGCAGTGGCTCACAGCAGGTTCAATCAGGTGCGTTTTCGGCTGAGGCAGCCAATTATACACTATAAAGTAGGCTTGTTAGACGTAGCATGGGCTCTATAGGGGTGTTGGTCCACTACTAGAATAGCTCAAAAGCTGTTTTGTAGCCTCATCCTTTGAGGCCAAATGTCCTTGGTGATCCACCGACTCCTCTTCTAGTGCTACCATGGGGACGACATTTTAGTTTTTTCGTGAAAGGTCTGAAAAGTTAATGGATGGATTGCTGACGTTTCTGACTTTTCACCTCTTGATGAGTGAAAATTAAAACCTTTGAGTTTAGTTTCACCCACTGGGTGAGTAGTGATCCTTGTGGTGATCCCCTGACATTTGAGCCAAATGTTTGATGATGGGACAAAACGTCCCATCAGCATTAACTGTCTTTTGAGTTTTGTGCTTATTAGAAAACTAGAAAACATGTTAATCAAAGGTGGTTAACACCAGCATGTTAGCATGCTAAGGTCTTTTTAAGTCAGTCTCTGATTTCTAATGTTGTCAGCTTACCTTAGGAGAGCTATATGGATATTTCCAAATTGCAGATTGGCTTTTTCCTCTCTTTAATCAACATTTCACGTTCGGCAGGAGAGGAACCCTTTGCTTTTCGTACTGGGCATGTGTACGATGTCTCTTAAACATCCCAGGAGAAGGCCTATTTAATTCCTTTGAATGAACCCTGTTACATCACCAGTGCAAAAAAAAAGAAAAAAAAATCCCTGCTGATATTACAACTCATCCTGAAGTGTGTATGAATATGAGAGATGATTATTGTTCCTAGAAATTTAGTGGAAGCATTTTCTTTACCTCTCTAGCGATCCCCTTTCTCATCACCCCCCCCTCTGCTTGCATAACTGTCACTTATACTTCTCTTAGCCATGCTTTTGCTCTCGTTCAATGTAAGCCTTGCTGCTGCAGCGGTGGAGTAATTCTGTATTTTCCTATCGTTTACACAGTGCGACAACAGTTGTTGGTGGCAGCGCAGTTTAAGTAATTTAGTTAACCTGCTGTTTCTCCTTTCCCTCTCGCTCACTCTGTCATCGGCAGTAGGCTCTGGAGAGGCTGAAGGTGATGTGCGAGGACGCTGTGCGTGGAGAATGCACTAGAGACACCTCATCCTGGCTGACCTGCACAGTGGACTTCATCAACTAGTGAGTTAAAAGTCAGCACTGAGATCATTCATCTCCATAACTACCTCCACACTTTTTTTTCCTTTTTTAAAATATTTTACACACACACACACACACACACACACACACACACACACACACACACACACACACACACACACACACACACACACACACACACACACACACACACACAGGCTCATACACGTAGCTTTTTGTCAAACGAAGTCATTAAATTTCACTGGGAGCAATTTATGTCTCCCGAGGAAATTTAATTTAATCCCCAGATCAGACCATTTTGCTGCTGTGTCATATTTGGCCATCTAAAGCTCAGCTGCTGATGTTAATCATGTTGCAGGCAGCCTGTTTGGGTAAGATTGGAGCTATTAGCCCCAATGACTACTATTTATGACCACGGAGAGGTGATTGATCCAGCATTAGAATGTCCATTTGAAATGAAAATCTTTCTCCCCTCTGTTTTCTGAATCCTCTGTCTCTGAGCCGGGCCACATTTTCCATCCCTTTGTTCACTCCTCTGTCCTTTCGTTACAGCTTTACTCCATCTCCTGGTCTGTTGCTGCATGGTCTCCATCTCCCTCCCTTTTCTCCCCTTCCTGTCCCTCCTGTTCTTTCCTTAAGAGCTCATGTGGGCCTAAAGGTGTTCTGTAATGCAGATTTCTGCCCCTAATCCCAGTCATTAATTGTAGTTATGGGCGTTATGACAGTTTAATTTGCGACAGCGTTGTTGTGGTGCTAGGAAAATTGGCCACGGGGGACTCCTGGCCAGCAAAGTGTTATCAACACTCCTCCTGCGGACACAATGGACGGCAACAAGAGCAACAAAACAAAAATCAATTTAGAGGGGGAATATAGAAAACAGACGGCAGAGAGAAACCAATAATTCTCTCCAGTGGCGCCTCAACCTCTTTCCACACCAGTCTTTGCAAGCAGCTTACAGTCATTTAGTCAAGACAATAGGAGTCCTCTTTATCCTACCTCTGTCTCATTGTTTATCCTCTGCAGAAATGTAGAGTCACCCGAACGTTCTTTAGGCACCTTGTTTATAGAAATCTACTTTTTTAAGCCAAACATGAATCTTTATGTTCGGGTAAATTCATAGAATAAATCAAAGTGTGTAGTGCAAACACAACGTGAGGTGAGTAGAGTGCTTTTCTCAAAGTAGTTCTTTTTGTTGATAATAGTGGTGGGTTGCCGTGTGATTACCACTTACTCCACATCAAAGTTTGGCCTCCCTTTAATTTACCTTCCCATCGCCGGTCCTTTCCCTCCCTCGTTCTCCTCCTATCCCTCTCTGCAGACTTCCATTACTCTCCCTAACCTCCCCGCTTTTTCTGTTTATCTCTATTTCTGTCGCTGCTGGTGTCTCATTCTCTCCCCCCTTCATCCATCCCTCCTCCTTCCCTTCTGCCGTGGCTGCTCTCCTCGTGGCCTTTCGCTGGCCTGTTTCCTCAGCCTCAGCACACCGGCCATTACTGTAAGCAGGGGTTCACTTCCTTCACAATGGACAGGGTTTAGAGGTCGGCTGGGGGTCTGGGGCTGCTGTGTGGACAGCATGTGACCCCACAGACACACACACACACACACACACACACACACACACACACACACACACACACACACACACACACACACACACACACACACACACACACACACACACACACACACACCTAAGAGCCCATGAGTAGACACACCAACAAACAAACACACGTGAAGACACACACACGCACACATGCTGTTTATTTACTCACAATAAGACATGAAAAATGTCATTAAAGGCCACACAGTGGTGTACGTGATAGTGCAGCCCAGCATCCCGAGGCTACCGCGGTGCTGAAGACGGCCACAGGGTCTGCTGGTGGAAACGCACATCTGTGGGAGACGATGACCATGAGTTAGACTCATCAGCAATTAATTACAACATTAATTCAAAAATTATTTTGGCTTTTCGGCCGGCTGAAGCTCGAAATTCACGCAACCACAGAGTTCAAAATGTCTTAAAGATGCTCTCAGTTTAAGAGTGATAATATTTATAATTAATGGTGATAATTTCTCATATCGTAATTAAAGAAAACATTAAAGGATAGAAAAAAAATATTAGGAAGCACTAATTAAAGTGTCTATTTTGTAATAATCAGCCTTGTTCTGTCTGTTCCTACACAGCCTCGCCTGACATAAATACTTCCTGTTTTCATTGAGGAGTTAATGTGATGATATGATATGATATGATATGAGATGAGATGGTATGGTATGGTATTGTATGAGGTGAGATGAGATGATATGATATGATGTGGTATGATATGATATGATATGACATGATAAAATTATGAACCAACAGTCCTTCTCGTCACACGCCCACATATTTGATCCTTGAAACGTTGCCTTTCATTTGTGTGATGTTATTTTTCTCAAAATGACCTTTTGGGTGAAATATGTAAAAATATAATGTAAATAACAGCTCTGCCAGCTGGTGTGACAAATCCTCAGAGCTGCACTCCACACAGATGGAGTCATGCAATCCCAATCTCTTGAGAAACGTGTTAATTTGAGCCCTTATTTGCTTGTCCGTTTTGTGTCTTTCCTGCAACATTCTTCCTGTATTCCTCTGCTTTGCGTCTCCTTGTCTCTGCCGTCTTTTCCTTCAGTCATGCTGCTGATGTGATGGAGGCTTCTGCCTACAAGTCCATGGTGAAATCTCACCCACACCTGGTAGCAGAGGCCTGTCACTCCCTATAGCCTCGGCTCAGTGCCCCTTCCTGGTTCCCACAAGAAAACGGCTCATGCAGTCGTAGCGGTCCAGGGAGACTCTGCTAACCCTCCTGTGGTGTCCTGTACCGACAGCCTCACTGCTCCTCCCTCCAGTCCTCCTCTCTCTCTCTTCCAGCATCCAGAGATGCCCAAGGGGCGATTGTGGCTGAGGAGGTAGAGCCATTTTCCACTTACCGGTTGATGCTTCGAGCCCCGGCCCTACATGTCGAAGCTTTCTTTTTCTGATCCCTAAATTGCTCCAGATGGCTGGCTGTTCCACTGGTGTGTGAGTTTGTGTGAATGATTTATTGCTCCTGACGGCCAGGTGTGGCCTTGCATGGCAGCCTCTGCCACCGGTGTATCCACGTGTGTGTGAAAGGGGCTTTGAGTGGATGGTAAGACACGAAAGGTGCTATAAGTACAGACCATCCACAGTCCAAGACTGAAACACGGGCCAGACATGGCTGAGGGGAGATTCTCAGCTGAGCAGAGCAGAAAACTACAGGACTGATGCTGCAGAGGGGTGACTACACCTCTCTGCAGGTGGGGATGTAGTGAATTCTGCAGGATATTTATGGATTGCGAGCTTAAAGCCTTGCATATCCCATACATCCTTTGTGTGCGATGTTGGAAAGCTACAGCTGTAACCTGCGAGTCAGTCACACAAAGAGGCTTCTGTCACTGCTGACTAATTGGTGCCGTGTTAAAGCCCAAGTGTGGTCTGGAAGATAAGTGAAGAGAATCAACCAACCAAAAAGTGAACTACCATTGTTCCCATTGCTGATGATGTAATCCATGTTTGTACAAAGTGTTGGAGTTCTCAGTTTAAATAAAAGAAGGCGAATCTGAACACATTTTAGTGTTCACTATTAATCCTGTGCCTTAAGCCGGGAAAAGACTGTATGGATTTAATCAGATCAGATAGATTTTAGCCCTGTGCACCATTGACTGATTTCTGCCAATCGGTTGTGATTGGTTAGAGTACGTTTGTTTGTCTGGGGGAGAGAGACAGAGCAATCAACGATCTGACTGTCAGACATTTGGTTGGGTTTCTGTCATGTCGATAATTGTGACTAACGAATATGAATGTGTCCAGTGCTGGTTGAACGTGCATCAGTGTGAAAACAAAAACGACTACATCTATCATATGTTCTTATTGTTATCTGGCTGTGGGTCTCCTCTCGTCTGCATCCAGGAGCGAGCTCACTCCCTCTTCCTCCTCTCGGATGAGCGGGGATGGATGTCGTCCCGGACGTAGAGCCAACTCATCAGGCAGCAACAACAACTGCACCTGTAGCGTATTGAGGAAAACGGATCAGATGATAGAAACCCTGGTCCCAGTGTTTCACATATAAGACATGATGAAAATAAAATTTCACGCTGGCGCTCCTGTTAATGTTTAGTCATGCTGCCTCCAAAAATGATCACAAAATGCGCCTGAATGGTCGCGGTCTAGAACCCATATCGTCCGCGTCTCCGTGGTTCTCTTACTTTCTATTCATAGCAGATTTCCACACAAAACGAAGGCTGACTTTATCTCTGTCTGTCAGCATCGTGGAGGATGCTTTCATCTTTTTTTGAATAAACTTAATTGGAATTGTCACAGAACAAAATTGGGCTCCGTTCTTCACGTCGCGGCTTTTCAACTGATCCGTACAGTTTGAACATAAAGGTCACAAGTTCTGGCCAAGTGGAGGAGGCAGATTACATCTCAGAGTGTGAGTTAAAAACACATATTGTCTGCCCGGCTGTAAACCCCCCCATTTTTAAACCTATTAGATAAATACAGATGTTTTAAATTTGATCATGTCTTGTTTCTTTTTTCATCCTTGATGCCTCCATCATTACCCATTATTCTCTCTGGCTGCATCTGTCAGTCACTGACTCATTAATGCACAGCCTCTTTAAACGCCCACCAGATCAGTGTGTGCGATTTCAGTTTCAAGCTTAATCCTGTCACGATCAAAGTTCAGTTCCCAGGGCGCTCGTCGCTCACCTCGTCTGATCACAGGAGCTCACATCCAGCTGTGTCGTACGCAGACTCCATGCTCACTGGTGGCCACCAGCCTGTTTGACTCGGTCTCCGTGGCCTTGCTTAGTGAACAGACAGCTTTTAATCACTTGAGAGGGAGTTGGGCCTTTCTCTTGGACGATATATTAACAGGGATTTCTCTGTGTTGACCAAAGTCGAAGCCCAGCAGGCTTTAAGGAAGCTCGTCCCTGAGCCTTGCGAATCGCTTCCCCATCAAACAGGCAGTCCTGGCCAGGAGTCACTGGGGATAGTCTGGTATTGTCCCAGGATTTATCAAACAGAGGGAAGACCATTATTTCTGATACAGACAGTATACTGGAGCTTCATGGCAGACCACGTATTAGTGGGACTGATGATTCAATTAAAATCAGTGCCAATGAGATTTGGAGGAGATTATTTGATCATCCATGTTTGTCTGTTTGTTTATTTATTTGTCTGCAAGATATCTCAAAAAGTTTTCAACGGATTTTGATGAAACTTTTTTGGAAGACTTAACCAATATGATAAGAAATAATAGGCCAATCAAAATCAAGATACAAAAGCATGGACCAATGATGTTCCAGCACAATGCACATCTATATGTATTTGTATAGGGACAATTTGTATTGGGTGACAGTACAGTAACAGAGAAAGTTCGAGATGTGACACTGTCACTTATATGTAGCTGAGATAAAGCAGCTTCAGAGTCAATGAAATGCATTTTATGTATCTTTAAAAAGTAAGAACTAATATCAAGACAAAAATTAGATCCTGATACACCATTATTGAAAATCGTATTTTTGTTGATAACTTATAAACTGCTGTTGATTAACACTTGATTCCATTATTAGGTGGTATGACTTACTTTGGCATGAAGCAGATATGAGTACAGCGATGTCGTCATGGCGACATCACCATAGTGTGGGCTGTGCCTTGCGTGCAATGATGCAATTGATCTTGTCCCGGGGATAAACAAAAGAAAGAAATGCATGTACTGTACGCTGGTTTCTCCTTTCAGGCTCGCTGATAAACTAAAATAAAGTTGTTACAGAATTAAAACTATTTTCTGATTGTTCAGGTTTTAGTGACTACGGCATTAGCAGAGGTCTGTGCTCTCAGTGCCTTATAGTTCATATTTTCAAAGTGGCATCATATTTTGAAGACAAGCTGATAGATGTGGGATTGACTGATACAGATATATTTTGGTTGTGATTTTATGGCTTTATTAGAAGAGTAGTGAGGTGACAGGAAATGAGGTGAGAGAGAGAGAGAGAGAGAGAGAGAGAGAGAGAGAGAGATATGAGAACAGCATGCAACAGAGATTTCCAGCCAGACAAGAGCCTCAGACTTTTTGATTCATGTTGATTTATTCAAATAATATAATTAAAGCAGACATAAAAAAATTCCTTTCAACTTACTTGTCACCTTGACTTTTAAGATTCTGGCTCTTTAACTAAAGAATGAAGGCTTTTAGTCATCAGACATCTGGATCTGTCTTTATCAGAGAAACAAGCTGAACAAGTTGTGTATTGAATTTTATTGACACTGTCGGTGTTGTCATGTGCTCTGTGTGGGTTCTGATGAACTGTTAGATGGACCAATTATCCATCTAGATGGACAATAACAAAATGTCCTCTTTAGTGGTACCTAAAATATTGTGCCATTATTGCATTGGGTTATATAGAATCAGTGTCAAACATATTTAATAGAATATTTATGGATAATGTATCACAATATGTTAAAGATAAGCGTATTCACATTTGAAATAGAAATGAGAATATAATCATTGAAATGCATGATAGAAATATGCAAAATAAATTATATAGATATATATATGATAATAAATGATATATATATAGATATATATATAGATCATAATCTGGATCTGGTAGATTTTAATATTATACTGACAGGCTGTTAATTTACTCCATAATCATTATTATTACTTTAGCTCTGACATCAATAATAAACACATAATGTAACTTTCTGTCAATGTGACTAAAAGTGAATATTATATAAGTTTCTTAAAGGTAAATGTTATGGAAGAACTCTGTGTTTTCTCTTTTCACTTTGTCAGGGTTTGTTAACTTACACTTCAAAATGCCTTTTTTTGTGTTTAAGAGAAACTCTGCAAAGGTCGAGGTGTGTGTGTGTGTGTGTGTGTGTGTGTGTGTGTGTGTGTGTGTGTGTGTGTGTGTGTTGGATTAAAAGGGTGCATGATCATGGCAGGCATATGGTGCTCTATGAGTGGGCATGCATGTCAGCACAGTGTACTTCTTTTTTTTTAAAAGAATGTCCCTGAGAGAGGAAGCGTCTTTGTTCACTTGGGTCTGGCCTGCCAGTGTGACCTTCTTCAAATGAGCTGGAATTTGAGGCATCAGGGTGTGATATTTTTTCTTCTGGCTTTGATAGTCAGCTTCTGTAGCAGCTTGCAGTCAACCTTCTGTGTCTTTGTAAAGATGTGTGTCAGTGCTTGTGTGTCTCCATTGGCCTTAGAAGAGACAGTCAGGGGGGAGATAGATGGAGCGGTGCATGTGGAGAGGCGTACTCAGTTGTTATGCATGCTATATGAGTCTGTCACTCCCTCCCTCCTCCTCGCTCGTCCTCTTGTGCGTCCGCCTGGACTCCCCATCATTCACTCCTCCTTTTATGGGGGGAAGGAGTCTGAGGCGTGGCAGGTCAGTGCTGTGAAAGCCTGTGACAAGCTCTGCATCTGTGTTAGCCCGCCGCCACTGAAGAGGAGGAAGAGCTGCGTGGAGATTGATGCCTGCTGGTCTGCACTACCCAGCAGGAGAGGATGGAGGAGAAGTGGAGGCTCTTGGTGGGGGATAAGATTTTCCTGGGGTTTTTCAGGGGTTTAAGATTTTAAACCTTAACTATTTTTGTCGACACCGCCCACCTGTCGCAAACTCAAGCATGTCTGTGAATATACATATGGTAGAAATTACATTTGAACATTTGCATTTCTCTGCAAGACAACCTCACCTTAATTATTACCCAGCTGGAATCCACTGGGCTAGTGTACTATATTGAATTTGGTTAGTCTTTAACACGTTCATTCATCAGGAAGCCTTAAATGAACAGTTTTATCACTTTTCCACTGGAAAATGGTTTTAAAGCATCTGGACCTAAATCATTGTTTTAAATCCTGGATTAGATTTAATTTTTTTGAAATGTTGAAGGCAGCGCTACAAACTGGAAACACAACACTGACTGATCATTATCTTTTAAAGTTGTTATTTGCACATCAAGGGGAGCAGAATTAGCATTAATTTGTAATGTTTGTGTACACCAGTAGAATATTAGTCCGGTATCGTCCTCCTATTTGTCTTTTCCCAGTCTCTACCAACTCCTGAGGGAAATATTTGACTCTTAAAGTTGCTAAATGCTCCACTGTGCTCACCAGATAGCTGCTAACCTTGTCTGTCAGCTGTTAGTGCTGGACAAATTGGGTAAAAGTGTATTTATCGGAGCTTTTTCTCTGACTACTGCAGCTGGAAAAAAGGTTGATAAGAGCACTGGAACAGAATCAAAAAGTGTAAAGTTGCGACTGAACAACTAAAACATGAAAGATGCTAAAAAACTGGAGAACAGGTTCATCACTCTGGTCATTTGATCCATTTAAATAAGAAAATATCCTCTGCAAAGGCTTCAAATTTCAACCTATTCAGTGTATCAAAGCATCTAATGAGGCACACATTAAAAACATCTATAAATTGTAATGCTTTAATAATTTAAAATGATTAATAATGATACTGATCAAAAAGATCAGCTGGTGTGTATCCTTCAACAAAAATGAAATTGCTAAATAACAACTTAATATTTTTTTGAAACACAGACTTAATAGATTACTTTCCTGGAAGAATTCCTAATTAGTTTCTTTCAATCAGTGGTGGTGAGAAACCCACAACCTTTATTAAAAATGATACATATATTTTCTCATAAGATAAAAGGTATAATATAATGATATAATAATATACTATATAATAATATAATAATAAAGCCAACCCTTTATAAACTGGGCTTTATTAAAAAAAAAAGTAATCATATGAAGGAACCAGAACAGTGCTGCCTAACGCCGCGTTAACTTGTGCACATTATGACCTTTGTGAGGAGACATTTGACCGTATATCCCTCCTGATATTCCAAGTAATCCACTCAGATGGTATCACCCGTGACAGGCGAGGGGAGCACAGGCCTTGGGGCAGAGAAATGGAAGGATGAAGCGACAGGGGTAATGAATGGATCGAGGGATGAAGAGTGATTGGGTGTCATACAGGTGGGATAGGGCCAGACAGATAGTGAATGAAGGAGTGATGGAGGATGGATGGCCAGAGCACCTCAGACATCGTCGGCATTGAGAGATTTGTCTCCTTCGTACTCCATTTGTCTTGTACCTCTTTCTCCGCCGTGTCCGAGTCAGTTAAATCTCATGAAGTCATTTACTATGACAACGCAGCAGAGAATTATGGGATGTGAACAAACCAACTGTAGTCCACAATGAACTGCTAATAATAACGGATGTGGGAACTGGAGAACCAGACAAAGGAGTTGAGTCATTTGCACACATAGAACACAATTACACGTATAAATATGAGCTGCTAATTGCTTTGTGCGCGCCGGTCCGTCCTGTGAATGTGCCGGTGCAATATTGTGGTGCTGTGGGTGTTTGCCCAGCTCATAACCACAGACCAGTGTGGCAGAGACAAGCTCATATATTAAGATAACCCCGATACAGAATGGAATTGTATTTCCCCGGCGGTTCAAACGACTTATGTGGTTGTAAACTGATAGTGGATGAGATTTGGCTTTAATGAAGCAAGACTTATTGTGCACAGTGCAGCAGAGGTGCATGAGTGTATGCGTTTCATCATTTGAGTGTGCGTTTGAGCGTGCATGTGCGTCGGTGTGTTCATATTTTTCTTTAACAAGCAGCGCCGTTATCTATAGCCACATGTTTGCTCGCACTTTCCCAATGAACGGTATTGTATCGGTATTTTTCTTGCTCTGTCGGGGTGAGTGTGCGTCTGTGAGCTGCGATTTATTTCGCCTGAAATAATCAACTGAAAGGTTTTTATTTTGTACTCGTCCCCGGTGTAATCTTTCTCAAGGTTGTGTGTGTGTGTGTGTGTGTGTGTGTGTGTGTGTGTGTGTGTGTGTGTGTGTGTGTGTGTGTGTGTGTGTGTGTGTGTGTGTGTGTGTTCACAGGCTGTAAGAGTGTCATCTTCATCTGTTTATTAGAATGTTCCCTACTGGCCTGGCTGTAATGAGACCTGCGGAGCCATGGAGTGATGGAGTTGAACTCATCAGGAAAGAGAGAGAGAGCGATGTACAGTAGCTGGGAAGGGCGGAAAAATTAAGAGGCAACCTGGATAATGTAAGAGGACCAAGGGCAAGAGTGAAATGTTTCATTGTTCAAACCTGTTATTGGAAATTTGTTTCTAGTCAATGATTTTAAACTAGTTCAAACAGACAGCATGAATTTCAAAGTAAATAAAATCATGATTGGGGTCACATGATTTTTCCTGCAAAATATAACCTTCTAAAAGTGCTTGGAAAGGCTGAAAGTCCATCAGGAATTATTAGCGTAGTTAATAAGTAGAATGGGGAATACTTTACTACCCATCTCCCTGTAGAGGATTAATCCTGTCCAAATAGATCTGAAGATATATAACATTTAGAGAGATTAATGAAAAATGTAATGGGTCTATCCCAGCATGCATTAGGACCTAGGTAAAGTGGAGAGAAGCCTTAATATCCCTGAAGGCACAGCTTGATTTATGGGTTACCGGATCCATTCAAGTGTCTATGGAAAGCTGTTCTTTGTCATCAAGCTAACATACTTACCCTCATCGTCTTAGTTTGTTTGCATGCTCATATTTGGCAATTAACACTTAACACAACCCACAGGGGAGGATGATGGGAATGTCATTAGTTTTGCAGTTATTTGGGTTTAAGTATAGGACAAATAAAATGCATGATTTGCTGGTGGCGCAAGGGGATCCCAAAAGTTGAAGATATATTGGGAGCATGGATATTCACAAATATCCTGGAAATCCATCCAATTATTCAGCCTGGATCACCAATATAAACACCAGGAATGATTCCATCATCACTGATCATCTAAAGAGAGCTTCGACGATAGTTAAAGAAAACAGGCAACAGCTGGTGAAGCGTCTTGCACCATGAGTCTGAGGTTGAGTCTTTGATAGACACTCTTGGATTGTTTCTGACCAGGGGCCCTTTGCTGCTGCATGTTGTCCCACCCTCAACACACACCCACACCCACACTCACCCACACACCCACCTTTCCTGTCTGTTTCCATCCTTGAACTGTCCCATCTAATAAAAGAGAGGATCTGGCTTTGGACAAGACTTTCAGGATAATGCAATCCAATCCATCACCACCAACTGGTGCATAGACTCAAATATTACCCCAGAACTCAATCAACTCCACTCCGACACAATGAAAAACGTTTATGTAAGAGGTTAGAGGACTGTTTGCAGGGCAGTCGCATTGGATCCCACTTGATAGTAAAGCTTACCAAATAAACTGGAAAACCAATGTAAAAGTGATAAATAGCTAATTGATCGAGCCTTTGTCCAGATTAATGCACGAGAGTGTAAACCTCATGAATGAGGCGCTCTGTTAGGCAAGGAGAGAGGAGAGAAACACTGAAGGGCATCACAGGAAAGGAGGGAACAGTGTCGTCTCATGAGAACGGTGGTCCATTTGTTACCTGTGCATGGGTAAATGAAAGCCCTCTCGTAGCCTCGTTAAGCATGATGCACGGCATCGGCGCTGATTACTGTTCGCCCTCTGGAGTTTTGGGGGAGCAGCTCGCTGAGGCTGCACTCCTGCACTCTCAAAGCAAAAAGGGTTGAAAGGTCACGGCTCGACGACCACCACAACCACATCTTATTTATTTAGCCCTTTACTTTGACTGCCACTGGGACAGAGCGAGGAGCATAGATCTTAATTTGCACTGAGGCTCATACACTCAAAATATACTACACACCCACTGTAATGATGTTAATTCTCCTGCTGCTCCTAAGTGATCAATACAACAATGGTTTTCTTAATTTAATTCACTTTGATTCAGTTTCATAGATAAAAAAAAGAAAAGAAATAGTTTTATTTACACTGCAAATTGTTCCGTACTTGTGAAGATTTAAAATCTCAGATCGGGAAACGTATTTATTATACTACTTATTTCTAGACTAACCAACTAATTTAGAGATTTCTTGACAAGTTAAATTATCTTGCTGCATAGACAGATAATTCCACTAGTATTAAATAAACCATTTTCTCCAAAAATCTAGGATGATGCATTGGATATGTGTTTGTGACAAATTCTTGTGTGTAAAAATAGCAAGAAACTAACTAACTAAATGCTGACTGAAGTACAGCTTCAGTGTCCTCGGGTCCAAATGTTCATCCAGATGATGCTCCATCCTGCCAAGAACAAAATTCACAAGGAAGCAAGCTTGCAACTTTTGGGATGAGTTGGTACTGACTTCCAAACTCTCACGTCATCAGTCTCACAAAGCAGACCTGATAAACTCGCCTCGCTCTGTTCACAGTGTTTGTTACCAGAAGATAGAAAAGCTGTGAGAGACACCAAACATGCATTCGTAATCTCCCCCTCGGTTTCATCTCTTCTTCTCCGCGTCTCCTTCTCAGCCTGTTTGGGTTCGTTGCGTCAAACTCTTTGATAGGTACAAACACCAACTGTATAATTACTCTAAACACTCTGAAGAGGACTTTCCTGTCATTTGTCGCTGAGGATTCCCGTCTCTGTGTTTGTGCTGTAGGAGAAGGGACGCTTTAAACTCCACCAGACTGGGTTCCTTTGTAAAATTACTCTCGTCTGGTCTGCAACATGCTGCAAGATTATAATGATACTTCTCCCCACATAAAAAGCCTGTCATTGTGTTTTGTTGCTGGCAACATAACTTCTCTGTCTTCAACTGGTGAAAACAAACACCCGACACGTTCTCATTCCAGCTCATCACATACTGATGCTTTGTCATGCCTTTGTGTGGCTGGATGAGATGCAAAGGGGGCTTGGTCTCTGTGGCCCATGTGCAAAGCTTTCCTAACGCAGGCTTAGCATGAAACAGCCCAAAAACTATGTGGTTAAGTTTAGGAAGACATCTGTGGCAAATGTTTGCTTTCACACGGGATGCAAACTCCGACCCAACTCTCAAACTCTACCTCTACCTCTTGGGCTGGAGGGTGTCGCATTGTGCAGTTGCTCCGATTGTCTAATATTGGCTCATGTTGTGTTTCCATTGGAAGCTCAGTGCATCTCAGTGCCTTCTAGTCAGGATAAGACACACTTAGGCACAACAAAGCATCGGTATGTGACAAGGTGGGAATGAGATCAGCCTCAAATTCATAACCTGAGCTAATTTGTGGTGACATGTTCTGATCTATTTCAGCACTTTAACTCTTCTACCTCAGCCTACCTTGTTAATCTCTTCTTGTTGTTTTTCTTGCTTTTTAACAAGACAAGAGAAAAGAATGAACTTCATCCTACGTGGTTATAGCCATGAGACGACGGAGTAACAGAGAGGCATCGATAGGAGCAAGAAATACTTCCATTCAAGGAAATCTTTGACCCCATTGCCTCATGAAAACCATCCTCGGTTTACCTTTAACCAAATATTTACCTGAATGAAAAATACACAAATATCAACCCTTAAGGAAGTCTCTTTTTTTTCTGCATTTCAAAGACCCCACGGAAATTTCATAGATTTCTTACAGGAAAATACGAAGGATGTCTGCATTGTCAAAAGAATGAAAAGGCTTCTTACACAATATAGACAATATAAACACTTACAGGCTATGGTTAGGAATATACAGTATAGATATAAAAGCATAGGCAAATTAAATCTTCGACCTGAGGATAACGTTAGATGAAAAGTGAGGGATCATCAATTATTATTATCATTATTAGAATTTATCCCGAGGAGAAAATGATTGCACCAACTTCTGCGTCAATCCAACCAGTATTGCCATCAATAAAGCCTGTGTGGCTTAAAATGAATGAATCTATGATTCAACTCTTTTGTCTCTGAAATAAAAAGAATATCATAGCCAATTCACATTGTGAGCATCCTGGCATCATGTCATGCATTCATGTTTGTTTCAAACACTTAACTCTTTCTTTGATATATTATTTAATCTCCTGAGGGGATGTCTGACATTTCGCACATCTTGCCTCTGATGTTTTCAATCTAATTTCCCTCATTGCCGTTCTTAACACTTTCCTTTGCGTCGCGCTCGTCCCTCCAAACCCTACTCGCCTCTCATTGGATCCAATCCCTCCTTCAGCATCCTTTCTCCATCCCTCCAGCCTCCCTCATCTTGATCTCTCCTCCCTCCCTCTCTCTCTCTGTCTCTGCCCCCTTGGTTCATGGTGTGGGTTCGGTTTGGTGTAATTGGGTTGTGCTCTGTTAGAGATCTGTCGGGAGAAGAGCATTAATCTTTAGTCTCACTCAAAATGTAAAACGAAGGCTGGAGGCTTCCGGCCTCAGCAGAGATTTCCCCCCCCTTACCACAGACATATTTGCATACTCACCTTCCTCAATAAAGACACAATGTGTTAATACATACAGGGGATTATTCACTTGATTTGACACATACACAGGCAAACTAAACCCTGGTCACGTTTCCCTCTTGAGCAGAGCCAATTCTCACACTTTCCATTCAGTGTCAGAGCTTTCAAAAGTGTATATGCTGCCCACAGCAAGTAAAGCGCATTATTGCTCTCCAGGTGGTGTGTTGACTGGATAATGAGCGTTGAGGTAATTGATTGGGGGTTGTAATTAGTGGTTAGCTGTCACTGATTAATCACAGTCCACTACTTCCAGCGTTATCACGTCTGGATCTCACTTTGTTTTGAGCATGAGGCTCTGCTTCACCAGGCAACAATTGCGCCTTTATTCTCATTTTCTCTGTGCTTAGCTCTGACATGATGAAATGCATGCATGCACACACTTTTAAAAAATTTTTTTTTTTGCCCTTCTTCCTCAAAAACATTGTATTATATGTTGAGTCCTTCTTCATTTTAGTTTCAGCTGCTTGCTTTATCTAATTTCCTTGCCGACACCCTCCTGTGCCTTCAGTCGGTCTTATTAGAATTATATAAGTAAACGAGAATCTGCAATCCACGGTCGGGCCTTCAGGCTTTCCTCTTGTCATTTTTGATTAGTGCTGGTTTGTGAAATAAGACCGCTTTAATCTCACAATTAAATGATTTAATACGTTTCGCACTAGTATCAGATGTAACTTTGTAAGTGACTCATTTGTATGCTGAAGCTTGTGAAATCATTTCTGTTAATAGGATAATTCCGGTGCTAATCAGCAGGTTTTTGCTCAAATGAGGTACTGCTGAGCTTCCTGCTACATCTCCAGATTACTGACAGATAGCTGTACTGCACGCCAATATTACACAGGGCTTCAACAGAGAAAAGGGAAAAGGATTCATCCCTTTGTGTGCTCATACCGTACATATGGTTTCCTGGTTCTAGGTATGGCTTGTTTGCTGATTGATAGTCAGGTGCATTGCAGACTCTGGGTTGGCAGTGTCATGGGAACAGGCAGAAACCCTCAGCAGCTTGACCTTCTGAGGTTTCGGGACGTCTGTGTGAAAGACTACTTCTCTCTTCTCTCATCTGAGCCCTATACCTGAAGAGTAATGACATTCTGGGACATTCTCCCCTCTATAACGAGCTGTTTAGTGTTAATGACAGAGTAAAATAGCACATAAAGCATCTTTGTGTGGCGTATTACCCAGTGGATAGGATGTGTGAGCTGAAAGAGCTAAAGAAGTGACATTCCAGCCCTTTAGAAGGTAGTCACACATCTCTGGATATGCATCTAATTAATGAAATTAATTAGATGTGGGGTGAGTGATGCTGGAGAAATATAAAATGATGGTCGAGTCTCATTGGCAGATGATCAAATATCAACATTTTGGGGTGGTGACTTGGACTGAGCAACAATGGCAACCCAACCCAACCCTCTTTCTTCACCTTTAACATTCAGTACAAAAACCTCTCGTTAAGGAGGGGGTTGCCCAGCCTTTGGCAGATTAATGTCCACAAATGTCCAGCATATTATCTTCCCTTCCGTAGGCGTTATGAAATAAATCTAATTTTACCTTCAGTCCAACTCCTCAGAGGACGGATGCAATAGCCTAGACTTTGGAAGATTAATTTCCACCAAGTGGGTTATTGGTTAAATTTCTCCCTCACACACACACACACACACACACACACACACACACACACACACACACACACACACACACACACACACACACACACACACACACACACACACACACACACACACACACTGGTGCACGTGGACAGGGTGGGTCTTCCGCTCACATCCTCCTTGTCACCAGGGCAACAATGGCATTCAATGATAGACAACTGGCCTGCCATCGTCGGTGTCAGTCTCATCCATGAATTCTAATGAAATGGTTCTTTGCTATGTCTGCTATGTAAAGCTATCATTACAAGCATGTGAAAACTTATGAAAACTAAGCTGTGCATGGGACAAATAGTTTCCCATATTGATTCAGTAAGAGAAAGCGCATTCTATCAGAATGATCCCAAATGGTTTTATATTATGGGTGGGGCTAGTTATTTGTCTCAAATGAGTTATAAAAATGCTTACTGACTGGTAAACTCGACTGGAAACTCAACACTGGCATATCGTCATCCTGGACTTCCTGACTGCGAGACAGCAGTCAGTCCAGATCGGAAGCAGCATCTCCATCACCATCACGCTGAGCACTGGGGTCCCCCAGGGCTGTGTGCTCAGCCCAATGCTGATAGCAAAAGTGGCAGGTAACGATGTACTCAGAGGTGGTCTGTGAGGCCAGTAGATACCTCGCACATGAGGATGGAGAGCTTTTACACTTTCTTCACTTCCCTTTTTTCTTCTTCGTTGTGTCCGCACACATTTGTCGTGCCTTGCTTGAATCATGGCTGCACTGCCCCCAACCATTTCCGGTGGTACTGCTCCGTTTTGTCTGTATTCGTAAACGTGCACAAATATGGATAAAATGAACCCATAGTACCCGTATACGTCTTTAACATTCAGCATAAATTGTCCTTAAGGGGTAAGATTAGACGTAGGTCAAAGTGAGGGTTGGCAAAATTAGGTCGTGGAGGGTCCTCACAACAATAGAAGCACTAATATGTGTGTGTGTGTGTGTGTGTGTGTGTGTGTGTGTGTGTGTGTGTGTGTGTGTGTGTGTGTGTGAGGAGAGAAGAGAGTGATAGAAAGTCTCTCATTTCACCACTGTGCAGATGAATGCCAGCATGATGTATGAGGTCACTCGTCCTTCAAGAAGCTGTGCTCTATCCACTTTTATCAGGCAAGCTGTTCCCTCAACACACACACACACACACACACACACACACACACACACACACACACACACACACACACACACACACACACACACACACACACACACACACAGCCACAGCCACACTCACACACACATACACACACAGCCACACACACACACACACACACACACACACACACACACACACACACACACACAGCCACACTCACACACACACACACACACACACACACAAAGCCACACAAACAGGCCCGTGTATACCTGAAAGGTCACTGTGAGGTATGTTGGTGTATCTCTTTGCCTATTACCCTTCATTAGCTGTAAAATATCTCCATCCAGCTGACTCTGTGAAATAGTCGCCGCTTGTGAGACTTTTCTTTCAGGACCTCATGAATTCTTCAAACGGCTGATTGCCCTCCCTCCTCCACTCAGGTCCCTGATTGCACAGGTGAGCTGATGGGTCCAAGCTGAAGTCATAGCACATTCTCCCCACACCTGAGTGAGGTGTTGGGAGACAAACACACACACACACACACACACACACACACACACACACACACACACACACACACACACACACACACACACACACACACACACACACACACACACTCCCATCTGGTTATGAATTCCATCAAAAGCCTCAAAGCCAATGATTTTTGCTTGGTTTTTGTTTATGTGACGCTGCATTCCTCTCTTTATTTATGTTCCATTCAAAGTTTTCATTAAAATGCAAAGGATTTTTGGCTCTCTCACTTATTCTTCTTCAATCTGCCAATTTCACCCCGCTGCACTTGAGAATTATCTCGACTTGTCAAGGCTTTGCAAATTTTTCTTTCTCTATTTTGCACCGAGGTCCTGAGGTCCGATTATTTCTCAGCTGGTGAAACACAAATATCTCTGCTGCAGTGGGCCAATTACTCACCCTGACTGTCTCTGTGAACTTTGCGTTTTACATCCTTTACATTAGAACTGTCAGTCATTTCTTTTAGATTATAGACCTCCACAGAACTATCTGCACCAAAAAACGCCTGACCTTAAAGCTGATATTAAATTTTTCACCTCAGGAACGTAATTAAGAGGAAATGAAAATAAGTAAACAACCAGTGTTAGGGAGTAACTAGCTGCATGCTAATAAATTACAAAATACATCTAACTGTAATCTCTTACAGTTACTGAGAATGAATTTAATTAACTTGCTGTCACTAATAAAAATGTTGGTGAACAGAGAGGGTTTTTTTTTTGGATATTAGTTTTAGAATATAACTTTATAACATCTTTCTGCCATGCAGGAAATCTGTAAATGACAAGAACAACGATCCCTGTCAGTCAGGAGTGGCATGGCAAGGGTGATATATGGTTTGTTTTTTTGTAAAAATAAATCATATACACACGGATTTACTCTATATAAATTCACTGATAATAAACTTTCAGGAAATGCAAAGTTCAAACAGCCTGCAAAGTCACTGTGATGGAGGCAGCAAATGTTTCTTCTCTGCCTCGAAAATTCCTGCAAGTTCTTCCTCATTTCAGTCGAGGCGGTTCTATAACGCAGCTGTGGGTTTAAAAGAACTTTCCTCTCAATTTATGATGCATCCATGGTCGGTAATCTTGAGAATGACACTAGATGAGGTGTGTTGTGTTAATGAGCCACATTATGATGAAATCCAGAGTGAATAGATAACTGAGTGAATATCGGTGGCTGCTCAAAGGTGCATATGCACCGATGGGAATAACATCATTGTGCTGTCGCTCCAGCTAATGACTATGAACTTGATGCCTTGTACAATATGTGGCAGTGCTATGTTGTTGCTAATTTGGACTTTGTAATTACAGTATGTCTAGAATTTAAAGTAATACTTCACTATAGATTAACGACCTGAAACATAACTCCTTATGACTCTTATTTTTTTTGCATTATTGCTAACGTTTCTTCTCATTGCAGCTCTTTTTTTTCCTCCCGTTGTGTCTGCCATGCAAATCCATAACTTCCGCCAAAAATAACATGCATAATTTCCCGCGCACACACAGTAACGACTTTCTGCAGAAAAGAGAGAAGCTTTCGTAAACTGGCCACACAGTAAGTAGGTTGAATCACTCTGGTGCTGCAGCAATCAGTGAGTTTGTGTGTTGCATGTGCTGCTCCAGTGGGAATCCATTAATAAACAGCTTACGACATGACACACACCATAAATCAGAAACAGTGGGGAGTGACTGTGCTGGGTCCTTATAATGAAGGACTTTTACAAAGGGATCTTCAGAGACACTTTCAATGACTGCACAGATGTTAATAATATGTGACGCATGTCTGTCTTTCATAAGTGAAGCCTTTTGTTTACACTGTGCTTTAGCTAGCCGGTCGTATGAGAGAGGCCGCTGCTGATGGACTATTTAGAACAGCTGAAGTGGAGTCTGATGGGGATTCTCTGCTTTGTTCCAGCTATTCTCTCCTCCTTCTTTTCCCCTCTGCGCTGAGGAAAAAGATGCATCTCAGATCTCTGTTGGACAAAGCATCTGTTCAGCCTCTGAGGAAGTTCAGGCGGAGTGCAAAGTAAAACTTGCGTGTGCATGTGTGTTGTATGCGTGCCGCTTTTTGTGCACAAGGGTGAGCTATTGTTGGATTGCTATGTGTCTGGCTAGGATTTCCAGGAGTGTGCACGAGTCAGCTGGATGATGTGTGTTACTTTGCTTTGAATATCATGACGATCCTTCAGGCAGATCTTTCCTTTTCCGCTCCCATCTCAGTCAGCTCTAACAGGTTTCTCTTCGATCAGATTTGGCCACGACTTCCGTGGCCTAGTTGTCGTCTCGCCCTCGTGTTTCAACAATATTCTTTCCTCCCTTCCAGCCACGTCTTCAGTGAGGCTTTATGTTCGCTCTGTCACTCCCACCGGTGTCTAGACACCATCAGGGGGATATTCCTGCTGTGCGGCTCATGGCGTGACTATCCCTGTAAGAAACAACGATGTCGGACTTACTTTATTACTGAGCACAATATATCAAGCAGTTATTTCTCAATAACTCTACATCCTTCTTTAAATGTATTTATCCTGATTGTATTTGATATGCGTTTTTTTGGCAAGTATAATCTTAGTATGTGTCATGCGGCTCGAAAAATGGATTCTCAAGTTAAAGTAAAGTAGAATTATAGTTTCTTTTATAGCATATTTATATACACTGGTTTTTGAGGCTGATACTGATATTTAGGAAACAAATCTGACACCAGTATGCTAAGAATTTCTTAAAACGTAAATAAATCTGTCTGTCGTTGGTTTTAAACAATGAAATACATTTGGGTAAGGGTAGAAAAGGATATTTTTAGTGTATCCATAGCATTCTTACTTTATTTAAGGTTAGAGAAATATTCTTTTCTTTAGGTTAATTAAAATCAGTTTGTCAAGTTCTGACAATATTTATTGTTTAGGATTTATGAACATGGAAACAATATTTCCATCGTTAACTTGTGCTGACTGTAAAAAAACAAAAAAAGGACATTTCTGGAACATGTGCACAAATCCTTATGACTTTGTGACTACACAGGGGTGCATGTAAGTGGTGCCTGTGCGTGGTCAAAATAAAAAAATGCACACATGTAATAGAACAAAAAGCACTTTTTTGTACCACCCCTGAGTACATTATGTCTTTGTCTAACAATGGAGAGTTTAATTCATTAATTAAGGTGTGAATTGACCAGGACAGGACGTAGTAAAGGGGCTTCTGCAACTCTCCCATGGTTGCGGTTTATGGGATGAGAGGAAGTTGAAGTTGGTTTCGGTCTGCACACAGAGCTGCAGTCTGCATTGGAGTTTACAACGGGGTCGTTCTCAAAGATGTGTGAGATGGTGGCGATCGGGGATTCTGTTGTGCGTATTCTGTGTACTGCCCATATTCTTGATTAATGCGCTAGTCAGCTGATCGCATGGTCTCATACTGCGAGACATTTACTGGCTCCATTGTAAAGTCACCAAGCTTTTATTTACAGAACGGGGTGCAAAAAGAACAGAACAGCATTGGATACTGACAAGGTTTAAGCATCTGGAGCGATTCTTGCTCCAGATCCTTAAATCGAAATAGTTTTTTTTTCTGTGGTCATTATGTGATTTATCTTTATTCTGCTTGTGTTCTGATTAGATCCATACTATTAGACTAGATGTAAACTTAACCATTGCTTTGGATCTGATGTCATGCTGCAGAAGTCCTGTGTGTTTCATATGCAGTTTTCTGTGTAGGGCAGGGGTGGATGATATGAGACGAGCGTCAACTGGCCCTCAAGCCTAAGCATTATTGGTCCACACTGGGGGTCCTTAGTGATAGTGCTGGTAATAAAATAAAGATGAGACCGGGCCCATGATATTTACAGAAGGACAATGCCATTACGAGAGGACTGTTAGTTCTGCTATGAAGCTCTCAGGTTGTGATGAAAAGCAAGGGGAAGATATTAAAGCTGAACCGTTTTGTAAAAGCCTTCCTTTTGCCATCTGCACCTGCCTCTGAGAGAACCTTGGTGTCATGTAAATAAAGAGAGAAAGGAAGAAGGATGATTGCTTCAGAGGGAGAGGGACAGCAGGGGAGGAGGGGGGGGGGAGAAAGAGCAAAAAGGGCTGAAAATGTGTCAGTGAAATATATCGAGAAGGTAAATGGAATCTTCCAAGAAATGAAGGATGAAGGACGGCATATTGAAACCTGGGAGGGAGGACGTCAGGGCTGAGGTAGAGATAAAAAGTGAGTGGGTGTGAGGATGACAGCCAGAGGCTGAGGCTCTGTTCAGTATTCGGGGCAGATTGGCTTTAGAGCCGTGGCTCCTATAAAACTGTACCGAGAGAAAGGTTTCCATGCTCACCAGAATGTTTCTCGTGTGCACGACAAAGTGCAGTATATCTAGTTCCTGTTTTGTTTTTAGGAGGAAGTTGACCTGATTTCTTGTTGCACTTGGTTCCCCTCGGTCTCACACACAAATATATAATCGGAACAAAATATGATACGTCTTTTATTTATATACATATGAAATGTTTAAACATAAGGTATTCCTGATTTGTCAGTATTCACTGCCTGCGTTTTCTCCTCCAATGTTTTGATGCTGGTGGTGATGGTGTAGATTTTTGTGTTAACTTCTCCTTTTGGTAACAAACATCTAACAAATCTATTTTCACTGCAGAACTAATTCTCCCCACAATCACTTCTCTCCATCCCACACTGCATGGACAGTGAAGTGAATAAGAGTATGTAAACACAATTATGGTGGATATGTATATGATTAAATATATGATACAACCTGACAACACGGAATCATAAATCCAGCTTTTGTTCTGGTTTTCTTTCCGAGGGCTTGGTCATGCTAGCTTTAAGCACCATAAGCGAAATCAAGTCATTTACATATAATCTGCACGATCAGTCGATTCGATGTAAAGTAGCCGAATTTCTCTCGACAAGGTGATTTCATGTAACTCTGCTCTGCTGAGTGAAAAGCGACGTCAACAAAGCTTTTCTCCTCCCTTTTTTCACAAACATAACCACAGCCAGGCTCGGGGAGTAACAGATTACATGGAACAGCATTACTCAATATGGTTAAGATACAAAAAAAAGGTAACTATATTCCATTAAAGTTACATTTTATCTATATATGTTCTAAAATGTGGATTATTAGCAGGATTGCAATTTTAAAAATGTACAATAACAAACAGTAAGCTACCTGTTTCCGCACCAGAGGAAAATGACTGGTCTGGTATTTGGTTTGAATGTGCAGCTCTACCCACAGCTACCCTCTGACCTGTGTAAAGATCAACCACGCTTCATTTGAATACAAGACTCCATCAGCAACCATCAGTCAGGACTGCAGTTTAATCTGATGTCTATAGTGAGACACACACACACACACACACACACACACACACACACACACACACTGACAGCTGTGTGTGTGTGTGTCAGTCCTTTTCCTTTAACTTAAAGGTTCATAATGTCTTGTGGCCACAATAAGAGGCAGCACCAGTGTCCAAAAACAAAACTTGCACAACATTGGCTACTGACTTTTGCATGCATCCGTCTTTCAAACTCACACATGGTGCAAGCATCAGACTTTTGCATGAGTAAAATGATAAAAGCTGGTATTGAAGTCTGTCCCTACCTTTAAAACATCCTCCTCCTGGTTATAAGTCATTGATTGGAGTCCAGCAAGATTCTGTTTAACTTGTTCAGATCATTAGCTGCCATCAGCTGAGTCACATTCAAACTTTCTGCTCCGGACTGAGCAGAAACTGGACAGTTAAAAACTGAAAATTCGTTACTGCTGCGACATGAAGGCAGAGGGTTAAACAAAGATGACAGAAAGACTAAAATAAGGTGAAACTAAAAGCGTTAAGGTTGACAACTAGAAGCACAGAAGAATACATCATAACAACAAAACCACACTGCTGCTTTTTGTTTTCCAGCAGTACTAAACACTACACACCAATTTGCTTTATGCTTTCCATTATCTTTTGTGTGCTTGTTCTTTTTTTAAATTCAGTAGGTGGACACCGCATGTGTTAGAAAATAATGTGGGCGCTCTTAATCTATGTATTACACTGAAACAGAGTTTATAAAAGGAGCTGATTGTATGTTTTGCTTCATAAACTGTCCTATGTGCTCATGTGTTATTGGCTACTGCCTGAATTTGCTCAATAAAAAGCCGATATCCCCTAAAAAAAACACTGAGCACACAAAACATTTTTTATAGTAAAGTCGTTCCCCATTTTCTCATTTGTCAAAATTGTGACATGGTATATGCATTTCCTGCTCCATCACACTCATTTGGAAGTTGTTATTCTTATCTAAACCTCCGTCTATTTAAGAACAAAGCCTGAAAACTGAATAATATGAGGCCACTGTAGACCGAACCCACAGGTCCTACCAATTCATAAGAAGTGAGTGGGGGTCAGTGAAAGTATTTATAATAGTTTGGT
Organism: Chaunax sp. Z400; assembly: GCA_037577475.1. Taxonomy (NCBI): domain Eukaryota; kingdom Metazoa; phylum Chordata; class Actinopteri; order Lophiiformes; family Chaunacidae; genus Chaunax; species Chaunax sp. Z400. The sequence goes on from CM075197.1 coordinate 24,443,744, forward strand.
GGTCTGTGCACCAGGCCACTTCCAGGGGCTTGAAGGTCACAGTGCTTTACCAGTGTTAAAAGCTCTACGGCCATTTATGCCCTGCTAATAGAATTAGCAGGCCATCTGTTTTCATGCAGTGTGCCAGCCCGGAACCGCTGCTAATTATGTTATAATATCCCGTTCAATGGCAGTCGTCTTTTTAATATTCCCCCGGCAAACACTCCGGGGGCAGGCTCCAATAAAAGCAGGTGGCTGGAGACAGAGATGCAGAAACACAAACCCACATGCTCTGTTCTAATGAAATAACGCTGTAGCTGAAAGTGTATATCTTACCCGAACTGGGAAATATGTTCAGAGGCTGAGTCATGTTGCCAGGCGACTGCTGCCTGGAATGGCGTGCGTGTCTGTGGTGACAGACAGATGGAGGGAGGAAGAACGTGGTCAAGCCAAAAGACTGGAGTTCCAGTCTCTCTAAGTGTGTGTGTGTGTGTGTGTGTGTGTGTGTGTGTGTGTGTGTGTGTGTGTGTGTGTGTTTGGATGAGATTCCTGGTGTTGCTCGGCCGTCGTCGCTGCGACTATGATAGCAGTGTTTGCAGTGTCACACTTTAGCTCATCAGGGGAGGTGAGCAACGCCGTTTAATAATCTGGCCGGGTCACCTCATCAGCAAAGCGCTATTACCACTCTGCACACAGCAAACACTGTGTACAACATGTCTGCTACAACAAGTACTGGGATATCCTTGGCTGCCGGCTTGGCCTTTCTTGTTTGCACTGTTGGTGGTTTGTAATCTGACTTTTTTTTTGTTTTTTTCTCTCCACAAGGCCTGGCTTTATTTGGCTGTTTCCTCTGTGTGCCCTTGTGTTTGCAGATTGACCTTGCTCCAGACCAGACAAAGTGAGACGGAGACTCAGCCGAGCGCTCACAGTGTGCCTCATTAAATTAGACTACTGTCAGAGGGGAGTTGAAATAATGCTGCTACGCCCATTGTCTGTCCCTCTTTGTCATCTGAGTGAGGCCGGGTTGTGTCTCGTGTTGACTTGTCGTCTCTCACAGATGTAACTACTGATGCTGCTCACAGGGGGGATGTTGCACTTTCACTTCTCCAAAGCATCTGGGTCTGAGAGAATTATATGTGGATTCACACCAGATTCAATATCGCACATGTAAACAAGTTTAGAACGGCAAATAAGACTATAGCTATAAAAGAAAAAGCAAATGTCTAATTTGAAATGCATTTCAAAGGTTGCATTTCAGCATTTTGTGGAAAGGCCAAATGTCTGCTGGCCATCTTCATTATGCAAAGCTGCAAAAGTACCCGGGTCTCATTTAAAATCCAGCCTCAGTTGCATTGATGGAGTGTCTTGAATGACTTCAGGTCTTTGAGAACGAGTTTCATGCAGGATTGTTTCTTGTCCAGGTGCTACAAAGGATTAGAATGACTGCTTTGTGCAGTGGATAGAACCTTTAAGCCAGGGGCACAAGTTACATTTTGTCTAAATATTCTCATTTTCCTGCTCAACAGAAGAGAAGTAGTGAGATATTATCTCTGTGTGATGAAACTTGACCTATCCGTCATCATTATGCATGTCCTGACACATCCACGCATGAGATCAGATCAGTTTTCCCATCTGCAGATGGCCAAAATGAATTATTTTACTTAGCTACTCAGAGCTTAGCTACCAGCCACTGTTTATATGCAGTCACATCATTATGATATAGGATCAAATTAAAAGAAGATGAAGAGCAGTAGGTTCCCTCTGATCTCAACGTTTCACATGCAGCCTCCTCATTAAATCTAAAAATTAAGGAATTGCTCAGAGAGGATGGAGGCATTTTATCTCCTTAAACATCCCCTTGTTAAATGTGAACAAATTGCCCGCTGATTAACATGTCAGGAAACTGGCCGTGGCGTGGGCCTGCTGTATAGCTGCTCCACCATGACGCTACAAGAACAGAGAGATAAGGGAGAGAAAAAAGAGAGAATTAATATCCCTTTGAAACTGACAGCGGATATGCCACATTACTATGCCGCTGCCGTATCTTTCTGTCTGACCAGTTGGGTTGATTGGGATTTCTCCCTGAGGTAAAAGACCCTCTGACAGGATTCAAGGCTTTAGCCTACCGTCAGACGCTGTCTGTAATTTGTGATTACAGCACAAGCAGAAGGGGTGGCGAGGATTAATCCAATCCAACACACAAATCTGATTCCCCACATTTGCATATTAATGAGAAAAAAAAAGAAAAAAAGTTGGGTGTTTTTGGCAGCTAGCAAAATAGAAGATGCTTAAAAAAACTTTTACATTTGGTTATTTACTGCTCTTGTGTCTGGTGAGTCGCGGACAGTGTCTGGTTTTTGCGTGTATTTGCATATATTTACATCTAAATGATATGACATGCTTGTTCCAGTGGCTTTGCTGCTCTAGCCCTGCATCTGTCTCTGTTAAATTATTACATTTTACACACACTGATCGCTCATTTATGAGATTCCCGAGCAGAGCTTGTTTCCAGCGTTTTGTAGAAGCCCCGAGTATCTTTCATATAAAACTGAGAGTCAGCTGACTCCGGCCAAGATAACTGAGTAAATCAACAGCCTCACTGCTTATTTGGTTACAGCAATTAACCTCAAATTACTGACTGAATGATTAATGAAGCTTCTATTACAGTTGTAAATTACAACCAGTTACATGATGCTGTGGTTTATAAAAAAAAAAATATTGTCCTCTGAGATGCTGGATGCATGTCTAAATAAATGCGGCTTCTTCTGGGCTGCAAGTAAAGGATGATTTGGAAACATAATAAGGCTGATTGTTCGTGCCTTTAGCGGAAACATTTTCCCAAAATTCACAAAGAGCCTCGAGGAAGCAACACTATTATGACTACTGAGCATCGGTGGGAAACGAATTCAGGTTATAAAGCAACAGTAACACAATGGAAGAAGACTCCATCCTCAAAATCAAAAACAAGTAATGAAACGCAAACATTGTCTGTGATGATGCAAACGCTTTGACCCTGGGAAGTGAGTGCTACTCTTACACCGTGGTCATCAGCTGGGGCTGTTAGCTCCACAGCACAGAACACCACTTTGGCCGATCCCTCTATCTTCGTTGTGTCTAGATTGTGCGATTCCTCGCCGTAGTGACTAACTGACTGACTCATGCAAAAAAAGACTGACGCTGCATCTCAGAGTTGTAACATTTCTCTGCATCAGCCTGGAGTAAAGCAGGCTCTCCGTCTTTGTTGAGTCGAATGTGGTTGTGGTTTATGAGCCTCGCGGCCAGCCCATTAAACCCGGCGCTCTTTTGTAAAGGTTGTCTGCCTCTTAAACGATGTCATCTTTATTGATGTGTTTTTCTCTCTCGGTTCCCCACCTCTCATGTACAGAAATATGCGGTGTGGCCCTGGTTTAAATTCAGTTCTCCAACACAAGCTGTTTATTATGGAAGACAGGCCTGCTATAGAGCCACAGCTTTAGAGGCATGAAAAAGTGTGTTTGTGCGGAGGGGGAGGGTGGGGTGGGGGGGTCACTGTCCCAGCATGAAATGTTACAGCAAATTAATGTCTTCCTTTCATAGATAGCTACACAACCACACACACACACACATAGAAATACACACGGTTGTGGCTCCACATGCCACTTCCCACTTAGCCCTGACAATATAGCAGCTGTAAAAGTGGCCGCCTCTGTGATCGGATGCACAAATCACAGCAGGAGAGATGAGATGGTGCCGTCCCGCCGCTCGGAGAGCCAAGGAGGGCCACGGCAGAGGACAAGCTGTCAGTGTCCTGCAACGGAAAGTCACTCCTCTTCTGTAGCTTCGTCATATGCATCAATGTCATTTTCTCAGATGCCGTTCAGCTACTTTTGAGCCGTAAGAACGGCCATCTTTGTTTGCTCCAGAGTGCCTATGATGCTAACCTGCCGCCTGGATTCCGCTCTCATTTGCTTTTGCTCCCACATTATCTTTTTACGCGCCGTTCTTGCCGAGTCACCTTTGACATCAATTTCACGTGGTTCATCACGGGTGGCTTTTCAGAGCTGTGGTGCCAATATAAATGTAATACACTGAGTAATAACTCTGGCTAAGTATTGATCCCCTGGGATTTCTAGACCGTGTTAAGTACTCCATCTCATCACCTCAATCTTCACATGACAGGCAGTGTGTGTCTGTTCCTGGTGATGTTGCGGTGGTGCTGCTCGCTGCTCTGTGCGCCGTCATATGCCCACACACACACACACACACACACACACACACACACACACACACACACACACACACACACACACACACGCACGCACACACACATCGAATGGACTGTGTTTGTTGTGGAGGCGTAGATGAGTAGAGTCCAGGGATGGAGAAGCACACCTGATTAGCACTATAAGCTCTTGCCATGCTGCGAGTCTGTCCCCTACCTTAATGTTCGCCCACCCTGCTTTCCCCAGAGCTGCTAATGACTGCTAATTGTGGCACTGCAGGGAAGAGATGCTAAAAAAAAAACGGATATCACCAGCCGTGTCTGGCATTGCCTGCCCGCTGGCTGGGAGGCAGGGAGGCTGTTGGCCCCTCATCTGTCAGCGCCATCCATCAGGAAGTTGACTTAACTTTTGTGTCTTTGGGAAAGCAGCCGAAAAATGTTTACATAAATATGGTTAAAGGGACAATACATAGTTAATGAGGCAGTGCATCAGTTTGATACATGATGCTCAGTTTAATTGTCATAAAAAGTATGACTCCGCCTGTGGAAACAGCTACATCTTCTAAGGGGCACGACAACAGCTTTTTACCCTAAAGAAGTTAACTGTTGTTGTGTTTTTGCCGTTTTTTTGTTGTGTCGCATTTCGAAAAGGACCCAAAAGCAGACAATACATGAAGCAGAGAGTGCAGTTCAGGGATTTAATTAAAAAAAAAAAAACAGTCCAAAATGAGAGGCAAAGGTAAAAATCTACAATAAAGGCAAAATGGTGTGGAACACAGGAGCGAAAAAAAAAAAAAAAATCCAAAGCATCAAATCCAAAAGCAAGAAGCAAAAAATAAGGTCCAAAAACAGGCAAGTATAAAACGAAAAGGCTAATGAAAAGCACAGAAACACCTACAGGAGGAACGAGGATCACAGGGGAAGCACCAAAGAACACGAGATGGAACACAGACAACCCGACAACGACAACGAGCCTCTCATATCTGCAGAGGGACAGGGGTTCTCTCCCAAACCTTTGCTCTTTTTGGAGGGGCTGTCGTGTTTTTTTGCACTTAAATTCCCCTTCAATGTCAGAAATGATGGGTGACACAAGGGGAATTCAGTTGATTGCAATCTGCACCCTCACCGCTACTGTAGATCTTTTTTCTTGCCCTCATGGCAAACACGACATACACTAATCTATATACCTTAATATATATTTATATCTATATCTCCTATTCATTACGTTTTACAACCCCATCCCTAAAAGCATGGAAAAAAATAAATACCAGGATGCAAAATCCAATCTTTATTCCTCATTTTTTTTTTAATAAGAAAAAGCTCAAGAGTATCAGGACTTCTAACTTAAAACAACGAGTAGCTGGAGCTCATCCATGAGCCTCTGTGGATCTTTCAAGAGATCCAACTTTTGAAGCAATTTCCTGTGACAAACAAGTCACATTAAACTTAGTTCGGAGCCACTTAAAGCAGTAAAGAGTTTCTTGTGTATTTCAAACAAACCCCTGATGCTGCTGCCAGGAAGTCAAAATGCATCAATATTTCCACGGTGTTTAAAACAACAACTACAAAAAAAACAAACATAAAACATTCAAGCACTGACTTTTGAATGCATGTGGGTTGTGATTATGACTAAAGAAGGGAAGAGCAGCTATTATTCGTGTCAGAATTATCATTGCGGTCAGGAGTATTCTGTGATTTTTGCCCTCAGCTGTCTTTGTGCTCATGTGATGAACGATGTGATGGACAAGTCTCTGGGCTTCTTTCACAGAGCATTAATATCTGTTTATTTCTTAGACAAATCGGTGGAAGTGGTGCCTGTGGTGATTCGCTTGGTGAGTTAAAGTCCTGTCATTCTCCGCCCTGCCGGGGCCGGAGGTGTTGCGCCCCCCCCCCCCGACAGCTTCCAGCTTCCCAGACAAACAGTATTTTGATGATGTCTGCAGCCATGAGTGCTCGCATTATGAATCGGTGGCTGAAATAAAAGTAATTTAGTTTACTTCTGCAGTTATGAAGTCACTAAGCGTCACGCAGTCGTCCTGTGTTTGTTTTTATGGTTTTCACAGGTTATTTTTTTTTAAACCTTTGACAATCGATTGTTGCTTTGCAATTAAATTTTTCTTTATTTTAGTTTGGAACCCTGAGGCCCAGAGAGTTGCCCATGATACCATTCATCATACTGGGACAAAGACAGTTGGGGACAAAAAACCCAGATTAATAGAAAGCTGTTAAGTCACCAGTAACAAAGACTATGAGCTCTTTTTTGTGAGGAAATAGTGACCTCAGTTTCTCAGGACAGCAGCTAAAGAGGTTCTAAATTTCCGTATTTGATGGCCGAGTTGCCCTTTGTGTAAATCCACTGTTAAGCTCTGTCCGTCCTTTAGTCCCTGCACCGCCTCGCATGCTCAATATCTTACCCTCACCTTCACCAGTCCTTTTAGCCCATTTCTCCTGCAGGGAGCCACGGCTGAGCAGGAGAAAAGGAGGACAGACAAACAGGGATATATACATTCTTTATATCCTCGGGCATTTCCTCGCTGCATTTTCCTCGAGTGTCAATTATACTGCCGGTGGATGAGAGATCAGAAGCCCATATGCAACGCCGTGATACATTTCTGTTGCCAACTCTGTGGCGTCTTTCATTCGGAAAGGGATTTGGCAGAGGCAAGAAAGTAATGTTCAGATGAAGTGCCTGACCTGCTTCTATGTCCTGTGTTATCGCTCCATCTCTCATTTCAGCGAGGAAATCTCCCCCTTGTTTCAAACCCAATTTTTCTCAAAACTCCCTGCGTCAGCAGCAGCCCCTGCATCCGCCCAGTTGAAAGCACAGCGTCCAATTAAACCCTCACATCCATGCAGAAAAGAATCTTTTTGTCTCTTTCTCTTCCTCCCTCTTTCATCCAGTCGATCCATCATTAGTGTTATTTCCCCCCCCCCCATATTCAATTACCTTTCTCTTTCTCAATTACTCTGCCTTGTTAGAAAAACAGACAAGCCTGAGTTTTATATAAAAGACTAATTAAAACCCAAAAAAAGTGGAAACTCAAATTTAGATCTCACATCAGCACCTTTTATCATCGCGTCTGCTCTGCCTCTCCCTGCAGCAGATGGCTTTGGTCAGAGGTGGACAGGTAACAGACGACCCTGTAACTCCCCCCAGAGCACCTGAGCCCTGCCCTGCCCCACCTGCCCCCCCACCCCACCTACTTGTCCTGACACCAGTCTCCACCACTCCTCTCTCCCAGCCCCTCCAGCTCTCTCTGCTCCTCTATCAGCCCTATAGCTCACCACCCTCCAACCCCTCCCTGCACCTTAATGCCCCCCCCCCCCCCCCCCCCCCCCCCCCTCCCCTCACGTCCTCTCCCTCCTCTCTCCTCTGGGCTGAATCTGGTATTCAAGCCTCCCCCACCTCCTCTTCCCAGTGGTGCAGGCCTTCTGGACAGAGCAGATGGTAAGAGAGGGCCAGGAGGAGACGTCCTCTAACCTGGGAGCCCGGCCAGACCTGGCGCACAGCGAATGCCTGATGCCTGCCTAATAGACCTGGACCTGGTCTTGGAAGACATCGTCTCACTCTGTGTGTCTGCGTGTGCATATGGCCATGTGTGTTTTTTGCCATTGCAATTAGCTGGGTTTTTTTTGTTTTTATTGGGATGTGTGTTTTTTAAACCACAGAGTACTTGGCTGTAAGGTTTCATTGAATCTTAGAGGCGCCAAAAAACTTTGAAAAGGGTTAGTAATGGAAAGTAAAAGTGCATTTAATCAAGTACTGTTCTGACAGTGTTTTACTTTACTTGAGTATTTCCATTTTCTTTTTGTTTCCATTCAGGTCAGGTGGAGTTTACTGGCATGGAAAACTTAGAATTACATGGTCAACGTAACAATTACATTAAAAAAAACAACGTCTACTCTACAACGTTTGTACTTTTACTCGACTGCAATTACTTGATTACTTCAGTCATTTGTTACTTTGCAAATTAAATAGACTTTATTGATCCCCTCGGGGAAACAATCAGAAAACTACTCAGCAGTAGGTCTATAAGATTATCCCACCTTTACCATCTGCAACAATGTATACATTAATGTATGCATTAATGTATACATTAATGCATCAGTAATTACAATGTAATACATTATCTGGATATGAGGCATGGTGCATAATGACTACTTCTGCTTACTTTTGGTACCTTAAGTATATTTCGATGCTAATATTTTTGTACTTTCAACTAATTTTGAACATTTTCTGCACTGTGGTATTTCTACTTTTACTTCTATCACCAAACAGGTGTGATGCTGATCTTCATTATTTTCATGGTCACTATAATGACTAAACTACCAGCTTCAATAGGCCGACTACCCAAGACACTCCTGCCGCTAATCTAAATCGGCTGCAACACTTAAACACCAGCCGATGTGATGGAGAGAGTGAGAAAACCTTCAAGCAAAGAGGTGGAAAAGAGATCGCTAAAGCTGGATAAATGGATTAACGTTCAGTTCTGCCACTACAGGCAGTGTTTGTATAGAGTGGACGCATATTTGACCTTAAAAAAATAGAAAATAAAGTGCAAGGATCACTTTATATATCCATCAAAGTAAAAATCTATGTTAAAATCAGGGAATCTGAGCATATTTCTAACTTGGGGTATAGATGACCTCATGCTATTGGCTTGTGGGGTCACATCAGGAAAACATTAGTTGAATAGATGCCTCACAAACCTTTCAGCTGAAAGCTCAGCAGTTCCAAAATGATGTCTGGCCTTTCCTCTGTTGATTTGTGTGTGTTTTGCATCGCAGTTGCACGTAATTATAAAACTTCTAAACTGTTTCTATGGTAACCTGCACATCCCTGGACTGAGGTTGGAGATACACGGTGGTCCTCTGATTGCTGAGATGATATGCTGGCTCTGTTTTGATGTTTAATAGGTGTGCCGAGTCTGTCGCTGATCAGAGAGAAGCAGCCTTTCACCAAATTTGAGCTGAAAACTCTTGCAGCTACTTCTTCAGCTCTTGGCTGTTGTGTAAGACACAAACCCAATCTACATGTGTAGGTGAGTTTTGGTCCCTGTAGGTGCTCAATATGATGAAAGCGTTGGAATTAGTAATATATGGAGTTGGAGTTGCACGTTTCCCACAGGAGGGGCGTTTTCTACTGTAGCTGGAAGAGAATCAACGTCTCCGACGAATCTACCTCAGAGACGTTTCCGATCCTGATGAGCCTAACGTGTGTCTGCCTGCTCCATAATACCCCAAACTGTGTTTTCAGGGCACTTTCATTTACAGATATTCCGTCTCCCCATGAAGCAGCATCCCCTGCTCACTGTTTTCTAAGTGTATTTATTGCGTTTCCATAAAATTCATTTAAAATTCATTAATACCACAGGGAGAAATTCAATGAGCTCAGCCTAGTTTCCCTCATTTGCCCAGTGAGTCCAAGCGGATTGTTGTTCTCCCCAGACGCCGCTCCGCTCCAATCTCTTCCTGTTATTAAATATTCAAATCTCCACCACAATCACTCTGTTTAGTAAACACTCGGGGGATCTCACCAAGACTATTAAAGCAGGGATGATTGCAATGGTTTGTTTTTGTTTAGTTTTGTTACTTGATATCACTGACATGCTAATTGCTAAAGGATTGCTAGTTAATTGTTTGCCCATTGTGGAAATATTCCCATCACCTGACTGAATAGGAGTTCTCTTCGTCTCGTTGTTTTTCCTCTCACGTGTTTAGAGATATGAGATATTCCCACCAAATATGCACAGACTCCCAAATTGATTTCACACTCGCTCTCCTTCTTTGATCTTTTATTCGTAGGTACTCACCCGCCATCAAACGACACAGAAGAACATTGAATTTATCTTATATTTCCCTGTTTTACAGCATTCATCATTCCCATCTGTTGCTCTCCTCCATTGAAGCACATTGTTTTTCATCCGATCTTCAGTGCCGTGCTGTTTTCCAATAAACGCCTTAGTAATTTCTGCGTGTTATTAATGGCGGCACACACACCGCCATCCGAGGAACTCCAGCTGTGCACCGGCAAGGACGGGCATCTCGTGGTCCTCCCGTGTCACCCTACGTTCAACACGAAGACCGCCGCCCTCCGCCACCGCTGCCGCCGCCTGGGGAGCATGCAGCCATGCCCTGGAGGTGATGCTAATGGGAGATTTAACTACATTTCCCTCCTTCCTCCCTCCCTCCCTCGCCTCCTCTCCCACCAGTGCTGCGGATATGAGCCCAGAGCAGACACAGGGCACTCTCATTAAGGGACTAGTGCTGGTATTAAATTCGCTGTTATTAGAGAGGCCTGCTTTCATTTCACTGGCACAGCAAACCACAGACACCCACAGGAGACTCAGGGTGAGGACTAGATTACACGCATTCGCTCAGATGGCTCATGGTGTGTTTGTGTGTTCTGGGCCTGAGCTTTAAAGGGTGTCTGGCAAAAAATGAGAGTTGCAGTTGCTGCATCCTTTTAAAAAAAAAAATTGCCAATTGCATGAAGAGACCCCAGTTTTAACATAATTGACTGTAATGCGGCCGGGCAGAGGGCGCTGCTTTAATGACAAGGCTCCCTGCTGTGGTTTGGCTTTGCCTCATTGGCTCTCTGGCAGAGAGAGCCGCCATTTTTCACATTAGCGCTCACCCCCCGCCTGACATGTCAAAGATGGACAAAATCAATATACATACAGCAACAAAGACTCGAGCTCAAAAATCAATGCCGCTTATTTGATCAAGGACTTTTTCCACAAGCCACAGCAAAATGTGCACAAATGACTCCCCAACGTGATCTGGAAGGTTTTCCGTATCCCGACTCCTGCACGCCGAATGAGCGTCCTCTACAACATCCTTGCCTGCCAATACTGCTCTTGTCAGCGGCCCCTCAGGGCACGACAGGCTGAGTGGCAGGAGCGAGCCGAAGTGACTGTGACAAGGGAACTCGCATCAAATTCCCTGACAGCTACCTCAACAACCTCCTCTGATACTGCCGTGTCACATGCATAAGGAGATTACTGAATGGATTTAGTGAATGTGAAATGTGAGTGATACAAGGTTTTTTTTTTGTTTTTTTCTCCCCCCCCTGGAGCTGAAGGAGTCTGCCTATGCGACATACCTCTGCGTGGCACAGGCACTCGGCTAGAGGAAGAGACGGAACAGGTGGCAAAGTGGTGGAAGCCAGGCAGAGCGAGTGTGTGTGTGTGTGTGTGTGTGTGTGTGTGTGTGTGTGTGTGTGTGTGTGCCTGTGTGTGTGTGTGTGTGTGTGTGTGTGCCTGTGTGTGTGTGTGTGGTGAACACGCAGCAGGTGTCCTGGTTGCCTGCGATGGCAAGCGGCTGATAGACCAGTCTTTACACACCTTCAAAGACACAAACAAACTTAATTATATTGGAGATATACTGCAGGAGGACCCCACTTGACTCTGAGTATTTATTGTGTTGTTTGCGCAAGACAGTCAGTTTTTCATCGTGGCAGGCCTCTCTGCTGGGGCTGTAAAGCACAGCGGTGTGTTCAGCTGCGACTGGGACTCATTAGAGGAGGAGAGTGTCCGTCATGGTGCCTGGCTGTCTGTGTGCTGGTCATCCAGAGGGGGGGACTGAAGGAATATGGGAGGTGGAGAAGCACCCAGTCGAGCCTCCCTCTCCATCCATCCTTTTCTTCCTCTTCTCCCACTCTCACCCAATTGCCCTCCTGCTCCCTTCCTCCACTCTCCTCCCCTTCCTCTCCTCCATCTCTCAACAGGGGTTCATCTCTTGTGATTTGCTGAAGCCCATTATCAGTTCCCGGCCAACCTCCATCCCCAGCCAGCCTCTCGACAACAGCAAACACAAGCAGTCGATCAAAGCCCCAAGAGGGCCGGCAGCTTGATTGATGCTTATCAAAGAATCCATTGTTGTTGACCTGCGTTGCCGATCCCAGTCATCAAGTGTGCTGCTGTTATTGCAAGTCTCTCTCTCTGTATTTTGTATTGTGCTGTGTTGTTGGCTGGGTATTGTTCCCGCTCCATCCCGAGCAATCTGCTATCGTAAAAGATGTTCCAGGTGTGCCAGACGACCATGACAGGTCTGGCTGACATTGCTTCAGTTTTCCAGTCCTCCATGATGACTTTTATGTTTGTCTTTTCAGACGGGTACAAAGCAGCCTGAGAAAATCATTTTCAGGTCCATATTAAACATAAATGTTCAAGCTGTTCAGTTCAAGAAAATGTGAAAAATAAGAGGTTCAGTTAGAGCAGAAATAGACTTAGACTGGTCAGCATCACTGGAATAAAATAAAGGAGGGAATAAAATGAAGGCAAAAAAGAAACAATATTAAATATTTGTTCTCCGCTAAATATTATATACAGCACCAGGCAGAAAATGTGTGAAGATAAGATTTAAATAGAGTATACCTGAAGAGTTACAAGAAATAATAAAAAGTGAAACTGTAATTTTAAAAAAATACTCATGATTAAATTAAAAGGTATGAATTTAAAAGAGTTTGAATGGTATCAAGGTAGAGATAGTTACTGAGTAACCTAGAACTAACATACTTATACAGGTAGTATGTTTTATTAGAACATAGCAGGAAATATTAAGCTCTTTATTGGACACACCTGGGGAAACAGTGCCCGTGTTAAAAAGACGTTTTTTCCTCCTACAAAGTGGTGAAATTGCATCTCTTCTAGCAGGTGTGAGTTGTTTTGAGTATTTATAGTTTGAGCAGGGAAACTGAGTGACATTTTCATGTTTTTAGGATTTCCTCCTTTTATTCTTCTTTACAGAAACAGTGAAAACAATTCAAGTGTTTCTTTATATTTGACCTGGATGTGAATAATTGTCGTATCAAAATGCTCCTATGTCCTTCTGGAGGTTAATTCTACTAATAATTTAATGGGGGAATCGGTGAGCTCGTCGCATTCAGCCATAGTTAAAGCCACAATAAAGCCATGACATTTGTCAACCTCTGCTCTGCTTTCTATCTTTCCTGTCAGCTTTGCCATAAATTCTGCCTTCATAAATGTAATAACGTCACTTCTGATTGACGCCGTCAGAGATGTTTTATATTGGTTCCTGATAAGCCTCATTTTCACTGAGCGACTTTGGAGGAAGCCTGATATAAATAATAAAATAATGAAACATTTCTAATACGATGCCCATCATCTTCACGTACATAAGAAGGGCAGAATATTTCATCAGAAGCAACATAATGTTATTATAAGCTTTTTAAAGCAGAATTCATGGCAGACCTGATGTAATGGATTACATTAGATCGTTTTCTCTCCATCCGCCTGCCGTCCATGGGAATATGAGTTTGCCTCAGACCCACATGTCTCTTTGCATCTCTCAGACCAGTGGGACCAGCGCTGTGCCAGTGTCAGATCTCCACTCATGTGTGGAGCAGCTCAGACACAAGCTCAATCTATCCCAGCTCCTTCTCTTGGCCTTTTTTCCCCCCTCTCTTTCTCTCCTCCCCACCTCTCTCCCACCTAGTTATCTTTTTCATCCGCTGTCTATTCCTCCAAAGGGAGATTACCTCCTCTTTGCAGGCCGGGTTTGATGTTTCATTTCCAAATAACTGTGGCTCACAGTTGTTACCACTCTCCTCTTTTTTTTATTTTGCCGTCTCTTTCTTCGGTGTGGTGAGAGACAAACACAACAGAGAGCAGCCGAAGCACAATGGGCATGTTGACATATAAAAGGAGGTGGCATCTGAGAGGTTGGGGTCTCTGTGGTGCTCAAATGAGAAAGGACATCGCTCATTTCCAAGCTCAAATTGCCTTGCTCTCATCTCCGACCCTCGCTTAACAGCTTCACTCAGGCAATTCATCGCCTATTCTCACACATAAAAACAAGCGTGTTTACACAGCAACGTGTGCACACACACGGACACACACACAGACACACACACGGACACACAGATGGAAATGTCTTATAGATATAGATAGTCCGCTGACAGTCTAGTTCATGAGTGTTTAACTGACTCATATCTGTTAACACACTTTACAAAGCCCAGGCAGCCATTTGTGTCCCGTGCCCTCTAGGCAAGACCCTGTCTCCATGGCTACGAGATCATGTTGACCAGTTAAAGAGATTTTAAAAAATGATGGCTACCTTGCAGGCAGAGTGATTGATTGCAGTTTGACACTCGCAGCGGTGCGATTTAGTTAGATGGTGGATGTTCCTGGGAGCTGCAGACATTGGTTTGACATTTCACCTCATGGGCAGGGATGTGGCATGGTCCTCCACAGGCTTCCGTGATTTCCTTCCCCTCCTTTTCCTTTTTCCTCCTTTCCCGTCAGTCGCTCATATAACTTCATTACGTTTTAATGCAGCCGTAATTACTCCAGCATTTTCTAATTGGACGGAGATATGAGAACAATAAAGGATGTGAGGACACAGAACAAGCTTTTAATTGAAGGTTAATGATATTTATTTTTGCGTCATGCTCTTTTTCTTCGAGGTGATGTTGGCAGATGTGGGATTTCCAGGGACGGCGACGGCGTGCCTGTTTCTCTCTCTCTCTCTCTCTCTCAGTGAGGCGAGGAGTTTTCTCCCCTCTGCTTTTGTCATAGAGAGGCAGCACATTAACCTCAGATCAGATTAAGGTCTGTAACAGAGCCAGGTCGCGCGGTGGCCAAGCGGCGGGCATCCTCTGGGCTCAGATTAGGCCTGACCCCTGACCGATGTGTCAGTAACAGATAATGAGCTTAGCTTTATCAGCTACATTTGTCTCCCTGAGGGTCCACACTGCAGCCTCACCCTGCTACATCGGGTAAACTCTGGGAGCAATACAGGGTTAATGCTCAGATAAGAATCGTGTTACTTTATAGGCTACTCAGCTGAGAGCTGCTCTGGAAGAAAAAAACCCAGCTATTACTACACCCAGTGGGCAGATACTGTGTGAGGATGCACTGAGGAACGATAGGAACACTATTCTTAACGTGATAATTTTGTCTATTACAATTACAGCCATTCAATTGTTACATGTGTTATGTCAAAATGAGCTGACTGGATGTCACCGAAATACAGAAAAGATGCATCACATCACTCAATCTCTACAAATCTAATCCTTATGCTTGTTATTTATTTTCCATGGTTTTTTGATATCTCACTCATGGCTACATTTCCCCACTGCTGTGTAGATGAATTTTCAAAACGATATTGATCGGCCCAGGAGGCGAGCCTTAATCACAGACGTATTTGTTGCTGACTGGCCCACAGGGAGACGGCCTCATTCTTAGGGAGCATGTTTGTTTTGTCTCGTAGTTGTTTTAGATATCCGTGGTGATCACTAAGCAAGGAGGGGGTGGGGTAATGAAAGAGATTAATTATGCATGTCATTTAGTCTACTTACAACTATAATTACAGAGTTTGTGAGACAACAACTCATGGTAAACTGAAGAATGAAAACTTACCAGCAAGTTTGCGTGGACACAAGTGTGTGTGGAAGCAAGTATGTGTGTATGTAGTATGCATGTATGCTAGTATGTGTGGAAGCAACCATGCATGTATGCGTGAAAGCAAGTTTGCGTGTATGCTAGTATGTGTCGAAGCAATTTCGCATGTTTGCAAGTATGCGTGGAAGCAAGTGTGTGTGTATGCTAGTATGCATGTATGCAAGTATGCATGTATGCTTGTATAAGTGGAAGCAAGAATGCATTTATGCAAGTATGTGTCGAAGCACGTTTGCATGTATGCTAGTATGTTTCGAAGCAAGTATGCGAGGAAGCAAGTTTGTGAGGACACCTACATCCTTTTTCCCTTTGGCATCAGCATAAAGTGTCACATGACTGCCTTCTTATAACTAATGAAATATTCATGGTTAATTAAACACCTGCAAAAATAGGAAGCAGGATTGACGAAAAAGAAAAAGAAAACAGGCCAGAGAAGAAAAGGTGCGAAGGGAGTTTCACATCCTCATCAATTATTCTGTTTGGTCCACCTGTGGCTTGCATGTGCTGCTGATGATGAGGAGGGGATTATCAGGCAAAGAGAGAAGAGACGAGACGATAAGTGAAGCTGCTAGATTAATATCCTGCCATGGCAACCAGGGGAGAGATTAATTTCCTCTTTACCGCCATTTAAAAAAAAGACGCGTGCGTTAGGGTCGACATTTGCTTTAATGGAGAGAAAGAGAGTGATCTCTTCTGCCCCATGTCGTGGAGTTGATGGGTAAAACAATGGATATCAATGGTCTAGTAGTGAACTTATAGTAAGTCCACCTTAGCACCTTTTGCCCCGTGTGTGTGTGTGTGTGTGTGTGTGTATATGAGCATCGGTGTGATTGATTGGATCTCTGAGTGCCTGTGCCACTGGGAAGCAAAAGAAAGAACCTGAGAGTGTGCAGGCATGTGAGAAGATTGAAATGCGTGTGAGGGTATGTGTGTGGCATGACACGCTTCTGGAGATTTAATTTGATTGAATCAGAGTGCTGTCACCGTAACCAATGAGAAAGATGATCTTACTCCCATTTCTGCAATATTAGGCTGATAAAAGCGATGCCATTTTTAGATGCTCCATGTCTTGTAATATTTGGCGGAATTAGAGCTGAGAAGTCTGACTTTACTCGTAAGCTAATTTAAAATGTATAATGTAGAACTAATTGGACATAATAGGAGGGTCTCTTCATGCGCTTTATTTTGCTTGATGAATAAATCTGAAAATCCATAAAGTCCATCCTTCCGTCATTAGAAACGAGAATATGAATGTGATGAATGCAATATCCCAATAAAAAAAGGAAAAAAAGGAAAATGTTAAGGACATTTTTTTTCAATTCCCTGATCCACCCCTTTATCCGCATCTGCACCACAAATTTAATAGGTTCTTGCCCCGCCCACCCCTCCAATTAGAAAGTTTTGTGGAAATCAGTTTAATGGTTGTTTCTTAATCCTGCTAACGAACTTCCATAACCTCGTTGGCCGAGGGAATAATAATGTCTTTAAAGGAGAAGTTATTGAATATGAATATTTTACAACAATAAGGAATGTCCTTACAGAAACATGATAATGTTTATCATAGTATTTATTCAATATTCATATGCTGTTTATAGATGCTAAGTAAGGGACTGTCAGTAAAGTGTTAAAAATGGTGAAACGGTTTCCAATATAGTAATTTTACAGTCCACATAAATGTGAAATATGTTCATTGTAATAGCTGAATTTTTGTGTTTTAGAAGAAAGTGACATCAGGTTCTGATCTTATGTTTGAATCGTTGGTTTACACTCCGTACATTCAGTATCCTCTTTTTAAGGGTTGCTCTACTGGCTCTCAGATTCTGCTCATCTGAGGTGTCGGCTCACCATTGAAGTGTTCAGTCATTAGTTAGCTGCCATTATAAATCTTCCTCCTTATTAAGGACACAGAAAGCTCAACAGCAGGAAATGCAGCCACTCACAAACACTCTATCAAACCATCGCCTTATTGATTGGCCCCTCTCCTCTCGTTCACCTGGGCTCAGATGGATGGACCTCAGAGTGTCAGTCAGTCCTGTGAGTCCAATGCCTCTACATCTACCTCCACTCAAATGTCAAAGTTAATGAGCTGGCCAGGCGGTGCTACCATATGTGTGCATCAGGCCACTTTCCTCTTGTTACTATCATACCTCCAACCTTCAAACACACACATACACACCTTTACCCACTCCTTCAAATCCCTCCCCTCTGCCCCCTGTGGCTCTCCAGGGGTTTGGGGTCATTTGCTCCCTCATAGGTTTAATTAAGGCCTGTTAATTATTTAGTTTGCTCTAAGAGGTGAGACCATCCTCGGCCTTCAGTTTGATCAGTGTCTGACTTGTTGAGTGGAGAAGGCCCACAGCTAAACATCAATTTCTTACTGAGCCTATACTCTCTACAGACTGAACACAAGCTGTAAGCACAACGCCTGGCTCGTCAAATCAATTTGTAGATTTATTTTATTAATCAACTTTGGGAAAACAGGCTAAAATAAATATTGATGACAACACCACCAAAGTAACCGCTGAGATCTGGAAACATTGCTATAAATATTTGAGTAAAGTAAAGTTAGTTTCACACCTCTCAGGCAGGCTCAGTCTTAATTTTCTGGTGTCACTGTCTTGAGCTGTCATGTATCCAACAGCGAGAGACAAACCTTCATTGTTAGCTTCATCATCTTGCTGCTTTCTTTTTAAATATGATTCCTTCTGTTCCTCTAGTCCATTCATGCTGGTGTTATTCACGCCCTCCACCTCCCATCACCACCCAGTCCTCACGGTTTCACCAACTTCATTGTTTTTGCAGCCTCAGCAGAGTCATCAGCCACCACCACCACCACCAGTGTCTGTACTCCAATGGGGGGGGGGGTTTACCCTGCTGCTGTTCAAGATCCTTCAATCATTATTTGCCTGAGAAAGATGGAATTTGTTGTGGGATCAATCTCTAATCAGACAATTGTATTTTGTTTAATTTAATGATTATACTTTGTGGCTTCTACTCAACCATCCTTGCACACAGCAGTCCGACGTGTGTTAAATGTATGAACTGCAGTCAAGTGTTTTGACTGCTGCTGTCCCGGCTGCTCAGCCCCTGACCGGCTCCTCACCTCCATCCCAAGGGGGGAGATGATGACGCTACTACCTGTAAGTGACACTCTGCCTTGATGCCAGCCAGTGAGGAGGTGGAGGAGGTGGTGGTGGTGGAGGTGGTGGAGGTGGCACCAGGCTTTTTAAACCAATTTCAAGCCCATCAATTAAGCTGCTGATTTGTGTTGAACAGAAATCAGTCTGGCACTGGCACTTCCAACGCCTTCCCCTCTGCACACACACATGCTGTTCCTCTTCTATCCCACAATCCTTGGGGGACTCAAAGAGCCATTGATTGGCTGAGCCGTTCGGCCTCCAGACCGATCGATAATCACTGTGTTCTCCTGGCGCTGTGCTGGGTAGACGCTCATTTGCCAGTTCCCATGGGAACTGCTCAGAATCCCACCGGATATGGCGATTTAAAGACCTCTGGATTTTTTTTTTCTTTCTTAAAGTTTCTGTTTTGGAAGTTTTACTAAATCAAGCTTTGAGGACAGTTAATATTGTGTCAGAGGATAAACGCTGTAATTGGCAGCAGCACTGGAACAGAAATTGGTGCTCTTGTTATTGGCTATCTTGGTTATTATTGGTTCTTTTTCTTAGGACAGATGAGTGTGTGTGTGTGTGTGTGTGTGTGTGTGTGTGTGTGTGTGTGTGTGTGTGTGTGTGTGTGTGTGTGGTAAAATAATGAATTTCTCTTGATTAAAATTTCTCTCAGAGAGCAGAGTTGAAACCCTATTGATTTCCATTAAAAGTAATCAAACTTTTCATCACAGTAGATGGGTATGAGACTTTTTTTTTTTTTTTTGTACTATGAAAAACTATTTGACTCTTACTCTTAAAATGACCACCAATCTACACAGAAGAGTTTAAATCCTCACATTCGTCAATCAGCTCCCCCCCGTGTCTCGCTTCAAACATCAGCTGTTAATGGTCTGAACCCTGAACTCGGAAAGTATTGGCAGAGTATCGCTGAAGCCATGAAAAGCTTGCAAAGTTAAGGGCCGCATCTTCTGATTCATCAATCTCTAAACCAATAGCTCATGAATCTCCCCTCAGTACCAGCCCTGAATCGTTTGAACCATCAATCTCCCCTCTATTAGACTTGCACTGTCTGCTCCATGGCCATGTCTTCTCATTGGAGTTATGGGTCGAGGAGAGATGGTATGGGGGGGATGATAGAGACATGCGGGGGAGATGCAGTGTGGGCAGAGGATGGAGCAGACTGATATATACTTGGTATTTAGGCAGAGATGCATGAGGAATGGCTGTCACTTCCTGCCCTCCTGTCTCTGCCCGGTGGTCCCTGCCGCTTTGTCCATTTATGCCGGAGGCTCATAAAGCGTTTTGTGCGGCCCTATGTTGAAGTCATAAAACCAAATTAAAATATTAAATCTGTCAGGGCCTGTCCTCGTAAATACAGCCATATATCACTCCTCCGTCTATAAAAGTGAAAAAGGGTCGAGGCGTTTTACGAGGGAGAGGAGCAGGCCTATTTTGTGTCTGATCAGAAAAGGCCGCCTCAACGCTAACCTCCCCCCCCCCACCTGTGGACGGAGCTAATTATTCACCCTGCAGTAGTGATGGAGGGTGGGGAGGGAGGGATCGATGGAGTACAAGGTTAAGCTGCAGATATAGTGAGACTCAGGGACGATGACTGTTTTTTTTATATGTATCATATCAGAGGCTTGGACATGTAAAAAGAAAAGGTTGTAAAATCTACTAGGATGTCTGCAGCACATTATTCACACATAATAAACCACTTTTTTTAATGTTAACTTTGTTACTGTCTATCCTGACTGATATTAGAACTTATACCCAGATTATGAGACGTTTCACATTTGCTCTACGTTGGTATCAGGTCTCTCCTAAGAGGAGCCCAATCATCTGCTTTAAAGAACATTATTCCATTAACTGTTCTGCTATTATTTGTTATTCGTCACCTGCCCCTAGCTTCAGCGTTTCCGGTGGCATCCCACAGATGCCGAGAAGATGCCGTGGCACATGCTGCCACATGTCGCAGTTAGTGTCAGGACTTCAGGCGGCATCGCCAGATACCACTGAAATACGGCCGATGCTGCTGCTTTTGGTCTGTTGTGGTCTTTAGTTGAGATAAAGGAGTCGAGGTGGACTGGAGGAGTGTATTTTCTGTTCTCAGACTGAAACATTGGTACATTTATTTGTGCAGTGTCCTCGGCTGTCAACACTCTTTTTAAAAAGAAAACGTGGTTCCAGGGACTTGCGGAGGATTTTTCTTTTGGTTTATTCATTTTAGGTCCAAACTACAACAATGAAAAGATGTTTGTCCGCACAATGGTGAACCTTTTTATCAGGTCCTGCCAAGTTGGCCACATGGCCGACACACAAGAACCAGGTTCAGAGTGCTGGCAGCATGGAGCCGGTTCTCCTCTCCTCTCCTCTCCTCTCCCCTCCTCTCCTCTCCTCTCCTCTCCTCTCCCCTCCTCTCCTCTCCTCTCCTCTCCTCTCCCCTCCTCTCCTCTCCTCTCCCCTCCTCTCCTCTCCTCTCCTCTCCTTTCCTCTCCCCTCCTCTCCTCTCCCCTCCTCTCCTCTCCTCTCCTCTCCTCTCCCCTCCTCTCCCCTCCTCTCCTCTCCTCTCCTCTCCTCTCCTCTCCTCTCCTCTCCCGGCTTAATTAGGATGTGGGGGTGCTGGTTGTCGGTTGAGTAAGCTCAGTATCAAATGATTAATTGCTGGAGGGGGGTACAGCAACCCAGGGGCAGAATGGCCGGGGGAACACAAGGTTACTGAATGGTATAACCCCCCCATCCATCCCCTCCCCCTCCTTCCCTTTCCTCTCTCTCCCTCTTTCTGTCTCTTTCAGCAACTTGCTCTCTTCCCTCCTCTCTCCATCTCTGTCTCATTTACCCTCTCCGTCTCCCCTCTCTCCTTGTTGATCTGTTTTAAAGTAAATTCCCCACGTCTCCTTATCTGACCTACGCATGTTTGCAGGTGAGTCCCGGCCAAGGCCGCCTCAGAGCGGCAACACGGCCGCACATATGTGTGCCGTTAATTAAGATAGAAGGCCGAAGGCAGATGAACGGCAATGCAAACCAGCTGTTCATCACTGCACCTATCATTAGCTGCATGTACTCATTAGCAGGCTTGATTTTTATGCATTTCCAGTGGTCAGAAGGCTCGGCAAGCTGTCTCCCACGGTGATCTGCAGTAATTCTCACCTCAGGTCTGCGTTGTGGTGGTCAGTGGTCGGCTGACCTTGGATGCCAGAAGGTTGAGATTGTCAGTGTGGCTATGATTAGTTTGCAGATAGTGGACCTTGTCTTCGGTCTGCCAGAGGGCAGAAAATCTATTATGTGATTGGTTGGTTGGCACAGCGCTCTGTAGTGGCAGCATCAAGCTAAGTCTAGACTCTAAATTTAGATTAATGGAAGAGTAGTTGGCTAAGTTTGTAATTAATAACAGTGTAGCCAAGGCTGCACTTATTACTATAGTGTGAACAGATCTGATGACTCCCTGACCAACACACACCTCAGTCTGTCACACGGACCGGAGACCTCGTTTATTTTCTCTGTGTCTCTTTTTTATTTATGGCTCGTTTCGACATCACCGCCTCTCACATAATGTTGTTAAAGGCAGGCTGTGTGCGTTCGGTTTGTCGTGCCGAGTCACAAAACATTCCATGGACAGCATCCCACCTTGAGCAAAGCTCATTCTGAGACAAAATGCTGCTTCAGCTTTCTGCACGGAGCTCTTCTTTCTGACCATTTTGTTTGTACCTGAAAGCGTTTTTTTTTTTTTTTTTTCGTCGCCCTCTGGCTAGGACTGTATTTTCTGCTGCATTCCACTCTTGTGACCTTTTTTCTCTCTCCCCTCATTCTCTTCCTCCTTCATTTCTCTGCATTTTCACTCTCTCGCCCTCCCCCCTTGTCTGATGTCAACTTTCTCTCTCTCCATCATATGGAGCTGTCCGTCAGTATATGGGGCCTCGTGTCTGTTGGTCTTTGATGGATGGGGAACACGTAGGAGGAGCAGCCATCCTTAATAGACACGACGGATTGAAACGCTGGGGAAGTAAATGTTAAGGGCCTAATAAAGCATCCACTTCCCCGCCCTCGTCCTGTGCTGCCTTCCCCGCATCACCCACACACCTCCCTCCCTCAATCACCCTCCCCTGCTCCCTAAATCGCCGCCCACACACCGCCACAGACTTATCAGTCATCAGCGAGTGTTTCTGTTTGTGACTGTCTTACAGGACTCAGAAATCTTTATGTAGAGATGTGGGAGATATTTGCGTTTGTGCGGACATGATTGCATTTATGTGCGTCAAACGTGATTCTCTGCATCCCTCCTGTGGTGGGATAACGGCGACGGATGAAGTGAGAGGACTACCAAACAGACATCTGTGAGTGCCGTAAATCAGCTTGTATGGCAGTTTCCAGCAGTGGCATGTCACTGCGTGTATATACAGTGACCATGGAGGCCCTTTCCCCTGACCCCAGGTAACCATCAGCTCCCACTGGGTTTGTCGAGAAGCAGGAGGGGGGATTAAGAAGACACTGGTAAAGTTGATTTATTTCCTCATGCCCCAGGCAGAGACATAGGAACCATGTTAAAGAGCCTCCATCAATAAACCCGAGCTCTGGCTACATGTTTGCGAATGGCGGTAAGGTCAGTGTTTAAAGTTATGGCTGCAGGGTGATAGCTGTACCACCGAATAACTCAATTCCCCCCAAGGTGGAAGGGTCAAGAGGAGTCAAGGACAGTGGGAGAGGCAAGGGGTGGGCGGAAAGTGAATTTAGCAGGAGAAAGGAGACTTGCAGTTTAATCTTGAGCATTGACCCTGGTCATAATTCCAATTGCCTGACTTGTTTGATGCAGAAAGAAATCCCTCAGTGTGAAAGGAATTGCCTTACCCCAGCACCTCCCCTTTGTGTGTGTGTGTGTGTGTGTGTGTGTGTGTGTGTGTGTGTGTGTGTGTGTGTGTGTGTGTGTGTGTGTGTGTGTGTGTGTGAGTGCATGCACGCATGTGTGAAGGAAGGGTTCGGACCATGATTTAGACCTTTAAAAACAGACCTTGAATTGGAACAGTAAAACATATTTGAGGCAGTATTATGTGTATGTCTCTGATAAGACAACCTGAAGCCAATATGAGGGCTCTGCAGATTCAGCCATTAATCATCATAATACAGGAGGTATCCAGCTATGTATTAGGATCCCCTGGCCCATGCAACCTCAATAATCCAATTATTTAAAAGACAAAATAGAAGTTATAGTCGTATGGTAAAATCTTTAAGCTGAAGGTCGACACACAACAGCACGGTAAGGCAAATAGCATCAGTTCCCTGGTGTGCTGTTATTCCCCTGTGGCAATATTACATAGTTAATGTCAAGACTTGTGCAGTGAGCTCTTGTTGAGGTCATGTTCAGAGCTCAGCGTGGAAAGAAAATCAGCGAATGAAAGTCATGTTCAGGCGAAAAATATGCAATAAAATCATGAGACGTTCAGAAGATTTTCAGACTTATGTGCTGATTCGGGTCGGAGCTGTAATCCTGTCTTACAGTAAGGCTGGATCTGAGGAAGTACATGCAGCAAAGCTGACATTATTCTACAGGTAATGAACAGGAAAATATTTGCTGAATAGAGACATCTATCATTTAAATGAGCAGGGCGTCAGCACATTAGAGAAAACAGGAGAACAGGAACAGAGGAAAAACTAGTCCAGCCGTAGGTGGAGATGCAACATGCATGTTTAGGTACTGATAAATAGATGGCTGCAGTATATTCATCATTTTTGTATTCAATTTATTATCTAATTATAGGACAATATTGTTCTATTTAATCCTTCCTATACATTATAATGTTAGAGCTGTGTTGCTATGGACAAACTGAATGAATTCTATTGTTGGGTTTTGACATGTAAACGTTGTGTTGACAGCATGTTGACCTAAATGACCAAAAAATTTAATTAATGAGGATAAAGTAAGATTAGGAACTTTTACATGTAGTTGAATGTTTTCCCATTTTATCCATCTATCCTTTTTCTTCCGCTTATCCGGGTCGCGGGTTGCGAGGGCAGCAGTCTCAGCAGAGAAGCCCAAGCCTCCCTCTCCCCAGCCACCTCCTCCAGCTCTTCTGGGGGTACACCAAGGCGTTCCCAAGCCAGCCGAGAGATATAATCCGTCCAGCACGTCCTGGGTCTACCCCGGGGTCTCCTCCCAGTGGGGCATGCCTGGAATATCTGCCCAGGGAGGCCTCGGGGGGAATCCTAACCAAATGCCCGAACCACCTCAGCTGACTCCTCTCGATGTGGAGGAGCAGCAGCTCCACTCTGAGCCCCTCCTAAATGGCTGAGCTCCTCACCCAGTCTGTAAGGTTGAGCCATGACACCCTGCAGAGGAAGCTCATTTCAGCCGCTAGTATCCACAACCTTGTTCTTTTTCAGTCATTACCCAGAGCTCATGACCATAGGTGAGGGTAGGAATGCAGATTGACTGGTAAATTGAGAGCTTCACCTTGTAGCTTAGCTCCCTTTTCACCACAACAGACCGGTACAGAGTCCGCATCACCGCAGACGCTGCCCCGATCCGTCTATCAATCTCCAACTCCATTCTAACCTCACTCATGAAAAAAAAAACCCAAGATATTTGAACTCCTCTTCTTGGGGCAGCAACTCATCCCAAACCCGGAGTGAGCAATCCACCCTTTTCCAACTGAGAACCATGGCCTCAGACCTGGAGATGCTGATTCTCATCCCAGCCGCTTCACACTCAGCAGCAAACTGTCCAAATGACAGTCGGAGGTCACGGCATGATGACGCTAACAGGACCACATCATCTGCAAAAAGCAGCGAAGCCCACCAAAGACATTCCCTGCCCCTAGAAATTCTGTCCATAAAGATTATGAACAGAATCGGTGACAAAAGGCAGCCCTGATGGAGTCCAACACTGGGAACAAGTCCGACTTATTGCTGGCAATGCAAACCAAGCTCTAGCTCCAGTCATACAGGGACCGCATGGCCCATAATAACGGGCCTGATACCCCATATTCCCAAAGCAACCCCCACAGATCCTTTTCCAAGTCCACAAAGCACATGTAGACTGGTTGGGCAAACTTCCATGCACCATCCAGCGCTCTAGTTTTCCCATTTTAGGTTTTTGGTTGAAGTGAAAGATCCCAAAACTTCTCCCTACACTATTTTCAGATCGTTTCAATTAAAGGACTTGTAGAGGTGACATTAATATTTTGCCCTTTTTTGGCCAGCATTCCAACAGTATATGTGAAATAATTAAACACCAGGTTGTAATCCTCTTGTAATTTGTTAAAATGTCAGCCTGCAACTTACTGGATGACCGTTGCTTGTCATTTAGAGGTCACATTAAAGTCCAGCCTTCCAATTACCTCTCTGCAGTGATCCTGCTCTCCTCCACAGCTTTCTCTTTTTACTGAGCTGTAAATGAGAAAGACCAGCTATCGATTTTCTCCTTCAGAGCAGTAAAATGAGGCAGGAAGAAGTTTATTCAGACGTTTTACAGAGGGAACACGGCCAAAATTTCATATGCAGATACTTCTAGGCTTTGTTACTATTTTGTATTTGGTGGAAAAGGCTGAAAACTGTTTGTCCACCAGCTGCATTATTAATTTAGGGAGTTTTCACTTTCACATTCATGCATGTGCCATTTGCAGAGACTGCCTTACTGGGATACGTTGCCTGCTTTTTCACTGCCTGCGGCTAAGTCAAGAATTTGTGGAGCCTCTGGGCCCCAGCAAGACACAGACCGAAAACACGATTCAAAATCAGTCTTATGTGAATATTCAACCGACTGAAAAGAAAAGAGAGAAAGAACAAAGTAAGGCTTCTCACATGAAAGATGGATGCTTCCTACTCCGCAAATAAGAGGGAAAGTGGTAAAATATGACAAGGAAGAGGAGGCAAATGAAGACTGATTGAGGTGTTGTGTGTTGTGTGCAGCTGAGTCTGCACATTGTTGGGTTTGTGATGAACTCATGCAGGAGCACTGATAATGATGTGAGCATAACACGCTCTCCCACGATAAGCCTGCAGAGGGGAGATCGCTCTGTAGCTCCCTGTGAACTGCCCCAAAGATAATGAGAGGCACTGGGGGTCCCTGAAACTGTCTTTGACTTATCAAGCAACAAACCTGCAGTATTAAGGCCTGGGTTGTCAGCAGAAACCTAGAGGAATGTCTATGTGTGTGTATTTATGTGTGTGTAGGGGCCTCTTGATAACTTACGGGCATTAGAGGAAGCTCCGGGGAGAAAGAGTGTTGCCTGGAGGAAAGCACTGACGAGGTGTTGGGAAAGATAGAAGTAAAACCAGAGCTGGAAATTCCATCAGGCTGCAGTTTTTGAAGGACAGTGTCCCAATGAGAGTCTTATCATCCCATTGGCCCCTGGGCTGAGCCTCAGTCTGGCCTCAGCTGGAGAGAGCTCCTCCTCCTCCTGATATCACGCTGCTTCTGGTTGAAGGTTACGAAGGGGGAAAAAAAAGAAAAAAATAGAGGCGGAAACAAGCTGGCGAGAGACGGTGATGGAGAGGTAGAAAGCTAACCTTTACCAGCTCTTGTTTTATGTCTTCCTGTCTCCTCATTCTCACGTTTATCACCTGATATGAGCTCTCCTCTCCTCTGAAGAGTTTGGCATAAACACTTCTCAGTTACATGAAAAGAAACTGTAACATTTCACACCTCCCTCCATCAATACCGGTTCAGACCAAACACACACATGCTTCTCGCCAGAAGCGTGTGCGAGCACGCGACCGCACACCCCCACACCTGATCGTCTTATAAGGGAGTGAATAATTACTTTGCCAAAGGGCACGGCTGTGATCCCTGGCTGGTATTTAAAGCCTTGTCAGTGAATTTAAATCATCCCTCCTCTCCATCGCTTCCCCTTAGTTAAGTGGAAATGTCCTCTTTTCAGGCTAATACAGAGATCACAGCCCTAATGTCTTCATCATGGCCTCCGGCTAATGCCGCCAGGTTGCATGTCACAGATGCCCAGCTGGAAATTCCACATTTGCATCAATGTGTCAAACTCCCTTTATTCCTGCTATTTAACATGTGAGCAGAGTTTAGAATCCAGACCTATGATATTATAGTATTTGCATCTCAAACTCTTGTTTCCTCTGTTTAAAGATGTTTTACAGATACAACATATTTCTAAAGCAGAGGAAGCCAATGCTGTCTTGATGGATGCGTGTGTGAAATTGTGCCCTTCTAATTACTTCATTCAGTTACTCTTTCCTCTTCCCACCACGGTGTAGCCCTATAGGCAATGGGTGCTTCCTTCTACTAAGCTTTCACAGCCTCCACCGACACCTCACTGTTTCCTGTTTCCATTTACCAGCCTCTCTCTGTTGAGAATGTGCGCCTGTCATCGTGTGTCCAGCCTCTGCAGGGTGCAGTGAAGTGCAGAAAGGGGTTGTAGTGGTTCGACATGCATGAAGCTGAGAGAGGTTGAGAGGTTGATCCTCTGTTTGTCCTTGACTGATGTAACTTTGGCCCATCTGCTTGCCCACTTTACTCTGTATTCCATGATTAGAATGGCGGGGCAGGGAGACTATTATGATGCTGGAGCATGCATTTGTTTGCTTTTACACATAGAATGAACATGACCATGACCGACCCTCGCTCAATCCAGAAAATGAAAAGAGCATCAAGTGCATTTGAATTCAGCGAGTGCAGCGAGGGAAGGCATTATAATAAATGGCATCTGGATGGAGTTGGTATCCAGGGAACAAAGGACTTTATGAGAACACGTAATGGTCTGCTAGGTTGTTGCTATACAACATATAGAATGTATTTTAATTAAGTGTATGTATGACTCACGGCAATATGATTTCAATTTCACCTACAGGGCAAAAAAGCCTCAAAAACCACATTCAGACCATGAAGACACCCCAAAATCTCTTAAACCTCTGGTTAATTAAAATGTTCTTGGGTTAGCAGCTGCTCCAACACACCTGTTTATATAAGAAGAGATTTGGGGACAGGCTAGTTGTTGAGATTCAGAAATAATTTACAAAAATAGTTTAAAAAAATACAATTATCCTAATTGCAGTGTTCCCAGACTGTTTTAATGTCATAAAGGAGAAACCTGTATCATATTAGTTGCGTATGACTGATGAAATCTAATTTTCATTAAGACCCCAGTCTTAATAAAACTCTGGTTCTGTATATCATCAATCTGGTATACTGCTCTAATCCTCATAGAGGATTTCAAAGTGTGAAGTAATAAGAAGGTTTGGCTTTGTCATCACTTTTAGAGAGGGAATGATTTCTACCTGCAATATCCACCAGAGTAGTACTACAATGTATGGTGTGACGCAGAATCATGGAGGAAAATGACACATAATTATTACTTTCTAGGAATTGCAAACCTGATAAGTTTGCTTTTTAAAGCAAGGTGCTAACAAGGAGTCAGAGGGATCCCTTCTATCTTTGCTCTTTCTTGTCTCTCGGCTCCAGACACACGTTTTCATACCTCAGGGTTATTTATCTGAATGTCTACTTATCATTTACAGTTTTGCACACCTTCTCTCACCTCCTCATGCCATGACTAGTTCTTTTCTCCATTGACTTTCGTGCTGAAGGGCCTTTTCCTGTCTGAAAAGCTCACACTCCTGAATCGTTTTCTCCTCCTCCTCGACAATTAAAAGCCTCTGTGCTTCCTGTAAAACCCTGATGTCCATTATCAATGATTGTGCATGCGGTTCATTCTATGTCCATGTTTGCCCATATCTGCTGCTCTCACTGATTTCACATTAACCTCAATTCTACTTTCTTCCAAATTAGATTTCTGTTCTTCTGTCTCCGTGTTGACTTACTTGCTTCCCTTTCATCATCTCTGGCAAGGTTATCCTGAGGCAGGCAGCACTTTTATAGGAACATGGGGGCGTGAGGGGGGGGGGGGGGGGGGGGGGCATAAGGGGCTGGCTTCGCCGCCAGCCATGCCTTAATCGATCTTGTTTAAAGGGATGTTGTGAGCCGAATGTTTGAACCCTTCCCCTCGTTAACAGTTGTCTGGGATTTAATCAAGGGATAGAATGAATTTAATGTCAATTACATCTTAAAATGAACTGAAGAAGAGTGCAAAGATGAACAACAAAGAAGCCAAGAGTGAGCGTGTGGGGGAGAAAAAAGAAAGCAGAGGCTAATTAGGGGATGGAGTTGTGTTCATGCATCATTCCAGCTGAAACATTTCCTTTCTCTCTCTCTCTCTCTCTCTCTCTCAACCCCATTTTCCTCTCCCCTTCTTATTCTCTCTTTGTTTCCTTCTCTGTGTGAGTATCTGAAGAGCCCTCAGCAACAACAACAAAAAATTGTCACATTTTTTTCTTCGCTGTTGGCACGCAATATAGGTATGCAAATGAAAAAAAAAAATAGACTTCAGCATTGTTGACGCACTCTTGCTGCACATGAAGCACAACCTGATATAAGATCAGAGTCTGTCTCTCTACAACTGATTCAAGTACTTCAGTGTACTTTATTGATTTTTAGAATGTTGAAAACCACAGTAAATGCCATCATATCATCCATACAGTACATCATCCATGTGACAGTAAAACAAAAGGAACAAAAGTATAACACAACCGCCACTGCATGACCCACATTTAAATACAACTTTATTCAGATCTGAGGACTCTTAGCTTTTATATATATATATATATGTATATATATATATATATATGTGTGTATATTTATGTTTTCGACAGTCAGGTTTTGTTACTATTCTTTGCTGAGTGGGCCTGTGTTGTCTTGCAGTCTCTAAGGCCAGATATCCACATGTCTGTTGGCACTAGATGGGTCAACAGTAAGGCTACTGTCGTAACAACATCGTCCATCCTACAGCAACGTTCCTGTCTCTTAAACTTAGTCCAGCAGCCTTTCTGTAGCTCGCCCTGGGGAGGCGGAGAGGGCGGCGTCTCAATGAGAGTATTGCTGTAAATCCAAGAGGATTGGTCAGGAGCTGAGTGAGGGAGCCCGAGAGGCGTCCATGTTTTCTCTACATGAGTTCAGTGTTGTGGGTTCGTGTTGCTCAGCTTCGATTCAAACATGTCTGAGAATCTCCTCTCAAGACGTCCGGCAGGAGGAGGGGTGGAGTATTGAGGTTACTGGGGCGTATCTGTGTCGGGAACTCCGTAGGCATGCTCTCGGGGAGATTTCATGTCCTCACAATCCGGGGGCTTATGTAAGATACTTTGAATGGGAGAGAGGAAAAATACCCAAACCAGCACATCTTAAGACTGTGTGTGCACACGCATTTGTTTGATGGGATTTAGATATAAAGAGAAATAGATAGAGAAGGAGAGAGGGGAGTTCTCACTGAAGATGTTCAGTCAGCGCTGCATTAAGCTTTAAGATTAGTTAGTACTGTGCGCAGGAGGGCAAGCAGGGCATCGATGAGGAACTACCCACAGCAGGGTTCAACGTCAGGGGAAGGGAGGTATGGAGGGTATGGAGGCTAAAGGCCCATTTATGCTCCCTTTACGTAAAAATCCATATATAAACGGTCTATCCATCGACCCATACATACTTCCATATGTCGTCTACGTCGACATCGATACAACCTCAGGAGGGCAGTGAAGTATCAGAAGTTCCAATTACAACAAATATGGCGACAGTTGGAGGAGGTTGTGATAATGAACCGAGTAAATACAAAGCGGCAAAAGCGGTGGTACTCAGCGGTGGTCCGTGAGGCCATTAGGTACATCGAGACATGAGGACGGAGAGTTTTTACACTTTATCGCCTTACTTTTTCTTCCTCTTTGCTTCCATACATATTTGTCATGCCTTGCTTGAATTGTAGCTACACTGCCCCTAACCATTTCCGGTGGAATTGTTCCGGTTCGTCCGTCTCGTCCGTATCCCTAAGCTCTCCGAAAACGTGTCCGATTACATACAAAATGAACGCAGAAGACATACGGAACGCTCCGTCCGTCTCCGTATCCGTCTTTAACGTAGAGCATAAATAGGCCTTGGGCCAGCAAGCTGGATCGCACACAGGAACACAGTGCGAACATAGTGGAGTATATGACTGAGCAACATGCAGACCTCTGGAAAGGAAATGGCTAGAGAGAGTTGGAGGATGAGGGGAAATGGATGAACAGAGCAAGAGGCAGTGGTTGATTCCTGCTGGTTGCATTTTACATGGAGGACATTCAAACAAGTGTCAGTCGTGAAGTTTCAACTGCTGCCTACATCTATATTGTATGTTCCACTGGGACTCTGAATGTATGCTCTCGCATAAATACTGCATAAGCAGCTACTGTGATGAGACATAAATCAGACGCTGTCTCTGCATGTTTCTCATACTTGGCACTCTGATTGATGATGGGCTCTTTTGCAAAATCCCCTCTGTGAGGATTCTTGACACATAAAGTAAGTGACGAGCCAGACGGATGCCTGTGTTGTCAACAAGGAGAGCAAGCAGCCAAGCCAGGATATATGTACTAAATATCTGTTTTTATATAAAACAGTGGCACGTAAGAGGAGGCTTAGCCAGATGAACAGCCCTTATCATTGCTGTGGGTGGTGCAGCCATCTGATGCCTGTTTCATGTAAGTCCTACCTCATGCTACCCCACCCACCCGTGTGCTCCAGTCCTTCGCAGCGCAGTTCCAGCCCAGCATGCGTGTGCGTAGACCTCAGCTATATCACTGACATCACAGCGCATTAGCATCTGATGTCAACGGAGCGCCGCTTAATAACTCTTCGCACCTGTCTTGTGACTGTTCATTGCTAATGAACTGAAAAGTCATTGTGTCCTCGCAAGCAGGATCGCGGTAACCTCTCAGCACACACAATGTCAGGCCACCCAATTCTGCTGCTCTACACTGATACTGTTTGTGAAAGAAACACGAGATGGGCCAGCCAATGGCCATTTATCTTAATGAGAGCAGTTAACTTTGGGCTGAGTCTCCACGCAAACACAACAACCTCCATGAACATCCTCTTATCCTCCTACCCACTGACTTGATTTTCAGGAATACATTTTGCCCTCTCGTTGAAACCTTAATTAGTTCTAAAGGAGATTAAATTATATGTAATTATTATGATAATATTTTCATTTATTCAAGATAACGGGCCGACTTTAGTGAACACAGTGTTTGTCGGCAGAGAGCAATCTTCCTCACACAGTCAAAGTTATCAAGGCGTGAAATCAGGAATCCTGACGGCAACAAAATGTAATCTTTTTCATACAGAGGGGACAATAGAAGGAGCTGCATACTCTACGTCTCCTTCTCCACTTTAATTAAAACAGCTCACTGAATCTCTTCCTCTCTCACTCCCCCACCTCTCGCTCTCTCTCTTAAGTGCGGAGGGCCAATTCTATCTCGGTGCAGAATCTAGTCATTTCCCTCGCACTAAACTTGTCTTAAGCCCAAGCCCTAAATTGCTTTTCTTGCAATTTTTTTTTCTTTTTCTTCTTCTCTCTTTCCCCTCTTTTATTGAAATAGAGGTGACATAATTGAGAGATATAGTGTGATTAGATTTGGCAGGCTCTTAAAGTAAACACCATGCCTTGACAATTTCTTGGTGGGATGCTGACGAAATGGACAGGAGGTGAGATGATGGGTAAGGAGAGCAACTTTCAATGTTTCTCTAGGATGCGCTTCAAAAAGACTTTAGGTGCAACCTAAAAACAAATCTGATGGTTGGTTACACTTTACATTCGTCTGCTCTGTGTGAGGAATTACAATGCTTTCGGTTCCCTCTGCAGTTTAGCCTTTACAGTGCACGATGTCAAGCACTGTATGATGTTTGTAATAAAGTCTGAAATTGTGTACAACTCTCTGGTGGATCGTATCACAGCATTTAAAGGTGCACTTTCACTGAAAATGCTGCCTTGGGATGATATTGTAATGGGTGATTAAAAGGACATTAAGACGACGTTCATAAAGGACTTGATGGAAGGGAGGAACAGCTGGTGAAAAGTTGGCATTTCTAAACTGGATTGAGGTAAGAATGTGTTTGTTGGTGGTATTTGATTCCCACTACCAGTCCAGTTAATTAATGCTGTAGTTCAGCATTCCAAACACCTCATTATCTGCATACTGTAGATTTTGTTTTGCATATATGTTTTAACATAGGCTACAGAAAAGTTTTTTTTTTAAGGTATCTTGCTGCCATAGTGGCCTCAAAAGGACTATTCACAGCCCTGGTTTCCTCCTCATGAGTCGTAATCAGCCCCCTTTTCCTCTCCCCTCCGACCTCTCCTCCCCCATACAAGTCTTCTAGCCCGAGGGCAGGTAGGGCATCTCGTTATGGTAATTGTAGTCCGGGCAAACCTTCTGGACCAGGCGGTAGTCCGTACTGTAGAAGGAAATGTAGATACAGATGACCTTGAAAGGCTTGGAGCAAATCCAGGACACGTGGCTCTGAATTTGCTCTTGGAAGCAGGTCTTGGATGGGTCGTAGTTGCACGGTGAGGTGCGCTTGCTCCGATCCACCTTCTCATAGTCCACGCGGCAGTTGAAGATCTTTGAGTCCTTGGGGTACACCACACTCTGGCGCTCCAGGTCGAATTCCACTGCCTTGACGGGCGGCACCAGGCTGACTGAGATGTTGCCCTGGCCTGTGGAGTTGTGGCGGAAATAGACGCTGAATGTGCCGTTACCGTGGTCTACAATCTTGCCGGTTATCAGCAGGTTGAGCCTGACCGTCTTGATATTGGAATAGAAGTCTCCCCAGCCGAACATCTTCTTAAACTTGCCGGTTTTAACAATGGGCCGTCGTTTGACCCTGGAGCTGGAGGCGTCGGGTTTGAGCAGGTCGCTGCCCAGCATCTCCCAGAACTCCTGTTTAGAAAACTCCTGCTTGGAGAAGGGGACCGGGGAGCGGTAGGGCAGCTCCAGAGAGGTGGCATTTGCAGCTCTGCTCTTACTGTGAAGCATCCAGCGGCTCAGAGGTGACAGAGGAGCCTGCCCGCTCAGGAGGCCCACTGTCTTGGAGGAGTCGTCTGAAGAGCTCTTGGGACTAGAAGAGTCGTCTTCTTGACCCAGCGCCACCTGGAGAGAGGAGGTCAGGATCGAAGGAGAAAATAGAGAAAGAAAGTAAACAGTTATAAGCAAGGTGTAAAGAAACATGGACAGAAAACAAACTAAAGGTTTAATCGATACTTAATTTACTGTTCATACCTCTAGTGGTGGTAACCTGACATTCTATCAATGTTATATATATAAATAAATGGTTGGAATTTTGCAGGTATTGCTATTATTCCATTCTTTTGTTTGCCTCTGCTGTGAGAGAAAAGACTCCTTTATGTCTGGTTTTCACACAGCCAGTATAATTCCCTAAGCTCACGAGTAACTGGCTCTCATGCCTCCCTGGACTACTGGTGAAGCCTCAGTGATTCAAATACAAAAGTAACCCCACAACTGAATTCACATAAATCATGCTACTCCCATGATCTTGGGCAGTTTAATCAATATTTCAGAGGATGGACAATTTTCTGCAAAGGCTATAATACTGTAAAACAATAAAGAAATACTTTCCAGACAGAACTTGGAGGTTGATTTATGCGATTAAAAAATGTCCGGATTCACTAAAAGGAACACGTTTTATATTCGAACAGATGCAAAACATCTGTGAAAGCACTACCTTAATGTTCCCTTTCTCAAATAATCTCATTTTAACAAAGTCAGAAAAGGTCATTTGAAGATCATCTAACTGGAGAGAAATTGTTCTTCTATAACTTCTTAAAGGAAGAAAGGAGTAGACTAAGATGTGTTCCCTGTTTTAATGCGAGTTATTTAGCATCTTAAGCACCGCGGTGCCAGTCTGAGCACAAGCGGAACTATATAACTGCCTCGAAAGATTGGGTCGGATCAAAGTCTTTAGGGAAGAGGAGGTGGGAATGGAGAGGGGGGGGGGAATAAAGTGTAATGTCCAATTAAGACTTCCAGTGTTTTAATTAAAGGGAGAAAAATCTGTATCGGCACACACACAAAGCTGTCAGCAGTTAACATCAACTTAAGGGAGGGGAAGAGGACAGAGGGAGATAAGATGGTGCCGCTGTGCTCAGCAGTAGCTTTGTGAAGAGTGTGTGAATGTGAGAGCAAAGTAATGAGTAATCATTCAACTGTAATGATCTATTAACAGGTACCTTCTGTCTCATGTGCTGTAGAAGAACCCAGCATTGTTACGTCCTTTGGATTTGGCGGTGGAGAAAACACACACTTCGTGAAGCTGGAGTTGTGAACAATAAGCGATGCAAATGCGAACGGCGGGATGAGTTTGAGCATATGTGTGTGTGTGTGTGTGTGTGTGTGTGTGTGTGTGTGTGTGTGTGTGTGTGTGTGTATGTGTGTGTGTGTGCGCGCTCAACCCAGAGAGATTTGACAACGATGCATAATGCATGCTTTCCTGTCTGCTCTCTGATCCATCTACTGTCTTGACTGCCAGGCCTTCCTCACACAGGCTTAGTCAGGATTATTAAGTCTGACTCATTTTTATTCCATTTTATGCAGGTTTTTCATGCTCGCTCGGATGTGTTCACTTGCGCCGCAAGTCAGTCAGCGATATTGACTTCCTGTCTGTAAAAACGTGCATTTCCTTTCATAACAACGTGTATCGCATTTCAACTGCCTTGCGAGGATTCCCGTTGATGTGGTTGCGGTCTCGTGTTTGGGCTCAGATGAGACGACTCCACTTTTGCCTTAATCTGGCCCTATTACGACGGGGCTGTTTGAGGCCACAGGCCCTCTCCTCTTGTTACCTGTCTGCTGCTACGCTACACTGCTGCTCAGATCCTTCAGCCTCCCTGCAGGGATCGATAACAGACTTGAAAAGGATTCCTTCCTCTTGAATCTTGTGGTAGCCTTTTTGAGAATTCCAAATTCATTAATAGCGGACAGATATTCGGAGCAGCTGAAGGCGTATTGATTTTATATTTTCAATTGTTTTTTTTTTTTCAGAGCCATGCCAGGCAGGACAATTTTGATGACAAATACAACATCACCCACAGCTCCTCTTGAACGACTAGTTTGTGTTTGATTTCTGTTCTTCAATGACCAGGTGACTGCTGGGCACAGAGGGAAGCGCTCTGCCTGCCTCCACAGAGGCCGGCACTTAAGAGTTTCTGTGTTGTCCCACAAAAAGGCCCTTTAGGGGTTCTTGAAAAAATATCTCATGTTTTATTTCTATGGAACTGCCCCTTGCTTTTACTGTATATCCGGACCATTTTGGCAGAGCTGCTGCTTGTCTGAAGTGGCTCTCAGATGGCGGCAACACTCATATCGGAGCGAAAACATATTGCAGTATGCTTTGTTGTAGCTTACATATTGCGCAAGGCATCTCTCCCTCTTGTGCACAGTTTTCAGTGAAGAGCCTGAGAGGCCTGGCTGCAGGAGGAGAGATGAAGTGAGCGTCGCGCTATAGTGGAACAGAAGATTTAGGTGTCTGGCACTGCTGGAGGTGTCAGATTCAGTGTGCAGCATCGTTGTCAAAGACAAATGTTTAAATGAGCTTAAAATGGTTCTGAGAACAGAAGAAAACAGTGAGCCAGAGCAGCGATGATCACTGCAGGGAGAGAACTCAAGCTGTGCGGTTGTCCAAACCTCTACGATGTCTTCAAATAGAGTGGTGGTTTAATTTTTTTTTGCAGGTAGATCATCTAATAAGTGGCCTGTGCTGTAGCTGTTGCTTCACGTGCGATTTGCTTATATCTGCACACAAGGAGATGTGGTGAACGCTGCATTGCTAAAAGGTCACAGAGGTCAAACATTATACAGCAGCACATAATGCATTAAATTTTTATAACTATCCCTACTTTCCCGCTCCCCTCTGAAAAACTGCATACTGTTACAACTCTCTTGCCACTCTGCATTTAACTAGGAGAATATATGAGGTGTAAGATATTACTATCTGCATGCTTCCAGCTTCAACTTATGCAATGTAAGCAAATTAAAATGGTGCGGAAAAACCCCCAGAGTTCATTGTTGTTTTCACTATACCTGAAGATCAATGCATCAGCTCACTTTAGTGGGATACTCTCACATTTTTAGCATGCATACTCAGGTTTTGGCCGTTCGTTTACACGAGAATGGAACGTTTTCAAGGCCTGAAAAGATATTGATGACAACTGTGAAGTCTGTAAAACTGATGAAGAATCAATGACACATCTGTTTTATGAATGTGGCTGCACATCAGGATTCTGGAAAAAAACAGTTGAGGACTATTTTGCCTCTCATACTAATTACATTGTTAAATTGGAAGCCAAAGATGTCATAATATATTATGACAACAAAAATCAGAAAGCTCAACGGATTGTCAACCTATTAACTCTAATGGGGAAATTTCATATCCATAAAGCCACATTTTCAAAGTCTCACCCATCATTTGATTCATTGAAAAATTTAATTCAGGATTTACTCTAAATCTATTCAAATTATAAACGACAAGAAAATCAATCATATCTCTGATTTGTCACAAGAATTCTATAGAGAAAATTAGTTTACCGCTTATCTCTTCTTTTTGTTTATCTATCATGGTCTCATTTCACAGCAGCATGTTAAAGCTGTCCATGCTTGAATATATGTCCCACCTAAGATAGGAGCCGTTTTCTATGATGCCTCAAATTTTGTGTTATACTTTTTGTCACATGTTATGTAAGTGAAGATTTGTTAAATAAAGTTTTTAAAACGATGTGTGAACGGGGCACCGCACACAGTTTTTGTTGACAGATTAGCACTAAATGTTGTCTGCTTTGAGTTGTCACTCCACTCACTTGCTTTCATAAGATAAGATACAGTCATGAAAGAAGTCATACTTTGATGAATCACTGCAAATAATGTCTATTTTTTAAATCGTGACATCAAAGATTTTTTTAGGCGAGTTTAAAAAATATGCAGCAGCAGAGTATTTCCAGGGCTGCAGACGTTTTAGTCGAAGGTTGACGTGCTCACTAGGTCATAATGAAACATCCCTGTTAAACAATCTGTTCAACACAGTAAAAACACTGCTCTGAAGTTACTTTGAGACCAAGTTGGTTTTGTTTCATGAAGCTTGGCAAGATGTATCCCAGCTTTAAGCACTGTAGGCAAAGTGTGGGCGACAGTCAATCGGGTCTTAGTTAGGAGGGGGCGGAGGTTCAGGGCGATTTTGTCATTTGTCATGTGCACTAAGTGAGTCAGTGAAACGGCTGGAGAGGATGGGAGGTGACTGCAGGCTCTGTCGCTGCGGTAATTGTGAGTCATTCAGCCTCGGTGACCACAGGCAACAGTCCTCTCTCCCAGCAGGGAGTGTGTGGAGGGAAGCGATCCTCACCAGCCTGCCAGCTCCACAGGCAATAATCAGCCTGTTACAGTGACAGGTACACCGGTTTAACCCCTTTCCCCCGGTGACACAGGATTGCCGTAATATAGCACAGAGATCCGAGAGACACTTAGCTGAAATCTGTGCTGTAACCCTCACAGATGCAGAGGACTGCTGACAGACCAGTGTTTAAACCAGAGAGGACATTCAACTCGCACATGCGTTTACACATTCAGGCTTAACTTGTCGAGCTGCTAAAGGGTTGCAAGATGATCTACTAATAGCTGCACATGTTTATTGTTTGATCAAAACCTTGACAGTAATTGATTTATTTTTAAAAAAAATAAAATTGCCAAAGAGTTAAGAGTTTTTTCAGTCCATTCACACAAATTTTTATTTCTGCAAACCACAGATATGTCATTTGTACTTTTCTTATGTCTCATGTCAACATTTGTGTAATAAGTATAACATTGCCTTCAGATTGCATGTATTATATGAGCTCATGTTCTCATCAGGAGGTGGAGGGGGAGGTGGAGGTGAAGAAAACGACTTCAGGCAACATTTAGCATGGAGATTTTCCAGGAGGAAAACTGTCCTAAATTGTCTATTCATGTTTGTGGTGAAAAAACCCCCAAACAAGACGATTTCCTAAGCCTAACTATTATCCAACCAGACCCAAAGCACAGCAGCATCAAATTTAAAGAACGACATGTAAAGTTTTAACACATCAAATGTTAAGTTTCAATTTGGTTGTTTTTTCCTTCTATTATATATATATATTTATATTTATATACATTTGGGTTTTAGATTGTCATTAGGATAAACCCAGCTATTTGAATGTCATCTTGGCCATTAGGAAGCTGCTATCAAGTATAAAAATAAAAGCTCTTTAATCAGTATCTTCATACTAACAAAGGAAAAATGACAATGTTTCATATGAATCCAGGGAGAGTTATTACCTGACTTTGCTATGCCCCTCAGCGTGATGGAGCTGTTTAGTGTCTTTCGGTTAATTGTTTTGATTTTATGGCCTTACTTTATGACTTTGCTGTTTTGCTTTCCTCTCACAGTGTTGTTATCAGCTATTTTCAGTGAAAAAGCTCTGAGGCCTGGTTTACACCAAGGTTTTTGCAAGTTTTTCTCTTTGCATTTTCAAGAAGTTCTGCATTTACACGGCATCAAAAACAATTGAAAACACTGCAGTATGTAAGCTTCTTAGAGGAACTTCATAGAAGTGACTGTGCACCACATGTCCAGACAGACACAGTTAGCAACAAACTGGTGAACATAGAGGATTTGGAAGCTAGAAACAAATATTTAACAAATAACAAAATTTTGCTTATATTCGGGACTTGCTTCATTTTGAAATATAATCAGTTAAATATCAAAAGTACTGACCTGAAAATCAATTAACAAATAGTTACTAGGCATTTATATGTGTATCTTGGTGTGATTTGTGTTATGAAAAAGTACTTTTATGGATGCATGATCTTGATTTAATTGATTAATCGACAGATAAAGAGAATCTGCCCGGGGAGCCACCCAGTGGAGCTGAAAGCATGCATGTCCTGAGGAGCTGACACGTTCAATAAGCGCTCCGTTCTCCCCTGACTGTTGAATGGAAATCTTCGACTCTAATGCGACATCCATTTTTAATTAAGGACCCAGAAAGCTCAGATTTTTTAAAAGAGTTCGTCAGTGCTTCGTTCTTTTATTTGCTCAGACTCTTCTCGCAGCCTCCACATCTAATATGCTCACTGCAGGAGACTTCTCTGTTCGATGATTCAAGTCTGAAAATGGCTGTGTCCTTATTTCGAATTATTCTTCAAGCTAGTGTAGATCCAAGAGAAGGTGAGGGAAATAATTTGACTAGAAACAAGCCGTTTGACTCTTAGTGTGTAATTTAGTCCGACTTCTTGGGGGTCACTGGAGCTCAGATCTTGCAGTAGTGAACAAACTCACCACACCGAACCTTTTTATTCCTAATCTCTGCATCTGTTTCTGCGTCCTCTACCTGTTTTCCCAGCTCATTTTGGAAAGGTTCAGCTGTGTGGGGACCAAGTGGACTTGGGCTCATTTTGTATGCTCAGAGAGAAGCCAGGCTCTGAATTGGCTATCACATTTTTACATTATAAGATATTGACAAGCTGGCGGTGCAAGGAGGGTGGAGAGGAGCGGCAGGGGACTGTTTCTCTGCAATTTCTCCCCAGGGAGCGGCAAAGCATGGGCTGATGGGACAGAGCTGATCAAAGTGCTGCTACAGTATTCACACGTCTCCGGTAAAGACTGTGAGGCTCGAACTGAATGCCGTCTTGTCAAGATCTGTTGCCTGACTTAATGCGTACACATGAAAACTTGCCAGTTCAATTCCCCTGCAAAAAAAGCTAATTAATTGTGCCTTCAATCATTAACATGCTTTTAAGCAGGGTAGTTGGATTGCTTCAGCACAATTAATCAAAAGAGACTTAAAATAGTAGTAAAAGGCAACAAATCTCTGGATCCGATCATTACAGGACTTAGAAATGTGGTTGCACCCGGAATGCATTGAGACTCGATCACGTCAGCAACACTTAGAGGTGGACCAGATTGTGTTCAGATTTGTATTGTGAGCACAAACGCATCCCTGATTGCTTTGAAGCTCTGTCTACCTTTCGCAGGTTGCCTGCAGACTGCAAACCTTTGAAAGGGTTTATTTGCATATAGCAGACAGCTTGGACAACAGTGCATCATCAACCTGACACAGCAATCTGCTTCTCTGGCTGAAGTCAAACTTTTTTTTCCTTTTTTTTTTTCTTTTCTGTCGAGCAGCAGTCTTCAACATCTGAAACCAAATGTGAGCTTGAAAGTGAAATGTGATCACAAGTGCTTACTTGTAATACATCTGACACGCATCCTGACGACAGATGTGAACTGCAGTTCATCTCAGATAGATCAGAATGAGAAAGAGCCACTGATAAAATGACCTGTGTGGTGAGTTATAAGTGACCTCTAGCATGCATCCATCCATAGCTGAGGTCAAGAGAGAGGCGGTGTCCATCCTGGACAGGTCAAGAGTTCGTCACAAGGCCGACACATAGAGAGACAAATGACAGTTCGCCCTCATATTCTAACCTATCGACCATTTAGAGTCACAGATTCTCCTACAGTATATTGCATGTCTTTAGACTGCGGGAGGAAGCCAGAGCACCCGTAGAAAGACCATGCAGACCCAGGAATAAAGACCCATTTATGCTCTACGTCGGCCTCCTCCTCGTTAGCATCGGGGACAGTATCTCCACCTGTCATGCAGAAGACGGGGGTTCGATTCCCCTATGGGGGCGACTGTGGCTTAGGTCATAATAGCGCTCGTCCACCTATCAGATGGTCGATGGTTCAATCCCCAGCTCCCCCAGTCTAATTGTTCTTGAGCAAGATACTGAGCCCTAATCGGCATTTCAAAATGTGTGTCTTTGTACTGCATAGACAGCCCACCTTTATGACAAGGCTATCGTTTCAATGGTTAAATGCCCATTTAACCTCATCCAAGTCGCTATAGTTTCCTAAAACCAGAGCTTAACTACAGAGTCAACAGTTGAGAAAATGAATGTGTCTTTTTTGAAACGGGCAAATGTCACATTTGAATGAACTGCTAAAAAAGAAAGTCTTTTTTTTTTTTGCTTCAGGTCAGTTGAATTCAAATATCACCGTACTCTGCAAAAAATGTTCCTATTATCCATTTATTACACTACAAACATCCAAGCTCCTACATGCTTTAATTGGAAACCCCTGTAATAACCCTCAGCGGGCCTTTGTCTGGACATGTGGACCAGTCTGACCCTTAAAATCACTACCGTCACTGGGCAGCACACTCATGGTGAGCTGCTGTTTGCAGTCATTTAAATGAGCTTTTGCCCACCCGCTCTCACTGTGGAGAGGCATCCAGCAGCTCCAGTCACACCATGATGAGGTCAGCGTGAGCTACAGAGTCTGTCGCATCAGAAAAGCTTTGGTTTCCTTCAGCATGAAATTACTCTGACAGCCCAGTCTTCTCCCTTCAAAATAAACCCGTGTCCCCTGGTCTCACATCAACTTTTCTAATATTGTTAGAATGCCTGCAGATTTTTGAAATGATGGAAATTGTTATTGACACTTTCCGTAACACTGTCAGAATACAGTAAAACGACTTTTACTATTGTCGGTTCCAGCAGAAGCGCTCTGAAAATTAAACCGCCTATTATGGATTTTCCCATCCTTACTTATTCCTCTTTGTGAGAGTCAAACGCATATTTATCCGGATCCCATGGGAGTTACACCCACTCATTCTACCCAGGGCTCCGAGTCGTTTTTCTTTAAGCTGTGCGGTGTAATCCACACTTCACTATCAAAAACCAGCAGACAAACCCACAGATATTCTTCCAGGATTTG
Organism: Chaunax sp. Z400; assembly: GCA_037577475.1. Taxonomy (NCBI): domain Eukaryota; kingdom Metazoa; phylum Chordata; class Actinopteri; order Lophiiformes; family Chaunacidae; genus Chaunax; species Chaunax sp. Z400. The sequence continues at coordinate 24,487,088 of CM075197.1, forward strand.
CTCTGTCTCCTCTACAGCCTTCCGGAGAGCAATGCCACAGCAATAAATTGTGCTGTTTTTTTTTTTTTTTTTGAGCAGACATCGTATTCTGTCTCAGGACAGCTTGGTGCTTCACCGTGAAGGGCTGTCAATGTGTCAGAGTGCATGCTTTCTCTCTATCTGTCTCAGTCTCTTACTGTCTGTCTCTCACAGCCTCTCTCTCCATCTGTCTGAGCGACCGCTGGGAGCCTAAGGTGGGATGAGGGGGAGGCAGGGGGGGAGAGAGGCTGTGGTTTTGCATAAATCCGACTGTTTTACATGACTGGCAGGAAGCCTCAAAGGTGGTCCGTTGTAACACCAGCTCATCCCCTACTTATGTTTATTTATTGTTTTTTTTTCCCTGCTTGCTCATTATGGGAATATTTCTTTGAACATGAAGAAAATATGATTTCACATTTTAAAAAAAGCAACAGAAAAGCAGGCAAAGATTACACCTGATGTGCAGGCAGAGCCAAAAAAACCCGCCAAGAGGCTAAATATGTGGCTTCCATTCCAGAGCGCACAGATTTAAGGATGACAAACAATCATGCAATTATCTGTACAAACCAACTACTTTAATTAATGTAGATTCATAATAAAAGGGCTCGAGCAGCTGACAATTAGAAATCCACTGAGGAGGTTATGTTGTCATCACCAATTGTCTGTTTGTTAATAAGCTAGCAGAACATCTCGAATAGTTCTCAATGCATTGTCATGATATTTTCTAGAAAGGTGGTCCTTGAAATAGGAAAGATAATTACATTATGAGGCGGATCCATTGTGGTTTTGCAGCCAAACTCACCCTTAGGATAGAAATATAACTATTTATGAATTAGTTTCTGTGTGGGATGTGAGGTGGCGAGTAAAAGCTTATGAACTCTGACAAACAGACTGAAACAGGCAAAGAGGAGGAATCAAAAGAGCAAAGAATAAATAAAATAAAACCAGTGTTCACTCTGCTGTCTCACATTTGTGTCTGCATTTGATATATGCTGAGTTTTTTTTTTCTTTCTCTATTTGTTTTCTCAGGTGGAGGATTGCATCTGGCTGGACAAGGTCAGCGACCCTGCAAGGAAGACAGGTATGTAGGAAACATGGATGTTTTGTGGCAGGTCAAAACAGAGAGAGGAATCTGATGTGGTAAAAAAAAAAAAAAAAAAAAATGATTGCCAGACACCATCCGCATGGTAATGTTACACACATGCTGTCAGGTTTGCACAGTGTGTGTCTGTGCGTTGTTGCACCATGCTGTCTTGTGGTGTTCCGCAAAGTGAAAACACTTTTGCTCAGATTTATATTCCTTTTGTTGACTCAGTTGATTCAGATGTGTCATTGCCGTTATGCTCTGTTTACAGCCATATAGTTCCAATCCCCTTCTTGTCAGGAAAGGGATTTTGGCTCTGTGAAGCTTTAAGTGCAAGAACACGATCGTTTTTTTAATTACGTGGTGAGTTTAAGTGTTTCCTCGCTGATGGCAAAGTCAAATGGAAGGTGATGGTACAAGTGTAAGAAATGGGAAGCGTACTGTAGCAGCACGGAATCCTTAATCGTAACACGTTTTCTTTGTATTTCATCATACATCGATAATTATGTGGCCCGTACTGTAAAATGTAAAAGGTTGACTTTGCTAAAAAAAAAAAAAAAAGGTCAGGAAACTAACATTCGGTGCAGAAGAAGGGGAAATTCAGTCGTCAAGCATGATGGCCAGCGTCTGCAAGGAAAACATAGATGGAGTATGAAGCCACTCTGACTCTCATGGCCACACAGAAACTACCTGAGGCTCATTCCTTCCAGAGAATTCTTGCGCAGAAGTGCGCAGCTGTGACCTCAATGTCGGGATGTATGAAGGACCAATAGTTAGGGACCCTAACCTCCCAACCCTCCTGCTCCCCTAGTGATCTTTACAACATCACGTCTGTAGCAAGTGCAAGGCCAGAGCACCGTAATCAATACGCTCGTTTATCAGTGCATTAAGTGCAAACATGAATGTATTCTTGCGGGGTTAAATTATCAGGTTTGAGTAAAGTGTGCCTAAACAGTCAAAAACCAGGCTGTCCAGTCATCTTCATGTGTCTGACAGTAGTTATTCTGTACGTTAAAGGAGGGCAGAGTTCTTGTCGTTCACCTCTTCCCTCCCAGATTTCACCAGGATTCAGGATTCGGATGTCTTTCAGCAAATGGAAGAAAGGATCTGTGACGACTGTCAATGAGGTGTATGATTCTCTGAGGCTGACGTTTAACGCGTTCCGTTTAAAAAAAACAACATTTTACATACGTTACCTGCACCTCCTCCCCACCTCCTCTCATTTCCTTCATGACTCCCTGCCCCGTCTATTTTCAGTGTATAGATGTTTTATCTGTAGGCGCCTGGCAGTAGTGTGAGATCAGCTCACCTCACCTCTGCTGCATCTGTTAAGTGATTAATTATGTCCTTGCAAAGACTGCGACTTTCACAAAATCACTGAACTTATGAGTTGATTGACAGAAACATAAAAAAAAGATAATTAATGTTTCCTGCTTTTTAATTGTGCCTATTTGCTGCTTTCGCTTGTCTTACTTTACAAAATATCTGAATATATTTGGTTTTTGTTGGTCAGAAGAAGAAAAAACAACTAATTCAACAAGTCACCTTGGGCTCTAGGATTTGTCTATTTTCTAATCTTTTAATGACCAAATGATTAATTATGACAATAAAAATCATCACGTCTTGGCTCTGTTGGAGCAGCAACTGACCACTAATCACAAGGACAGTGAAAGGCGCCAAACATCAAACCACCCTCCTAAATATGCCACAGATTGTTCTCTTGATCCGTTGCACATCAGCCTCTCGGTTCACTGAAACACATCCAGCCAGCCTGCTGAGCGTAGCAGATGAAAAATAACTCAAACCGCCGCCGAAAATAAACACAATTTCTCAACCAGTCAATTATACAACTGATAAGGTTTATATTATTCATAACCCTCCATTCTAAAAGAGAGAATAATTAGCAGTTGAAACACATCATTCACCACTTAAACAACAACCAGTGGCACCTTGTGTTAATAGTCGTCTCTATAAGTAGTCATTTGCAAAAGGCCCCTGGAGACCGAAACCCTCTCGGAGAATTGCAGAGTAATTACAGCACAAAATCATCCAGATTGAATTTTAATGCATGCTAGGCTTATGCGATTACTAATCACGGCTCTGTTGCATAATAAAAAGTTACTTAATTTATTAATTGCTCCATAATTTATCAATGTCACAGGGCTAATGAATTACCCAAGATCTCCTGCTGAGCGATGTCATGTATGTTTTTCATAGATACATGGTCTGGAGAGGGAGAAAAAGGCCCAATTAATTTCATTATCATTAGCCACAGACCTTTTGGGTTACAATAGGCTGCAGCTCACAAGAGTGAGTGTTAAGCCTATTATCCCACACTCTTGTTTCTGGTTATACAACGGCTGGGAGGGCGGCTCATCCCCCATATTTTCAGTCAGCGTGTGGTCTCCTGTTTCTGAGATCTGCTGAAGCAACTAAATAAATCTGTGCGTGTTCGGTCTTCCTGTTAGACCTCTCATCACCAAAAGGGCCATTACTTTACTTCGAGCACCTGAATAATACCTTGATATGAGAGACACAAGGTCATCCTCGATGGGATGTCGACACAAACCATCAAACAAGCACTCAGCCCCACTTGAACATTTTCGACTGTGCTTTTTTTTTTCTTCTTTTTTTTCTCGTTGTTTTGGTGCTTGCTCATTTCCTGGCCCCCGCGATGCTCAGCCCAGGGGTTTCCGAGCAGAAGGATGTTCATGTTTTCTCGTGTGTATCAAGAGCTGATTTCTCATTAAGGATGACTTTTTAATAAATCCGCATGCCTACATGAAAGAGGAGTGGGTTGATCCAGTTTTGATTGTAAGGTTATGTAATGTGGGAAGGATTCACGTTCACACATCTGGTGCTGTGGGTCAGAGGGTGTTCTGTCTTATAGGGATAAAATATATACATTTTTAGTATTACTTCATATTATGAGTTCTCTCAATTAGAGAACAGAGAATATTTATTAGGTCAAAGTTATACCTTAAACACCAACAGTATAAACTGAGGGTCCTCAGAAGAAACAAGAGCTCTGCCTCTGTCTGATGGATTCTACAGTAAACAACCTGCTGGTTGTAATAATAACATCCAATCTGATCAAAGATATTGTTTCTGGTCTGAATTATTTCTTTCAAGCCAGATGTGCGCGCTAAACCAACTTTACACGCGGTTTGGTAGCCTGACACGAGCTCTGATACAACTGCCTGTAGTTTTAATCATTTATGACACTTTTCCTATAATTTTTTATTTGTAGGTGGAAATGATTGCTTTCACGTTAAGTCACATATTTGATCCAATAATGTGGAATGAACGATTTGGTGGTTTAGGGATGTGATGCTGCTCCAAATACGCGCAGCGTGGAGAGCGCGCTCTGCTCACTGCCGGCACGGCTGTCCGCTGGGAATATCGGTGTGTGTGTGCCTGAGCCGAGCGGGGTCAAACTTACTGTTATTTACTTAATAATTAGAGATTAAGGCCGAACTAACACAGACATGAGCACAGATACGTTTGGAGGCGAGATTTATCTCTGCAAGAAACGCGAGTGACCCGTCTGGTTATTCAGCCCGTCGTTTTGACCGGGATCATCTCACCTACCGGTTACCGTTTCTACACATTTTTTTTGTGTTTTTTTGGTCCACTTCCAGTCGCGAGTGTGGAAGTTTTTGCCTCAAGCGTGGTGCAGACACCTCACCGCACCTCATGACGCAGGTACGATGTAACGCACATGGATAAGATGTAGTAATTTAGTTTTCTTACCAAACAAGCGGTTCCGTTGAGGAGGAGCAGAATGAAGCCGCGGTTGGGATGCATCATTCCGGCGCGTAAAACCCACAGCTCCCCCCTCCCCGGTGGCAAAAAAAACAGAAAAAAAGAAAAGAAAATTGAAAAACTCCCGCACACGGGCTTTTCCTCCTTCAGGAAGACGCTCTTCCTCTGGCACCGGATCCCTCTCGGCTGACGCGCGGTCCCATGTCCAAAGACGGGCTGAACTGCAGCTCCCACAAACCCCCCCAAAAACGCTGGAAACCACTTAAGGGTCTCCCCCTTTTTTTTTTTTTGGTTTTCTCCTCACTAATCCCGGTTGTCAGTCAAATTAGTTGTGGTGTGAGAAATCCATGATTATGAGGTGATCTGTAATCATCCATGGAAACAAATAAAGAGATCCCAGCATCAAAGTGGAATGGGTTGACTGGGAAGTGATCCTATCTGGCCATCGGTGCCAGTAGAGATCCTAAAGCTGCAGCCTCCTGCAGAAACTAAGCGATGCTTAGACCAGCATGAGCACAACACACGTTTTTAGTTTCTATTCTCTCTCCCTCCCTCTCTCTCCCTCCCTCTCTCTCTCTCTCTCTCTCTCTCTCTGTGTGTGCCTCTCCCCTTTTCTCTCACCACAAATCTCTTCTCTTTCTCCCCCTTTCACCCCTCCCTCATCTCCATCTCTCCCTCCTCTCCCAGAATCTCCCACTTTTTTTCAGCCACCTTCTCTGATGCCATCACCTCCATTCGTTCTGCACGCAGATAAACAACAATTAAAACAAATGACCAGTAGCTACACAAAAATAAACATCTGCTCCTCGTGTAGGAGTGCCTCTGTCTATTTTCCAATCCCGTACCAACGTTTCCTGACATCAACCAACAGCAGCCTCATTTTTCATCATCAAGCCTGTCGTTAAATATAATCATCACCCCAGGAGGGTGGAAGGCATTGAATGGGAGAGACTGGGTCTGTGTCTACGCTGCGCTTGTCACCACAAAAAAAACAACCGCTGTGTCCACAAGTGATGTTAAAGCTGAGGTTTGCAGGCACAGGAATTTGTCAAAAAGCTCGATCCTCATGGATGCAGACACATCATGCATGTTGCAGACTGTTTGTTCCCCCAGAAGGCCAGCCAGTGAGGAATATCGACGATGAACCAATGACCGTCACCTCAGCGGGGTGTGATTAATAAAGGCTTTTCCCAGTAACACAGTTCATTAGGAGCAGGTTAATGGACTGAAATGCAGGATATCTCTGCTCAGGGTCCCTTGGCTCCCAACGGCTCCATTTCTCCTTAATTAGACTCATAGATGAGCTTTTCTCGCTCCGTCCATCTCGCTCTTCTTTCTTTGCAGCTCTCAAGCCTAAAAGAAGACATGTTGTGTCTCTTCCTGTCACCGGGTCAGAACCTTTTCTATCAGCAGGACTTTGTCTTGGATCAACACATTTTAAGGCTTTTGATCTGGTGGATTTTCTTGCACCTGCTAATAATGTCAGTGCTGTTATTTGCTGTTGGGGTTAATTGATCTCAGATCTGGGGTTAATTGGCCTGACACGCCTAACGCTGAGGGACCCGACCCCTGGAGGTGCGAGGTCAGGACTGAGGGGTCACCAGAGGAGGTGAGGCTCTGAGGGAGGGAAGTCTTCTCCCCCTCCACCCATCTGAATGTGTACACACACACAGATTCATTGCTCATTATGATGCAGGAGGTGCTGATGGAAGATTCGGATGAGCTCATTGACTTAGGAGGTTGCTTGATCTCCCTCTCTCTCTCTCTCTCTCTCTCTCTCTTTTATTAGATTATTTCAGTTGCTAAACGTGCCTCTGTATAATTGCAGCCGACATCTTTGGTTGCCCCGGGTGTCGGGGAGCTCTCTGGGAGGGGAAACAGAAACCTATAAAGGGAGATCCGCTCCCTGGCCCACAATCTGAAGAAGCAGCAATCATTATAAAACGCTTTTTAAAACGGAGCACGTTCATTCATACACACACTTTCACTCCTGCACATAATTATAGGGCCATAACTCAGTCTGTATACTCTCTGGGGAGCAGCCAGACATGCTGCTTCTATTTTTTACTCACTTGGAGAAAAAAAAGAGCAGTGTGGATGCTGAGATACCCATCATCTGACACCCAGGATCGACTTATCTTAATGTTGTTTCACAGACGACTCGCATCAGCATGACAAATAGGAATCAGTGTTTGTGTATTTTCTTTTTATTCCGTTCTCCTGCCAAACTCCCAACAATTGTGCTCCATCATTGCATTGCTTGACGCGTAATCCTATTTCACGGTATAATTCGGTTTGAATGAGGAGCTGCAGGCAGGAGACAGCCTGGTGAGGAGGTGTCAGAGGCCCGGACTGCAGGGCTAATAGATGAGTATCGGCTGCCCTCTAGTGCCTTTTGTCTCTTCTGCACCCCAAGGATGGAGGTGAAGCTGCAGCAGTGGTGGCATCGATGGGTGATAAAGTCATTTAAAGGGTCAGTTCACCCAAATGTCCGAGAGAGCAACCTTGCAGTTTTGTTTTTCAGATATACATCTTTGAGATAGGGAAGCGGATTGTGTTTTGTTGGTGATGCACGTGTCCCTGTCACACACAACATTTTTCTGAAAGATTATTCTGGTCTAATTCCTGGTCCAGCGTCAGACTTTTAGTCCACGAAGTCTCAGAGCGTTCCCATTTTGAAATCATAATATTTGAGCACTTTTTAGTTGACTTTTTACGCCCTTCACACACTCTTTTTCATCAATTCAGCAACTCCATTGACTTCAGCTGGGATAGGCTCCAGCCCCCCGCAACCCTACACAGGATAAGAGGTTACAGAAAATGAATGAATGAATGAATCTGCATTGCCTATATTTGGAGAACAGATGATGTCAAATGGACTTTTGTGACAATTTAGCGACTATAGAAACTGGCCTTCTTTAAAAGAGCAGTTGAAGAGCAACTTTTAAGGTTCATTTACCTTTATTATTATGGGGTGGTGGCAGAAGTGTCACAGACTATCATCTCTAAACCTGGTGAGATAAAACCAAATAGTTTGTGGGTACCATTAGTCATAAGTCATCAAATGTGTTTTTGTAATTTGGGTGAAAAGCCCCTTTAAATACCCCGGATGAGAATCTTTGAGGGGGTCCAAGGAATCAAAGTCTATTTATGTCTGCAGACTGATCTCACAGTGCTCATTTATATGTGGTACAGATGTGCTTGTTGAAATCAGGCATCACATGTATATTGAGGAGTAATAGTGCTGAGCTCCAGCAGCCACTAGAGGGCGCACTAATCAAAGAAAACGCCTTGGATTTTTTTCCCTCTGGCTCTGCACAGACTTTGTCCTGCATGGGTAACAATATCCTGATGATGTCGTGTCAGCGTCACTGCAACTGTTTTCTCTACAGTGAGGAGTCCATTAGCTGAAAGGAAAGACGTTTGCCTATTCCTGGCTGACGTTCCTTCTTTTAGGACAGGATCACACTTCAGGTCTGGATCATATACGAGTCTATATCTCGTTTCAATGTGACTCAATTTGACCTGCTGCACTTCTCTGTTGATTGCAAAAGCAGATGTTAAAGCAAAAGGAGAAACATTTACTGTAAAGAAACATTTACCGTAAAGAAACGACAGATTAGCACCAGTCTTCTCCCACCGCTCTCCTTCTCCATGTCAATCTTTAATCTCCAGAGGTAGAAATATAAATAGTCTGTGTCAGAGCAGTCATGGTGTCCTTTGCTAATCGATGTCTTTTTGAATAGAGGGCAGGGCACAAGAGGAGAAAAGGTCAGGAGGGAAATAGGAGTGATGACAGAGGCTGGCACTAGGAACATACAGGTGATCGAGGATAAAAGGGCGGTTTAAATGTGGATTGAGGGATGAAAAGAGGTCTGCGTGGATGAAGGAGAATCAAATCGGCCCTGGGGAGGTCTGCACAGACAGGATCCATAAATCCTCTACAGATCCCCCTGTTCTTTATGTTTCACTTCATCTCCTCCCTCCTCCTTGAGAAAAAGAAAATATGTTTTCTATTCACTTTCCCATAATGACCAACATTCTCTCGTTTTATCACTAAATTTTGAATATCGCCCTTAAATTTTAAAGTTGAGTATTTTTTTTCTTGACATCTGACGTGAACTTTAAATGCACCACAGAGGGTTAATTGATTTGCAGGAGGAAGTGGACACACATTTGGGACTTGTCAGCTTTGTAATTTTCCTTCTCTTTTCCTCACTGAAGAGAAGTGGATTACTTCCAGACCTTGACAGACTCAGATTTGGTGGCTCCGTACAAATGTTCCTCCAAATCTTTTTAGCAACACTGCAGTGCGGCTGCAGGTAGGGATTGACAAGAAAAGAAAAGTGTGGGTTGTAATGAATTTGGTAGAAACATTCACGGACTCCAGAGGATGAAAACTCTCAATCTAGTCACAAAGTCCAAGAAAGGACACCTAAAAATACAAAGGAAGAAAAGAACTTACGTCAGAAGTTATTGCATAGCCTTTGCCCGGCTGTGCTCAGCCTCCATTTATAAATCCTAAATTAACGTGAAATTGTCATAGCAGTTAGAGCTGATTGTCCACATCTGGATCAACCTCGTATGCCCGTCCTCTCCCCACATTCAATCATAACTGCAAAATGCAAAGCAGCTCATGAATGCTGATGCATGGTAATGAGCCTGCTGATCGGTGGTTCTCACAGCAAATCATGGCATCAACTGAGAGGAGGATGAAGAGAAAGAATTTCTCTGAAATAGAAATCAAGTTACTGGAGGCTGAGGTGGAGCTTAGAAAGCACATAATAATAATTCTTCCATTCATAGTCCTCTTGCGGTGCCAGGACAGCGTGAGTCTGTGCATCCATTCTGCAGCATTCAGCAGGAGTGTCACTGCAGTATTTATATGTTTACAGCCATCAGATTGACTTCTTCTCACCTCCCTCCCTTATTGATCAGGACAATAAGTGGTGCTCCCCACCCTGGGATATCATTTGAAAATGTTTGACACTATTGGCAAAGAGGTTGTGTTTTGTCTGTTTCTCAGCAAGGATTTCTCAAAAAGCTATAAACGGATTTTGATGAAATGTTTTGCAGAGGTAGGATAAAGCCCAGTCCATCAGATGTTTGGTGGTGATCCAGATCATTACAGGCCCACAATGCACTGTTCACGATTCCCTGTCTGCTCAAGAGCTGCATCTGTAATTCTACTACCACTAGAGGGCAGCGGGCTCCTATGAAGGTTAGCTCCATTACAGATTTGTTTAGAAAAAGAGGGCAGAACCATGGAGGATGCAGTTCTATGGTCTAATAATAATCAAAAACCAAACAAGACGGTGAACAGATTAGAAAATATCCAATACTAAATCATCAAACAAATTCAAAGGAACACGACAAAATCCAAATAATAAGCAAAGGCAGAATACAAAGAAACTGACAACTCAAAGTGGAAAACACACAGACTAAACAAACAGAGAGACGAGACGAGATATAGGGAAAAGGGTTGCACAGGGAGGAGGAGACAAACTGAGACAGGTGCAAACAATGATCAATCACAGTGGAGGGGAAAAACCAAAGACAGGAAGCGTCAAGTGAGAGACACAACATGGAAAACTAAGCTATCAAAACAAAACAGGAAATAACAAATGAAGTACAGACCTATGACAGGTGTGCCACAGGGAGATTGAAGTGCGGCCGTAAATTGCAAGAAGTGAGCTTCACGGGGGAAACATGGGGGAAACTGAGCTGCCTTTGTAGCGGTTTGTGCTCTCCGATTACGGTCAAGTTTTATCGTTAGGTTTCACGTTAAATTTGTGAGGTGAAAAAAAAAGAAAGAAAATGTTTTGTTCTGGTGAACTTGGCCTGCATCATGATCAGGACTCATAATGAGGATAAGGAGTGTAATGGCTGTGCAAGAGCTGTCACAGGCTACTTTCCAGACTTTACACAATCCATGTGTGTGGGTGGTGAATGTGTGCAGGGTGACTGGAGAAGGCGTGTGTGGCAGCCACCATGCTGTTTCCACTGTGTGTTTACTGTAATCATGAACTATATTAAAACTACAATCATATTTGGTGATATGTTTACACTATTAGAAAAAAAATGGCGCTCTCTTCTTCATTTTTATCATGCGATTTGATGCCATCTTAGATTAGTGCAGTGGCTGATTCATCAGTTAGTTAGAAGTAGTGAATGTGATGGTCCTCAGCGTGGATGAAATACTAAGCAGACTTTAATTTAATATTGAGTTGGATCTTATCAAGCTCACTACAGGCACAAGTATAAGTGACATTGTTGGTTTGAATGTTTATGATTACTTGGATGTATAATTATAATTTGATATTAAGTGAAATTAAAGGTGTGAGAGACATCATTAAATACAATCAGGCTTCTATTAACCACCTCACCGTCTGTGTCTCCAAAATGTTAATATACATGTACGTAAATGTACGCAAATTTCCTCATCAAATTTGTTTTCATAAATCCCAGTTAGTGATTCGAAAGCTGCATACATGCATTTCAAGCCCTTTTTTTGCGTGTTCGCAATCCTTTTCTTAAAGGTCCAGTGGGTAGGATTTAGTGCCATCTAGAGGTGATGTCGCAGACTGCAACCAAATGAGCACCCTTTCCAAGTGTGCAGGCGAACTTACTGTGGTCGCTAAAAACATGGGGGGGCTCCTTGTTAGCGATTGTTTTTTTTGTGATCTGGGCTACCATAGAAATGGAGTTGCAACATAAATCAGTAGAAGAGGATCCTTAATTACCTCTACAGAAGAAGTTATGTTTTCAACCGTGAGCATTTGTTTGATTGATTTACACAATGCTTGGAAGGATGGGGCATGGGCCAGGAAAGAAACCGTTGAATTTAGGCATGGAACCTGTTAAAGAGGCGGATCCTGTAATTTGTTTTACCACTTTAGTTGACAGAGATTTTACTTATACTGAACTGATTTCGAGGGGTGGAGCATGGGCCAAGCAAACTAAATGCATTTCTGTCTTTTTTATAATCTATCTGTAGTCTGGTTTTCTTTATAGTTAGTGTCAGATGTGATGTATTTATTATTGGCAATTGTATTAAAAAAGTCACCTTTGTTGTCTGCAGTGCTTTCAGATACAGTTCTACTTTCTCAGAGAGGACAGACTGACAGAAAAAGGAAGAGTTACATGTTTGTTTTTTTCCCCTTGTGGGCTGAGAAACTTCCGAAAACCTTTTAGGCTAATAAAACCATTGGAAAATGTCAAACATGGTTCGTCATCGAGACTAAAACAGAGCTGTGACAGAGGCCTTTATGAAAATGTTATGAAATAAATGAAAAATGGCAGTGAGGTATTTTAAATTCAACGAGTCTAGTGGACCTACGCTGACTTTGGATGACACCTTACAATAATCCGTGAGCTATTTTTACAGTTTCACTCAGGATAAGTCGTCATCTGCTCAAGTGCGTTTGATCAGTCCGGTCTCTTCGCCTGCTGGCCTGCCCACATGTGGGTCCAGGCACGTCTAAAGGTGTTGGTGACTCACTGCTGCAATGCTGTTTGTTTGGCTTTGGACAACATGGGGGGGTGAGATTGACTCAGTCTTAACACTAACGGATTTCTGGCACCTTCCCCTCTGCCTCCCTCTGATAGGAAAAATAAATATCTCAGAGAGCCCAGACAGCCAATTTACGATTTCCCACTGTGAGGCATGATGGGATTCGTCCACACTCTCTCTTGTGTCTATCAGATGACACAGTTTGAACCAATCGGTCTTTTTATATAACCTTTGGCCTTAAACAAGCCGGTTGGTCCCCTCGTAAACATTTCCTGGACTGTTACTGGAGCCATGCATCACAGCAGAGTGCCTCTGGGCCTCCGCCCGAATACATTTTGTACTTTTGTCAGAAGCCCTTCCACAGAGGATCTGTTAACACTGGGATTTGCTTAATCAGCGTGAGTGATGGCCGTCACTTTTGGTTAAGCAACAGAGAAAAATAGAAGCTGTGTCACGAGGTCGTGCTCCAGTGTTCACTAATGAAGGTGACGTTTGGTGGTTTGGCCTGGTTAACATATCCATCATTTGGAAAGGGTGAGATTAAAGGAGAATGTAGGCGACATTTAAAGTTATGGGCTATTAACATGAAAGTCTGGTTTATGTTTTCCCTCAGTCTTCCTGCTGCTCTCGTCAATGGATGCTGCAAAACACCAGTAAACAAACTTTGAACTATCAAAATGAGGGCTCTGATTTACAACGATGGAAAAGTTCTCTAAACATTTCACAATCTAAGAAAATGCAAAGAAATGAGTGACAGGTACACTTAAAACACACACATTACACACGCTATCATTAAAAGTCTTCACATAATGAAAATCTCTCATCTCACCTCTTTAACCCTCCTGTTTTGTTCATTTCCTGTTTGGTGTTCCCACTCAAAAATGACTGCTCCATTCTAGCTGATCATAAATCCATAATAACACATATATTATCACCTAATGTTGTGTTTCATGTTTCCATCATCTCAAGTTCTTGTGAACATTCCAAGTTGTGAACTTCCATTTGCTATTTATGGCTTGTAGGCCTCATTGACCACAGAATGAACTGTGAGCAAGGCCCCAAAAAAGCTTTATATACCAGAGCTGTGAGGAAGTTGTATGTATCATTGAAACAATAGTACAGTTGTTTTTTACTTTTGCCAAAAGGTTCGGTTCCCATGGATGAAAAATTCTATTGGCAAGAGGTTCCTGTGGGTGTTACCATGGAAGCCAAAAAGGGACGTTTCTAATGACACCAGGGGTGTACAAAAGTTCAATAAAACAACCAAAATTTAATAAAGATTCTAAAAATTTCTTTTGTGTGTTCAGATGAAATTAACTACATTTTCTAGAGAGAGAACTTTTAAACCTGTCAGATTTGACCGGAACACAACAGAAGGGTCATCCGTCTCCAGGCCCTGCCACATGAATAATCATAACTCAGAGAACAGGTGAGGCTTTGTTGTGGTCATTGTATGGAGAGAGGCCTGCAATATGTCTCAACCTATATATCATATAAGAGCTTCTTTTTAGTGCAGCTACAGCTGTCCGTTCCATATGGTTATATCGGAGGGAGTGTCGTGGTCCTGATGTGGCTTCCTCAGGTTACAGTCTTTCTTAGGGTGGATCAAAGAGGAGCCTCCATCAGCTGGGATGCTCTGAGCATCAGACACACAGGGACGGGTCATCAGGCAGGGCTGCTGGGAGGCGTCAAGGCCTTTGAGTCCTCCACCATTGTGCAGTGGACGAGCCGATTGGAGGTGCCTCAGAGGGAGAACAGCAGGATGCCCTCAGGGATGCGAAGGAAAGGGTTCTTTTGAAGTGGGTAGGGTTGCAACTTTGTGGCTGAATGACCGTCCGAGAACCCCGCCCTGCTTCCACACATCACATATGGACACCTCTGAAAACTACCCCTGGGAGCTCTGTGGCTCTCAGAGCCAGGCAGTGTAACCTGAGAGTGGTTGTAGCAGCCTGTCAGACCACTGATGGAGTCTCCCCATTGGTCCAAACAGGAAGCAAGCGTGACCCCGTGAAGCCCCGGGGTCAAATACGTCTCTTAGAACAGTGACAATTGGATTAGTGTCTCATGTAGGCCAGACGGCCTTGGGATCCCATAAACACAGGAGCGTTCGCACAGGTAGAAGTGGCCTGGGAGCACTTACACTTACACTTGCATATTTTAAACACACATTTCATGCGCCTGACTCTGAGGCATCAACTTACTTACTTCCAGTGTCCCCTGTTATGTTCAGGCAGCAGCAGCTGAAGCGCATGATGTCACTATTCTCATTTTTATTCTATGATAACGGATTGAAAATGTAGATGGAGGTGTACTTATCTGTTTTCAATAGATGAGTCATCCAGCTGCCCGTGCTGCCCTTTCTATCTTTAGCCCTGCATTTATTTTTCAGCTGATTTTTTTTAATTTTTTTTATGTGAACAATCTAGCCGGAGACACACACCTCCTCTTCAGGGGGACATGGAAACAGTGTTTTATAGCTCTGCTCCCTCCTGCCCTTTCTCCTCTTCTGTCTCTTGCTCCTTTCTTGCTCCCCTCTCTCTTGAGTAGATGAGGGCACGCCACCATCGCTTCTGCAGACGGATAATTAAAAAAAAAAGACCATGAGACAGATTTAATGCTAGTGGAGCCACTCCGGTTGTCTGTTCCAAGCATTTTGCATCCACAAGTGCGTTTAAATACATGTGTGCATGTCATATGTGCTGTATATACATGGCTCTGTGTGTGTGTGTGTGTGTGTGTGTGTGTGTGTGTGTGTGTGTGTGTGTGGTCATATTAGTGCATGTAAGCCTGTGGCTGGCTCAGTGGAGCAGAGGTGCATACACTACCATCAGTCAGAGCCCAGAGCCAGCCTTATAGCTATATAGCTTTAATGGCTGCTATAATTAAAAAAGCTTTTAGAGGAGGGTGTGTCACTAAAGCGGGCAAGGTGGAGGCAGCACTGGGCCGGTTGGAGACACAAAATGAACAGTGCAGGACACCACCGTCGAGTCCTTTCTGCATACTGGCAGAAAAATTTCCAGATAAATTGCTGTGGAAAGAGGAACACTCTCTTTTTTTTCTTTTTTTTTTACAGCTGTTTATGGATATAAAGCAACCATTGACTATGAGCTGAGACAAACAGGAAAAAGGCACATTTTCAGACCTGCTTCTTACATTATATTCTTTGCTATGTTTAATATAAGACGGTAGGTCAGCTCAATTTATGTGAAATATTATCATTAAAACTTCCCCTTCTCCTTGCCGTCGAATGGATATAAACTCCTCTCTAAAAGCACTTGAATAAAATACAACAGCCTTAAGAGTACAGTGGAGAAAAATGTACGAATTGCTCGACTGGTAATGGACAATAAAAAAAAATACAGACAACCTGTAATTCAGTAACGTTGGTTTCTAAAGCATGAGTCACCTGTGGAGAGTCAGAAAATTCATGCTGATGTAAAGATGAACATGGAGGTGCTTCAGGCTGTTTGCAGCACACACTGTGACATCATCAAATGTGTCTGTTAATCCCATAAAAGATCTTATCCTGGCATGCACTGACGATGAAAGTGAGTAGTCAAAATCTTAAAAAAACCAAACGATTCTTCTACTGTATTCCTACCTCATGTAATCACACCACTGCTGATGCGTCCTTGTTGCCATCAGAGGCTGTGTTTACATGTCCAGATAAAACGTATGTAGCCGGTAAAGCTCTTTCATGGATGGAAACAATTACACATCTCGGACATGCCCCCGGCGAGAGCGCCGTAAGACTGTGATCTAAACACACTGCAGAGCATAAAGAGGCTGAGGAGAGGCCGGATTAGATGCTGGTATAAATAAGATTGAAGGATTTCTATATGTTTGGTCATAGCTATGTTCAGCTGCTGGTGGTTTATTACATTACACCGGCTCCAGCTACGAAATTCAACTTAGTCAGTTTTGACAATTTAAAAAAACCCAAAAAAAACAAAAAACAAAATCAAAACCAGATTTGTGAATGAGATAGTTTTGCATCAGAAAACTATGTTTTCCCATAGTGAGGGTTTTACTGTAATCCAGTGTGTGGGTGAGTGTTTGGGGAGGGGGGAGGGGTGGGGAGGTTGTCAGAATGGGTTTTGGATGTGTGGTTGTCATTAGTGGGGTCCTTACACTCCCCCCACGTTGTGAAAACATTTGAGAACACTTTTCATTTCCTTAGCTTGAACTGGAGCGCATCCTGATTCTCACAGTTTCTCTCCCCCTCTCTCTCTCTCTCTCTCTCTCTCTCTCTCTCTCTCTCTCTCTCTCTCTCTCACACACACACACACACACACACAAGTAAATTATCCCACCCTCTCCCCCAGAAGTCCAGTGCTGCGGAGCTGCTTTGCTGTGGCCTCTGGGGTCATGTCAAGCAGGTCTGAGGCTGGTGGGTACAACTACTGTGCCTCACAGTTTATCTCCACTGAACCTATTGAATAGCAGTGACTTGGGGGGGGAGAAGGTGTGAGTGTTGGGTTCAGGTGCAGGTCAGAGTTAAAGAGAGGTGGAGGTTAAAGGTCTGAGTGCTGAACTGTTTTTACCTCACTGAGTGTCTTTACTTACCTGTATTTACATTAGCTCTGCAGCTCTGCTCAGTCTGTATGAACGAACGTTGTGTAGCTGTAAGGAGTCCATCCATTGTCTGGAACCGCTTAACCTTGCAGGGTCACGGAGGGCTGCAGTTTATACCAGCTGATGTTACAGGTCACAGTCGTAAGACGATCCAAACAGTCTGATAAAAGGAGGGAATGAGAAGACAGGACAACGTTATAGGCTGTTGCTGCGTTGACACCCTCCGAACAATCGGACAGTTTCGGCCAATTGTCCCGCCCCCTTTTGACCCGTTTTGATATTACATTAAAAAAGACCTCAAAGACGTAATTAAGCTTATCTTAAACACTTGAAAGATCCACATAAAGATTTTTTTAAAAATAATCAAAATCAGAATAATCTGTATTAGAATAATGAGCATACAAATGTGACCACATGTTTTGTGAGCGTCACACTGACACTGGGCGAGGTTGTGATGTCATCATAGGGCCGACAAATAGACAAACAACCCTTCACACCTAATTTAGAGTCTCCAATTAAGCAGTTCTAACAGTGCTAACAGTGCTAACCACCACACCACTGTGCTGCTGCTGTGAAGTTGTTTTTTATGCACATGTACTGTAGGTGTGGATCATTTAACCTGCTCCATAGTTTCTCATGTCTTTTTTTTTTTTTTTACATGTTTTTAAACGTTTTGGTTGTAATTCCCCTCCCACTGCTGTTATGTAGCATTTCTGGCTGCCAATTAGCACATCATATTTTACATCATGTGTTGAACTGGTGCTGTTTTATGTACTGTGACTTGTTTCACTGCTCAAATCACCAGTTATGTACGTGTATCCCACTTACTGCACTGCTATTACATATGTTCTATGTTTTTTTTTTTTTTTTTTTGCTTTTTCCCCATTATCTGCTCCTGGACTGGCCCTTGAATTCCCTGTGGGGATCATTAAGTTTTCATTTGAAGTGATGTCACACAGTGTTTGACATGAAGTTGATGGGGTGTATGGGTGAACTTGACCCCCATGTCTAGCGCCAGAAATGGAAAATGGATGGCTGACTGGGTTGGAGGAAGAGGTAAGACAGGGAATCCTGTCCTCAAGCCCAGGTGGGGGCAGTGAGCCTGGCTCTTATGATCAGGAAGAGAGCAGGCAGGGCTGCAGGAACCGAGCAATTAAACTATTTAGGTTACAGGGGAGTCATTCTTTGCACAGTTTGACAGGCTTCTGTCGTCTGGGGGAGCCGTGCAGTGTGGAAAACGATCACGCTGAAGTGTATTTATTTATCCTGCAGGCGAGGAAGCCGAACAGAACAAGTCCAGGGAGAAGGGGTGGAAATTAGAAAGTGACACTGCAAACAGAGAGAAAGAGTTTTTCAAAGAGTCAGGGCCTGAAGTTTGGGCCAAGCATGCTGCGAGTCCTGTGGAGCCGTGGTTGGGTTAAAGGACACGTCCTTCATCTGTCTGTATGACTTCCTGGATCACAACGTGATGCTGGCCACTGACCAATGATGAGATCTGCTTTTATTTAGCAAATGGCGTCATGCAAAATACACCTGACTTATCAACGTGAATCAACTTGAAGCAGAGAAAGCAGCCAAGGGTCTGTGCAATAGTGTATATGTGCAATTGTGTGGTTGAACTAGTATTCAACTGGGTATTGTGTGATACTGTAATGGGTGCAATACTTTGGTTGAATTTGATATGAGAGATTGTGTGACATTGTGATTTGTGGGAGTTTGTTCTGTGTTTTTTTATGGTGCTATCCTTTGTGTATGTTAAGTAACACCATGTATGAAATTTCACTGACACAGAGTTTCCCTTTGGGAACAATAACGTACCTTCCTTGCCTTTCATAACACCATTCAAGTCTTTTCCCCTCTAGTTGACCAAATTACTACCACTGTAGGACCTAAAGTCTTTTCTGAATAAAGAGCTGGAGGTTGATTTGCGTTGTAGAGCTATACCTTTTTTTTCTGTTGGCATTTTCAGCTGTAACAGTAACATTTAAAGATATAGCTAAAGATGGCGGTCCAACATGTGGGACCTTTCTGCTGTGCTTATTTTATGTAGGCCTACTGTGTTGTTATAGTCTTAGATATACTTGCACGCTATTGGCAGATCGCTGTTATTATATCACATGAGACCTAAGAATTCAAACAGCTTTTGGAAAAGTTCCCCGTCGCTGCTACTTGTAGCTGCCGTCATTGCAAAGTTGCCAAATACAGTTTGAAATATCTCGATTTTGCTCAGCCAGTGCCATTGTGAGTGGGTTTTACAGCTGTCCGCGTTCCCTGTGCCGTTTGTCCCTTCCCTCCTTCCTCTCTAGCTCTGCCCAGGTTTCCTCCATAATATGCATTATTCATGAGGTGCACCTGGCTCCTAATGAGTGCTTCAAAGCCCTTCTCCTGGCGTCAGAAGTGTTGGTTTCAATCCCTCTAAACCAAGGATTTGTTTTTTACTGTTGTGTTTTATATTTAGTGTCCTCTTGGTAATCCTTGTTTAATGTCTTGGTCGAGTGTTTGTTCGCTAATAATCCCATGGATTTGGTCATTTTGGAAATGTAGTTGATTTGGGTCACTTCTGGAGTGTTGTTGGCCCCGAAGGGCCACTTAAGTGAGGGGCGTAACAGGATATGTCAATATATTTGCCGTCCAAGGAGAAAAGAGGTGGAGGAATTTTAAAATCTGATGTATTCTCTAAAAGTCCTTCAGGGAACTCCCACAAAAACGCTGGCGATGCCTCGTCTGTCTAGTGATGGGAATTTTGCCTCGTTTTAGTGAGCCGGAACATTTGGCTCAGCTCAGCAACGAGAGCCGATTCTTTCAGCTCCAAAAACGGCTTTTTATTCACGACCACTTTTATAATTCAGCCCAATGTAGCAATATTTCTGACCTATGATTGGTATCTATGCATGAATATCACTTAAATTATTCAACGTCATTATGAGCAGATAATTATTCAAAGCCCTCAACACAGGATTTCCAGGAGTTTTTCCAACTTATTTTTGTGTGTATGTAACGGCCTCCCAGCACTTTCCTGTTATTTATCCAAGTCTGATTTAATTTGTTTGGTATTAATATTTTATGTAGTGATCGTTGTCTCTTTCATTATCATATAACTTTAACTTAAATTATAATGAGGCAAAGAAAAAGCCTGTTTTGTTTAACCATTTAACCCAGCAGCTACATCATATCCGCTTATTACCTTAAATTTAGCATTTGTGCCTTCATTTTTAATCAAGGCAACTGCTGGAAATGCTACGTGGGAATGTTTGGAGAAATAACCATGCATTTAAGTTTCAAACTCTTTGAACTATACTCGGATCATTCCTGGTAAACACAGCTAATCCGGTGCTCAAGCAGCTGCAGAGGACATGGAATCATGTCAGCAAAGAGCAGATATCATCCTCCACAGTACAAGCTTTCCATATTCATACGTGACACAACTGAGGGATCGGACTCAGGAGCAGTAGAGCCACCTCCTTCTGATATTTTAATATACATATATATTGGTGATTATCCAGTTCTGCATGGTGATTAAAGTAAATGTTGTGCCTGAGAGAAGTTGCTGTTGTTGAGGCACTTTGTCAGCAGACACTCATTAGGTCCTCATACGCTGATGGTGACTCACAAGAAGGATTGATTACTCCTCATGGAAAAAAAAATCAGCAGCAGTCTGGGTATGTTGAAAGAATATGAAGTGGCTTCAGAGTCATTGTTTGATTGCATACAGAGCTGGTTTATTACCACAGGCCAGTCTTATCTCAACATAATTATTCTGCTTTGGCAGGAGATGCGTCAGATGGACCCCGGTTCACCCAGCATCTGTCACAACCTCATTATGATTAGTTTATTGTCTCTTGTTTGATTCTGTCAGTCTACAGCACACATTGCTCCCCATAGCAGCTTAAATCAGTTGGTTTTAGCAACAACACAAGTCTGATAAGAGCCAATTCTTTTTTGGGTCTTGTGTACCCAGTGTGTCATCTGTAATCTTTATGATTAGACCTAAATTACATTCCAGCTCTGATTTGACTGATTCCAGCCAATGGTTATTAAATGTTTAAGGCGCAGACATAGAAAAGGTGTTTTTTTAAAAAGGTATGCTGTCAGGGTTCAGCCAGAATTGTGTGAGGACCCAAGTGCAGACACAGGAAGAAACACAGGGAGCACAGTACAGAGATTTATGTTCAGTAGGCCTATCCAAAAAACAGGCAAGGTTGAAATCAGTAAGCAGTTCAAAAAACAGTCAACAGTATCAAAAGGGTAAGGCAGGTTCAGAGTTCAAATATAGGCAGGCAATACAGTACATGGGAAAAGCAAACACAGAAAACAACAGATCCAAATCAAAAGGCAGAAGGGAAATCAAAAAGACAGAAAGGAGTAAAAAAAAAACAAAGAAAACCTACAGAATATACAGGGAAGACAAGAGAAAATGGCTGAAATGAGTGAAAACATCAACGACGAAGATGATGAGACGATGAGAAACAGGTGGCACAGAGAAGAGGAGACAATCAGCTACAGGTGGAGACAATCAGACACTGGAGGGAAAAATGTTAAAGGGGAACAAGCAGAGAAAAATAAAGAGGAAAACAGGGAAAGAACAGAGAACATAGATCCCAAAGACATGAACATGAAACAAGAACAAAGGGTTTTAACAGAGCAAAACACATAAGAACAGCAGAGACAGGAAGTGTACAGCAAATAACACAGCATGGAATTCAGCTTACAAAATAAAACAGGAACCAGCGACGCAAAGGCGTGACAGAGACCTTATATATATATATATATATATATATATATATATATATATATATATATATATATATATATATATATATATATTGGGGACACAGATCTTTTGTTTTGCACTGAAAAATGTGGCATTCACTCATGCAATTTTCATCTGGACCACATGGGATTATACCACAAGATTGCATCCTGGCATGGCGTCCACAGAGAGTGTATTTGATTTGCTAGAATTGGAATCTGTCAGCAGTGTCATTGCATTTGATGAAAGTTTTTATTTAAGACAGTTGGGCTCCTTTGGGTTAGGTGGAAGAAATTGGCAAGATTTTTATTGCATGTGAGGAGAAGCTGAGATTTAGTGTTAACTACAGAACATTTACTGAAATTACATGTTTTTTGTCACGATCACTGTCCACGGAATTCCCTTCCATTTGTGCCGGCAGGTAGGAATCCTGTTGGCTCTGACTGAGCTGCCTCATTAACTGTCTCACCTGTCAAGCTCACTACTCTGTGCAGCAGACACCCTGTTGTTCCACATTTTGGGTTTCTGAGTCTTGGAAATGCCAACACCAGACAGATCTGTCTCGTTAAGAGTTATTTTCAGGATAAATAGTCAGTTCAGTGAATTTTTTTTTTTCAGTCAGAAATTATGTGTGCAGTGTGTATTGAAGTTCCATTTATTATCCTGCACCCTGTGTCTTTTGAACACCGTTGTATGTTTATGTCAGCATCACATATATTCAAAATGTGAATAACAAATTGGAATTTTACCAGTGTGGTGTACATAAAGCAAAGATATGTGAGATGGAGCCCTGACCGGGTCAGAGCAAGTCCTCTGTTTACATCAACCAATCACTGAAATTCACTCCGTTAGCACTAGCAGTCAATGTTTGACAAATGGGCTGATTGAATGGAGGCGTGATGGACATGGAGAATGTTTTATTTACAGAGCAGAGAGCAGCACCTTCTCTCCTAACCTCCTCGTATTTGAAAGGGAGCTTTTTCACCAAGGTGATTCATCCTCTACTTTCTTATCTAATGTCATTTGGGTTGAGGCCTCTGACCTGCGCTGCCAGGCCTCAGCGCCCCGTCCATGATGGATAGTCACGGGAGGAGGAGTCAGAGGAGGTTCTCCTGCTTTCCCTGGTTCCCCAAATCCACTGTGGCGAGGCCGGAAGTTGTGGCATTAGCATTTGATATGTGGTGTAACACAACCTCTCGTTACTCACGTAGATGTTTTATTGCACATGTAAATGAGAATGGCCCTGAGCTTAAAGATTTATCAATGTCACATCTGCAAAGGCTCCGAGAGTTTTTTAAACTTTGACTGATAAAGCAAATAAGCCTGTAGGAGGGTAATTTGGCTACAAATGAAGCACTGTTTTAACAGAGGCGTGTCACGTCTGTTGTTGTCGTTTATTTTCACACCCATTTTTTTGATTGAAATAAGCTGACATGACCTTGACTCCAGCATGCTGAGCTGGGTAGCCAACAGGGAGGGAGAATAAGGGCATCCTGAGCATGGGTGGCCTCAACGGTGGGACAGCAGTTATATTAAACAACTTGGGGAGATTTGTTTTCGTCAGGGAGTTTCTCTTTTGGCTTCATGAAGGCGCAGTGGCCCCAATTTGTCTGGTTAATGCTGCTAATTCTGCTCCTGGAGATCGTCCGGGGTCCGCCTGCCATAATGCCTTCCAGGCTTCTGTCAGAAAGGAGGAGAAAATTATTTTTATTAATCTGTTTTTGAAGGCTCACAAGGTTCTGCTGCTGTGTGCTATCAGAGTGAACGATGACCAGGCTGAGACAATAGGTTTAGGACGTGCATTAGAGCACCTAATGCTGCCTCTCTATCTTCCAGGGTACGCATGGTGCTCATAACGCTGTTACCCAAATCAACACACACACACACATGCATGGATGCAGGTTCACATGCTTGAAAGCGGGCGATTTTTCACAGCAGAGAGAAACATTTTCTGTCAGCGATTGATCACGAACGATTAGAAAATAAATAAATAAAAAAACGTGGCGGGAAAAAAAAGACAGACTATTTTCATTTCATGCCTTTGTTTAGGAGAAAGCAGCTTGTTTCCATTACAGTCTTATGTTTCTGTTTAGAGTTAGGCAGCCATCCAAGACCCAACAGAATGAAAAAGAAAAAAGAAATAAAGGAAAAAACCTTCAACTGGCAGCACCATCTATTGTATGTCTATGAAACCAGAAAAAAAAAATCAGCATCCCTCCTTTTCTGTAATCCATATAATGAGATTGGATTTAAATACCTGATGCTGCACAATGGTAGAGAATTCTGCATGGAATGGTTGTAACTGTTGGCTGCTCTGTTTGGTGTGGTCACCCTCAGCGTGAAGCTCAGCTTGTAGTCGGTCCAGATTTGTGACAAAATTATAGATTTTATGACTTCTTGCATTCCGTTGTTTAATTTCCAGGACTGTGTGCTGATTGAAACGCGCCGCTTTCGCGGATCTGGATGGATTACCAGCATTACGACTGAGGCATGCTGCCTGATGGACACGCTCACAAAGAGGATTTCTGCTGAGCACTAATGACTGTAAATGATGTCAATTTAAAGCTACTGTATCATTCTGCAGAGTCCCAGCACCATAATCATGTTCCTGTATACATGCGGCGCTTTATTTACAACATTCCTCAGATTTTTATTCAGTGGAATAATCAGAAGATGTTTCTGATCTGCCTTTCAGCCGCCTCCCCCCCCACCCTCCCTCCTCTGAGCCCCCTTATGCTTCCACTTCCACTCACAGGAAGTGATTTACTGTCAAACACATTCCAAAGGCCAACCCCAACTTCACCCACTGATATCCATCCCAACAGACGCTTTGCTTTCCTTTTTGCCCATTTTCTCGCCTCCTTTCTTTCCTTGCCGTGGTGGAACTGCCTTACTCAGGGTTTTTTCAAGCTCATCTCCTCATCAGAGAGTCTGTGATCAACCACAAGAGGTTATATCTGTTGTGGCCTCTTCAGTGGTTGTTATTCCATCGTGGCTTTCTCCCAATGATTCCATGTATTTGTTCTCTTCTTTGTTCTGACATGTATAGATTGCACTGATTGGATGTTAAACCCTGCAGAAGTTTTGCATCTACTTAGAGATCATTTTCAGTTTTGAAAGTTGTGGTTCAAGTGATAAAGTGTCAGAACTCTCTGTCCTCAAGTCTTGACCACCACCAAGTCCACCGTTTCCTCTGCTTTTGCTGCTTTGTATTCACTGGGTACATTATCACAACCTTCTACGGCCGTCGCCATATTTGTTGTTGGCGAAACTTTTGAAACTTCACTGCCCCAATGCGGTTGTGTTGATATCGATGTGGAGGACGTCCTGTATGGATAGACCGTTTACAGACGGACATAAATGTGGCTTTACACGTCCTCACTCTAACTCTAATGCTCTTTTTGTCCTCTATCCTTTCTTCCTATATCCTTCTTTGTCCCAACATATTTTCCTCCCCGTCTTCCTACACTTCCCCCCTCGCTCCGCATCCAAATCGGAAACATCCTGTTCATAGCTCCATACCGACAAAGACACAGCTGGTCTGGGTCTGCACGTGGGCCGGCTGCTCCAGCTTTATTTATGTCTCTCTCCCGGTTAGGCCGCCGATCTCGGAGCAGATGGCTGCAGTGTTCTATTGGACGCTGCTATTGTACCCCCTCGTAATTGGTACTTGGAACCAAGTGCCTCATTAATTATGCAAAAGCGACTTTTTTAGTGCATAGTGAGCTGGTCATACTGACGTTTAATACTAATCAAGTGAGTGCTTTGCTGCATTATGTATTAGAGAAGTTGATTTATTTCAAATTGGTGGCTTTTAACTGGATGGTTTCTGTCCTGAATCCCTGGACAAAGGTTGGTACTGGAACCTGAATGAGTAACTTACTCATCATCAGTCACAGTTACTGCCCCTGAGAAGAGTGTTTGAGGATGGTTTCCATGAGAGAGGTGTAAGTATGTAGAGCAGAAAGCTGCTTTTGAACTCTGGTGCATTTCAGAAAAGTGGGCTGGGATTAAATGAAAACAGAAATGTGGGATTAATCCACTTCATGTATGTATAGAAATGCAAAATGCAGTGCAGATTGCAGCTGGTGTTGAAGCAATTTGCCCCGTAATGCTTTTGTAAGTGCTCTCCTGTCTTCCAGTAGAAACTACAGTTTCCTTGTGCATCATGTAATGATGGTCCCACATTTGGAGAACAGGTATCTTATCTGTTTGCAGCTGTTTTAAGTTGGTGCATTGGCAGCAAAGCACAAAGCCACATGCAGTTTCAGAGGAGTGTAAAATGCAGCTCGGAATAATTGATGGCCGCGATGAAAAATCATCCACTGAAATTTTAAGATGTGGCTTGTTGATGATGAAGTGCTACACAAAGACACAATGTGGTTTGAGGAAAAATCGTGTTCCATGGAATCAGCGTTTGAAGTGTGAAAACCACATCTGAAGTCATCTTAAAATTAGAACCAGCTCATCAGCTCAAGAGTGAAAACACCTCCGAACGCTCACCTGCACGAGTGGAGCCGCTAAAGTCCGGTCTGTGGCTGCACTCAGAGGCTCTGCATGTGTATTTGTGTCATTGTGAAGCAGGTTTTCACATAAAACAGCAGCTAAGTTGATTTAATCTCTGCATGAGTGAATAAATTTTTTTTTAAATGTCAGTCAAATCTTCTATTTCAACTTAAATCCATAGACTTGCATCATTACCCACAGCTGTCTTTCTATAGAATACATCTGCTGATTGTCACAACAACCTGCCGTCCCGTTTCTACATGTGCATTTGATACGGTGGCTGATTTGGTTGGTATGTAAACGGTTGTCACCGGTGGTTTCAGGGGGGGGGTTTCAGACAGAAACATTACACCCCATCCTGCAGGCTCACTAACGCGGAGCTGCCTGGTCTGTGCAGTTGGCAGCGCCGGGCGGTGATCTCCTGAGGTTCGGCCGGTGTTTCTCTGTGTCGATCTGTGGTAATTAGAAGATCCATCTGCGCTGCAGAGATGCAGTGAAGTGTGCCCTGCACATGTTTACGCATGAAGTAGTCTGCTCACTGAGGACTGGATGTCATCGTGGCGTTATCATCACATCAGGAGAACACAGCTGTACATTAAAATTAATTTAGGGATAATCTGAAGCAGCATTCTAGGTTTTTTTCTATGTGTTCCGTGTGTACAGATACAGTATGCATTAAAATCATATACTGCTTACTTCATATACAGTGACAGGTGCTATATTTAAGAACTCATTTATATATTTTTAATTTCATTCTACAAACAAATTGGAGGCATTTTATCACCAGAAAGTTGGGATATTCACCCCTAATTTAACAAAACAACTGAAACCAAACACATCAACACATCACAAAAAGATGATTTACCTTCCCTGTTACATGACGGCTGATCTCGTCGTCTCATTGGATGATGAGGTGCTCCCAAACGTTGTTCTGTCTCCCACATTTGAGGACGTTTTCGATTGATTTTCTTCTTTTGAGTGAGCAGAATTTATTAATTCTGATGAATATTTTTAAATAGAGCTCTTTTAATAATTTGGTCGATTGTAGTGGTGTTTATAATTGTCATGTTGGTTCTATTTATCTCTGCAAAAGAGGTGCCTGTGCCCATCTGTCAGCAGGGTTACACAAGAAATACTGAACAGATTTCCATGTAACATGGTGGGAGGATGGGTCTTAGGCCAGAATAGACTCTATTAAAGTTTGGTGCGGATCCGAATAAAGAGCCAGAGCCTTTTTTAAAAACTTTCTGTGGCAGTTCGAGATGTTTTTCAACATTTTCTTTAATTACTCAGGTAATAATAATCTTGATAAAAGATAATCAGGCAGATTTAAGGGGTTGGTTTCTACTGTATGCCTACATCAATATGAGTGTGTGCTATTTGATGTGGATCCAAATAAAAATCCTGATCCACTCAATGGAGCGTGACCTTGTTTAAGGTGTGAGCCAGAGCTCACCTCATGTGTTTAATGTAACATATGAGGCCCAATTAGATCATTGCAGGCACCAATTTGAGAGGCGGCGTTTAGAACACGGAGCTCTGCCTCGAGAGAAAACATGGTTAACTTTAAAGACTGCGGGGTTCCATCACTCATTGGTTCCCTGTGGAGTCTTTTAACTCTAGCAGCACTGTGGAGCTGTTTTATTGGAAGTGGCTCCCTGTTTGTTTGCCTTGTGCATGCAGGTTGCTTGATATACAGTCCCATCGATAGGATCGCACTTTTCAGCTCCTCAACAGCTCGCTGTAACTCTCCAAGACATCCTGCAATAAGGCAGCAAAGGGTAACAGGACAGGTAGAAGAATGAAAGATATAATAGACATGGATACAAACACTACTGCAGTTAAAATGCTTAAAAACGAGGCGTTGCAAATGTTTCATGAGGAATTAAATGCATTTAAAAAATTACACTCGCTGTAGTAATTACTTCTATTAAATTGTCCCTCTCTAATGTGATCATAATGTAAGTAATGGGTGACAAAATATCTGTAGTCTTTGATCTGTGCAAAAATGTATTTAATTTGAACCTGAATCTATAATATACGATTTGACAGATCATATTTTCAGTACAAAATTCCTTCTTTTCTCAGCAAGGAATCTTTGTGGGGAAACACAAAGATGGAGTTTCTTACTAAAACTGTACATCTGTCATGGTTTGGTTTTGGTTCGTTTCCCCCTTTTCCTTGTCTTTCGTTCTGCTCCTCCCTGACTGTTTGCACCTGTGTCTCATTGTCTCCTCCTCCCTGTGCCTCCTCATCGTTATCTCCCCTGTGCATATAGCCGTGTGTTTGTGCTCCTCTTTGACAGTTTGTTTGTGGTGTCTCCTGTGTCGCTCCTCGTGATTCCCCGTGTTTCAACCTGGTTTTCCCTAACAAACTACTGAAAGGATGGACTTGCATGTAATTTTGCATTGTAGATTTGCTGTATATTCCCCATCACTAACATTTACGCTGGCAGGTATGAAGAGGTGGAATGTTGTGATCATTTTAAGTGTGTAAATAATGTCTCTGTCACTGTGACCTGATATTTTTACTAACTGCATGTCAATGGTTTGAGGTCCAAAGCCAGGTTTGAATGGATTTAAAACAATTTACAAAACAGTTGGATGGATAGATGCATTTGTCCTTCAATATTTACTGTGATTTTTCTTAACACCAAAAACATTTTCGGCCTCATTTACTTTTTTTCTTTGTACGGTTGGTTCTAAATTGCAGCTCTCATTCAGTTTGTCTACTTCGATTCCCCCGTCATTTGCATGAAAATAGAAACCTGTCTGCAGCTCTCCACTGTATTCTTTCCATGTCTGATTGCAGGCATTGACTCACCCCTTTGTCGGCCATGATCTCCACTCACAGCACACATAAAAGGATGATGATTATAGTTATGGATTGGGTCCGATCATGTTGTCATTGTGCAGAATTCTATCTTTGGGGGTCTCTATGACAAAGTCAGAAAATGGGATGTTAGTGTTTTGTCTTTATCTTCATCTTCTTCCATTTTTTCCCCCCCTGGTGGGATGACCTAACGTGTCGATTTCCCCCTGGTCCCGCTATGTGTAATAACAAGGTTTTGACATTCTTTGTCAGATTTAATGCAAAAATCTGTAATGATGATTACTGCAATTGCTGCTCAATTTGTCTGCCTCCATCTCCCCCATCACCTCCAAAGTCCCCACCCCCACCCCCACCCAGCTCCCTCCACCTCCAGACTCAATAATTGGTCATCAGCGGACCTCTGCGTTTTCTCATGCAATTACACAGAATAGTGTGTTATTGGTTTCCATGGTGATTTTCTAAGATAAACATCAAAGTATGTGATAGGAGAGTGGCTTATTGATATAAGAGATCTCGGCGCTGCTCTCATAATGTCACCACATTTGACCTTTGACCTGCTTTTATGGTCTTTAAAAACACAGCAGACTGTGTTTGTGATTGTGTTTGAACTGAGGAGACTGTGGGGTCTTCCTTGTCGTCATCCTTCCTCCACCCTCTGTTTCCTAACATCCTCAGACCTTAAACGTTGAGCATTGATTGGCATGACTTAAACAGTTTTCTGCACATGAGGGTGATGTTTTGGCAGATGCTTGAAAATTAACAACTCAGGCTGGAAGATTTTGTAGCAGCACGATCACGACACAGCTATTTTTGTGACTCATCCGATGTTGCCTTAAAAATAAAGAATACCCGATTATGTACAGAGTGAAGGCAGAAGACGTACAGAAGGCTCCGTCCGACTCCGTCTCCGTCTTTAACAGGGAGCATAAATGGGCCTTAACCCCTTCATAGCATGAGACAGGATGTCTGTTTGTAGACTTTTTAAACATTTTTAGATATATTGTTAACGTCTGAAACCCGTCTGATTTAGCCGTGCTGCTGTTTTCTCAGACAAGGGCAACAAACCTGGTGAGAAATTAGAACTCTTGGTTGATGTGATTGCTTTTAAATTTGCACTGGAATCATTTTCTTAACTCGTCCTTACTTAGTCCTTGATTTTATTGTGTTGCATTTATTCATTTCTAGTGGATGAAAGTTGTTTGATTTTACGGTCTACTTACTGTTTGTAACATTTTTTTTATGCTGCTCTCTTTGCCAGGTCACTCTTGAAAAAGATTTTAAATCTCAACTATGAAAGCACATCAAGGATCAAGGTTATGAAATTGTATTTTGTGTGTTTGTTTTTTTTAAGCATAGAATATCAACGGTAAGAAAGTTGTTGCCACAGAAATTTTTACAAAACTGAGATAACATCTGTCCAAAAAAGAGAATAAATTTTTTTTTAAAAACTTAAGTGGATAATTTAACATTTTCTTTTAATAAAAGAGTGAAAAAAGGCCTCTTGAAGACTCTTGAGGTGCATCACGACCTTTAAACATGTGCAGTCTTGTATCTGCAGACTATAACTAGCCACTCTGCTTTTCGGCCACAGTGAAAATTCCCTTTTTATTTTCCGCACAATGAGAGGCTGCAGTCCAGATTTCTCTCACAAACCAATCTCTTCATGCTGTATGTCTCCCTCTCTCTCTCACGCTGTCACGGCGCCTTTTCATCACTTTGTATTTGTGATCAGACTGGGACTCACCACCACTCAGTGGCAGGCTGATGCGGTTTCATCCCCCCCCCCGGGCGTCCGCACAGGGAGTGAGGGTGTGAGGGCCGTGTCTTGTCATGTGAATTCCAGGCCTGTCTGGAGGCAGTGTGGGGCGTCGGCGGAGGAAACGAGGAAAAGGGTGCAACTGGGTTAAATCCGTGGGTCGGCTGCGGTTTAGGCTTTGTGAAGAAAGGTTGTTAAATTGGCTGACATTTTTCACACTCGTCTGCCAAACACCACCAACACATGCCTGACCTCCACATCCACTGCAGCTCCCTCTCTCTCTCTATACCTTTTACTCTGATGGTGGGGAAACACGACCTTTCGTGTAATTACCCTGACTGCATCTCCCTCATTAGACTCCTGCGGTGGAGCCCATTAACAAGTACAGTATGTGGCCCCTAGTGAGCCACACCGTATACACCCTGGACTCCTCACCCACACATAACCTAAATACACATCACATAGCCATTATCCAAACCTTCTACCATCCAGTTATGAGCACAGGCTGGCAAAAAAAACAACTGCTTTAACTTCAAATTCAAAGTGGGCAATGAACCACAATTTCATTACACACCCAAAAAAAATCCTGGCAGTATGAAAGTAAGTGTTCTTTTTTCAGCATCACCACCTTCTGAGCCTCAAATCAATGACATTACAATAACGTACACTAACATAGGATTAAATGGTTGAATGTCTCCAAATGCCACTGCCAGAAAACAGTGGAGATACACCACCAGACACGCGTGTTTGTGTTCATGAAGTGACATTGAGGTATGGTGTGTGTACTCCAGATCCCGGAGTCACCTGCAGTCTTAGTGGGAGCGTCTTATCGAACTTCGTCTTCATTCAAAGCCCCCTTGGGTTTGCTACGTCCCTCATTTTCATAATCGCTAGACATTACGATAGTGGAGAGTCAGTGTGTGTGATCAAGTGCAACAGACTCAATCCATTAATTAAAAGTCAATGAGTTGGGCAATTTGGCAATTTAGGCACATACATGAATCAACAATAGCGTACTAAAGCTCTTTCCAGTAAGTGGGTCCAGGGGGATGGCGTTCTGCTGCACGATGCGAAAAATCTAATGCAATTATGATCAGAATAATGCCTGGTATTGATCGGTGCGAGAGGCCATGAGGTGCACGGGGGTGGGTGGTGCTGCTCTGGGGATGACCCCCTTCCCATTTCATGATTGATTGGGTGTGTCGGAGCGATTCCTACCCAAATGACTCGGGGCAGGCCTGTGTGTTTAGCAGCATCCAGGCTGGACTCACATTATTAACTTACCCAGGAAGAGGGCACCGTAAATAGCCTGCAGTGGAGCCTCGCTGGGGGACACTGCCGAAATAAAAAAGGGGAAAAAGCAACCCCGCCAAACTCAATTTGTAATTCAATCCAGGGTGCTGCCATCGATCGGAATCTGCTCCTGCAACAGCAGCCGACCTGCAGCTGGGTAATGGATTAAAGCTCGTATACGAACTTACCGTCATCACTCCACTGGTGCCCTCTGTTTCCAAGATGGTCATGAAAAGTATTCAGTGAGTCTAGTGTGCATTATCTCTGTCTTTGTATGTGTCGTACAAACATTAATCCTTCCCTAAAACACATATCATACTATAATGACAGGAATCTGTCTCTCTGTAATTCGCCTATGCTTGGGGCCCAGGGAAGTCATTTCTCGACTTTGGTGCAATTCGGTCCTGCAACACGCTCAATATTAACACATGTAGAAAAAAACAGGTTGCTGAAACAGAGCAATACCACCTGAAATGGGGGGGGGGGCAGTGTTACAAGCTACAAGCAAGGCACGACAAACGTGTATGGAAACAACGAAGAAGAAAAAAGTGAAGCGAAATGAAAAAGTGAACACTTGCCTCAGCTTTTGCTCATCATCACATCCTCCTCTACTGTCGCCGTGTTTGTTGTCCATGAAACTTTTGACGTTTCACTGCCACAGCGTCTGTTTTCGTACATAAATGGAGTATAAATGAGGCATTGCTTTTGCCGCTGTACGTGGGATGCGACGTTACCGTCATGTAACACATTCAGAACGGGCACTGCAATAGTATTCTTAATTCAGGCTTGAAACAAAGGCACAAGTGTTGAGACTGCTGATAGGCCTCCATCAAACCCATGAAGACAGCATCCAGAAGGCAAGAACAAGCCAACATACAATACATAACAAGGTTTGATGTGAACTAAAAAAAATGCAAAATTCTCACCAAAAGTGAGAATTCGTTCATTCATTCATCCTTTAAAGTTGTCTCTTTTTGCAGTCTTGTCAGTGTAAAACTGATAGTCGGTCTCTCGGTGACCCCCAGGCCTTTGTTTCTTCAAAGCCCTCAGACTGAGGTGAGGTAAGGTCCTTTTTCAACGGTATAATACAATGTTATGGCAGGGAAGTGCTGCCCATTCACCTCCACTGCGTTTGATCTGGGCTCCGTGTTTGAGAGATGATACCTGTGTTAACTACCAGCTGTCAGCTCCCACCAGCAGCTCCCAGATTTACATCAGTCACGGATAATGCACTGTAGCTCCTCTCCCCATCTACACCTTCCTCCGCGCCATTCCAGAAAAGTGCATTGTCGCAAATTAGCGTGGAGGGAAGGCGGGTTTGATGGATGCCTCTGTCTTGTCGGATAGGCGGTACGAACAACTCCCTCGAAATAAACTCTCTGTTCATGCACAGACAGCAGAACACTATAGCTGTGTGTAAAGCGGCTAAGATAAACCACACAACAGCCTGATGAGGCTCTGCAAACTTTGGTTGAACTGTTTGCCATATGGGGCTATGAAAGATTTTTAAATGTATACATTCTGCCACGGTTGTAAGGCTAGGAGGCCAAAGGGAAAACGCGTGGCAGCTTCTCTGTGAGGTAATACTCGGAATTCCCCGACAGGATTTTTTTATTAGTTGCGTATTTTTGCTTGCAAACTCCTATATAATGCATGGAGTACATTGTGGTTACTTTCAGTTTTATTATGGCACCCTTTAATCAGCTACTTCGGTTTTATGATTTCATGCTTGTAAATTCAGCAGCCCTCTTAAGGGTTAACATTTCATTGGCTGATTCTATTTAAATGGCGATACATTATTGGATGACCTAATGGAGGCTGTCATTCTTTTACTGACCCCACACAAGCCCATTCATCTTATTTCCCTCGGTAGATAAGGAGAATAGACTCAATTGATGCTGTGAGATGTCAGTGAAAGACAATCCTACCATTTTGAATGTACTGTAATGGACTTCTTTCCCTCCCCCGTGATCTCTCTTTTCTGTGTGTCTCCCAGCATGTCGTCCATGTATTTTGTTCAGCAACACCGTATGCCTCTCAGGTTTTTATCGGTTCCATGTGTTCTATGTCCAGCAGGGGGGCCGGGAGGGAATGAATTGATCCTTAAAGAAACAGCCTGCTTCAATTCTCAGCATCGGTTCAGACAATCGGCACCCCCGCCGCTCCCATGATCGTCTCACTATAGGGTTTCACTAATATCTCCAGGAATGCTTGCAAACACACACACACACACACACACACACACACACACACACACACTATCTATCCATTCATCTCTCCTTCACTTACATACAAACTTTAGCTCATGCAGCAACAACTGGACAGGGAACAGTCCAAGTCCCAGGAAAGACTGGTTGCTCTGAATCTGCCTTAACACAAGCATGGTGCTACAAAGGCTATCACGCTGTACTGCAAGACAAAGCCAAAGTGCAGTATCTGCAAACACGAGAGAAGAGAACAAAAAAAACAACAACAAAAAACACAGCTCAAACCTCAAATTATATTTAACTAGCAAGTACGATTGAATAGAGAGACAAACATACTGTAGGTCGACCCTCAGGCTGACCTTAGCGGCTTTATGGCAGATACTGCGCTTTGCCTTTGTTTTACTGCAGTAAAATTCTATGGCCGTACAGTGAGATGCAGTAAGTAACCATTTGTGGGATGAATATCACAAAGCTTTTAATTCATTGGGTGGTCAGTTAGTAAATTTTCATTCAGATACACTACCTGGCTCTTTACATAAGTCAGTTCATGGCAGCCTGGGGGTGTCAGAATGTGTTGCTGCTCTTGTTCTTAGGCCCATAAATTGATATATGTTTGACTGTTGCTGCTAAACTGACTGTGTTTGTGTTTGTTTGTTGATTTATTTATCTATTATGCAACATGGGAAGGCTGTCAAACTGAATTCCCCTCTTGGGCTATATAAAGTTGTCTGAATCGGATGCCTAAACATTGGCAAAATTCTGATTTACGATATGTATTAATTGTTACCCCATAAAGAAGCAGCAACAGCTTTCACAGTTGGTCTAATAATGAAGGAGCTGCAGTATTCTTCATGGTGAGACCAAGCCAAACTGCAATCACTGCAGTTACTGCTCTGTGCCTTGGTTTCACTGTGCATTTTTGCAGATACTGCACAATAAAAAAAAAAATAAACCAAAATCTCCAGAGTATGAGTCAGTAGAACAAAACTAGAGAAGATAGAGCACTTTCGCTTGGCAGAACAAGTGCATTTCACAAAAAAAGCAGACACTACACTTTGCCTATGGAGGCAAGAATAGGTATTTCACTGTGGTCCTGACAGTATTTATGGAAAAAGGCCAAACAGCCAATGAATCCCTGCATGACGATGATGATGCAATGCTGACCTTTCCCTTGGATCTCATTTTTAGGATTATTGTAAGCATCAGGAATCACCCAGCTGCATAACGTATTGGGCGAGGTGGTCATTTTAGAGACTGGGTTGAATCTTTGGAGGTAATTTATGGCGAGGCTGTGATTTCATCTGAAATTGAAAAACAGGAGGGTTTCGGTTCAGCGCTTTAGACATGCGCCTACTTCTCCAGCACACACTTTCTTGCACTACCGTTATATCCCCAGTGAACTCTCCCTCTTCTGTGGCATGATTTATGTGCCGGCTAATCCGTCATAATCACAAGCTGGGAAAGATGTTTTCAGCACCATCGCACGCTGTCAAGGGCAAAGGTTGTGATTTAGAGCATGTGGATCCTCGGCTGCTGTGAAGGGAGGAAGAGGTTCGATTCGAACCTGGGCAGCCCTGACATGGTTCAGTGGAGAATGTGAAGGCCCCCGGAGGAAGTCAAACGATTTTCTTGCTTTTCGAGGTTTATTTTTCTACGTGTTTGGGGGGGGGGGATGCGGGTTTGCAGGTTCCAATTGAACATGATGGTTGAAACATCCTGGAAAATAAACACACACTCGCAGAGACACACATTTAATCATTCTCTTTATTGCACACATGAATACACACTCAATTAGCGCTGTTGCTCACCAGGCAGTAACACTCCAGCTCCCCAGACGTCGACTTATACTTATACTCAACAAACAGCCGGATGAAAGCTCAGGTCCACGTCAAAGGGTTAACTCTACTCTAATGAGCTGGCCAAACGTAATGGATTGCCCATTACTGCAACTAAAGTGGGACTTGCCTGGATTCTTTAAAGAGAAATCTAACTTATCCAAGTCTGGCTGTCACGAGACTTGAAGCTTTAATAAGATGGTTTCCTGAAGTATGGAGTTAAAACGAGGGAATTATGGGGCTGTTAAGACTACTGGATTTCTATGAATTAAATATATACAGAAAAAGGCATTAGTGGGATCTTAGTGTCGGACTAATTCTGTGGTTTTTAAACAGTATGCGATGAGACATTAGAGAGTAGACATGACATACATGAAATATAAAAGATGGGACATAACAGCGAAGATTTTAAAGGAGATATGAGAGATGATGATCGGATAAGAAATTGCATTGTAGCTGTTTATCGGCCAATGACAGATTCTGCTGTTCATATGAGATATTAGATATGACAGACAAGACTGCGGCAGGATGCACACACTCTTTAGTAGGGTTGAGTATTGGTTTTGGCGAATTTCTTTATTGCGATATTTTGTCACATATGGCGATATTTATTGCAATATATTGCAAAATTCCTGTTTTTGTCAAATTCTGTACCTGCGAGTTTTATGTGTTTTTTTTTTTTTTGTTGCCATGTCAAGTCATTATATCTACTCGACCCCATGTCGGCAGAAAGTCATTTAACGTGTCTAATTTTTGGGTGAATTGTTCTTTCAATAAATAACTTCCTGTTAATGTAGGCGGACAAAACATTTGAAACATCTTCCAGTGTTGCTCCAGAATGTTTTACACTGTACAGCTACACCTAATAAACAGTTGAATCGTTGTGTATGAGGTTTAAAGAAACTGATGAGTGGTACACTAACCTAATATACCCCACCGTCATCACGGTGTTTGTGGTGGTGATTTTGCTTCTTCAAAGTCCTTTATGTCATTTTGTTTGGCCCTTTATAAAAAAGGTTATGATGAGTGGTGTATATGAATATAATCACTTTTAAATTCCACTGCTGTCACTAATAGATACAACCAGCAACAACATGGGTATTATTAGAATCACTGGAACTGCCTCTGCCTCTCTTCTACAGCTGATCCTCGGTCTGTCATTCAGTCAACACCAGCAAAATGAGAAATTCCTCATCACGACCTCACAGCCTCCACAGCTCGCAAACTAACACCTGTTCAGTAATGACTGATACACCGAAGAAGGTCACGAAGTAAACCCAGACCTGGCAACACTCTTTGATGTGTGTGTGTGTGTGTGTGTGTGTGTGTGTGTGTGTGTGTGTGTGTGTGTGTGTGTGTGTGTGTGTGTGTGAGGCTGTGTGTGCAGAGTCGTGAATACGACAACTTACCTGATGCTGCTCTGCTTTCATTAGTTGTCAGGTGTTAGATATTACAGTCCCCTCCCCCGCCCCCTCATGTTTCATACCTCACGCGGCTTATAACACTTTCTGACACATAATCAGCCCATTTTTCCTGAGCACAGACGATAAGTCTGTGCCCACTACCCTTCTCCTCTCCTTCAAAGAGAGGCCGTCACGCCTGACACCTGCCCAGGAAGCGCTTAAAACAATTAGAACTCCCTGGAAAGCTAAAACATCACCTGCCAGGGAGGAGAAAGAGACATAAAGCATAGAAAAAAATCTAAATTAAATCAAGTGTGCCATCAGTGTATGCCAGGGAGGCTCCCTGATGGCAGCCTTCTCACGCTTTCATCTCATTAATTCTCTCCCCTTACTCAGCCATCTCCTACTGTAACTCTCTCTGACTCATCCGCTGCAGGAGAGGAGGAACGAGTGGAAAAACAGCACCCAAGAGTGATGGAGTAGGGGTGGGCACAGTGCCTGCCTGAGGCAGAGTGAGTCACGACGCACCGCAGGACCCATTTATCTCAGTGTGGCACCGACTCTGCCTGCACCTTGGCACCGTCCATCACAAATAACCTGGGCAGCCGTGAAAATTAGGCTGCATTATCTCTGGGCTCTTATGTTATTGTTGCCTCTGGGCTCCCCCGCCTGTGGTCCTGTGGTTAAGGATGAAAGGAGGCGACGGCTAGAACCTGGTCAGCTGATGTCTGGACATTGGTTTGAAAGGATGTATTTTTACAACCTGAATCAGACTTTATATTGTACAAAATGTCTTGGGCTACATTAGAAATGAGCTCTCCATCCTTCTTCCAGCCCTGCCAACCCCATACATTTATCATTTGTATCCAATTCATTTGTCATAGGTAACAAAAATACAAGAACTTACCTTGAAAAGCAGCGAGCTCTTTGTCTAGTTTTTGGTCAGCTGTGGGTATGCAAAGTTTCATATTTTAAATCATTTTGTAAAATTATTCAAAAACAGAAGTCAATAAAGATTTCTTCATCTGTTGATGGTGACTTGGGGGACAAGAATAAATGCGATGCCTCGGGATGTAACTGTGAGAATGACGCCTTTTGTCCGAGAGCAATGTGCTTTATAGTGCAGAGACGGCTGGAAGTTAAACGTATGTTAAAGACGGATATGGTCGGAGAGCTTACGGATACAGACGAGACGGACGAAACGGAGCAATACCACCGGAAACGGTTGAAGGCAGTGTAGCTACAACTCATGCAAGGCACGACAAATGTGTACAGACACAACGAAGAAGAAGAAGAAAGACAGACATCCTCTAGAGTCTAGACAGACCACCTAAGTACATTATTACCTTCGCTTTTGCCGCTTTTTATTAATCACAACCTACTACGGCCGTTGCCACATTTTTTGTTGTCGAAGGTTTTGACACTTCACTGCCCTCCTGCAGTCGTATGGATGTCGACGTAAAAAGATGTATGGAGGTGTGAAGGCGTTGACGGATAGAAGCCGTTTATATACGTAGAGGGAGCATAAATGAGCCTTTAGACAAGGGAACAGGTTTGGTGAACTAAGCCAAATGATTTGTACGTATTGGGAGTAAGGCTGTTGAGATGTCAAAAGTTTCAAAAGTCAAATAGTTTTCTTGGCACAGTCCAGTCTTGTTATTGTGCCATTTTAATCTTCTCCAGTTGGATCAGCATGTGTTTCATAAATTCTGAAGTCATGTGGGAAGAACAAAACACAAATGGGAAAAGAGCAAAAAACTGTGATATGTTTTAAACCTATTCTGTCATTTTGTTACGGCAGCACATATTCATCATACATTCAATAAGGGTGAAGTCAGGAAAATGATTCAATACATCATAGCCCTGCAAAGAAACTGGAGTGAATCAGAATATAAAACCTATAAATGTAAATATACAAAAAAAAACAAACAGCAATATAAAACATACCCAAATGCATGTTTCTGTGCAAAAATAACACATCAAATAAACACATACATGTGGAAAATTTAAAACAATATATCGCCATAGCTCACTGCTTCTGAGGAGCCTCTACTACTTACCACCCCGTCGTCTTTAAGGAGGCTTGTGAAACAGGCCCAGCTGTTCTGAATCACTTCCCCTAACATCTTAACCCAACTCAGATGCTACGGAACAGATAGCATTTAGGGGACGAGACACTAAAGGCTTGTTGTGTTTTTTAATGTGCATCTCAGTGTGCTGCTGGGTTAATCTGTGTGTGCTACTTATTTGTTGGTGAAACCACATCTGTGTTTGCATCTAAATAGTGCTCTAGTAGAGGATTAAGGACAATGCTGAGATGCCACTGATCTTTTCCCATGAGGAATAGTTGGAAAATGGCTGGTAACTGTTTTTTCTCTCTCTCCAAAGCTGGACCGTGGGATACTTTCCTGATTGGGGAAACACTCCACTGAGTGGATGGAAAGTTGGATCAGTTAAATCCACAAATCAAAATGAATTACTGATGGGAATAAAAAAAAAAGTCAGAAACATGTTGATTTATGCTCAACTTTCTTACCTTTTCACCTGGACTTGCTTTGTTTATTCAAATCACATGGCCACCATATGACATTGCATTTACATGTTGGCTCCGTGTTGCCTTTGATCAAACTGTCACGGTCAATTTTCCAGTTTTATATCAGATATGAATAATGCATTGCTGCGCAATCGTCGCCATCTTTTCCAGTCAGGGTTGCTAATTCAAACAGGATTGGATTGTTTATAAAAATGATTCAAAGACAACTTTTTTAGTAGCCTTCACTGTAAAAAACAGAACAAAAAACCCCTAATTTTACAGAAAATTCTAATATAATATAATAATATAATTTATATATAATATAAATAAATAAAATATATATATATATAAATATATATTTATATTGGTTATGGGTTATGGGTTCTAATCCCACTTCAGACATGGGTTGCGTATAGGAATAAATGTTAGTGTGGTTGAATGTTATGATTATTTACTGTACTTTAACGGTATTTGCCTGTTTTACTTTCCTTTTTTTTACAGTGTATATGTGCATATACAGCCCTGGGATGCTTGTTGCTTAACAATCATTTCCTCTGAAATGAAAAATGACTATTTCAAAAGCAGCTCATGAATGTGTGGACTATATGCCTGCACCATTCCACTCTTGGCACGTTTCGGGTCACACATTCCCCTCGATAAACCCTGGGGCGGTTTCAGCTCTCTTCGTATAAAATCGTTGACGGACATCACATAGCTTTTGCAGCCTCCACGGCGAATCACGGCCCTTATAAAGGTTTCATTTACGCTTGTTGAATCACCCTTCTGTCTCCCCGCCACTGCCCACACCCTCATTCTAAATGACGGGGATGCCTTCCAAAGGCTACTGTGCCTCTCGGTTTTTGCTTAAGACTCTTTGGACTGTGTTGCTTCATCTCCCCTCTCCACTTCCACCCCCTCATCCCCCATTTCCTCTCCCGTCTGTCCCGGTGTCTGGTCCGTCTCCCTTACTCTAATCTTATAAGAGTGGATTTCTGCTATAGACAGTGAGAGGGCTTTTAAGTGGATGGTATTGAGGTTGGTATAGAGTGTATATGATGGGTGGGAGCCGGGGGGCAGAGAGATGTGATGGTAGTGGGCAGGTGGTTCCTGTAATGGTTTCTACCCCTCCACCTCCTCCCTGTCAGTCACTAATGAGCCTGTATAGACATCCAGTTGTGGGGTTATGATGTTGTGGTGAAAATGAGAGCTGGATGCACAGAGCAGAAGAAGAGAGTGAGGGTCCACTGGAGCAGGGCAGCACAGACGGTCACTTACTGATATCGATCCGTACCCAATCCCCCAATCCATCTCAATTTCCCACATATGTAGTCACATCCAATTATGTTTTGCTCCATCCTGAGAGCGGAATGTTTCGGCAGAGGAATCTGAATACTACAGTGTGATCAATTAAAATACATGCAGCAACACAGAAAAAAAAAAGGTGACTGCACCATTTTAATGGGAACAATCCACTTTCTTTCTGTCCAATCCCTGTGGTGGTTTCCTCAGAACTTCCAGAATGTCTGTATGCTATTTGAAAACACACCCTGGAGTGGTGTTACTTCCCCGTTGTCTTGTTCAGTGTAAATAAAGACTCAAAGAGAAGGGTCTTCATTGTGGCACTATTGCACAATCTCTGTGTAAAAAAAGCTAAAGATTGCATTTTTGGACCTCTGTCTGATCAAGAATTTTTCATCTTCAGGCTAAAGGTAATATATGGCAGTCTGACTGGTCAGTGTAGTGTCTTTAATAAGGCTTGGCTGTTTGGCATTGGTTGACCAACCAAGTGACCCATTAGGCCCAAAAAGCACATGAGGGCAAGCCCAAATCTCAAGGCACACCTGCTTCATATCTGTGCAAAATAGCCTCTATAATAAGTGTCATCACTCTTATCTGTCTGTAAGCATATTTTATTTAATGATGCCAAAGTTGATTGCCAACTAAGCTACAGTATATTTATCATGAAATATATATAAACAAAATACTTGAAAAATTTATTTATTTCTACTTTGTAGAATTACATCAAAGCAGCAACACGCCCATTTAAACCAGACAGGTTACACAATTTAAATGGAACCCCCACAGTCCCAGACTTCAGTCCACTTGGCATGAAGTCTGTTATGTTTTCCCCACAAACCCAAAACTGTTCAGTTTCATTCCAGTCAACAACAAAAGCAAATCAAAATCAGCCCCAGTTTTTACTGCAGATCCCCACATAGCTCAGCCAAGACAGCCAACTCCTGAAGAAAGGCTGACTGGGAAATGTTCAAATCCCCCAGATTATTTATCCTCCTGACACAGACTCCAGAGACAAGGCTTATGTTTTACCACGAGTTTTATATTGCAATAAGAATATATGCTTGTCACAAAGTCCCACAGCACACCTGGAATTTCCTCACAGCTCACCAGTGGGCTGTGGTAAACCACTTTGAGAACCACTGATCTAAACCACTTCACACACTCAGGTTACGTTTCTATATATGATTTGAAGTGTAGCTTCATAATTCGTGACATTATAATTCAAATTTACAAATGAGCACGTTCTCAATGATATATATGTGTTAGGAAGAGAGTAAAACAATATTTCACAGTTGAACTTCATCAATTTTGCATTAGGATGGTGGATGTTATGACAAGGATATGAAACTTTGTTCCTCTCTGCAAAAAAAAAAAAGGAAAAGACATTTACATCTTTGTGAGGCTGGAAAACATGTTGGAGAGCTTTTGTACTGGAGTGCAGGAAAGCCTGTGGGATGAATAATCCATCAGTCATCTCGATCATCTGGGACTAATATATGTGACACGCTTTAGAGGGCCCTAGTTACACTGGCGTAAAACGAACCCGTGCCATGTGACAGTCGATAAAAGTTGCGTCAAGTGCTGTAATGTGACAAAT
Organism: Chaunax sp. Z400; assembly: GCA_037577475.1. Classification (NCBI taxonomy): domain Eukaryota; kingdom Metazoa; phylum Chordata; class Actinopteri; order Lophiiformes; family Chaunacidae; genus Chaunax; species Chaunax sp. Z400. Next base: position 24,530,054 of record CM075197.1, read on the forward strand.
TTCAGGTTTTCATAGTGAGTGAGGGCCGAGGTCGTCTCTTAACTGGGAGTTATGGGACCGGAGATAGTGATGGTGATGTGGGAGCTGGCGGTGTGAAAGGACTGAACGTTGCACATGGAGCCATACCAAGAACAGAAGAAGAAAATAAAACTCGTCTTGTGTGAAAACCAGACGAGTCAAGACCTCTCAGATCAGATTCAGATGCACACTGTTGGAACAAAAATGTCCATTTACACCCAGTGTGAGGACGTCACTAAAATGTAAAGGTGGTTAAATAGTCAGAGAAACCAGCCTTCTCCTGAAGGAACATGTGCAAACAACATCACCAAGCATCGACCCATGAAGATGACTTAATATCAACAATAATAATAATAGGATTAGGGTTAATAATAATAACAACCTGATATGGAGAGATTTGAAGAGTTCGGCAGCCTTTGAAAAGTCTTGCCGCACTAAAGAGTAAAATATAGAAACGCAGGTACCGTATTTCGGTGAGTACTCTTGTATTAGCTCATAGCTTCTCTAAATCATCTATTTGAGAGCCTGTAAATTAATTTCATGTCACATCTTTAAAAGCTCCTCCCCCTCCGCAAGCTCCAGTGGGCATAGGGTCACCAGAAATGCTCCAGTTAGCATCCCTTCATCAGCGATTACAGATCTCTAAGTGAATTACAGTCAACGCTGACGTATCCATCCATTAAACAAAGAAGACTGACTGTCATGGCTGCTGTTCAGTAGCCTCACACTTTTGACCTTCCTGTGAGGCGAGCAAAAGAAGCATGCAAGAGATCAATAATGTCCCCTTTAATAACAGAAAAGATTTCTTTTCCCATGCGTGTCAACAAATATCACAGATATAGCCAAAATAGAACAGAAACATTTGGGAAATTTTGTCACGATTTTCAACAATGTGGCTACGCATTTTCGGGAAAAAAGACTTGAAAAACATTCCAGTCAACAAAGTAAATCTCCATTTTATTGTCAGTGGAGCTTTTCCAGTCTGTAAATCATGACAGCGCTGATGCTCTAAGAGAAATTTGTCCACATTTACCCATATTGATTTAATTGTCCCAGGACAACTGTGTTTCTTTCAACTTCATTCTGCTCCCATTTAACAGAGCTGAAACAGCAGCGATAGATACAGAAGAGCCTCCTAATGAGAAACAGCAGCTATAGGGTAGCGTTTGTGGGTGAGTTTTCTCTCTTTGTGGCTGTGTGCCGTTTTGTAATTTGCTCCATCACGCTGTCAATGCTACCCCCTGTCCAAATACCATAAACAGGTTTTGCTCTGCAGCGGGATACCCACAGCGTCGATGCAATAAACATCCTACACACTAACCACCACCTCTGGCTTCAACAGCAAACACACACACACACACACACAAAGATGTTTGACATCGTTGATATCACACTTGGCGGACATCAACGCGACTGGCGGCCAGTTCAAGCGGTTTGTCCTGCGTTCGCTCTCACAGATGTCATGAATGAAGGTATCTTAAACACCCACATGCCGGCGTACAGTAAAATCATGGACTTGTATTAGCCTCTTTACAGTCAGCTAGAGACAGGAGGGAGAGGTCATTCTGGATGGTGTCCAGGTGTGGAGCCGGCCTCGTTAAACTGTGGGAAGGACGGTTTACTGTGCCGACCCCAGGATGAAGCCATCAACATTGCCTCGCTCATACCGCTGTAGCTACAGATCACTGCCATAATTCACAGCCAGACACAACCAGTTTATATGTTGTTCTTATTCTACTGTTCAATGAGAATCTCTCAGGTCTTTATTTCATGTTGGCATTTGGACATAGCATATAGAGCTGCATGACACACACTGGAATCGACCAAGACAGAACTGTAAAGGCCAATTTATGCTCTATACATTAAAGACGGATACGGAGACGGATGGAGCCTTTCGTCATTCCAGTGAAGACCCCGCAGGTGCCTGGCTCTGGACCTTATGTCCTAATGCTATGTAGCGAACCATGAATTTGTGACTGACATCCTGTTGTACAGCTCCAGAGATAAGTGCAGCCATAAAAGCCATGCAGCGTGCGTTCCACCTCATGCGGCCCCTTCTCCATTACGTGACTTTGTGAGCACCCGCTCCGTAGATTCAATCAGATCCTCCAGAATATCCTCTATTTGTGACCGTACCGTAGCGTTTCGCCGTACTGCATGTCGGCTCTCTCTGTAAGAGCCACAAATCAGTGGAAACCCTTCCTGACGATGTGCAGAGCTGCAGCGCTATCAGCACGTTCAGACCAATTTGAAACGTCTGTTAAAAGCAGCTCAGCTCTGCACTCACTGACTCTGTTCTATCGTAAGACTGCTTTTACTTGATGAGGATACACTTGTGACGTGCCATTGTGTGTAGTTTGCATTGTATGTCTTGTGCGTCCTCTTATTAAGAACTTGTCTGTTGTTTTAGTCCATGCCGGGGCTGATGTGACTGTTCTGGTGAATGTCGCGATGGGATTTGGATGCCGCATTCGGCCACGTTGCGACCTCTTTGTCTTTGCCCATTACCTCCTTTGATTTATTGAAACCATCTGTTTTTGGTCATCTTCAAACAACAGGCTCTTGTTCCTAACAACAACTGAGATTTTGGAAATACTTGTGTAGGTTCATGTAAATGTGTAGTTGCTCGGAGAGCTTTTGTTGTCTGTATGGATGAATGTCTTCGCTTGCTTATTTTGTGTGTTGTATTTTTTGTATATTGCTGCTTGAGGACCCCCTTGATTCATCTCAAGGGTTTATCCTACTAATAAAGTCTGTAAATGAATAAATATCACTTGTAATTAATTTGTAATGACTGTGTGGACTACACATGCAGGGGGGAAAAAAGAAGAACGTCTTCTCCTACATATGGTCAGTGAAGCCCAGCGGACATATTACATATAAAACTAATTTAGTCCATTTGTATTAAATCCTCATGTCAGCGATGTATTCATAGAGTCTGTTATGAATTGTTTATATCAGCTCACTCTGTGCTCTAAGTGGTTCCCTATTAAACATGGATTTTCTTTTCGAGGCTCACTGGGGAGGGAATTGATGCTGTGAAAACATGTTTGGTTCTCCAGACATGAGAGAAACTGGTGGGAACCAGACCAGACTATAGGTGATGCTGCATCCCTCCATTGATAACGTCTGCATGCTTGGTTATCTCTCGTCGCGTCTCCAGGGTTGTTTGACAGGATGGTGGCCTCGATACCTTCATGTGAAGCCGTCGTGACTTCTTCCGCTTCGTGTTTTGACTCAAAGTGACAAACACACACATGATTTCACTCCTCCACAGGCTTGAAATGTAAATACTGTTGCCTAAAAATAGCATCGAGGCTCTGTCATTTCCTCAAGAGGCGGCAATTCGGTACCTCAAAGCTGCACGTGTGAAAACATGCCTTCTGTTAACTGAGAGCTGATGTTTGTAGATATGTTGTCTTAGCTCATCTTTTTTTTTTTTTTAAACATATATTAATAGCCGTCATGGGAATATACCAGTGATTGGTTTATTTTAAAGGTTTTCTTACGGTGTGCATCTCCAGGCTATGCCATGATTAGACACTCAGGAACCCTGACATATGGGAAGCATCAACCCTCTCCAAGTTGTCACTTCCTTCCTCTTTATTTTCTCTGCCATGATGGAGAACCGGTGGCTACCTTCAGTCCTTAATGCCCCTGCCCATTAGAAAGGTCACCTCAGGTCATTACGGGGATGGCCCGTGGACCAGAGGTGGGGTTTTGGACCAATGGAAAGCCAACAGGATATGGATAGCAAATGTGGTCGGGAGCTCTACCTGTATTTTATAAGGAAGGAAAGGCTCAGTCGTAATGGCTTGTTTACACTGGTTGGAAAGCGCTGATCTTTTGACTCATTTAATTGGCCCCCATCTCAATCAATCAAGGTATCAATCAGCAGTCCGGTTTGAGAAAACATATTAATCATTTTAGATTTCTGCTCTCCTGATGGTGCCCCAAAGAACAAGCCATCATCAACTTTGAGTGCGAAGAATCCCACGCGAAGGGAGAGTTTCTGTTATAAACAAACACACTAATTAGTTGGATAAGCAGTGAAACCATCGTTAAAGTTGTGTTGCGATGCAGAGAATTGCTTGCTCTCCCACATTAAGGCAGGAAAGAGCAGGTTATTACAGCAATGGCTCCTGGAAGACTCAACCGGAGGATCGTTTACTCTGGCTGTGCATGTGTGCTTTTCACTTTCTGTTACCGTCTCTGTGCTCTGTGGACTGTATCATACTAATTAAGTTCAAGAGGTGCTAAAGCTTGAGCCACATGTTTTTTCCTCATAAGACATAAGACAATGTGTAATGATATTATAACTGGAGCTGTCAAAGACCAGCAGAAATAGCAATGATACATAGATATATGCAGATATATAAAAAATACAGGTATAATAATAATAATGGTTACGAGTTAAGCTATTTATGTGCAACAGCCGTGTTTTGATTCTTTCACCATAACAGCTGTTCCAGAAGATTCTTTCCAAAACACCTATCTTTGATAAATATTTCATGCAAATCTGTCAATAACTTTTGGAGTTGAATGGCTGCCCTCATGCTTCTTGTAATTTTATAGAAAGCGAAAAGAAATATGGATCCACCCATTTATCCGGACCCAATTCTGTGGTTCCTTCTTGCCCAGTCTGCCACCCAGATTCTTAGTAATCTGTCATGTGGTTTAATCGGAATTGACCAAAATGTTTTTTTTTAAAAAGTAGAAAAATTCCCCAAATTTAATGGATTCTTCCTCGTTATATGTCCAACCCTTCTACCAAGTTCCATTAGAATTTGTCAGTTACTGTAGTTTAAGTTTAATAGACGGACATGGCCCTTTTTCAATGTTTAAGAAAGTGAAAAATGTATTCCTAGATCCTCCCCTTTATCCGGATCCACTCCGAATTTAATGGATTCTTCTTTGCCACATGCTCAACGCTCCCAGTAAGTTTCATGAAAATCTGTTTAGTAGTTTTTGTGTAATCCTGCTAACAGTTAAACAACCCAAAGTGAAAACTTAGCCTCCTTGGCAGAAGTTAAAACAGACATTTGATCATATCCATATCCATGCACTGCTAATGTGCAGTATATTGCTGGACAGCACAGTTTACATGGAATAACTATCACAGTATATAAAGAGTATAGTCCTACTTGTAGGTTCCATTGTCGGCTTTTGGTTTGTTCAAAATGTTGTTTCATGTTATTTATCAATCCTTTCATCCACTTCTCTGTAAAAAAAAAAAAAAAAAAAGCTGCAGCAGAAATTGCTGCTTCTCCACAAGTTGTTCTGATTCTTTTCTACTGAGTTGAAATTAAGACTTTTTTTTGCTGTCGCTGACTTTTCCAAACAGTAGTTTAGAGTGTACTGCCTATTGTTGCTGCTGCTGCTTATGATGACTACAGTTCCTTGTTGGCCGCGGCTTATCCACACTCATAAAAGTCAATTTGTCTCCAACCACTGAAGGTTGCTTTGCCACCCAAATTATGTTTGTACAACCCAAATTGCAATCCGACTCTGTCGCTCTCTCTCACTGTCACTGCTGCTATATTTCCTTCTGAATTCCTCAAATGCGTGGCAGCTGAGGTTGGCAGCAGCCGCCCTGGTGGTCTTTCGCTCCTCTAATTGCAACCCCCTCCTCTCCCTCTACCCTTCACCAACCCCCTCTCCTGCACCGTTCCTCCCATCATCAGTAGATTTACAGCCCAATCACTGTTGCCATGGAATGCAACATCTCATGGAACAATAAAGCGAGGACTTTTCACAATGGAGGCACAAGCGGCCTGACCTTACAAGCTGACGCGAGTGTTGCACGTCGGCAGGCTGTCAGCTCTGCTTGGCGTGGTCATTCAAACTGCAGATCTTTATAAGGATTTGTCTCTGTGGTGTTAGACTTATCCCTGCTCTGACGGAGTTGAAAGGACACCTTATAAAGTCAGGTTGAAGATTAAGTAACTCCTGCCTTCATTACCATGCAGAGACAGGCTACTCCCGCCATTAGACAGAGCCCTGCACTACTGTAACCACACAGAGGCTGGCTCAGCTCACACACACCTCCTAATGGCATTCCCAGAGCGGCCCCTGGCTGGCTGAACTCTTGTAATAAGAGGTTTGGAGTTTTAAAATGAAACAGACATGCCACAATTCCAGCTGGGCACCGTGTTGTACAGTACAGTGGAGTGAAATCAGGGGTCCAGGTTAGATTTAGTGACTGCATAATGGATTACAGCAAGGCCGAAGGCACTGCAGGGGAGTAGAGGGATTTTTTTCTCAACACACCGTACATGAGAACATAAACTTGGTGTCCATCCAGTCATCCACTTCAGTGCTTTCACTCCCACACACATGTACTTCACTCCCCCTCCTCTCGCCTTCCTATGTCCCAAGCATGATTGTCTTCAAGAGTTCACTCTGGGTTTTTTTTTTACCAGATGGGTGGTGAGGTGGACAGCAGGCCTCTGCCACAGAGATAGATTAAACACTGTCATTGCTCTCTCCACCCCCAGAGCTCAGCACTTTCCATCACACCGACAGCAGTTCCCAGTGTGCCAAAACCAAAACCAAACACATGCCAGACTGCAGAGAGACAGACAGGTAACTCCTCTCTGATGCACAGCATATGTCATCCTGTTTCCAGCATCCATGCATAGCTCAACCGCCTGCATCCCCAACCAATGCAGGATATGGTAATACTGGACTTAGTTTATTGGACTTTTTTTTACAATGTCGATGCATGGAAAGCATTGACCTCCATCAAAATATATCATGGATTAAAGTGGTTTCCCTTCCACCACAGGCAGATTTAAAGGCCTTGCCGCTCTTTGAAATTGGAACTCATTAAAAATGTTCATATAAAGAGGATAAATCAGAATTTATTGAACCAGTCATGCCGTACCACGGTAATGTCCTTGGGACTTTTCTACTCATGTGACCCATTGAGCGCAAATATTTGGAGTCAGTCCTGAAACCTGAGGAAATAAGTGGCCATATTTTTCACATCTGTAGGGATTCACACCTTTGGTCTTGTGTCAGTGATCCTCTCTCCAGAACACAGTGGTATTGGTTTACAATAATTGCATGGCGGTGGAAAGAAATTGACATTTTCCATCTGTGCATAATATTGCTTTAAAATTGAAAGAAATTCTCCTATAAATTGGGATTTAATTTACTTTTTTGCTTATTTCAATTGGCTTTCAAATTTTTTTTTCTACTGTGAGTCCTCAGGAAAGTTCATGTTGAATCATGCAAACAAAACCAGGTCAATAACACACACACACACACACACACACACACACACACACACACATGGTAGTGGCAGGAAGGTGGTCAGGATTCTCGGTGCCCACAGTTTGAGATCACCCACAAAGTTACACAAGGATTACTATTATTATTAACAGTTTTGTACAGCACTGTTCTGTCTGGGCCTCAGATTCCTTCGCTGCCACGCAGCTGGTGGTCCATTTGAAAACATAAAATAAAATGTCTGACAGCTGTCTCAAATCTCAGACCCCTTTCTTTCTTAAACTCAGGTCCACACATTTTGCCTGCACTGCTTGGATAAAATCCCAAACTCTTAATTTTCCCACCCTAAATCCATAAAATATTCTCAGTCAAAGCGGTTGACACTGGCTGACGGAAAAGACAAACAACAGACCTTCAATCGAAGCTTGTGTGATACGGCGAATCTCAGGAAAGCAGAGTTCCTGCATGATCAGAGTGATATGTTCAACTTTGAGTTCAGCCACTGTCAATAAATTCAGTAATTCACTATTTTTGGTTTAGCAATAAAAAGGAAAAAAGTAATAAGAGCAGGAAAAACGTGGGAAAGAATAGAGGACATAAAAACCAGAACTGCCCATTCATGTCCAAAGCTTTCACCCCGCTGCTTAAATGTCACAGTCTGACGTTTTCAAAAACAACCACTGGCTGAGTAAATGCAATATTTGGTGTAAGTGGAAAAGCACTTTGCTGTGAACTTTAAAAAAAAAAAAAACGTTCATGATAATTGTTGTTGAAAACTACAAACTATTCCACTGGAGCATAGCAGCAGGACTTCAGCCAATGCAACTTTTTAATGGAAGTAAATGTTATGTTGTGTTTGCTGCAGACACAGACAGGGGATTATTTTTAGTAAAAGTTTTATTATGTATTGGGAGAGGTGGTGGAGGTGAAAAAGAAAGGGAGCAGGTAGACGGAGAGGAGCGGTGAGTTCCTTACAAAAATGGAGGCTTGGGGAAGTTGGCCGTCCCGGCGACGATTGGCAAACTAGCACTTGCAGCTACTGAGCATGTGGAACAATCTGGTGATGTATGAGGTGAAGCTGAAAATGAAGATGACCAGGTGCCAGGAATCAAGAGGTCACACCCAGACACACACGTAAACAGACTGGAGAGGGCGAGACACAAGGGAGGAAGGGAAAACCGGGATACACAAGGGGGAAACTTGGGAGTCACGGATGGAGCCGTGACAAAAGTCCCACAAAATTTACACTTCATCATTCTCAAAGACCAGCGAACATTTTGCAGCACCGGCTTAACACCGTTCAGGGTCAGGAGAAACCAGATTCGGAGAGGAAGTGCCTCCTCTGATGGGATGAAGGTGTGAATTTGACATGAAGCAGGTTTAGGAGGCAGGCAGAGCGTTAATTGAGGTGGTGGCTTAACATGTGGCACATTCCAACTTCTTTGTGGGCGAGTGGAGCTCCACGTCACTAACAGTTCATGCTGGCTTCTTCTTAGATTCTACCATGATTGGTTTCCACAGACTGCCAGAGCTGCCCTCTGCATGCAGAAAGAAGTCTTTTTTTAAATATCGGCATTGGATTGCAGATATTATGTTATATTCATATTACAACAATCTTGAATTCGGCATTAAAATAATCTGATTCCTAAACACTTTTACCTCCAAAATCAATTAAAAAAGCTGCAGCATCTTAACATGTTTGACTGCAATAATCACAAAACTACCCTGACCTCTGTTTCCTCCTCCCTGACTGCTGCTCTGCTATGACAGAAGTGAATCTGATCCTGTTTGGGTGATATTGACCCTCTGTCAGTCCAGAGCGCTCCCCCTAACCTCTGGACCTATTGATCTCATTCTTTAAGTGTTACCATAAATTCCCTCCCCATTAGTATGAACTGGACAGCATTTTGTTCCACCCAATGATTCAGTCCTCTCCACAGAGAGAGAAGAGTCCTCTCTCCCCTCTCCATGCTCTCCATCCCTCCTTGTGCTGTGTTGCTTCTCTTTTTTACTCAGTGTTCCTGGATTCCTGCAGTACAAAGTGCTTCTCTGAGAGAGATTGAATTCACCCCTAATTTGGTTTTGATCCTTTTTATCTGCGTCATTTGCTGCTTGGAACCGGGGCCACTGTCTCTGTTGTTGATATCTGAAATGTACTCGGTGTACTTTTTAAAATTCTGTACAATTCTTAAAGGGGAACTGTCAGTTTTTACAGCAAACGAGCCTCGACAGAAAACCAGTGCATGGAACTAAAGTACTCCTCCTGAATTGGATGTTTAATGGAATACAGATGAGTTTTGATAGCAAACACCAGATCTGGGGGATATTTCATTTGCAAATACATATGTTGGCATGTGCGAGCTCATGTGAATGCCAGATACAGTATGTGTGGAAAATAATTTAAATATTTTCTTTTCCTGTTGTTTTCCATTGTCTGCTTACGTTGTGATATCTGATGCTCCCTCTGAAAATTCTTCAGAAACAGTTGGAGAAATGCTAAAATTTGAAATGACTATTTGATCCACACAGATCAGCATAAAGCAGCAAATGTAGATACGGCAATGCCAACGCTGCCAGATTGGGTATTTTGGTCCAATCGTATATCTCATGATGACCCTCTCCATCAGTTCTCCAGCTTCACAGCTGTCATGTGATCACAGTTTGCTGAGGTTAATTCTGCAGGTATATATATATATATATATATATATATATATATATATATATATATATATATATATATATATATATATATACACACACACACACACACACACACATACATATTATCTTTATCTATAATAAACCTAATAATAATCCTAGGGGAAGCACTAAGTTCGAAATACGGGAAGCACACATCATTTCTGGATGAAGCCATATGCAAGGCTTTAAATATAAAGACGGCAATAATGCTGTTGGGTCTGGAGCCAGCGTCCACTATGCAGAGACTGTGAGATGAATGTCTGCACATGCACCAGAGTGAGAGTCGTCAGTAAGCAGAAGAAAATGCCACATCACTTTTGCCATTGCTACTATTTTTAGGGTCTCTTGTGAAGCAGAAGGTTGAATTTTATGTTGCATTAATGCTCCTAAACCGTAAATCTTAACTGCTGCTCGTCTGTTAAAGGGCTGAGCGTGAGTCAACGCTTATTGTGCATATTTCACATGTATCTTGTTGCACGCGTGTTTGTTTGCACATGTATGCATACATATATACATCCGTGATCCAGGAGGAAGAGCTAAATTGGCTTCCAGAGATCAAAGCAGTAATTTAATCACCTTCAAACACAAGGCAGGAAGTTTTGATTAAAAAGCCTGTGCATCAGTGTAAGGAGCCTCACCCACCTCCATGGCAGCCAGTTAGTTGATTAATACCCCAGAGGACCCAGTAACCCACGGCTCGCCCATTACTGCTGCAGCACTGCTGTCTGAGAGGGTGAGGAGGAGGGAGGGGTCAGAAAGGAAAGGGAGGCGGAGGGAGACGTGAACGGTGTGCCGCAATAAATCACCAGCACGTATCCACTTTCAGACTCTTATTTCTGTTCATATAAAGGCCCACTTAAACATAAACCATAACACAAATGGCAGCATCTCCTCCAAACGTCAGTAAACAGCACCTTAGCAGAAGTCTTAATGCCACTCCACTGGAAAACTCACTGCCACTTAGACACTTAAGACAATGTCCAATATAATCAGAAGCAGCCTGCGTGTATATTTATGACTCATTTGCCAAATGGAACAATCGGGCATGTAGACTCTGGATGACATCGTTATGAAAATCATTTTTTTCCTACAATAAGTGTGTGTCAAATAGTGTATGGTTGGGGTGTGGTTAAGATTGGGAAACAAAAAAAAAACCCTGTAGATTTGAGCTGGGCTGGCTGCAGTGTTCATGATATCAATCATGCGAGCATTAATATATTACAGCAGTCACACAGACCATTACAGACTGTAGAAAACAGAGACGGAGTCCAAGAGACTGACGGAATAATATGAAAAACAAAGAGACTAAGTTTGCACTAAACTACCTTTAAATTACTTAATTAAGAAACAGCCAGTGAGTAAAGATGCATTTTAAAAGCTGTAATTGTGGTTAAAACAACAAGCAGATTTAACAGATTCAACAACTTTAAATACTCTGGGTATACTACAAAATATACAGCGATTAATCTGGTAGGTTTAGGCCCTTTGCCGAAATGTCTTCCCCCTGCTCTCTCCTGCAATTCCTGTCTTCTCTTTGGCTGTCTCTATTACAAACAATATTTAAAAAACAGTAGATTTTCCTTGTGCATGCGATTTCTTGAATGAGCCTCACAATTTGAAGACAGGAAGTATCAGAATTGAATCCCTTTCATGATGCATACCACCACCAAGTCCATACTCCAGCACGGCCGGACAATCCGACACCAGTCTGTTTAGCTCTCCTGACTCGTGCCCCAACCCTTTTGCAAGGTTTTGTGGAAATCAGTTCAGTAGTTTTTGAGGAATTAGAGAAAGTGTGAAATGCACACGTCTCGAAACGTAAAAGTGGGAAACAATTCTTGGAACCTAACCCTAACCACCACTTTATCTGGACCCACACCAAAATATATCGGTCCAACCAACCAACCAACCAACATGGGTGAAAACATAACGTCTTAGGCAAAGCTAACAACAACAACATCTGGACAATTGGGTGCTTAAACACTCAATTTTCATTATTTTATCATGGAAGGTGAAACACAGGAATGCTTGAGATTGGCTCATGTTCAATGATTTTATGAAGGCTACTTAGCAGGCTAACCCCAAACAGGCTCACACCCAGCGCTGCAGTGTCACATATCATTAGGTCCGTTCATCCAGTCTTCTGCCCTTATGGATCTTTTTCATTAAATGGTTGATTTACGGCTCAGTCATTGCGTCCAAGAGCCTCTTGAATATCTGAGGTCAAGGACGATGTTTCTGATTCAGCCCTGTGTCTGAAGGCTTCATCTACAGTACAGTATATAACGAGACATCGGTCTGTCTAATTCTGCACCGATCAGAGGTCACCGGCTCGCAGTGATTTGATCCAGGAAATAAATGTCAATGAGTATTTCATCTATTAGATTCTGCACAGAGGCGACGCAGGATAAGGTCACACAAAGTGTTATTATGTTCACTGTAATGTGTTTTTTAGTGGGTCGTTCTTGCACAGGCAGGTTGGCTGTGATGTTACAGCTACATTTGTTATTCACCGTGGCAGTGGGTAAACCGTTCCCTGTATTAAAAAGCTTGTGCAATAATATAGTTGAAGTCATTTGTCAGCTGCTGTTCTTGGCAGCGTGAAAGATGTTGAGGAATAACACTTCACTTTGTCCATCAGCCAGACTAAACACTTATTTTTTATGAGGTTAATCTAGATAATGTGCTATGGGGACAGTCTAATCCACTGTAATATATCTGTCTAATAAATATGTTATATGGATAACATCTAAGAGGAGGATTTTTACAAGTGCTGACACACCGTCTTAGAACCTTAACCTGAATCTTTAATTTGTAGACTCTTGTTTTAAAGAAAAAGGTGAGGCTGGTGGTCCATTTGAAAACCATAAAAACAAACGTCTGACAGCTGCCTCCATTCTCTGCACACAAACAGAGTCCACTCGCTGACCCCGTTCACCAGCATGTCCATTAACCAGAGCACAGTGTGATTTCATTACATCAGGCTTAATTGTGTTCGCTGCATCTCAACGTGCTCTGGTAGAAACAGCGGCGTGAGGGCGGCTGGAGGAAACAGAAGATGGGAATGGCAGCAGTAACGCGGGGCAGAGGCGATGTCAAAGCTTTTATTCACCAGCTTTTAAAAAGCTCTCTATTCCACACCACTGCTTTTCCAATCTGCAGGGCTAAGAGCATGTCTGTGTTGAGAAAATAACCTCCAGCCTCCGTGACGCCTCGCAAACAAACCGCACCAACATCATGTGGCTGGTTTTTGTGTAACAGGCCCAATGAAATACAATATATTTCCCAATTTAGTGAGACGGGAGAATGAGATGATTGTTGTTGTTGTTCATCAACTCATGCCGGTAGGTGCACTTTTTATTCTTGTGAAAGAAAAGAAAAGAAAAGCAGTGCTAAAAAAAAAAATTGGAGAATTTTTATCCAAACATAAGGTAGTAACGTGTTAAAAAAACAAAACAAGTGGAGTGTGAAAAGCAAGACTTGAAAATGAAGCTTTCACATTTAAAAGCTGATACATAACCACCATCAAAAAGCTTGACTGGGTTCTTATTCTCCTGACAGGTGGTGCAGGTTTCCAACTATTGTGTAATCAATTTGGACAGCTGCACAAAAGCAGCCGTAGGAGCGGGACCCTGTAAGGACCTCACAGTTTGGTAAAAAAGAGGGATTGGTCCCATCTGGAATCAAAATCGAGGCAATTCTGGGCCCGTCTGAGTCCGACACCTGACATGGTTCGCGTCTCTTCTCCAACCAGAGCTGAAACACCTGCAGTGACTTTTGGGAGTTTTGTTCACATGTCAGTTTATCCAGACGCCCACTGCTATTTCAACTGTCACAACACAGCAGACACTGAGGTCCTGTCTGCTAATTATATGTCAAATAAGTCGCACAAGGGCACAACCTTTTGTCTGAGTGTTCAGCAAATCCATATTCTGGTATGTCTGGTTAATTTGGTACTTTTGTGCCCATGTTGACCAGTGTAACTTAAGAGTAAAAGAAAATTTGCACTGTAAAAAAAAGCCATTTTTGTCAACATTTTGGTCAACATGGCTCAGAGGATGACGTCATCTTTTCTAGACAGATAATTTTGAAAACCAATATTTTCCTCAATGTTCTGGCCCTTTGCTACAGGACACTGAAACGGAGCTTTTTGAAAGGACCAGGTTTTTTTTTTTTTTTTAACCACATAAGGCCCATTTATGCTCTATGTTAAAAGACGTATATGGATACGGCATTAATTTCGTACAGATTCGGGCACAGTTTCAAAAAGCTAACGGATACGTACGAGACGGACAAAACGGAGCAACACAACTAAAAATGTTTGGGGGTAGTGTAGATACAATCCAAGTAATGCACAACAAATATGTACGGACACAACGAAGAAGAAGAAGCGACAAAGTGAAAAAAAAACCGATGTCCTCAAGTCTTGATGTACCTAATCTCACAAACCATCGCCGAGTACATCGCAGCCTCCGCTTTTGCCGCTTTGCATTTACTAGGTATCACAACCTCCTGCGGCCGTTGCCATCGCCTCCCAGAGCTGCTGGTGTTGGTTCAGATCCCTTTTCAGCCCTTTTACCTTTGATGAGCTAATCAGTCACACCTGGAGGCCACTTTGAGATAATATGGAGCTTCCACTAAACTTGTACCTGCCTCATTAAAGGACATGGGGCAGATGTGACTGAGAAAAAGACAGGAGGACAATCAAAGAAAAGAGTAGAGTAAGGAAGAGGGAATGGAAAATAAACAGAATTCCTCACAAAAAACCAAAAGGATTCACTGTCAAGTCCTGAAAGCGTAAAGATAACATCTACACATTCTGCCAGTGTCGACTGCGCCTTTCTTCTTTCATTTAGTCCCTTACAGTAAATACTTCTCTGCGCAGCCGTTTGCGGGATCACAAACTGTTCCCCGATCTGCAATAAAAGAAGAATCTACCTCCAAACCAGTTGAAAGGCCTGTGGTTAGCCGATAGCTTTATTGTTTCTAGTGCTGCAAACCTTTTCAACCAGATTTCAGGTTTATGAGCCGGAAACCGTTTCAGTGAAATTGCATCCAGGCAGGTTGAGAGGGCACCTTTGATGAGAGGAGACTTTAATGAGCTTAATATGGTGTTAAACTAAGTCAGTGATTTAACTATTACAGATGGCCCAAAACCTATTTACACATTTCCTTTTGAACACATTATTGCTTTCAACCCTGCTTTATTAAAGACCTTCATATAGATGTGTGAATCAAAGATCCTGACCTTTAACAACACAGTTCATGACAGCTAATATATCTTTCACCGATAACATTTAACCTATTTTTTCTCTGCACAATCTCTAAACCTCCATGTGTTTTACACTGACACATCAAAAAGTTTCAAGCTTCTTAAACATCTGTTCTTTGTATTGAATCAAGACACACAATAAACCAATTAAAGCTCTTTTTTTTACCGTAACATTTACCACTGAAAATGTGCATTAAGTGGCTGTTTGTGCTGCCAGATTGTCATTTGTACCCTGAAAAGGAAATTTCCTGTTCTATTTACAGTTTTGTACAACTATAAGAGTTGGAGCAAAGAAGGTTTGAACGCTCCAAAAGTCCAAAACCAAGACAACAACTGATGCTTCAAATATATTATCCTTACTTTTAGTTTCCAAATCTGAGATTATGTTAGAAATGCATCCATTGGTTAGGAGTGTTTTAAGGTTTCTTGTAGCCTACTTAACTTTTCCCAAGGTTGATTCAGACACTTTCTGGGAATTAACTTTTCTCAGGATGGAAATTTCCTCAGGATTTATAGGCCTGGTGAGTTTACACAATTGGAAGTTTGCTCCCATTAACATAAACACCTTAAACTGGTATAAAAATGTAGCTGACAGTAGTTTTAAGAGAGGGATAGAGAAAGTTTCACCCTGCATGAGAATTTCCACTGAAGTGGATCCAAAATAGGAATGGCTCACACCTCATTTACAGTTTTATTATTCCCAATTGAGCTTAATAATATTAAAGTTTCTTTATTTTTTAATTTAAAAGCTTGCTTAACAAAGTATGGAGACCATTTGTCAGTGATCTATCACATCACCACTCTTATTCTAGGCAGTTCCACATTTAAATAACGCAGTTCTCTCCAGAGCTGGATAAAGTTTGGTTTGCAGGATGAAGTGAGTCGATGGACAGTGTCAGTATAGACGGAGGTGAAGGTGAATATGAGTTTTTGCCCCATGCCCAAGACACCATGCAGAGCAGAGCATCTGCTGTCTGAAGGAGTGGCTGCAGAGAACCTTTGAAACACAGAATAGATGATGTACACCTGCAGCATGTGCTACACGTTGGAGGCTGGATGCTATTGGAAAGAGTAACGTCTGTGAGTCATCGACATTGGAGGCAACAGAGAATCCCAGAATGCATTACAGTGGAAGGTTTCATGTGCGTACATCATTAGTCCTGAGTTTGTCTTTGGAGAGTTAAAGTTTATTGCTGTAAATCCTCCGTGACCTTTTCCCATTTCCAATCAAATGTCTGCTCCAACCTAATTATAGTAATATTAAAAGCTCGGTGACGCCGAACAAAGTACACTTTACATAACTAAGATTCTTTGCCATCTTTGAACTCATTATAGACACAAACAGAGGGCTCTATGCCGCTCATTTGCTTTCATCTAAACCCATTAATGCCTTTTTGCATGCTTATCCTGGCTCACGGTGGAGATGGCGAGCTATCTGAAGTCTTGATGTGTTTGAATGATATCTTGAGGGTGGCATCTATGATGAAGTGTCCACTCTCCTGGACTACACTGCAAGCAAAGAGAAGCCAGGTCTTTGTTTTTGATCCTCCCCCCGGCTGTTTGATGCATTAACTTCTTTCAGCAGATGCACTCACAGATGAGTCACTTCATTTTTCATGTTGAGGAGTGGCTCTGTGAGGCCTATTGTCAAATCTGGCCCTGCACACCACACTATGCACAGTGTGACTCTTTAGCACATTAAGCCACCCATCTCCAAGCTAGTCTGTAACATTCTACTGTTATCATGGTGCTGTGCATTAGTGGTGTATTATGTTTCTCTTGGCACCTAATGTTTCTGTAGTCGACTCTGAATATTAAATTTAAATGGTCGGCTCATGAGGTGGGCAGCTTCTTATGCTGTAGGGAAAATCACTTTCCCCTCCATGTTTAAAGGTCACTGTGACTCTTGACAGCTAAGGCAGCTCAGTTTCCCCATTATGTCACCCCACCTTAAAGCAATAGTCTCATAATAGTTTGACCCTCATTATATGACTCATTAAGCATGAAAACCTACCCTAGACCAAAGAATCACATTGGTATCATTATCATATCATTCACTAATGGTGGTTTTTTCATCAGGATCTAGAACTGAAACTTTTTAAAATGCATCAAATTTGACACCAAACTGAATCAGCATGTTTTCATCCAGTTACCTCTGATTCTCACAATAATGCTGAAGAAATTCAGATCTGGATCTGTGGCAAAATGTAACCAAAGTCCTCATTGGTCCCAAAAAAAATCACAAAATTCCATCAAAATCCGTTCATAACTTTTTGGGTAATCTTGCTAATATTAATCTGTTTTTATATTATTTTAATATGTAAAAATGCAGCAAAACATATTTCACCCCTGCAAAAAATCCACCTTTAGAGATATCTTGCAGAGAATCATGGGCGATCACATGACCTCCTGCAGCTCTCATTTGCAGAGTTGATCAGTTTTTAAGGCAATTTAACAGCATTATTTGTATTTTAATCTCATCTCCAGACCTCTTATAAAAGCTTTACTCATTAATCCAAATGTAAATATACTGTGTTTATTTTTCTAATGCTGGTTGTCCACGATTTTTCATTTATTTTTTATCTTTTTTATTGGTTTTATTTCAGTCATATTTACAGTTTTCTATATTTCATACACACACATTTATTTATTAATTAAATTATTATTGAATGAAATGGTGTAGGCTGAAGCTACAGCTTATTATGCCTACCCTTTTTACATGTCAAGATTCTATTTTAGAAAAAAAAAGAAACACAAAAGAAACAAGCAAACATAAAAACAAACATTTCCATTTCTATAATTTCGATTTTAGCACATTATTCTAAACATTTTTTTAAAAAATTTATATTGAAAGTTTAAAACAATAGTTCCAGAAACATCATCATACACAATATCATAGCTCAAATTTGTATTTGTTTATCACCTTGTTTTTAAACATTTATTTAAATTTACATAGTGAACTACATATTCGTATTTCTTTCAATTTATATACATTCCTATTTCTTTCATTTCACTCAGAGCTGTTTCAATATGGCCTCGATGACATAGTTGGAAACAAACTTCTGTATCACATGGTTTTGTTGTGGGTTCCATACATTATGCCAATAACATCAGTGCCATAAAGCCAACAAGTGCTCATTTAGTTACTCTCTCCAAAGCACTTAGTGCAATAATGCAGTTTTAATGAGTCTGTAAGCGCAACTTAACTCTATATATGAACAGGACCTGTGGGTATTTATCATCCCTGCAACCTCTCGCATCCATTAATTAGATACAGACACAGGGCCTGTCCAGTAGCCCTGCTCCCCTACGACCATCAAAGTCAAGAATTTGCTAGTGTGTGTCCTGAGATGCTAGCCAAAAAAACAGCCTCTCTGCTTCTCTGCTGCGGCTGTTCGGTGTCAGCCGAGTGTTGCTTGGAGTGTGAGAGGAAGGGAGGGGAGGAACGCCGGGATCTAATATGACACAATTATAGAGAAGCACCTCCATAAAGATGGTGAGTGGATCCACGTGGGTTGACTAATGATAGGCGCAGCTGTATCTGCAATTTTGTCCAACCCCTCTGCTAAGAAAATAACTGATTGTGTCAGTCAGTGCTCCTAAGGTTCAGATTAGTTAGACATGCCTTCTCAGCTTGTAAAGTCTCTGTTTTTCTTTCAGTAGAAAAAACCCCCCACTGCTTGCTTATTGAGTCATTTTCAGATGACATTCGGCGTCAACATGTCAGTGTTAAATGAATCTATTCATCCAGCGTCTGAGCAGTGGTTTCTAAATGGAAACCACCTTATTGGAAACAGATACTGGGTTGCACACATTTTTTTTCTTCTTTCATTGTGATACAGCCCTATGAATGAAACGGCAGTGGTGAAGTTCACCAACGTCTTTCTCAAGCCATTTTAACATTTATAAGCTAAGTTTGACTGTCCAGAATTAACATTATAGATACCTGCAACGTCATTTAGACTAGTTGTAATTAAATTGTGACGAGTGCAAAGTTTTTTTCAAGATATCTATAACGTCAAACGTCATTTCGTCTAGTCAAGACTCTAATTCAAGATATCTTTAATTACATTTTGACTTGGCAGAATGAAAGTTAAAGATATCTCCAGTTTGAGATATCTCTAATCGAAATTCAGCTGAAGATATCTATAACTTAATAGAATTTAATAGAAATTTAGGATAGCTATAATTTAATAGAAATTAAATTATAGCTATCCTAATTCCAGTTAGAGATCTATAAAGTCAAGTTACGACTAGTCAAAACTTAATCTAAGATATCTAAACAGGATTATGGAGATATCTTGAATTGAGGGGAATTAGAGATATCTTGAATTGGAATTATGACTAGTCAGAATTCAATTGTAGATAACTGAGACAGGAATTACAACTAGTCATAATTCATTAGTCTAGTCTAGACTAGTCAAAATGACATTATAGATTTCCATAATTAGAGTTTTGACTCGGGGAAATGACGTTACAGATATCGGTAACGAATATCCGGTCTAGCTAATAAATGTTAAAAGGTCTTGCCACACAATGTCTCCGAGTTTATCAGCGTAGCTACAAATAAATGTGGTGAAGTCATGGCATTTGGAAACCATTAGGTTTCCATCTGTAAAGGAGAGTTTCTGTTTGAGGAAGCCCATAATATGTGGCAAACTGTAGGACTGAACTTAGCAGATGTCCATTGACTTGATTTATAGATCAATCAGTTCCTGCAAAGCTACAATGAAATCCCTTCCTCATTCGTTCCCATGCTGTAACGACTTGAGCTTTTTCTGATCACATCAGGCACTTTGGGGAGTTTTTGTATGTTAATGTGAGGCGGTCGTCATTCGGGGGTCTTTGGTTTCACACCCTGGTTTTTTTTTTTTACTCCAGAAGGACTGAATGGAAATCGAGAGCTAGCATAGCTGTTTGGGGATCCAGTGACGCTTTGAGGGAAACGTGGTGTAAAAATGGATGGGAACACTAACTTCTCTGGACAGATGTGTTGATAAGCCCTCAAAAGGAAAGACTAGAGTGTGAAGCTGTGAGAGGCGAGAGCGGAGGAAAGAGAAAATGAGACAAATTGGGCCTTAAGAAAACAAATGCGAGAGAAAGGAGAGTCCAAAAAAATATTCTCTTTTCAGTTTTATTTGCAGCTCAAGTCATATTTTCTTTCAGACCTTCCCTCTAAATTAGCAGCTGTCAGATCGCGGCGTGGCGCTGATTGATAACCTCATCTGGGAGTTAACACAACACACTTTGTGACAACTTTTCAGACTGCTACTCACTCGCCCTCTGCGCTGTCCGCTCTTTACTCAATAGCTTGAACGGCTCATTACTTTGCCACCAAACGCCGCTTATTGCTTCCTGATCTCTCAGAATCTCCACTCACACAGCATGTGGTGAGCAGACACTGGCACTTAATGTTTTTTGGCCAAGTAACAGGTTATAAATACTGTCAAATGCAAGAATTCCCATGTTTGACTGAGTAGGTTTCAGTGAGGGAGAGGCAGTCCCATCGCTTCTCAGCACACCCACATCCTCAAGGTGTTGATGAAGCTGCAGAGCTCTGATTGATGACTCCACGTTCACCCGGTGCTTCGGGGTTCCTCTGCAGTCTGTGGGTGTCCTCTGATTTAAAGCACTCATTTCCTGCAAAGACACAAGGGTTATGAGTATGGGGGTGTTTTCCTTTTTAGTGAAATTCCACTAAGTCCTGAAACACTTCTTTTCTTTTTCTTTTTTATCTCATCTTTGCATTGTTCATTTTCTTACTATGTAGGGGATCCTGCAGCCTCTGCTGGTTTTAATCACCTCTGCCTTTAATTTAGATGAGTCAGCAATCAGGGATTGGTCAGCAGAGGATTCTAGAGGGAAAATAAAGCTTTTTAATGGCTACAGTATATGTTGATGTGCCAAGTTTGTTGTGAAATACAGCATTGTTTCAGCATTGCTTTTTGGAACAATAAAAGCCACTGTGGTTAGAATGTGTTTTTTGGTTGTTTTTTTTGCAGAAGTAATTATCCATAAGACGTGTCAGATCTATTAGATGATTAGATGTCAGCTAAAATGCTTGTCTTGGTTTTTTTTATTTTTCCTGAAATCAGCACCCAGTGTGCTTTTATATACATAACTTGTTTTTTTCCCTATCTGGTTTTTCTTTTTTTTTTATTATATTCTGTTGTATGAGCTATTCTGATTTTCATTCCAATGCGCATTTTCTAGAGTAATTCACTTTTCCCTGACATATTGCTTCTGCAATCAATTATTTTTCCTGTATTATGTCTTGTGCCATTTGTTCTTGCTTTGCTGAATTGCACCAGACATATTGGCATCACTAACAGTTTATTTATGGACTTTATATTTATAGGTCAACAATCCACATGTGGACTATCCACATTTAATTTATGGTCTGCAGAGCTGTACAGATCACACAGAAATTCAGCATTACAGAAATCCATACGACCTCTAAACATACTTACAAACACTTGTGCTTCAAAAGTTTTATCGGAGATGCTCAAATTAAAGAGCTGTTATTATGAAGCGAGGCAAGAAAAATAACAGAAGTGATTAATCACTTTATAAGGCATTTGTTATGACAGCTGAGAAAACTGCAAGCATTTGCATGATTTTAATATTTTCTAGAAAGAAACTGTCTAGCATACCAAGTCAGAGAAACTGAGCCATCAACAGATATCAAGTCACCTGCTCTCAAGCAATTTATCATTATCTTGTAGTAAATAGTCTGTCGTACAGAGTTATGCAGATGCTTGCAAGAGTTTTTATTGCGTTGCCCTGAGCTGAGTTGTCCTCACTTGTTCTTTTGTAGTGACTCAGGATGTTAAGTAGGCTACCTTGTTGTGAAGTGTTTACAACAGTACAAGACTTAAAATCTTAACATCTCGTTAGAAATAATTTATGCCATGACATTCATAATGGTTTCCAATCAGTGATACATGAATAACTCCCATTGTGAAAGTTTTCTGACCAAGGGAATGACGTTTTTCTTTCACAAGCTCCTTTCTCTGCTCTAAAAAGGACGTTAAAACTGAGTTTTACGCAGACGATTTGGACAAGATTCTTTATTTCTACCAATAAAAAGGTTTTCCACTGTTAAAGGATAGGACAGATAAGGAGGATTCAGAGGGTGTATAAATACTAAGATAAATACATAATTGTCCATCCATACATGTTCTATAACTCCTGATCCTTGTCGGTCGTGGGGGCCTGAAACCTATCACAGCTGACCGTGGGCGAGAGGCGGGGTACACTCTGGACCGGTCTCCAGTTAATCACAAGGTCAAGGTACTACATACTACTATTCTGGGCCCTTTACTGTTTCCTCTTATTTATGATCTCTGTTCAGCATGTGAAATGTCCAGCTATCTTCAATATGCTGATGATACTGTCATTAATCTTTCTTACATACACAAGTCGAGACCATCAAATATGTTTTGAGACATCTCACCATAAGTCAAAAACGCCAACCAGGTGGTGACTCTAGTGACAACCTTTTTTGTAGCTGTTGAGATACTGTATTATGCTTGGAGAAATCTGTGGACCAAAAGACAGACTGACATTGAAGACGTGCCGCCAGCATTGCTAAAAACTAATCTGCAGAAAGAAAGTAAATTTCTCACAAACACGGTTGACACCACTTGTTAATATACTTACCCATGCAATAAAAGAAAGTGTTGGATAAGACAGAAGGAATGAGGGTTGAACGATGAGAAAAGATACAAAGAATATATCAGGAATCAAGATGAGAATGGAAGCATCCCTGACTGTCATATTGAGGAGCCCCAAAGAGTAGTTGATTGTCTTTTCTTCTCCACTATAGTTCATATTAGAGACAGAAAATCATGTATTTTTCATTGTTTTTGTCATTTTAAAAGCAACGCCAATGCATTCTCCTTTCCATTTTCTATTTTAAGGAACCTGTATAAGAAATCGGTTAAAGGAGGCTAGTTGCTGTCGGCCGTCTCCAATTTTCTGCCTTTGTAAATGATGACTTGCCACATAGAGTTTATTCGGCGAGGAACAGAGAGAAATGGAAATAACTCCTCACACCATGAGACAGACTTGCTTACTTTCCTGTTTCAGTGTAATAGGCTCTGCCCCAACATGTTATCGTGAAATTCATTTCCAGGTCCATTCGCTGGGCTGAAGGTGTTGTTTGGAGCAGATCAAGCTGGGCAAGTGCTGTGGGCACCCAGCATCGCCTCCAAGGACGAGGCTCCACACCAATCTAACTCCTCACTTGCTGCCATCTTTCTTTTTCTTCTCCCTCCTGCTTATTTACAAAGCCTTATTCATCAGAAAGACTTCAGGTGCTGCCCTGCCCACACATCTGTAGTAAAGCTTTACACACTTACTGAGTAAACACACTTGGGATCCCACCTATCCTTTTTTTCTGCATGTACTGGATGTTCAGTATTCATGAGGCCTAGAGCTGAAAGCGTTTAGAAAGCACTGCAGTAGCAAAGCTTGAAGGAAAAAGAATATCTCTGACCGTATTGTTGTTGACAGAAGAGCATCCCTTACAAGGTGAGAATGGTGATGTCATTAAGAAGACATGATTGTGAAATTCACTTTGCTCTAAAGTCAGATTGTGTTTATCCCCATGTCATGGCTTGATTATTTGAGAGGAGTTTTGAAAGCACAAGCTACGCCACGTTCACTGTTTCACTTCATGTAACTGATATCAACAATTTTCAATGTAGCTCACTTCAATGTAACGACGTAAGATCATTTTTCTTGCGCTGTTTTTGTATATATCATCAAGAATATAAAAAAAACAACTCGTGTGATGCCTCTGATCAATGCCCTGAGGTCGTTTACTCATCATCGCCCATCAAGCCTGCTGCCTGTGGTACAGAGAGGGCAGGAAAAGGCCTTAATTCGTCCATGCCAATGCCTGGATGTATTTTTGCTTGTGTGTGTGTGTGTGAGCTGTTTATGTGTTTGTTGTACACAAAGTAACCCAACTGGATGAAAATCCCAGATGATTAGAGGGGAGAAATGATGCTTTGCCTCATCATCCAACAGAGTAGAAGGTGTGTGTCGCCCTTGATAAACAGCCTGTTTGTTACGTCAGATCATTTCTGTCTGCTTTCTATTAAAAAGAAGTTCTGAGCACGTTCATCCCAGTGACTCAATGTGTAACAAACTCGTATCAAAAGCTCGAGGAAAAAACCCCAAATGATGCTCTAATTCTATTGTTGGCATGAAGACAATGCTCATGTTCATGTTTGCAGGACTGGTGGTTTTATGATCTGTTTGGCCTCCTGTGGGTGTCACTGATAGGCATATGGTTCAGTGCTGTTACTCTGGTTTGAGTGAATATGACTCCATAGGAAATAATGAGGGAAGTTGCATCATGTGTTGGGTTCCTGCATGAAATCAGCTCATTATTTGTCGCTCAATGGGCTTCACAGGTAGACATAACAGCAACAGTGTGACCGTCACATCTATCCAATAGCACAGCGACACACCTTCATTGCCAGCCAATCATCTTGCTGCTGTGTTTTTAAATAGTTCTTTCACGCTGCTGCTCTGCGGGCCCTCCACCTCCCCATCACCACCCAAAGATTCAAAGCTTCACCAACTTCCATCATTCATCATCTTCAACAGGGTCATCAGCCACCACCACCACCACCACCAGTGTCTGAACTCTTCATATCTCACACTTGTATCTGTCAGATCTGGGGCCAGGTTTATTCCCCTTCAGAAGCACTTGGTTGTTGTTTTTTTGATGAGACCTGCCTTAGTAAATACAATCAAATTTTTTAAAGTGACTATACTGTGCTGCTGTACAAAGGCAAATGCAGTATGAGCAATTTTTTTTGCAAAATTCTCTTTTGTCTGGATTGGAAGTGCTTCATCTTCTCTTCAGTCTGTTAGAGTCGTTGTTCTCCTGCCACATTTCCGAGGTATCAGGGTTTTTATATCTTTTTTGATGCTTATACTAATAGAAAGAAAAACACAAAAAGCTGTTTTTTCTTTAGCAGTTTTGCAGATACTGCACCTTGGCTTTGCAGGGCCGTGTTTTTATACTATATCAGTACCTTTTGATGCCAACTGTGTTTGTTTCTCACATTTTTGTTGCATTTAGTTTATTTTCCTACTGAAAAGACGAACTCTCTGTGTCCCCTTTTTGCCTAGTTTACTGAGTAACAATACATTCTACGTTAAAAACAATAAAATGTGCTGAACATAAAGTGGAGGGTGGATGTACTACATTGATGTTTCCACTTTAATTTTTTTTCCTCTCAGGGGTTGAAACAAGAAATGACAAATATATTCCTAAAGTTGCCCTAAAATTATTCATCTCTATGTTGATCTGAGGTGACAGTCCAGCTATGGATGTGGGCAAACTGAATCCCACGCAGTCACGCTCTAACGTTCCATCAGTGAGCCATGTTGTCCACATTACTTTACAGAGGAAGGGGAAATAAGAAAACCACTTTCATGCATGAAAATCCACTGAGCTGCTGAATCAGTGCTGAAATATGTGACTTTTTCTCTTCAGCAAACCTAAAAATAGAACGTGAAACAAAACTGCACAATTTAAACTTCATACGACTTTATACAATGACGCTGACTGTAAGTTTATCTCAACTGTTTAAAGGTGTAAATAGTGGAAGGGGTTTGTATACGTATGGATTTGTATGAAGCATAAGATATATGCAGTACTGTGTGATACCTGGAGGGTCTTATTTCTACACTTTATTTACTTAGAAGTCCGACTGCAACAAGTGCAGCGTAATAAATTGAAATAAAAAAAATATCTTTACTTTAGGGTGTGTTTGATGTATCCACCAGTATAAGGTGTTACAGGATTGGGCTCCTGCAGCTGGTCGCCATCACTCTCAAGTCCTCAGCTTCTCTTTTTCCAGCCTCTTTTCTGTCTTTTCTGTCTTTTGTTCATCCGTCTTTATATATAAAACTAATCCAGTGTGGACAGGGTGGTCCCCTTAGGTGGGATTTGGGCAGATGGGAGAGGCCAGGGGTGGACCGGTTGATTTGCCTGCACGCTAACCGCTGCTCTGGCGGATGGTTTCCTCATGTGCCCCCCCACATGATCCGGAGCTGGTATCCAGACCTGCAGCGAGCTCTCCCACATGGATCCTCCAGAGACCTGCATGAAAACACTCATCAGACAGGAACACAAACACCAAACCACGATAGGATCTTAATAGAAAGGGCCCCATGTTTGCAGTGTGTTCTGCAGCCATGTGTGTGTTTCGTTCCTCTGAGCCTTGTATATTTACTTGTCAGGTGTTTAGACCTCACAACAACCTTGTGGAGCAGATTGAAAGACGTCCACTTTCACTCCTTCCTCCACCATGTGGAAAGTCGCCATTTTCCAAAAATATCCTCCATCGAAACATCATTTCACGTTGTGTGCAGATGATGTCAGTACATATGTGTGTCAGTGTTTCAGCATTTTAATTTTGCGCCAACCTGCTCAGGATGTACTGAGGAAATCTGAGTTATGGTGTGACATGTAGTTTCTTTTTTTTCTTTTTTTTTTAATGAGAGCCACATTTCCCATAAATCCTGCTGCTCTCCATCTCAGGGGATGAAACTATCTCTGTAGTCACTTCAGTTATGTTGAAGAGAAGAAGTCAGGATACGTTATGAACAGCCCATATGTATTCACATACTGTAGGACTGCAGATAACATGAGGTTGATAATGTGCAGCTGTTAGTAATAAAGTAGAGTGTTACAGGAATGCTTCACAAAAAATCTTTTTTTTTATAGCATTTATAATAGATTCCAACAGCAGCCAAGAGAAACGATAAAGGTGTCAGTTTGTACAACAGTATGTCACAACAGAATCCAGAGCATAGCTTCTGCTACTTTTTGCAACAAGTATGACATAAAAGAAAATATAAATTGACTATTTTAGATGTTGCCCTCCAAAATGCATACAACTATTATAAAAAATATTTGTATGTCCGCCACCCTTCTGGTTAGTTTGCTTTAGTTTAGTCACACAAAAATACTTGTTTAAGGGAAAAGTCAGAGTCATAAATAAATAAACCACCATTTCTATTCAAACATATTCTTTGTTCTCAATATTTAAATGTCTTTTTAGGAAAAAAAAGGAAATTAAATCAGGGGATTAACTTTATTGGATGATTTTGAGGAAGATTTGAGTGTTAAGAGTTTTGAAAATTCTGTGCAAAAATAAAAAGAAAAGAAAATGCGATTAAAAGAATCCGTCGTTTTATGCTGAATTTAATGTGTATTTTATCAGTTTTTAGCCATTGAGATGACAGATTTGATTTATTTATTTATTTACTCGGAATGGATTCCGTCTGTCCATAAGTGTGTGTGTGTGTGTGTGTGTGTGTGTGTGTGTGTGTGTGTGTGTGTGTGTGTGTGTGTGTGTGTGTGTGTGTGTGTGTGTGTGTGTGTCACACTTCAAACACATTTTCTCAAAAATCATTAAAGATAGGTGAATGAAATTTTGTGGAGACTTTTAATTTGTACTGTAGTACATTGTGTTAACAAATTACTCCCACAAAGCTATTTTTAGTGGCGTTATTGGCCCTTAATCTAAACTTGCTCTTGCCCCATAGTGTATTATTTAAAAAAAATCATTGACGATAGGAGGATGAAACTTTATGACAGCTTTATTATGCACTGCAGTAGATAAAATTCAAAAATTACTGCAGAAAAACTATTTTTAGTGGAGTTATGGCCCTTGATTTGAATTTTGCACTAAGCACATGGTTCATGTGAACAAGTCTAATTTAAAAAAGCTGTTGAAAATAGAAGAATGAATCTTTGTTTAGAGGTTTATTGTCTATTGTTGGAGTTCGAAAAATCATGTTT
Source organism: Chaunax sp. Z400 (assembly GCA_037577475.1). Taxonomy (NCBI): domain Eukaryota; kingdom Metazoa; phylum Chordata; class Actinopteri; order Lophiiformes; family Chaunacidae; genus Chaunax; species Chaunax sp. Z400. Next base: position 24,558,112 of record CM075197.1, read on the forward strand.
TGATTGCGTTACGGCCTCTGATTCAAAATGAGCTTTTAGAGCATATGAAGAAACTAGAATGCACATTAGAAACAAGCATCATGTGGCGGGACATTGACGACTGCGTCTTCTTGGTCCTTTGGTAAATTTTTGCCTTCACTGAAGACGTTCGCCAAATAAAACGAGTTAAACTGGAGAAACAAAACCTTTTAATGTGAGGAGATTTAACCTGAACAGCAGCCTTCCATGTCAGACGCTTTGTTACAACTGCATCAAGCTACTTCCACCTTTGCACGACCGTAACACAGTGTTGCCAGGTGAACGTAAACATTGTGATTTCAGGCTTTTAAACGATGACTGATGGCGTCATTTTTATGGAGAGGACTTGCTTTAGTGTCAGCTGGGTACAGCTGTCGTTCTAACCACTACTTGACACTCAAAAGAGATTTTTTGGGGGAGTATTTCCCCTCTAAAAACGACCTCCTGTTTCTCTTTTGGCTGTAAAACAATCAGACATGGTGTTGAAATGTGTACATTTCAGTGCAGCAGGTGCTGGTGGAAGCTGCCATCCCTCTCGATATAATTTATTTAGTTCATGCAATACTTTTAATGTCCAATTTTACTGAATTTGAACTGCTAATAAAAGTGTCTGTTAACAAAAGAGCAGCACAACTGCAGCACAGACACTCTTCCTTTGGCAGAAGGTGAATGTTTCTTTGAGTTATGAGTCGGTGACATCATTTTTTTTCTTCTTTTATCTCTCCGACCATGTTTTAATGTCTTTGCTTTGCTGTTTGCTTTTCCCATCTCTTTTCTTCAATTTTACCTCTCTTGCAGTGAGTTTTGATTAATCTTGACAAGACAGAAAAACTTAGTTTGATTCGTGTCTCCGTGTAAGTGCTCCCTGCTGATCAAATTAAAATTCTACAGTCTATCTGTCAAACCCATCTCAGTCCGGTTTGGTGCATTCAGGCTCCGATACAGAAACCAGTCAAGGATGGAAAAGGCTGCACAGAAACATGTCACACTTTTCTACACTTTATAAAGGGCTGTTTTTGAAACTGTGGTCTTTTTCATTCAGTGTCTGTCCTCCTCTCATGTCCTCCTTCTGTCCTCTCTGTTTCTGCAGCAGATTTATCACAGAGGAGTCATCTCTGACACGTAGCAGGAAAAAAAAGGCAGTTGGACCCCAAAATGTCTAAGTGGTGATAAGACTGCAGGAACTACACTCCAGGTCCTACAGACACAAACATATGGTCTTGCTTTTGGCTGTGGTTTGGCTGCTGGTCATCCCTCCATTCTCTCTGGTTTGAGCGTTTATTTTCATTTCCTTGATTCCTTTTTAACAAATGCACTGGGGTGTTTATGAAGACAGGAAAAACTATAGCTGGACATTTTCCTAAGGAGGTTTTAAGAGCTACACAATTAACTTTGGGTATATTTTGTTTAATTTGAAATGTTTTTCACAGTTTCTCCAGTCCTCTTATGATGTACTTATTTCAATTATGATATCAAATTAAAGGAGTTTGGGACTTTTTATTTATTTTAGATGTAAAGCGACAGCCAGCAGCCGCTTAGCTCAGCATAAAGACTGGAAACAGGAGGAAACGGCTAACCTAGTTACGTCTACAGATGTTGAAACCAACCAGTTTAATACGATACAAAAATAATAATAATATAACACAAGATCCAAAAGTTTAAAAAAAATACTGTTTTGGTTTTAAGGGGGGTTATCTGCCAGATTATTTCCTTCACAAAGGAGTTTATGTTTTCATCACCATTTGTTTGTCTGTTTGTTTGTTTCTTAGCAGAATAACTCAAAAAGTTCTCAACAGATTTTAATGACATTTAGTGTAGAGGTGGACACTGGAATGAGGAAGAGGTGATTACATTTTAAGATGCATCCGGATCAAGGTGCGGATCCAGGAATTTGATTTCTCTATCTTTAACACTGTGACATGTTTCCTGACATATATCATTTAATATATATAATAATAATAATAATAATAATAATAATAATAATATAATAATAATGGAAACCATATTTGATGTTATATAAAAAAAATCAGTTTAACTGTGACACACTAATATACCCCACACTAATATATACATATATATATACACACTATACACATATATACACATATATACACATATATACATATATACACATATATATACACATATATACATATATATACACATATATACATATATACACACTAATATATATATATATATATGTACATCATTTGTCACTATTATCTTCATAATTGCCTAAATGTGTTGTCATTCCTCCATCATATTTTTATCCTATTTTCATTTTTCATGTTTTAGTCACTTCTCTTCCTTTCAAGGATCAAGGATAACTTTATTCATCCCCGAGGGGCAAATTTTTGTGCAGCCAGCAGATCATAAAGTAACATAAAACATACAACAATAGTAAATCTAACTATCAGACATCAAGGATTCAACAGATTAAACAGTCAATAAAACAGATGTAAGATAAAAACTATGTGAAAATAGTTACAAATTAATAGAAAACAATGGGCACAAGAAGAGGGCTATAAAAATAATAGATAATGTATAATACATGGGCTTCATTAAAAGGATAAAATACTAACATTGAGTTTTTAAAAGGCCAATGGCTGCTGGTACAAAGGAGTCTTGAAGCCTGCCTGTCATGTACTTAGGAACAGTAAAGCTGCATCTGGATGGCATCAGTTTAAAATCCTGAATCTACGGACGGCTGGAATCATCCAGAATTATCCGGGCCGTCCTCAAAGTCCGGACCTCAGTCAGGTTAGTGAGGTCCTGCAAGGTTGTGCCTGCAATTTTACCCTGCAACCTTTGCTTGTTTTTCATGGAGGTAGACCCTTATCAGCACACAAAGGAAAATGTTACAACAGACTCAATAAAACAAGAATAACACATTTTTCATGAAAGTGCATCCACTGATGCACTTTCATAATACTGTTCTTGATTTGTACATGTATAAATTGGCATATAAGAAATAAAACTTTATGATATCACAATCCTTGGTACTCTGTAGTCTTATTATAGATTCAGATGAGATGTTTTTACTTGGGTTATAAGCTGCTCTGAAATAGGATGATTTCACAGAAATGCATGCAGACAGTAAATCTTGCAATTATAGCAGTTGAGGTTCATTTGTGTTTGCTGGGCGCCATGCAGCCTTGGCGGAGGTACGCACCACTCTACTTTCTTTATCTCGTAAACCTTTAGTTTACCAGCCCTGTAAAATGGAAAATTGTTGTTTTTAACACTTACGTTTTTGTGGGGCTTTAGAAAAAAAAAGCAGAATTCATGGTTTAAATAGGGAACTTTAGAGATACTGATAAGCCGGGCTAGCTGTTTTCAGTCTTTATGCTAAGCTAAGCTAACTGGCTGCTGGTTGTAGCGTCAGAGAGGGGAGCATCTAACTCTCAGCAGGACAGCAAATATTTCCAAATATTGCAAACTAATCCTTTCATACATTAAACATGTCTGTGCATTCAAACACAGCTGTTTTTATTTCAGGGACAACAACAAAACTGGAGACATACTGCAATGACATCTCTGTTTATTGTATTTAGATGCTCATTTCATCTGCACACTTTTTTTTATACATTTTATAGTGTATTTCTGCATCTTGTATCAACTCTAAGAAATTCACATTTACACAATGCATTTTACATTAGTAGGTAAGTACAGGTGACATTCAGCTTTATCGGAGGTCCTGATCTATTAAGTTTGTAATAGTAATAATAATACTGTAGACCCATTAATAGATTTTATGTCATAGCATAATAAATGTCATCCTCAGTAATGGTGGTACAATATGGAACTTACCATTCTTAAAAAAAACCTCTGCACAGCACATCTCATTTCTACTGACTAATAGCATATAGAGTAGAAGTCTGAGGTGACATGTCCATGTTTTTGTAATGTTACATGACCCTATTGGTTGCCAGTATTTATAGCATGTTAACATACATGTGTTCACTGACAACCTGTGTGTACGTCTAGCTATATTTGTGCCAGGGTTAATACAGTTTGTTTGAGTCTCCAAAGTTCATCTATAGCTCTGTTTACTTAAAACCTTCATTAGCTATCAAAATATCAAAGAAATGCAAATAAAATCATAAATCAAGTGAAAAAAACTACAAAAAATATAGTGAAACATTTGAACTTAAACTCCCGACACTGTACACAGGCACTTGAACTGCGGTAACACTCTTTTAGTGCATTCATTTTACATCTGGTAAGTGCTACAAAATAACATATCAGTTAGTAAAAATACTGAGTCCAAAAGTTTAATACCGTTCGTGATATAAACCAAACGGGGAAATGTAAAGACGAAAACAATTTACAACAACTGAGGACCAATTTAAACCTTATCTCTGAATGTGTCTTGCATATTCCTGTTTATACGCTGCAGGTTGTTCTGTACTCGCCAAGATTTAAAATCTTCGGTCTGGAAACATGAGATTAATCATCTTGTTTTAAAAGTTATTTACTAGTTAGCCAACTTACTTCTAGCCAACTTATTTTAAGATTTCTGGATAAGTAAAACTATCTTGCTGCATTGACAGATAATTAAAATTAATGTCCTAAAAGGACATTGGCAAAAAAAAAAATCTATAAATTCAATCTATAAATTCGAGTGCTCACGAGAAAATATTTTGTGATCTAGCTAAACCAACAAATGTTCCCTTGCTTGCAAGAACATATTTCGTGCTAATGAGAAAGTTTCCTGTGAGCACGAGAAACTCTGTCAGGTAGCTTCAGGTTCCAGATCTAGCCAAAGATCAATAAGTACATCCTACTGGAGAGAATGGCAGCAGAGGTGAATATATCCACTTTCCTGAAAATGCTAAATATACCTGATAGTATCATCAACCATCTGATAGATGATAAGGTAAATGATCCGACCGTTAACTCTTTGCATGCTGTCATTTCCACACAGAAACATAACAGGCCAAAATACTGTTCTGTACTGGTGCAGGGGATATTTTCTCATGAGCATTTTAAACTTTCATGTGCACACGAGAATGATTCCTGGGTGCACTTGTATTTTAGCTACTCTTTTTTTACAGTGTAGAATGATGCTGCCAGCATGGCAAAAGCCTGAGCGAGGGAGAAATCAAATTTGTGACAGTCAAACATTTTTGAAAGGTGAAATCCCATCAGCATCTGAAAATGTCAGAAATGCACATGTAGTAGCTTTTTGTCATGCTGGTGAAAACATAGTAGCTAAAATACAAGCAATAAACAGTGAATTTGAGGAGAAAAATAAATTGACTAGAAGTAAGTAGGCTAAAATAATAATGAAAAAAACAGTATGAAAAAACAAGATGGCTAATCTCATGTTTCCAGAGGTGAGATTTTAAATCTTGGCACATACAGAACAACTTGCAGTGTATCCGGTTTGTACATTCTTAAGTTGTTTGTCTTATTCACAAGCTGCTTGAGAGAGAGAATGACTCAGTTCAGGGTAGATGTCGCCTCAGGGGGGGAGTCACAGTCCAAAGACTACGCTTTTCTTTAAATCCACACTCCTACTGTAGCAGCATCTGTTTTCATGCCACTTTGGTCAGAATGAATCACGCCACACGGCTCGCCTGCATCATCCGAGGAGCTCTGAGCAAAAATACAGAAGCGTGTATTTGTTTCCATTCATAATGCTGCAGTGATACAGGATGAATCACAAGCAAAGAGAGCAGACATTGTGAATGTCATGTGACCAAATCTAGGCATCAACACAGGATGGAATGACTGACTTTCTCTGCCTTACCTGTTTTTCACTTCACCTTTTACCTCCCCTATAAAGAGAGAGGCTGTAGACTTATTCTGCTTTCTTTGCAAGAGTTACATGAGATGATTGACACCACAACCACCTCAAACCTCTAAAAACCTAAACGTGCCGTGTTGTGGCGATTACAAGATTTTTGCCTCTGACTTCATGGATAAAGTCTACAAAGGCTGGAGAAAAAATGACTCAATGACATCCCCATAAGGTCTAGCACACATTTAAGTCTGATCTGGATCCAAGTAACATTCTGGATCTGGTGAAAACTGTGAGATAACAATAATAATGCTACAGACGAAGGTCAAATTGTAGTTGTTGATTCAGTTTGGTGTCAAATTTGACGTATTTCAAAAGTTACTGATCTAAATCCTGAAGAAAACCATCAGTGAAATGAACTATCAATCTAATAATGATACCAATGAGGTTCCAAATTCTAAGGGTATGTTTCATGATCGATGAGCCATATTATGGGGTCCTGTCTTTATGCTAAGCTATGCTAACCAGCTGCAGGTGTGGCCTTATAGCTGCAGACCTCAGAGTAGTATTGATCGTCTTTGATAGGAAATTTCTGTCTTTGAATCCATCAGCGACCAAATCATGTTGCTACGATGCATTTCAACCCATATGACCAATCTACTTACCTACTCTATCAAACATTACAGACTGTTTACAGAAATCCTCTAAAGAGCTCAATAATTTCTTTTGTCATATACCACAATAAGAGGGACCCTGAGAAAATATGTGCCCCTATAGGAATGAATACTAAAGCAGCGCAGTCCTGCTCGTCCTTTACAGATATCTCTGTATGTGGACTTGCTCTTACAGTAAGAGCAACATAAAAGTGGTCCTGTGTTTTAAAAGATGCCACCCACCTTCTGCTGCTAAGTGCTTTTATATCACCATGGCGATATAGTAAATGTCAATGGGTTTGGCTGAGGCGTCTTTAATGCCGTGTTGAGTCTTCAAAGAGAGCCGTGACGCCTCTCTGTCGTCCGCAGCATTAAACCCCATGAGGAGCGTCTGAGCCGAGCAAAGGCTAAATGAAGCTGGAACTCTGAGGTAATTACTACCTGCCTGTCAGGACATCGCTCTAATGGGCCCCTGTGTTGACGTGAGCGCCGCCACCGGTGCATTAGCGCCTCAACCTTGTTCATCACACAGACAGAGCTGTATGCAAGACGTTAAGAGGGAGTAAATGGAGGGAGTCAGTGAGCTGAGGATGCTGGAAACAGTTGGCCTCTGTGGGGTGTCCCAGTTTTCCTCTCAGGAAGTGTTTTCGGAGAGACAGATGGGATTCCTTTTCACACATTTTTTCTGCCCCGACAATTAATCTAAGCATCTTCTTAAAGAGCAGCTCTCTAGGTCACCGATGACATCACAGCCCTACTCGCGTTTGGCTTTGCTTTCCTTTCCCTCAGACATGTGAACTCACCACGGTGAGTCAGCACAGCTCCAGAGATGCTTCACAGACTATACAGAGCACCTCAGAGGCAACCTGCTGAGTCAGCCATGTAACCGAAGCCACAAAATGCAAGTAATGCACAACAAACAGGAGATAAACATTTGGGCTGTGTTATATAATAAGCAAAATGAACTGAAACACAATCCCTGGAGGCGCAGGGAAGGCGTCTAAGTGAGCGAGGGGATGGAGAGATCTTCCGAGATATGAGTCACTTGCCTCGGTCGGTGCTAAACTCAAACAATGACGCAAACATTTCATAAGACAACATGTAAGTATGTGTCTGTCGTTTAGAGAACAAGAAAGTCGAGATGAAGGTGGAAGTGACTCACGGCTCCCCCGCCGCTTTCTGTGTCGCTGATGACGGCAAAGAGGGTCGAATAGATGGAATCCTACGGAGAAGATTATCTAAGAGCCAGAGGAGAAAGATCTCTAAAAAAAAAGGGGGGATAATGGAAAAAGCTTTTTGCCTGTTTACCTTTCAGGCACATACATTTCATGGCTAGTGATGGAATTAGAGGGAGAATGGACAGCTGAGAAAGGGGCCGAGGTTTACTACATCGGCAGTTAGTCTGAATTAAGTCAATACATATTGGAGTAATCAGTTAATATGAGATGCACTGGCATATATCTGCGATTATGTATCTGCAGAACACTGGTACAGATAGTGGTTGATATTGCCGTAGATGTCATGTCCAGGCACACGGATAGATCGAGTCGGACTCTATGTGCGGGGGATGAAGAGTCAAACTAAAGGTGCTGGGAGGTCCATACGAGTCTTTTCTCCATGGCCACTTCACATATAAATGGGAGTCTGTTTGACTTTCCCACGTGGCCCCCTCTGCTTCCTTTTCCGTCAACGGTTCAAGTCCCTGCTCTCCTCTCCCCGTCTTCAGCATCCGACGGCTCCTCTTCTTCCTCAGACTTCCGGGGGAGGGGTGTCAGGCTGAGGGCCGCCGTCCACTCTCACGACTGCAGAGAGGAGGTGAAAAGGAATATGTCATTTTTGTGCATATTCACTTCTACAACACAGGATTAGTGATCAGGGTCTGGCTCCAGGTTTATATATCAGAAATGCTAACTCGTTAATGAGCCAGCTCCAGACCTTCGATCCTCGGGTCGGGCAATCCTGGCTCGGCCAAAGTCGAGGCTTAAACCTAACGACGTGTTTTTGCAGTCGGGCCGCCTCGGCTTTGGAACAACCAACCCAACGAGATTAGCCTCCCAGAATCAGTGACCTCTTTTAAATCGCTTCTTAAAAGACTGTCACTAGTTTAATTATTTATTTATTGTCATTTCTATCCTCTTATTCCCTTGTTTTTTAGCTGGCCTGTGGGATGCTGTTTTATTTTTATTTATATTTATTTATTCCTTCTGTTTTATTGGTCTTATTCTGGAAGCGAGATGTCATCTTTTATTTTTAATTGTGTTTTTATTCTCTTTTAATTGTGAATTGCTCTTTTTTCTTGGATTCTCTTCGGTCTTCTTTTTAATTTAATTTTTATTTTATTAACTCTGCCCAGGAGGCTATGAGATCGGTTCAGTTTGTTTGTCTTGTCTTGTTAGCAGGATTATGTAAAAACTAATGGACGGATTTGCATTAAATTTTCACCAAAGATGGATCCTAGCATATCCTAGAGGTGATTACATTTTGATGATGATCTGTATCAGAATCAGGATCTGGATTCTTTTTAACATTGTACTACTAACATTGGTACTGCTGTCATGGATTGTTGGGCCTTGGCGGAGGTCTGCGCTCTCCAAGCGCTCTTGTTTTTTTAATTTTTACCCCAATGTTTGTCTTATTCTGTGATTTTACCCTTGGGTTGTGATGTTGTCTTTTTAAAAATCTTTTTATTACCTTTTACTATCTTCTATTTATCTATTATTTATTGTTTTGTTATGTTGTTTTACTTTTATTTTGTCATCATATTCATTGACCATTACCTTGACTTCTCTCCATCTTTTGGTTTTATATCACCTGCTGTGTATTTTGCATTTTCATCCTCGGTTTTAAGTCTTTCAAATCCTGTTTGACTTTATGGTTTTGTGCTTACAGTCATCATGTTATCTTGAGTTTCCTGTCTTGTCTGTCAAAGCACTTTGTAAACAGTTGTTTTTAAATGTGCTATATAAATAAACATTATTATAATTAGAATGTTTCCCATTGAGCAGCTCCTCCTTTTAAGGTTCACCTTGGTTAGTTTATGATACATGGGTGAAGCTTTGAATGATACATGATCACTTTCTTTGTACCAAACATCCACAGACTCTAAATCATTCTGAATAATAAAACTGCCAATTATCCCACTTTTCCCTGCAGAGGGCCCTGTGGTGTCACTCACTCTTCCGAACCTGTCGACTAGAGTCATTAGTCGGATGAGGATGGGAGAAAAATGCTCTCTTTTCCCACAAACCTCTTAACCTGCTGTCAATTGAGGGAAGCCATGGAGACGCCTCGGGAATGCAGAGGCGTTTCTGAGAGGACCCCCCCCCGATCCGGTGGGTGTATTCTCATCTTTAGAAATGCATCCATGTGGTAGGAAAGTGCAGCACAAGGGGGGGATTCTTCTGTAGACTTATGACATCATACCCTTCCTCTGTTTTCATTCCTTTACTCTTCTTAAAAACCCTTTATTTTCACATATTTCACTCTTTTGCTCCTCACACTTTGCATGCATCCACATTGATGCCAGCCTATTGTGCTCCTCTCTCTCTTGCTTCCTGTATAAACAGACACATCATCATCTCGTGCCTCTACGCTTCTACCTCGTTTGTGTCTGAGGTTAAGGCACCTCATTTTGGAGGCAGCGTCGATAATAACGGTCACTCGGCTGTCTGATGTTTCAACCTCATTCCAATAATCAATACAAGCTGTCTTTCACTGAATCCGTTCTGAACTCCCGGTCGCAGCAAAGCTTTGTAATCCATCAGCACATTCGGACAATCCTGATTGGAGCCTAAGTCAGGATAAAGCCTTCGAATTCGCTGATTGGGCTTGAATTTGAGACGGCTTCACGGTAATCACAACAATTCCCACTAATTTGACAAATATATTACTTGGCTCTCATGTTGCTACTTTACTTATCTCCCCATGAGGGCAGGGTTTCATTGCATAACTTCCCCATTTAAACCCACATTCAACAGGCAGATTATGGATCAATAGGCCCCTGGACACATACTTTTGAAAGCCCCTTCACTTGTAGTCATATTACATCAATTCAAGCATGTTGGATAACATCATGTTAACTCTTAAAGGTCCTGAAAGCTTCTTTTCTCAACTGGCTTCTACAGAGAGTGACGAATTCCTGCATGAACACAACTCTTTCAGAGCTTCAATAAAGACATTTAGGGTTTTTTCCCACTGTTTTGATGTGAGGGTGGCCCATTTGGTGCATTGTGATGTCACATGTTTACACAATCAGAATTGTGTAACATTTTAAATCAGACTCTGATGACTGTAGAGGCTAAATTACGGCATCGTCTTCTGTTTTTTATGCAGAATGTTATTTGGAATAACACTCCACAGTTCTTTTGTGATAAACTAGCCTGTTCAGGTTTTTTGTCATGGGTATAAAACACGTCAGGTGAGTGGTGGTCTCCTGGTGGTGCCAAGACCAAACGAGCTACATGATTCCATTCTTTATAGAGCCTCATATGCTTGGAATGTGCTCCCCATTGGGAATCAGACAGATAAAAACCAGATTTTCCTTTAAGAAGTTGGCAAAACAATCTCTGTCTTGTCCTAAAGAGAGAGTTTTTTCTAGTGTGGGTTGCGTCCACATTGTCTAATGTTTCTACTGTATTTTAATTTCTTTAAGCTTCTATGTACGATCATTTTTATTCTGTTTGTTTTGTTTGATGTTTCTTATCAGACCCCAGGAAGACTAGCGACCACTTTGTGAAAGATAATGGGGATCTTAATAAAGAATAAAGATTGAAGTTGGTGGGTTGACAATTAAAAACTGATCAAACCAAACGTGCTCAATCCGGATGAGTTAAATTCTTTTTACGAAGAACAATACTGTACAAAATATTATACTGAATGATCAACTTTCTATTTTCATAGAAATGCATGTTTGTTCATAATGGAGACAAGTGGTTTGGAAAAAAGGAATAACATTTAGGGCTGCAGGATGACACCAGTCATGCATTATGTAACCCTTGGCCACCATGCAAAGCAATACATATTTGAAGAATTAAAGGCAGCCTGTGTTCTCATATGGAATATGTTTGCATTTTGCATTGTTTGCATGACTGTGGTTGAAGAAGTTGCCCAATCATGAATGTGTTCTTCAGAAAAATGTGTTTTTGAAGCATTTTATGCTGAAGGTATGTGAGTGCTACACTTGTCTGCCATTGTTTTTGCTGTACTCCTGCTTTCAGAGTGAGTTATTAATTATTAAGTTATCACTAAAACCAATTATGATAGAAAGCATTCTGCAGTCTTATATTTACAGCCAGTCCTCTGAGGGTAACTGACTTTATTCTGATGACTATTAATCAGTTACTACTGAGGATTGCATGCCTGCTGCTGCACAACTAGTTTTTGGAGTGACATTTGCCTTGACTCCACATTGAGCAGACTGTGAGGTCAAACTCAGGACAGGGATGCGTGGATGAGTTGATGTGAGCGAGGGTTTAGAGTTTTGTTTAAATTTTAAACACATTCAATATGCATGATTCAGAGGAAAGGGGTTCTGAAAAGGGGGCGCTGCACAGAGACGGTTCTTTTTAATATAGATGAGTCGACAGAAATGAGGCCGATCACCCTTCATGTATGAGCTCTCACCCCTCACCAGGGGAATACCCTCTATTAATGTTATCATTGAAAACATGAGACATTTTCATTGCTCTGTTCCTCTTTTTAAAGGCTTATTTGACTTGTTTTCACTGGAGGTGTTCCCATTATTTTAGCCACCAGTAAAATATGGTTCAGTGGAGACAGGAAACCCCCTGTGATTACCGTGGATTTATTGTGCATATTCTCACCCTCTTGTGTATTTTAACAGACCCAAGTCGGTTGTGGAGGAACCGACGGCCCCCAGTGCGAGAGCTTTTGCTGCCTTTTTAATGGCTTCCGCACCCGCAGACTGTGCTAATGCCAATTAGCAGGTGCTAAACGCTGATGCAGGATCAGGCTTTGAAAGAGAGTGAGACACAGGCCTGGATCCCATCTCATAACACCTGCTAATGAGCCAATCGTTTAGAGAGGCGACGGGGTTAACGGGGCCGTCATCTTCCCAGTGAGCCCGTCCCGTGAGTCTCCTCCAAAAGAAATTCCTTCTTCTCTTCCAACGAGCAACAAGCTTTGCATCTGTTGAGCGGAAGAATGGAAAGAGGGACTCAAAACACAAAATAAGCTTTGCCCAGGCCTCATTAGAAGGTAATGAAGTCCCAGAAAACACAGTGGTTGGGATATGAGGCAGGATTTATCAGCTGTTTGGCTTATTAGCACATTTTTGTCGCCATAGGTCAACTATTATTCACAATAAGACTGGGAAGGACACGTATGAGCCAAACAATTTTTTTTCCACTTTGCTACAGTTTAAAGGGTAAAGTTGGTGACATTCTCTTATTTGTTTTAATCATTAACAAAATCCCTGAAAAGACCAAAACTGTCATGGTGCCCTCCTGCTCCTCTCTCTCTGCTCCTCTCTCTCTCCTCCTCCTGCTCCTTCTCCTTGAGATTGGCCACACCTGGCAGCAGAGATTCCACTCACCTGTTCCTCATCCTTCAATCAAGGCCACTGCATTTAACCTCGGTCTCATTCACCAGAAGGGTCAGCGTCAGTGTTAGCATCTTCTATGTTGTTGATCATACCTTATTTTTCCTCGTCTCATCCTTGTTCTTCCTTCAGTCCTGGTTTTTCTGTGTTAAATGTTTATCTGTGTCTGAGTCTGAGTCTACAACACCCAACAAAAACATTAAAGAAATCTGACCGAGAAGCTCTCTGAAGCCAAAAACCAATAAAGTGAAATAGTCCCATAATGCTCGTCTTCCTTGGGTTTGAGTAACATTTGCTAAAAACAACAGTTCCAGTTGAACTTTTTTAAATTGAACTATATATTTTATGACCCATTTTAAAAGATTTTCACCTTCAGTGGAACCAGAGGTCTTGGTTTTCTTACTTATGCTTGAAATAAAAAATATATGATTCATTATAAGAGATTTGGGAATTGGGCAAACTACATATTATTTAGTGTTAAATCATCTTCTTAGTGGTTACAGAGCAGTAGAAGTTCCTTTAACTTAAGTTTCTCTCCCTCTCAGTGCACTGAGAGGTAAATTCATTTGATGGTAAATGACTTTATAATAGATCAGACGAGTGTATAATGTTGTTTGTAAGTGGCCAAACCAGACATGAGCCACTGAGTTAATGTGATCAAAATGTAAAACTAGGAAGTGTTGGAAGTGCTGCTTATATGTATTTATCTACCTGTTAGCTGATAAAATCTTATAGACTTTAGGTTTATAGTACACATATATATATATATATATATATAAATATATATATATATGTTTATTTATTTATGAACTTAAATAAATAAATATAATAATAAATATGAAATATAAACTATGATCATATTTATAGCCTACTTGTGACTTAGATATTTTGTCAGGAACATATTTTAATGCATTGTTTACCAGATCTTTGTTACCAGAATGTCTCAGCTAAGTCACAGCAGGTCACCCACCAGCTGGAGCGTTTATTGGTTTATTGCTGCTCAATACATTCTGTTTTTTGTTTTTTTTTACCTTTTGAGCTAAAGGGAATACCACAGCCGCATTTCTGTGTTTCCTCTGGTCATATAGGACCAAGTCCAGGAATATCTTTGTCTTTCTAAAGCATAGAAATCCCAGACAAAATGCTTCAGTTACATATTTTTCTTACAAATGACTTTTCCTGAACCTGTAAGATGAGAATTGTGCTGAATGTTTGACACTGAATATTTTAGCCTCATTTCTATGGTATAGGCCAAACTAAACATTTGTGAGTATGAGCCATAGAGACAAACTAATACGTGAACGTTCAACATACATCTGAAATGTAAGCTACTGCAGGGCTTCCCACTCATTCCCATAACAACACATGCAGTAAGATGTGGCCTCACCTATCTGCTGCTGGCAGCGAGGTGTCTGATGATGTATTGTTTTTGATCTCAAGCCCCAGAAATGTTTGCTCTGAGGGAAAGGTTTGCTGGAAAACCACGACACATGTTCACATGATCTCAGCAGCATATCTTGACGTAATGTGCATCGACTTTCACTGGCAGCTGGTTTACCATAATGTGAAGCAGGAATGTCTTCAGTGCCTTATGTTACGTTTGTATAGGTTAGGGCCAGTTATCACATATCAGATGTATTTATAGTTAACAAGTATTAGATGTAAATAACATTTGTGATCCCTACTGAGTGACAGATTTATTATGCACTCCAGTACAATAATATAATCATAATATTTATCTTTGCAAAGTTCATAATGTTCCGTTTTTGCTGACTTTCAAATATATGTTTATCACTGAGTCATTGTTAATGATGTTGTTGTAGTGGAATACATATACTGAGAGAAACGGCTCATTGTGATACAAACCAACACAATGACTTCAGTGTTAAAAACCTCAAATTAACACCTATATTTTACATTATAGGTATCATAAAAGTAGACTCTGTTGCAGAACAGATTGGATTGTAATTGATTTTACTGCACTAATATAGAGAATAATGAGTGTTATGTGAAATGTCTGCAAAAATAAAATCTAAAAAAAATAGCATAACTCCAGTGAAACCTGATACACCCCAGTAAACAGGCAGCTGCTTACCTATCTGCTCCTGTGTGTGTGAGGGCTGAGCCTGGACTTCAGCCTGGGCCTGTTGCTGCTGCTGCTGCTGCTGCTGCTGCTGCTCCTGCAGACTCTGACTGTCCACAGAGATGCCGCTGTCGCTGTGCAGCTTCTCGCCCTCCGGTGTCACCATCTGGTTGTTTGTAGCCGCGCGGTTGTTCGCCGCCTGCTTGTTCTGTTTGCAGCTATTCCACCTGTGGCGTGTCAAAGGAAGATAACGATCTCGATCAATATAATGCAGTCATCCTGTCTGATTTTTAGATATTTGGTGTTTAGCGATAAAGCAATAATTTGTTTTAGCATTTATTTTCAGATATCCACAGGTAGCGCACTGATAACAAAAATCTAAGTTCTAGATTAAGCTCTAACTAATTGTTAGCAGGTCTGGCTATTTAGTTTAATAGCTACATTAAGCAAATAGCTAACTATTGGTTTCTTGGGTTGCAGGTTTAATTAAAAAAGCCTGGCTTGTTCTCGGCCCACTGAGGTATTCCTTGATGCCGCATTCCACCAAAGTTTAGGCTAATGCTAGCGACAAGTAAATACAAAAAAATAAATAAATAAATAGTGCTATAGTATGTATTTAGCCATTGAGAGCATATCAGACGAATTTAAAAGATGAGAATGAGCTTGAAACAGTCTAGAGGGAACAGTGTTTCCAACCAACTCATGGAGCTTCAGGACATTTCATGACGAACCCTTATCATTGTAAATATTCATGAGGTATTGAGCGGTACAGTCCTGTTAACACCTAAGTGTTTACTTATCAAATATTAGGTGTTGAAGGAATTCTCATAATTTGCAGTCTGTTCATGGTGTTTAGTACATGAGGAGAACTCACCAGATGTGTGCATGACTCTGCTTATAAATCTGGCACTTAAATCTCCCCCGGTCGGCACTTTTCAAACAATCAATGCCTCTAATGTGCTTGTTTACTTGCTTCAAATGTGTTTTAGCCTGAGGTTGTATCTAGTAACAGGGCTCGCATGTGTGGGTGTGTGTGTTTGTTTCATGTGTAGTATTCTCTAGAACTGGGTGAAACCTATTTTACCATGTTGGGCCTGAATATATCAGCAGATAGCCTTCTGCCATGTTTTAGCCCGAGGCAACATCTGTCATTTCCAACGCCATCCAACAAACCATCATCTCCATCACAGTTCACCCTCTTCTGTCCCAGATTATATTGTTCCCGAGGTGCAAAACCCAATTGTGCTAATGTCTTCAAGCACAAAGCAGCTTTTCATCTTGTTCTTTGCTACCGGCTGACCTCTTAAAAACGATGTAAGCCACCAGACCGACCACAACGGCGGCCAGGATGGAGCAGTAGATGGGGATGAGGTTTTCGTTGAGCCCGTGGCCGAGGAAGCGAGGGGAGCCGGCGCTGGACGTTGTCGTCTCTCCTCCTGGCTGCGGGCTGTAGGAGCCCTCGGGGAGGAAGTAATTGGTGAAAGAGGGTGGAGTCGGATCCATGTCTGACGTGGGAGCAAAATATGTAGGGAGGAGAGGATCTGTATGGGAGAAAAATGGAGAGAAAGGAGCATCTGTGAGAATAGAAACACACCTAGATACGACTGAGACAGAAACAAAACAGACTCAACACCCATGCTCTGAGGTACTGAAGTATAATTGGACAGTGATGGAGGAAGTAACCTTCTCACACTATTTCAGCCAAAGTATCAATACCACAGTGCAGAAGTATTCAGTTACAAGTAAAGTCATTGCATACCATCAACTTAAGGCCCATTTATGCTCCCTCTACGTACGTAAACAACCATCCGCCAATGGTCCGACCCCCACATACTTCTGAACATCCTCTACATCGACATCGATAAAGTAGAAGAAAACGAAAATATTTAAGCAGTCAGTACCTCAAAACTATACTTAAGTACAGTATATGTACTTTCCACCACTGTCTGTTTAGCAGGTACACAGCTGATGGCATTAGTCTTAAAGGTTTTTTTTAAATTAGGATACATCCTCTGGGCACCATGCACATATTTTCCAAATTTCAATCCATCCAGCAGCTGTTGAGATATTTCAATGTGGAACAAAGTGTTGAAACAGCAGATCAACACTACAATATGCCGACCCTGACCGCTAGCATGGCTAACAAGAAATCCCGTCATGATGAGACGCTTTCATTTCTCTGAGCGTTTGTTTGCTGGGCTGCTGTCACCACATGTCTGATACACTGCACACATGCTGCAGCTGTTTCTCATATACAGACGGGTTCTGGCTGAGCTGCTGTGTGCAGAAAGACAAGGAATGTTCCTCCACAAGGGATGCAACTATCAGTCATCCACCATCCCACCCCACACCAGGCCTGGACCCTGCAGGACTCTCCTCAACATGTCCCCATCCTTGTGATCTCTGCACATTGCATGACATTAAGGCCATATGGGTCCATGTAGAACAAAGTCTGGGGCTTTGGGGAGGGCATCATTTTAAGTGCAGTCTTTGCTGAGGCCAGAGAGGCAGGAAGGCTCTGTGCTACTGGATGGGTCTGGTTTCTATCACGGCAAGGCATGGAGAGAAGAGTCATTTTCATAAATTATCCGATTTCCTCTTCCTTTGTGAGCTCCATTAATGATTCAGCGTAATTCCCTGTGTTGCAGCAGCATCATGGCCGCTCTGATGTGCAAATCCTGTCCTGGCAAAACAATTTATCCCCTTACAACTCTGTCATGTTGGGCTTCTCTGCATTAAGTAAAACTACAGTCATTCTATCAGATAGTAGAGAAGCTCAGAGAGTTGCTATGTAGATTATTCCCTTCCTCAGGGTGTGGTGCAGCAGGTTGAGGAGAGGGCTCGTCCAGCCAAACCCAAAAACTCCTCTGAGTCCAGCAGCCTGGTTCAGATCTGAGGCTGTGAATCCCAGCAGAACCTCAGGCTGCTCCTCATTAGCTTTGCAGCGGCGTTCACAGGATTAACCCTGTGGAGACCCCTGAGGCTTCCTTCAAGGCCAAAGACTGGGACGCTTTATCCCACATACTTGAGGGGTCTTCCTTCTTTACATTTGTACTGCCTCTGATGGGTAACCCAACAGTGGGTAGAACTGCTAACTGGTAGCCACGCATTGTAACATGATTCAGCTGTCAGGCCTCATTATGATAGAGTATATTTACTCAGTATACCTTTAATATTCAGTGAGAATTCCAACACCTCCTATATATATTAATACTATGTCATTTTTTAAATGTACAGTCTGTCTAAAATGATCTATAGGTTTACTGTGTACACATTATGATATGTTAGAAATAACTTGATATACAGTCAGTGAGGCCTGTGACAAATGTGCTTCTATCCTGCTCATTTAGCCCATTCCTTTTGGTCCAGTTCAAAACTATGCTTCGGGAAAACTTCTTAAAGATTACACCTAATCCACTCATCACTATTTTTGGAGTCCCTCCTAACTTATGCTGAACAGATTTTTACAAAACTGGAAGGATTTGTCCAGGAAAGAACCCAATTAATTTTGATGTGGATCCGGGAAAAGAGACAGATGTAAGAATTCTTTACATTACAGGAGGGCACCATGACATTACAGGGTATTTTTTGACATTTTCCCTCGTAAAACAAAAAATTCCGATCCAATTTCAATGAAACTTAGTGAAAGGGGTGAGACATGGGTTAGCTAAGCTAAAAAGACATGAAGCATTGTTTGGCTGTCACATAATTTTTGTACATAATGGTAAGACACATAGCATTAGTGCCACGTCATCTTTTAACTCATTGCTAATAATTAAATGAAGAATTTTGGGATGAAAAACCGATTGGTTTGTTTATTGTTGTGGTCTAGAAGAAAAGAAGACAATCATCGGACCATCACAGCTGAAGACTGTCCCCACGTATATTCACTTTTCACTCACATGGCAGATAATCTGTTTCTCCACATTGATTCGTTGCATAATTTACACGGTTACTTGCTCTAAGAGTCCAATGGGACCTCGATGGGTGACTCACGTGGACGTATTAGAAAAACGTCTGTCGGTCGTTTAAAGTCCACATTGGCCTTTCTGTCTGCGTGGTGATGACAGGGCATTCCTATCTCCTGTGGGGGGATTGGTTTACTGAAATGGTAGAAAATATCTCTCATGGACGGGGAAATGCAGCACATGTGTGTGCCATACTTAGAAACACTGAAATAATGCAGAGGCCTATTTAAAGCTGTGCTATTGATTCGTATCCGTCTGGAAGGAGGTTGAGTTCAGAGGACTGGAACACGGGTGTCTGTATTACATGCATTTCTTGACCTTTCCTGGGATGTAGTCAGGTTTCCTCAGCTCTTCCATGCATCATTCAGCTAATGCAGGCCTTGCTAATGGTATTAGCCATGCAACTCGAGCTCAAAAATACAATAAATTGTGAATGGAAGGTGTGAAAATGAGTGAAAGTGTTATATTGGGTTCGTCAAAGAAGCTGCAATCCTTTTAGGCTTTCCTTCAGCACGCTCAGTCATCCTGCACCACTGTAAGTGCCTTTCTTTGGTGCGATGAATGCAGTTGTATACATGCATCAGTCGCACCCCAGGACTCATTGTAAATTGTCTTTCTCTGCCTTAATAACAGCTCTCCTGAGGGTCTGCTTCACTTAACACCAAGTCAACACAGAGAGCGGCTGCAGCTTCAGGCCATTAACTACATCTTTATCGTAATTCCCCCCTCTTTCTCTTGGTTTCTCAGGCTAATGCAGAAAACAGGTCTGGGTGTTGACCAAAGGCTAAACCTGGGGCTCCAGTGGCTGCATACCACAGCTGGAGGAGAATGGGAGCTTAAAGGCGCGGTGGAACTTTAACAATTTAATTTCGGCTGCAGCGGGTTTAAAACACACAAGAAACAAAGTAAAACTAGCCCGGGATTTTATTAGCATTGGGCAGTGTGTGCAGTTAGATGTGTTTATAAGTGGGGTGTGGACTAGATGGGGAGAAAAAAAGATTGCATTTTTATGAGCCATTGAGGTCTTTGTGGTTAACCCCAGGGTCCTATGCGGAGGTTGTCTTGACTGTTGCCAGTTCAGGGTGGAGATGAGCAACTATCAGGCGCGGCACATGCACAATGACCTCTTTATCAGCTGCCGAACACTCTCCCTCTGTCTCAGCCCGGCCTCTATCTCAATCTTCCTCTGTGTTTCTCGCCTGGCGAGCACACATCAATCAAACGAACACGTACTACAAATTATTCAAGTGAGCGCTCTGTCGTCTGTTTGGGGGGGGGTTAATAGGGGGAGTGGAGGGAAGGGCAGACAGAGAGGCAGAGTGTTAGGAGAGGGTGAGGGAACAGAGGAGCTGCTGTAAAGTGCTCTGATTAGCAGAAGTAATTATGCTGCAGCGGTGAAGGAACTGAATGCACACTGGCCACCTTCCACCACTCCGCTAGCCCAGCCACTCAAAGGCCACTGTGGGAAGAGATAGAGAGAGCACATGAAGAGGGGGGGTAGTGATGAGCAGGGTAATAAAGAGAGAAAAAAACAGTCTCTCTTTATCTGTTTTTTAATATTTCTTCTTGTGGACAAACACTCGAACAGATGCTCCACATCTCATGTTTAAAGCACATCTTTTCATCCGGAGATGGAGCAGCACCTTTTGGTAAAAGCTCTACAGCAGCCGGGCGGGCGGAGACCTTCAATTAAAAATGCAGGAAGTGCTTTCAATTTCACATCAAAGAGAGGTTCACACATGTTCTGTGTCCCGAGTTTAATGAAAAATGTAATAGGTAAAGCACACTTGGCAAGAGCGGCAAGTATGTGCAGCGTTCACCTGCTATCAACCTTATTGATTTTTTAGGCTTATAATATGGAGTGTTTCGGTGTCTGAAGCTGGAGGACTAAGCTCTAAGTGTGGGTGAGTGTGCTTGTAGAGGTCATTCAGTGAAACCTGAGTATTAGCAGAAGAAATCCCAGGACTCATATCGACCCCCCCCCCCCCCCCCCCCCCCCCCCCCGGAGCAGAATACCAGCACAGCACATATGCTCCAGCTCTCTCCGTCTATTTTCATCTCTCTCTGTTTCTCTCTCTGTCTGTCTCTGTCACTCTATCGTGTAATTGACATTTGGTGACAGCTGGATATAAACTGGGGACTTTGGGATTTGAAAATGCCACAAATCGTATGTTTGTTATCGCTTACAGAAGTGAGAGGCAGACAGCAGGAGAGGAATTAAAAAAGATTTTCCTCGCATAAATAATAGACAGTCCGATTGATAGTTCCAATGAGACGGCTTCCTGTTTGCTACCAAAACACATGTGCATGCAGAGTCATCACAGACCACCATGGAGGCCTGCGAACATCATCACCGCCATATGTGACTACAGGCATTACCCACAGGCCCGCTGGTGCTATAACAGAGCTCTCCTTTGAAACAGACGGCCCATAGGGTCACTTAACGTGCCACCATCAGTCGACACCGTCACTGCTGCCGCTTGACTATGGCTCAGGACAAGGCGGGTCAAAGGTGAGACGCTCTGCATGGGTGGGCAGTAAATGGGTGGTAATGGGCCGTATTGTGGGCTACTGTACATCAGATATGGACAGAATACAGTAGATATTCTGGGTGTTTTAGGGGGCATAGGGTGCAGTTTGTTTTGGCTGTCAGTTCTATCACAGGTCATGTCTGTTATGGGTCATGGTTTCCTCCAGCCTTGCTGAGGAGCGGTGTAAGACTTAAGTAGGCTACATTCCTGCACAGAGTAAGTCTTGGTTACAGATTTAAATCGGGAAAACAGTCACTCCTTGCATCTCAGCATGTGGAATTTGCTTTGCACATGTAACTTCCAGGCATGCAATCCTCTGCAGACCCTGCAGCTTCAGACATGTTTTGCACGATTCGGAAAACTTTAATACTGCAGGGAAGATGTTGTTTCCTCGTGCCCTTTCTTCTATTCTGGGCGATAAACAAAAAATCAACAAGGCTGGACTATGACCTTCGCTTGAGACAACACAGATGTGCTCATTGCCTCGCGCAATAAACATTTGCTCATCAAGAAAGATAACAAATATGATTTTCATTTTTGCATCATCTTTATGATCAGATTTATGATCTGGGGCCATGAATTTGAGGCCATAGTTCTCTGCTGGAAATTGGTGGACTGTCCCCTTCAGGTTGGGGTTAGTTACTGCCTCAAAAGAGGGTTTGGAGGAATGTACCGCGAGGACAGGCATTTTGGTACGGTGTCGGCAGTATTGTACCGCTGTACTGTCGTGGTGAAGAGAGAACTGAGCCGTAAGGCAAAGCTCTCAATTTACCAATCGATCTATGTTCCAACCCTCACCTGTCGTCATGAGATCTGGGTAATGACCAAAACAATAAGATCGTGGATACAAGCGACCAAAATGAGTTTCCTTCGTAGGATGGCTGGGCTCAGCCTTATGAGGAGCTCAGACATCCGAAGGGAGCTCGGAGTAGAACCCTTGCTCCTTCACGTCGAAAGGAGTCAGTTGAGGGGGTTCGAGCATCTGGTTAGGATGCCTGCAGGGTGCCTCTCTTTAGAGGGTTTCCGGGCATGTCCAACGAGGAGGAGACCCCAGGGTAGACCCAGAACTTGCTGGAGGGATTAGATATCTCATCTGGCCTGGGAACGCCTTGGGATCCCCCAGGAGAAGCGTTTGGGACGTTTGGAATACCCGTCTTCATCTGTTGCCACCATGACCCGACCCCAGATAAGCGGAAGAAAATGGATGGATGGATGAATGTCTGGATAAATATAATAGATGTTCATCCTAAAATGTTTGAGACATGTCCGTGTCGACCGACTGCAAGACGGACATTAGATCTGTACCAGTAAAAATATTCTTTTCATTTCTCTTCTGGCAGAGAAGAGTAAAGACGTCAGATTTCTTGCAAAACTGGCACTAGATCAGATCCAAGTAGGAGGTTACTGTTTAAATGGTCTTGTTTGTGCTAACAATAACTGCAGTGATGATTGATCCATGATAAAAATCAATATGCTTTTGATGGTGTTTGATACTCATGGAAGGAAAGGTGGTGAGACATCATCTCATCCATTAGAACTTTTTCAGACTCATCTGCGTTTCTCTCTCTTATCCTTTCCCAGTCCATTTCTCCGTTGTCTGTCAGAGCCATTAGACTCCAACCAAAGAGAAATTTACACCCCCCATGTGGTGCTTCCACATCCGCTGTGTCACAACAGGGTGCCGACACAGTTTGAGGTTCATTAACTTCGTAGATCAAAATACCTGCTAGCGTCTGAGGATGTGAAATCCCAACCAAGAAGAAATATCGCAGCTCAAGGCCAAGACCTAACATGTAAATCAAAAGCATCATAAAACTGTTCATTTAAAAATGATAAAACACACAGTGGATCGATAAGACCTGCATTAGCAAGTGTTCCTGCTATTAGGCACTTTCTATGAAGCATTTAATCATTCCACAACATAAGTGCCTCTTTGGCTTGCACAAAAAACTCAAATGGAAGGAAAAGAGTATTTCCCAGGAACAGACCATAACCACAAAATCCTTCTGAAATCGATGTTGTGAAAAGGTTGTTTTGCTGCGTTATAAATATTGATCCTTACTTTTTTACTTTACAGTCCTTAATCTGATATTTTTTAAGAGGGATACCATATTATCATCAAGGAAACAGAGAGCAATGCCAGCTCAGACCTTTTACCTCCCATATTTGAGCCTTGTAGCCCCCTGATGGGGCCGATTTCATGCCTCGTCTGGCCTGAGAGAATTTACAGCTTCCTTGGTCACAAGCTGCCTCTACTGTTGGATACAGCGAGCGCAACCCTGCTCCTCGTAGGCAGCCTTTTGCTTTGTGAGACAGTAGATTATTCATCATGTTGAGGCTGCAGCAGTCTTTGACCTTTTAATGTTAAAGCGTTCAACTTCCTGCCATTTGAAAACCTGACGAACGTTGACCTCCGACTGTGATTTCAGATCTATATGGTGGCTCCAGCGTAGCACTGAACTTCAGAGGAAGGTCCTTTAATGTTGCCTTCACTCCTCCTAACCTTTCTGGTGCGACTCAAACGAAATCTGGGGATTATGTTTGTTTGGTTCAGGTCATTTTAGCCAGTCTGAACGCTTTCACTTGTAGTCTGATACGAACAATCACACCAGAACTGCTTGAAAAGGAGGCTTTTCAAACCTAGACTTTGGTCCCAATCAGTGGATGGGTCAACTGCCTCAATTACCTAAGCCCAAAGTAACATCTTCAAATTCTTTTTTGTTTTTGTTTTTGCCTAATCAACAGTTTAAAACCAAAATTTATTTGGTTTACAATAATAAAAGTTAAAGAAAAGAATGAAATACCCAGAATCTAGATGTTAGGATAATATTAAGAATGTTCATTTCAGCACTATTTTAAATTTCCTCCATATGCAATGCTGATGATTCATAATGACATTCACCAAAACTGTCCAGTTCATGATTTATCCGTCATATGAATGAAATTTTTGTTTGTAATAAGTCAGTCTGAAAATGAAATGGTCCAAAACTAAAAAGATAGCAATACATCTCGTTCTCTTCTTTATTCTGGGCGGAGTTATCTGAGCTGCAGGTGTGAAAGCGACCTGAGCATGTGTCAGACTTACTATGACAGACAGAGTCACTGGTTGGTGTGCACACAGCCAGCTGTATCTCAGTTTCCTCATCACAGATGGTGCAGGGCAGGCAGGGGTCGAGGGAGCTCTCCCGGTCAGAGAAGGTATCATCCAAACATTCCTCACACATCGTGTCATGATGGTGTTCACAGTGTGCAAACACACCCTGACCCGCCGGGCACACGGTGCACGACTCGCACTTGCTCGACGTCTCGCTGAAGTAGAAGTTGTAGTCGCAGACGCAGATGGCGTCATTGGAGTCGGTGCAGGGCGTGTCCATGCGCATCAGGCCGGTGCACATAGTGCAGGGCCTGCACTCCTCCGTGTGACTGTAGTTCTCTGAGAAGGTCTCACCTGCAGACGAGAGGACAGGTCGAAGGAGACGAGACAGAAAAGTGAGAGAGAGGAAATGAGAGAAGGGGCAGAGCAAAGGAGGTTAGGAGATGGGGAGAGAAGGAAATATGAGGAGATAAACAGGAGGATAAACAGTGAGTCTAATGACATTAATCATGTTTACTGCACATTCATTAGAAGGGAGGACACATTGATCCACTGGGCTCTTAGTGATTTGTGCTCCGGGACAAGAAAGGTGCTCCGGGTGGGGGAGCGAGTCAAAAGCCTGCTGTGCTCATTACGATATCGATCCTAATGTGTTTGTGCTGCGCTCAGTAAACTGCTCTAATCTCAGTTCTACACAAAGTGCAGGTGCATTGAAATGCTTACACTGTTGCAGACATGATAAAAGCCTGTGTTTAAAAGTGATGGAGGAATCACTGGGGTACGTTTATTAAGTTTTAACAAGTCATTCTGCCAAACAGGAGCGTTTCTCGGATGCTCGAGTAACATTTGTGTATGTTTGTATTTGCATTACCTCATCCGAACTCAACCACGCACATTATAAATAATAATAACTGATAAATGATGAATGAATTGAGCAATTAATTGCATAATATTCAATTAATTTCTAAAACAAATGCATTTATATATTATTTAATCTGCTTATAATAAGTACAGTTCCTGTGTCAGACATTTCAGGACCAATAACAAGCTCAAACAGTTCTTGCTTATGATTGGCTGATACTTGTTAGTTACACAAAGTACAGCTGAGGCTAATGGAAATATATTTTTTCAGGTTGGCTACTTCATGAACCAAAGAACTGACAGATTTAAACTTTCACTGATGATTTCACAAGATGAAAAGTCACCAGTTATTTACTTCATCACCATGAGATTAGGAATATATAAAGATCTCTCGAGACCGACTGCCATCAGCATCCGAATAGCATCCCAAAAAGGACAACTCCATTGCAGTGTATTGATTATGTCTGGATTGTGAGCTAAAGCGATAGCAGACCACAGTTGAGTTGGGCAGAACAGTGTCAAACAGAATGAGGTAATAGCCATGCTGACTAATTGCCTGCTGCTTTTCAATTACTTCAAACATTTCAGATTAGCGCTGCAGGAACATTTGAATCAGGAGGATTCGGGAGGGTTAATCACTGAGAAAGTGATAACCTCAAATGAGCTTATTCTTACACTGAGAGTTCCTAGGGGCTCAAGTAATCTATTAATATTGCATGTTCATATAGAATCATTTTCAGATATAATCGGATGCCTGCTGAATTATGCATACAGAGGGAGTGAGTGTGTCATACGAGTGTGTTTTGGTGGTTGCAAGAGTCACTGCAAAGAATCTACCGCTCAGATTCACTGTTCTCCAAATCCTGTTTTTTTTTTTATTTCTGGAGTGCTTAACATGAGAACGGTCACCTTGCAAGAGTGTCTGCAGTTCACACAAAAATGATGCAAATGTGCAACGTCTTACTCCCTGCTGAAGAAAACATCAGGGCTGCCAGACTTCATGAGGAAGTTTAACATCCATCCAAACATTTCACAGAATGAGTTTGTGATCCCAGCATGTGGAAACAGCTTTGTAAACTCTTAAATTAACCCCAGAGGGTGCCTGTTTCACTCTTAATTTCACAAAATGAAGCATGCAGCAAGTTTAAACCCTCCTCTGTGGTTGTCTTACAGTGAAATAAATCATTGCGACTGACTGTCAGTAAAGCCAAATGGATGCGTGGCGCTCTCTCCCAACTCTTATCTGCATATGCATATGTCTGAGTGTGCGTATCAATGAGAGCTGCTTAGTGGGTGTCGTGTTGAGTAACAGCATACTGTCAGTGTGAAAAGCCCTTCAGCAGTGTCCCAGCACTTGCTTTGCACTGTAAGCGGCTCTGGCGAGTAAACAGACTGAAGCTCTAAACACCTTGTTAACAGCAGCACTGCTAAGGAGCCGTGGATGAAGGCTGTCATGTAGGCAGACTGTGCAAATGGAACGGGTTTGATGATTCCACTCGCCATAACCAGCTGCCTTATTTTAATTAAATGTGCACTGAATTTAATTTATTTAATTCAGGTTATTGTTCACCTGTTTGCTTTAATATTTTGTTGTTTACCGTTTTATTGTGTTTTATCTCGACAATCTTTCAAGTGGGGAAAAGAACTATTTTTTATTTGTGCACTTGAACGCCCCCTGCTCTTTCAGATTTCACTGTGTGTCCCGTTGTTGGGTATTATGGTGCATTCCATTTACCTCGGAAGTCGGAACTCGGAGCTGGGAATGACGTCACATCCGAGTTGACCGCATATGATATATTAATTTGTTTTTGTTTGAGCGTACATTTGTGCTGTGGAGGGCTTTACCCGTCTGTTTTACCAGGCGAATAAACAGCGTGTGGGGCCAAACGGTGACTGACTGCGTGTTTCGTGTACAACACAACGCAAGAGGAAGTACCCAAAGATGGAGGTAAGGTAAGGTAGGCATGTAGGCTGATCAACAAGCAGGAGAGTCAGCTCAGTTTACTTGAATGAAACTGACTGTTTGCTGAAACAGGCTTTCAGGGTGGTCTGGTGAGTTTAATCTGAGTCAAAAACATCATTTAGGGATCAAAGTGTTGAGGTAGTGCTGATGTACGACTGAAAGGGGAAGGGTCAGGGCAAATGGGGCAATCGGGGATGTAAGTGCACACATCATCGGAATCAGTGTTTTTATTTTCTCCATCTGTCGTCACCCCTCGCTCTTATTACTGTCCGGAGGCCGAGGCGATAGAAGAGAGCGACCCTGACGGATCGATCCAGACCCGGACGAATAACAGACCTCGGAGGTAAACATTTATTTGAATTTGCGAGCTCGAAGCCTTTGTTTTCTTTGCAGTCAGGCTCGACCGGGAAAGCTCTGCTCATTCATTTCAATTATCCCGCAGGCTTCCTTGCTAATTTTAACTTGCATGCATGAGCCCCTTTTTCTAACCTTGTGTGTAAACAAGTCTAAATGCGAACATATGCACCGGAGAAGAGTGTGTGTGTGTGTGTGTGTGTGTGTGTGTGTGTGTGTGTGTGTGTGTGTGTGTGTGTGTGTGTGTGTGTGTGTGTGTGTGTGTGTGTGTGTGTGGTTTGTGTGTGTCAGCACTTTCGTCTGAGAGCTAAAAAAAGAAAGTAAAAGGCCGTCTTTAACAAAGTATGATCCTTTGTCTGACTGCCCCCAATTGAGTGATGCTCAGCGCCTCTCAGCATGTTCCACAGTAAAAACTGATAAAGAGAGATGTGTACTGGGGGGGGGGTGATGCACTTAAAATGTGCCACTCCAGCCTGTGAAGACCCCTCCTCCAAACGGGGATGTGCTTTGGCCCCATTAATGTCATCAATAATGTAGCTCAGGACGGCCTTGAAACGGCCCGATGATCTCCACAATCAGCACTTTGGGTGTAAGCTTTTAGTGAGGATGGCCATTTGTCCCACTCCATAACGTTTGCCCACTAAGGATAAATTACCAACATGAAAAACTGCGTGACAGATTTATTTGTCTTTTTGAACATGCTACATTTGTGTGCGTAATTATCGGCCTGCTTTATTGGTCCACTTAGCTTCACTCCCGAATTTGAAACAGGTGATTTAGGATATTATCAAAGCTGTTATTAGGAGCCCAAAGGAGGTCATTTAACAGTTTCTCTTCTATCCAGTGCTACGCTTTTGTTTTTCAGCCATGTCTAGAAGAAGCTTCCTCCACTTCCAAAGGAAATCTCCATTTCCCATTCCTTCGTCCCCGATGATCCATTGGAAGTGATTCTTGAAGCTCTTTTCCGGCCTTCACCAGACGAGGCTGTAATTCTACTTTGCTACCTCCTTTAACTCCCCAGTGATTCCCCGGGCCAGTTGGCCGGCGGGGCTCTCCTTAAACGCAGCATGGACTGGCGAGGCTCTGCCTCTTTTCTCTCCGAGCTTCAAGTCAGTTTGCAGGGCGAGTTTTTCTGAATGGTTCACGAAGCGAGACGAGTCCGTCCCATGACAGCAGAGAAAAGTGGAGGAGACTGATAAATATTTCAGCACTGCTGATGTTGGCACTCATCCCGAGTCGGGATACTGAAGGAGAGGGGGGAGATGCACGGACAGGAAGTAAGGAATTAAGGTTGTTCGTGTTAAATAAAGAGTCACTCATATTTACAGTGGAACCGGAAATGGATACGTTGAATTTTGCAGGTTAATTATTCATGTCTGTACTTTAGAAACTGTATTTAAAGCTTTAGTTTTTCAGGTAAGGTTTGTGTTTCATCTCCCATATAAATCCCACTCAGCTTTATTTTAGTGCGTGTTCTCCTGTGGGCTTCAGGTACATTAGAATTTAATCTGCCGAAACAAAAACAATATTGAAGGCTAATGAAAAAGCAGTGGCACCTGAAAGTGGATATTTGAGCGTAATTGAGTATTAATCAGCGCTGAACACCGTCCCTGTTCTGCAGAGCACGATAATGGCTTACAGATAGAGGCACAATAGGCTTTTCAATACGGTTTAATTAGCTGGATCAAATGAGTAAAGATGCACCGATGTAACAGTATGCATGATGAACGAGGGGATCGTGCCCTTTGGTGCATGGCTCTCTAATGCTGTTTTATCCACTAACACAGACGGTGAGTCATAGTAGCAGGGGGGGGGGGGGTGGGGGGGGTGAGAAAAGTGAGCGCTGGATGGAGAGAAGAGGAGACACGACAAGAGTTGGTGGGATTCGCTGGAGTGGAGGGGTGAGGGAGGAGGGAGGGAGTTTAAAAAGAAAAAAAAATCAGTCCTGACGGTGAGCCCAGCGTTATGGGAGGATGTCGCATCCATGCATCATCTGCCTGTTTACAGCAGGAATATGAAAAGGAATTAAACCAAAGATAAAGTGTGTCTCTCCACAGACTCCTCTACTCCACTCAATTATTTCCTGCTGCAGTCTATCAAATGCATGATGACTTTTAATTACCTCACTCATTCACTGTCCATCTGCTTCAACATCACCGATGCAAAAGCACGAGAAGTCCACTCCATTTTTCCTCCATTTATGTTTGCACCCAAACTCATTTCACACAAATACCTTTTCTAAGATTGCCTTTGTTCGGGTTGTCTCATGTGAAATTGACTCACTGTCATGCTCTAGAGAGGACAGAATTGTCTTCCTGGCCCTGTACGCGTTTGTGCAACTCTCGACTTCCTCGAAGGGAAATATAAAAAAAACTTCAAAGGGGTGAAATAAGCCGGATTTCAGATTCGTATTAACGTAAAGCAATGTAGAGATTAGCATCTGTTGTGCAAAGAAGTTCACAAGTTCAAGAATAATCAGAGGATCATTTTTCTTTGGGCGAAATGCATTCCTTCCAGTCTGCAGGCATTACTGCAGAATTTAGTAATTTCCCATTCATTGGCATCCAAGTCTTCTTTACATGCACCATTTGCTAGTGTTTACATGTGTTGTCGAAATGGATTAATGCAGTCAGTCAATGCTAACCAGAGAGGAAACTCCAAATGTCTGAGCAAGGCTAATTTAAACATTTCTGCTCTGTGTCACTCAAAAAACTGACACCATTAGCTCGTGCATGTTTCTTAAAAGCTAGCAGAGTGGGATAACTTTCACCTCCTCCTGAACCGAGGTACTGGTAACCTATACTTCGGCGTTTAAAGGGCAAGAGCTGCAGAAATGCGATGCAGTAAGACCCCCGAATCTAAAGGAACACATTTGTTTGCAGCATTGATTCTTCTTCTTCGTGATGTTGCAGTGTTGGCACCTCTCCCAGCTCTTGTCTGTACAGCGAGTGCTAATGGTTTACAGGCTGAGCCATCCTGTAACACATTTGGACCCACTTACAACCATGAACATATGGGTTCCTGGCTTATATTCTGTGGACACCTGATAAAGGCAAAGACGACACATTACACAAATGAGCAAATTGGACAATAAGGTTGTGTTTTGGCTTTAATTTTGTTTGGGGTTTAGAGCCAGAGCTACTTCTAATAGCACAGAATACATAGAGATGATGTAAGCGCAGAAACATTGCATTAATAGGGCGTGACGTATCAACGTGTGTGATGCTGATGATGACGTGCAGCTTTGCAGCTGAGCCGTACCTGATTCTCTCCAGATTGAGTTCAATCCTTTTATGTTTGACACATTTCAGGAAGTGAGAGTTTCTGCAGAGTTTCAGCAAGTTGGTGTTACAAGATCAGCGGTCTGTGAGAGGGTTGGTTCATCCCAGTGAATGCAAAGAAAATATATTTTGTGAGCAGATTGGAACCACATTGTCCCAAAGATGAAAACTGTTAGCAATGAGGTCTGTCGACATTTGTCAGATTTGTGGAATTACGTGTTGGTATATTTTCAGAACCTCAGAACATGAAATTGATAGCGGATGTTAACTTTCTAATAAAACCCTATCATAAAGGGTTTGTTGGAATATTTTTCTCTAAAAATCAAAAGCAAATTAAGTGAATCAAGTTGCCGTTGTTCTATATTCTTAGATCAATCTGTCAATTCATAACTTTTAGGAGAAAAAGTTGTGTCTCTGAGCACTTTCATAAGAAGCAAGGCTTTAGTGGCCCCTTTTACACAGCCTGTCGCACCTTTATGGCGCCTCACCGCCCTGTATAAATGCTACAAAGGCGTAATGGGGGCGTCACTGTTGTTCCACCTCTGAGCCGGCAGCTGAGGTAGAAAAACATCGTTCAATTGACCGTCTTTACAAACACGCGAGCCGGCAAAGCGGTAGGACAGGGACAACATTTTGTCGGTGTGTTGTGTGTGCGGCCCACAACCGGAAGTTTTAAAAGGCAGCTAGCAGCGGGTAGCAGCTAACTCAAAGACGAAGAACATCGACAGAAAATATCTCAAAAGTGAGAGACGCCGCGAGGTCTGGGATCTCCATCCCGTCCCAGCAGAAGACGAGATCAAGGTAAATGGTTGTTTTCTGCATGCCATGTCGTTATTTACGAAGCGCTGCTCGATGCACCAGACGCCGACGCTACTGTGTTATATGTCATGTTGGCTCCCAATTTAAAATCACTCAAACCGTGTGGCGTGTGGCAACCATGTTGGCGTGGCGTAGAGAAGAGTCTTCATTGTGGCAGTCTAAACATTAAATTCCCGTTGACTGGTGTTTCCTCTATTCAGTCTAAATTTTCATGACTTTATGGAATCAAGTCTTCAATAAGTCATTATTAAACGGTTTGTTAATTGTTTGTTTGATGTTAATAAATTATTTATATTGATTTTAGGGAACCTTTCACAACCTTTGCAACCAAGAAGTCATTGATACCGACTAATAACTGATCTGTAAAGCATTACTTAATGATTTATTAACCCTTAACTAAGCAATCTGTTACTACCTCATTAGAAAGTGGTTCCTCCTGTGAGTGTTTTTCTCTTTTATTCGCATAAACAAAGAAAAATCTCTACTCACTGTCCAAACACTGGGCGCAGACTGTCTGCTTAGCCCCGCACGGCTTCACCACTCCCTCTCCAGGTGGACACTCCAGGCAGCATTCTCCATTGCTGGTGTACTGGCCGGAGTCACAGGGGAGCAGCACCGCCCGCTCCGTCTTCGACGCCAACACTAACGCCACCTGGCACGCCGGGACAGCGGGTACAGCACATCAGAGCAGCACAAACGTTCACACGTATGCAAACACACAACAGCACACGGCCACTGTGACATGAACATACACAGCAAAACTGAGTGATGAAAATTGTTGCCAGGCTTCCAACCTGTTCCTGAAACCCAACCGCTATCAGGAGTCATCATAAATCACATTGTCTCCACCTATATTACACACTTTGAACAGGGCAGTCATCTAAACTGCCCTATTAGCTGCCCTGAAGGCACATCAGCTCTAATAGTAAACTTATGACACACTCTGGCTGCGGCAGTAACCATAAAACCCTGTGTGCTCAACATTATACACATGCCCGTCCTAATTACTGTTTAAAGGTGAGGGTGGATGTGAATGTCAACCTCCACCTCTGATCTGCTCTGGCACACACACAATTACACACACGTGCTCGTTCTTCTATCGTTATGAGGACTTTTAAAAGGCAGTAATACATCCCATCCCACCTAACTCTGATTTAACCATCACAAATGCAAGTGATTAACGATCACTTTAATTGATCCTAACAAAGACAGAGGATCAGATTTTTTGTCACTTCGGAAGGTATTGCATTGATTTACATGAACTTTAACCAAGTCTTAATAGTGAAAGATAGGATTTGGTTTTGTGAAGATCTATTTTGTACATAACCTCATTTGTTCTTAAGTTTATTAAGATTGAGAATTTAAATTATTGAATTAATCAGCACATAAACAGTATATATTTGTTGTATTTTTTTCCCCCTTAATTTACATTAGGACCTATATATGATGTTGCACAACTTGCCTGAAATGTTGCTGATGGTTACATTGGTGTGGTGATGATGTAATGAGATTTATCATGAATGTGGTCAGAGTTCAGTTGTGCTGCGTTTGAGAGGAATCATTAAAATGGACGCTGCTGCACAGACGAAGCTGTGCTCGAGCTTCTGCTTTACCCGCAACTCAAAGGTAGAAAACAAAAAACAAAAGAAAAAAAACAGGGGGTTTGAGCACTTCTTTTTCCAGTTCACTTAAAATATTTATTATTTGTTAAAGTGGTAATTAAAGTGGTATATTATTTAATAAAAAAAAAAGGCTGTGTGAAAAAAAATAAAAATAAAATTTAAAGTCTGCTTGAAACTAATCTAATAGAATTTCATGGAACCTGTTGACAAAATTTAAACAATTAAGTTTTACCTGCAGAAACCAGCATTACACAGGGCAGACTTACAATAGTCATGGTTTACTTTTTGAGGAAATTGATTTTTTATTTTTTATTTTTTTTTATTTTTTTTTTTTTACCCAAATGGGAGATGAATCCTCCTAATGTGACTATGTGACTGAATGGACACATTTTAATTCCCAGCTCACATGCACACTTATTTTTGCAAAGCAAATCTGTCTCCACACAAGATAACGTAACTCTGTGATTGTCCATAGCTATGTCCTAATTTGCATATCAGTCACAGTTTAAACATAAATACCTGCAGCATGCAGCCATTACCACTAAAAAATACACATGCATCTGCTGTTTGTGTCTTGTTTGTGTCACACTTTATTCTCCCTCATCCTTTTCTAATCTCCTCCAGTTGTCACTCGGTTCATTTTTCCCCTTCTCTTTTTGCGTTGTTGTCAACGCTCTCTGACATGAATGCCACAAAGCTCTGCTGACAGGGGAGCTGAAGCTCGCTCCACCGGTGAGTGATAAACGTTATTCATATCCAGGCATTTTAGAACAAAGACAAACATTAAACATTTCCACAGCCTGTGGCTCATCTTATGTAAGGAGCAAAAAAGCTCATTTCCACTTAATTCACATTTGCTGAGACAACAGTTCAGTCTTTTCTCTTTCTCTCTCATTTGTCTCTCCTCTCGCTGTCGTCCCTGCTTTCATTCAGAAACAGATTCGCCGAGCAGCCAGCAGCTCTCTGTCTCTCACTCCTCTTGCTCAACATTTCTCCCTTTCTGCCACTCTAATTTTTGCCCTCAAGGTGTTTTCATCTCTCCTGATTTTAATTAATTATTTTTTTAATAAAAAATTAATAATTTTAATGGAGTATACTATACATTTTATGCTTATGTCTGCAAAAATGAACACTGTCTGCAGCCAAAATCTTAAGAGGGTTCCCCCTTTTACATCTGCAGGGGAAGGACTCATGACTGACTTGCTGCAGCAGCTCCACTTCCTTTGACATGTCCCTGGAATATCACTCAGCTCAAACAGCTTAATGGAAAAATCAGTGGGAAATCTGGTCACCGGCAGCAGGAACATTATAAAAAAAGAAATACCGTGACCCATCCATGATATGCTTGGTTTCTATTCTTCTCAATTTCATGGTCAATTTGTGAGTTTGTTTCTAAATTTAATTCCACCAAAGTGCAGCCGGCCCTCGCCACCCTTTAAACCAGCTGTCATAACAGAGCGTCCCCTCACATCCAGGGCTGTCCACATGATGACTGAGCTGCACAGCCCAATTAGACCAGCTGCTGTGGACATACCACAGCGCTGGGAGGATGTGTCCTCACCACCATCCTCTATAATCAACTTTTTCACATGAATAGAGGAGCCTCCTGTTTTGTGTCAGAATCGGCCAAACCACTTGCAGCTCATGCTGGATACGACTTTAATGGACTTACTGCAGCATCTTCATTTCACAATTAACTGAAAATTACTTCTCATTAATGCAATTAAGGCCGGGGACAAGGCGCCTGTCAGCAGACTGGTCCTGGATGTCTGGATGGGGCCCAATGTGAAGCAGAAATCTCAATCCTCCATAAACCAGTTCCAGCAGGACTGTCTAACTTTTCCTGGATGTCCCTGGGTGAAAACCAGGAGGGAGCTCTGTGTGTGTGTGTGTGTGTGTGTGTGTGTGTGTGTGTGTGTGTGTGTGTGTGTGTGTGTGTGTGTGTGTGTGTGTATGTATGTGTGTGTGCATGCAGTGACATGTGTATGTGTGGAGCTAGAGGGGATATAATACAATGTGGTTTTAATATCACATTAAATCAGTCAGAGTTTAGCTAAATGCCACCTGCATGTTTAGCAGAAGAAAAAAATGTGGTATTTTTTGGAGGGAAACACCACAGACATCACTGTTGCAGTAGACACTTCAACCCCGGTCATAATATCACTGGACACCACACGCATCACCAGAGGGATCATAAAGGCCACAGAGAGCGTAAAAAAAAAACGAACTGCAAAAGTCCCTGCAGGATTATTAATAAGCAAAACCTCAATTATGATTCTTCTTCTTTTTCCAATCGGGATATCATCAGCTCCACATAGAAAAATCAATCAAATAAATTAATTTAAAAAAAGTGCAAAGTGTCACTAAATACTCATAAATGATGATAAAGCTTATTATGATAAATCACAGTCACGCGCACTTACCGTAGCGCACAGAATCCCCAGCGGTAAGGTAGAAGTCATCCTGCGTCTCTGGCTGGAGTCACATTAAACAGAGCTCGTGCGGAGAAGGCAGCGCTATGTGGAGGAGGAGGAGGAGGAGAGCCGCTCAGCAGGAGTGCTCATGTTAATTCCACACGCAAGGATTTTTTTTATCAATGAGTCCGCACCATCACGCGCCGTCCGGGACCTCTGGACTGGAGTCAGATGCGCCCCTCCGCACCAACGCGCAGCACCGCACCAACACGCACTGAGAGGAGGAGGAAGAAGAGGAGGAGGAGGAGGAGGAGGAGACCGTCCTGTCCGGAGAGCTGCTCAGCTGGAAGTGCACTGCGGAGGAGGCGAGAGGAGAGAAGAGGAGTCACGTCCAACCTCCAGTTTATCACTCCTGATAGGACTCCCGCAGTAACACTGTACAACCTGCACCTCTCTCTCTCTCTCTCTCTCTCTCTCTCTCTCTCTCTCTCTCTCTCTAATCTCACGTGACGTCTGATTCAAGGCAAAAGTAGCTTAAAAATGATTTACATTTATTGTATAACGTAACTGTATGACTCATTCAGCAGCATCACACCTCCTCCTCCTCTTCTCTCTATTTAATATGTACTGTGTGGCCAAAAGTTTGTAGACACCCCTGTCCATGTACTTTGTTTACTTTTGGTCGGTAGCTCTGCCTTGCCTTTGTCCCATCATCCATCCATCCATCCATCCATCCACCCACCTTCTACAGCCACTTAGCCAGGGTCACAGGTGGGGCTGGAGCCGATCCCAGCTGACGGTGAGCTGAGAGGTGGAGGACGCCCTGAACAGGTCCCTACAGTTCATCACAGGGCCCTGCTTTCCAATTTAAGGGAAATTACATTTTTCCAGTTTCACTACAACAGTCCATTGTTCGGTGTGTAAGAACTGGACCTCAACCCAGTCCAACACCTCTCGGATGAACTGGAACGTTGACTGACAGATATTGGTCTTACCTCACTGATGCGATGGGAGCAAATCTCTGCAGCCAGATTCTGAAATCTGGTCCCTGAAACCAGACGAGTGGAAGCTCCTCTGGCAGCAGATTACAGGACGTGAGTGTCCACATACTTTTGGCAATGTGGTATATCACTTACTCTAAATTAATTGTTGCTGACACCGTGCCAAGGCTGCACTTTGTGCCTTTGTTGTGCTGCATTGCACGATCACGAGGTGTGTTTTCTAATATCGATTTCCTCTCCTCTTATTCAAATAAGCAGACACACCTTTCCATAAAGAAATGCACTACAAAACAAGACCACCTCAAAACTAAAGCCCCAAAACCTGTCCTGGGAAGTGGGTCAACACTAAAGGAACTGAAGAAACCACTGCAGGGATAACAGGTGTTTCTATTTTTCTGTCTGCTCTTTTACTCTCATAACAGATGCATCTTGTTTCTTTATTAGATTTAATTTCTGTCTTTATGTTTGTGCAAAATAAAAGCTTGTACAGCAACATCCAATTCTTAACATATGCCCATGAGTCATTTGATAAGAGCATTATTCTCATTCACCACAGGAGGGCGACTCAGTCGAGCTCAGATCAGCAGCAGCAGCAGCAGCAGCTCGCACTCCTTCTGTCTGATCATTTAGATCTTAACAATGAAGGATGAGGTTATTCTTTCAGCAAAGCGGAGTCGCTTCCTCTTCATCTCCACCGAGATCAGGTTTCACATGTAGGCAAAGTGACCTCCTTTAAAACACGACCACTTGAATTATGGTCCTTGGTGTCTAAGTTAAAGAGTGTTCTGAAGCGAGCTCATAAAAATATTATTCTGCAGTTTCTTTTTTTAAGATTTATTTTCATTTTATTGCAGTTGGCAAATTGGAAACCTGCTGAACACGTCGAGGTTCGAATCAAAAGCATCCATTAAGCACTGGCTGCTCTATTAGTTAATTTTTTTATCTTTATGTCAAGATGGTGCTAAATTTGGTGCGACCACTCCAAAACCACTAATGCACATCCAAGCATTGTAATTGTGTTTGATGCTCATTTAGGTACTTAGCGTTTTACACTTAAGGAAAAACCAGTGTTGATGGATATTGATCCAAGACAACGTGACGATGAGCAGCCACCGAAGGATGGCTTTATCAGCATCCAGTCTTTTTCCTGGATCTCCTTCCTGCACAATCCTCCTGCCGCTTCCACCTTCTCCGCGTCGATCATCAGCTCACGGGACGCAGAAGAAGAAGAAGAAGAAGCAGCAGCAGCCACAAGGTGATTCAGTTACACTGTTGAGATCCGAATGCTCTCCAGTATTGATTCTGGGACGCATCAATTTTCCCACTTCCTACATCCTCCTTTGAGATCACCCCTGCAGCACCTCTGACTAACCCCCATTCTGATGACTCTGACAGCACTCTTCTCCATCAATACAGCCCTCTTTGATATTGTGTTCACCTGCCGAGTCCTTTGAATCCAGCATTTATCGTCCCTAATCGCCACAGTGAAGCCACTCTATAGAGGACTGTCAAATAAATGCTAATAATTGGTACTAACACTCGACAGCCATGTTTTTGTTCGTGACATGGTTGTTGGAATCCGATGTACTACAAGGCTCGGCTGAAATGTATCCATCCAACATCCAGAAATAGAAGGATGTCCTCTGCATGTGAGCTCTGTTAGTAGTGATGTGAATATGAGGAGGATATGTGCTGACAGGGGCTTTGTTGGGATACATGTATTTTTCTCCGTACGTATCACATTTCCAGCCGTATGACTGGTCAGCGAAAGGAAATGTCATGTCAGCGTGCAAGGTCACTAATAAAATACAGTCTTGATGAAGGCGACTTGCCGCCCAGCGGAAGTCATTATGTGGAGTAACTCAAGGGCGGCAGCACATGAAATTGGCTGTAACACATTTTTTATTTATTATGTGGAAATGTTTTATATTAATGAAACTCTAGTGAGAGAAAAGATATTCTGTCGCACACTTAAGTCATAGTTTTTTATTCTCATACCATGCTGTCATTCTTAATCTCCTGCTGTCCCTCTCTGTGGCTGTCAGTTTAGAGATCAGCTGTTCTCCTCAGCTGGTCACATCTATCCAATAGCACAGTGAAGCTGCTGTATTTTTAAATTTCTCTCTGTACATCTAGTTCATTCATCCTGCTGCTATGCTGCCCTCCACCTCCCCATCACCACCCAGTGTTTTGCAGATTCACCAACCTCATCATTGAACTGGCCTACCTGTGAAATGTTCCAAACAGGTGTTTGTTGAGCATTCCACAATTTTCCCAGTCTTTTGTTGCCTCTTACGGAGCCCAGGAGGGGACATGGACGGGGGGGGAGTTTAAAATACACGCGTGTAATAGTAAATAGCACGCCCTCTTGTTGTACAATGTGTTTCAGTGCTGTTGATCCTGGCTGGCCTGACCGGAGCTTCACCTCAGAAAACAATAAGGTGCACGAATAACTTTCTTTTTTTTGTGCGTATTGCACATGTGCAGGTTTAAAAAAAAATGGCTCAGGCTCTGTAGCCCGTCCTAATCCATGACATAGTTTTTGTTGTGATTTGGTACAATATAAGTAAAAAATAACTTGACTTGAATTGAATATAGCAACAGTTAGTGACCACCCCAAGTATATCAATTGCAGATGTCCAATGTCTAGGCATAGCTAGCCGCAAACAAGACAAGTCTCGACAACCACACCAGCAGAGTAAGAGTTGCAACCATAGTTGATGAATAAATTAGTGTCTTGTATATTCTACTCATATGTGATCCACGTCATAGACTAATTTCCCTCTCTTTGTGATACCTCTTATGATTGTGATTCAGATTCTTGAAGTGGAAAAAGGCAACTTACTCCCCATGGCCTTTCAAAGTGGTGTTATTTTTGGCACAGCTGTTACAAAGAGAACCAGATTGCTTTCTGTTTTCCTCAGAGTAGCAACGACCAGCAACACAGGACAAAAGCATGAGTTTACTCATTCATTTAGTCTATAATGAAGACATGAAAGCAGATTGAAATGGTCCGGGCTGGCAGGCCCACTGGAATGCCAGTCAGCCGTAATGATCCTGGGAGATTTCATGACTAGTGGCAGACACAATTGCATCGTGAAAATGAGGTTTATAGAGAACCAATCTAAAGTCTGATGGTGCCATTATTCTAAAGCTATTACATTATGCAATCAATATTTATTTTTAAATTGTCTATTGCTAGTTTAAAAAACTGTGAATATAATTAAGTGCAGGCTTTTTTGTCAATTTCTTTATTTTGTTGAACAAAATGCCTTAAAATAAGACTTGATTTGAGCAGAGACACATTGTTTAGGCTGTGCAATGCAGCCAATTTGAAAGGAAAAGGAAGGTGTTCGCATCAATATCAGTGTTGCATGAAGAGTGTGTGAATCCTTCTAATTTTTGAGTGCAGTTCATACTCTTTTTGTACAAATTACAGTGCAAAAAAAGCCTCAAATTAAAGTCTGATATTTATCCTGATCAGACTGGCTTTCTCTGGTTTGGTCAAACTTGAACGTGGTGCCTGTAAAGAGCATAAAATACCCACATCATCAATCACTTCTTGGTCATTCACATCCTGATAGCAGGAGTAAGACAAAATAATGTCCACTTTGTAATACGTCTTTAGATCTAAAGGAAACCAGTTGAATAATCAAATTGGAGGACTGTATTTCTTCTCTTTGATGCATGTGTTGGTGGATATAAAACACAGATGTTTTTTCTGGTTAGACTGAGAGAAGTCAAGAAGAGACAAGACTTTTCTCCTGCAGTTTCAGGTTGGGTTGACCCTGCTGTGATGTTACAGCAGCGTAATGAGTTCTTATATCCGTGTTGTTGAGGTGACAGAATTGGGATGATATAAGGGTTGGCCACTGTATAAAGTCAGGGCGTAGTATGTGTTGAAGGAAGGCGAATTTAATCGAGAGTGTGGACACCATATGTTTTGAGCCATCTGCCAAATAGGGGATAGGACATCACCTGTGACTGCTTTCCCGTCTAAAAACAAAAATTACAGTTCCCATTTAAAACGGAGGAGGAGACGCAATCACCCTTTACAAATTATCGCAAATATAAACCACAAAGGTACATGCAGAAAGCTGGAGCTGAGCCAGAGCGTTTGGGGAGCTGTTCTACTGGCAGGCTATCTTTATGCTGTCATGTTCATGGTGGGCTTTTTTTCTCCTTGGTTGCCCACGTCTAGAATGTTAAGCTCAAATATCAGACGTTCAAAGGGAAGAATAAAAATGCACTTTTAACCAGATGATCCCATCAGAGTCGATTAACTTCCCTTTTACAGTGTTATTACAGGATCAATAGAGGTTTTCTTAATAAAACTTCCTCATATATTTATGCAAAACAGAGCCTTGTGTCCTTTTTCATCTTGAAATACCTGGTTTATTATTTTGACTGTCTCACGTGGCAATCAGTGGTTTTTAATATTTGTTCAATAGTTGTGTTTTTTTCTTTTCTGTCTTCCTACAATCAACAAGATTCCCTTCCAGCTCTTGCACAAATTTCCATAGATGTTGTAGGACACATTACCGAGCTTTTTTGCCATCTATTTTCACCCTGAGGAAATTTTAAATTAACCCCCTGCTGATTACAGTGGGTGAGTGATTAAAGATTTCCAATGCATTTGGATCCACTGGACAGCCTGAGCCCTTATTTCCCCTTATGTTACATTCATGTAGAGGATATGTTTGGGGGTTTGTGAATGAAACTGTCCATCAGGGAATCGGGCTTCAGTTATTCATGTTTACTCTACATCTACATTAAGTCCTAACAGGTCAGAGGTCATTCTTATCTAGTATGTTAGAACATGGAAGTCAAAGCATAAATACAAGAAAAAGAAGTCACCCCATCTATAGGTCACAAAAGTCCTGTGTTGTGGAAACAGACCACTGAACGTTCACTCCCCTCCTACTTCTGACCTGTTCTACAGTA
Organism: Chaunax sp. Z400; assembly: GCA_037577475.1. Lineage (NCBI taxonomy): Eukaryota > Metazoa > Chordata > Actinopteri > Lophiiformes > Chaunacidae > Chaunax > Chaunax sp. Z400. The sequence continues at coordinate 24,600,026 of CM075197.1, forward strand.
TTCACAGAGCTGCTAGCATGGGCACACATTCTTCATCTTGATGCCATGTGTCATTCATCCCCCAAAAAAGGGTGAAAGTCCTCCTGTCCCATAACATACTCTTTGACTCTTGTTGAGACCGTGGCTTATTCTGTCTTAACACAGCCAAATTATTGCTTTGCTGCTGGGTAAGTTAATTAAAAAAACTGGTTTTAATGATTTTAATATATGTATTTTCTGCTGAAGGCCTTTATAAGAAGTAATTTTTCTAATCCCTGCATAAATTTAGACCAAAGAGTTGATTTACTTCTCGAGCTCAACTGCACACCAGATGTCAGGACTTAATTCTTTACATTAGATGAGGGGTTGTTTTGGAGCAAAGTGCATATTTTCTCCGTGGGAATTTGGTTTTTTCACCATCTCTCTCTCAGTTTCTACAAAAATAAAACACAACTTCCAGAGATCTGGTTCAAGGTGGGATTACAACCTCTAAAACAATTATTTAGACTATAATTAGTGTTGTTCAGGCAGCACTACAGACTGAGAACATGTGACTGACCACAAGTGGAAAGTTTTGCACACCCATGTTAAAGTATTATATTTAAATTAGATGTCCTGTATAGGGATCCTTGCAGAGTTGTACTTATGACCCTGCAGGATGACCATATCTCATCAGAAAACCTATATTTCCTTTCGTAGTAGGTGGATTCTCCGTAGACCAAGATGTTCTGTCCCAGAGGGCCACAAGATGCAGCCAAGGTGCAGTAAAGAATCTGAGTCCAGCCTCAGCTCTGTCTTATTGCTGACCCAACACTAAACACCAATCATTTCATACCTGTCAAAACCAGACAGACCCATCTTCGAGAAGGGCCACTGTCACATTCCTGGACAGCTGTGCTGCTGGTGCTCTTCCCCGTTTTCCTTTCTCGACTCACACTCAACTTCCTATCCTGGTGTGGGGAGGCAGTAGCATGGAAGAAGCAGGTTGTAAAGCATGTGACCCCTCAGAACAGATGACCCTGATGCACCTGGGAACCAGAAGTTGATACACTGATACAAGTGGAAAATCTCTCTCAGAAGATTATTCAAGTGTCTGGATTCAGGTAAATAATTGACACAGTTGGATCTACATTGGGGATATGTGAAATATTTCACTTTAAAGGAACTTGATGGATCAGTTCACCATAATTTCCAAAAACAGATTTTCTTATGCAGAAATGTGCTGCTGGAAACCAAATTAGTGACTACGTTTTTTTTTTGTACGAGCAGTTTTGTATCAAGAGTAACCAAGAAAAGCAGCAATGCGTCTTTCCAGAAACAAAATACTGGCTCCTCAGAATTGATCACAGACCTCAGTGTGAACAGTTGGAACTACTTTGAAAGAATTAGTCCCAAATGAAAACTGTTGGCACTGAGATCTGTGGACTGAGGTGCCGTCTGGACAGACAGTCTCCTTTGGGGTTCATTTCTCAATGCTTTCAGCACACAATATTCCATTTACGGTTTTGGTGTTGAAGCAGAAGATTTCTCAACACCTGAGATGATAAAATAGAAACCATCCGTCCATTTTCTGCAACCACTTATCCTGCAGGGTCATCACAGGGCCAACACATAGAAAGACAAATAACCTGTCTCACTCACACTCACAACTATGGGTAATTTAGAGTCATCTATTCAAATACAATGCATGTTATTGGACTGTGGGAGGAAGCCGGAGAACCTGGAGGGAACCCACACAGACATGGGGAGAACATGCAAACTGCACCCTTCTTCAGACCAGGTACATGCTACTACTTTTACTTATCTCAGTGATTTCAGCTTAAAAAATAATACAAATAATGTCTTTCCAAATACATTTTTGATCTTCGGGAGATTTGGATTATGTCTTACAAGCGATATAAAGTCATTTTATGTTTGTTTTTAGTTGTTTCCTTAAGGTTTAAACAAGTCTCCATCTTCAATTTTTTAGGAGAACTCCGTTTTGCTGTTAAGCTCTAGAAATGCTTTGTAGAGTAAGAAAGTTCACCTGGCCTGGGGGTGAGTAGATAATGACTAAAGCATGAGCATGACTCGTCTCTCCTCTGCTCTGGTCTGGTGTTCCTACTGAGGGCGTGGCTTATCCATGCTTCACACACAGACAGACAGAGCGAAGCAGAGGAGACAGGTTGGGTGGCAGTAACTCGAGTTGAGGATGAAGTCGGTACGTTGCAGGCAATAAAAACTTCCCCAAACCAAAGATGGACAAACTTCGAACCCAAAGTGCAAAACAGGCCAAATACGTCGCCAACCCCCCCAACCAATAAACCTAGAGGAAACACTGATTAATGTTGCCTATGGTTTTCACACCCAGAAAAATCTGTCATTTTAATTCAAAGTAAAGCTGCTTTTCATTTCATTGTCGGTCACTTTAATTTTCAGGACAGACTAAGAGACGGGAAGAAAGTCGGCAAACATGAGAATGAATCATATCAGATTTTCATCAGCAATAGAGGATGTTTGACAATGACGACAACTCCCATGATTCTCTGAGACGTCACTACATATTCAAGTTGTCTTGTTTTCCTTCCTGCTGAAATTACACACTGTTCATTTAATTTATGTCGACTATCTGATACTGTTCAGATAGTCGACATAAATTACAGCACAGATTAAATCTGGGACCAGATGTTTTAACTGTCGGCCTGCCTTTTTAACTGTTTATCCTCCTCCTGATGTATCATATTAACTTTTGGATCATCATTTCTTTTATTATCCCACAGGGCTACTTTCAGTTTAATTGTCATAATTTATTGTCTAATTGTCTGACTTAATGCTTGGATCATTTTGTTCCTCCTGTGAAAGATTTTATCAGGCGGCTTGAAGGGAATCTTTTTACTAGTCAGTAATAAAACGGTTTCTTTATCTGTCACCCACTCCTCTCCCTGGAGTGAAGTGAAGCACTGCTTCAGATAAGACCATTTATGATCCGCTATTATGGAGAGAAGTAGTTCTTATGTGCTGTCTTACCTCCTTCCTCCGTCCTCGTCATGGTGACGCATCACCTACCACTATAATCAGACAAATGGATGAGCTGCTTCCCTCAAGGTGATGGAATATTGATGGCGGGGTGTGATTTTAAGCCTTGATGTCTATCAAGACTATTATTCCTTTCTCCTCGAGCGCCGCAGACACGTCAGTGGATAAATGTGTTGTTTACCCGGCTTAAATCTGAAAAGCTATTTTATGATGTATAAATTGCAGTTGATGAGAATTCCTATAATATACGCACGCTTTCCTCAAACTTAAAAAAAAAATCTCGATGATACCCCTGCAGGCAGGAGACATTTACATTCCACTTGCATTTCATACATTTGGTTTCATGCATAACATCACAGGGTTAATGTCTGTTGTTTTAGGCTGTATGAGCATTCGCACCTTGAAGGAAGGCAAACGTCACATAGAAGGAGGAAAAGAGAAAGCCAAGAGAAAAATCCAAACAAATGAAAAGCGGCTTTAAGAGCTAAGAGGAGAAGCAGTAAAAAAGTGAGCTGTTTACTAAGAGTAAAGTGAGGATAAGTATTGACAGCAGGGCACAGAAAGAAGAGTAATACGATTAGCTGGTTGGATGGTATTGAATAGCAATCCCAGATAACCTGATCCACTTCCTCCACCTTCCTCCAAGCTTCCTTTAACGTGATCGTCCTGAGCTCTGGACGTTCACAAACAGCTCAATATCATTAAATAACAATGGAGTAATGAAGGCTTTAATTCAGACGCTTAATCACATTTTGTGCAACTTCATTGGTTTTATTACTCTGCGCAACACATAAAGCTAATTGGTGCATTTGTGTGTATGTTTGTTAGGTGTGTAGTTCTGTTGTGTTTCCGTCCTGTCCTGATTTTCGACTCGATCAAAGGCCGTGACCTTGTGGGGGTCGGTCATGCTCACTCAACCAGCGTACATGGCTGGCTGCTAATGTAGTGGAAATCCTCAGACACAAGATAAACTTCTGCAGTGTGTGTGTGTGTGTGTGTGTGTGTGTGTGTGTGTGTGTGTGTGTGTGTGTGTGTCTGTTCACTATGAATCTCTAAACATAAAATCTGTATTCATTCGCCTGCATTTCTTTCCTGTTCTTGTTTTTTTTCTCCATTAGAACGGCATCACATATTTCTGTTCACACAACATGCACCCTAATAACCTCTTTATATTCCTTTATGTTGTTGTTATTCAAGCCAGAGCTCTCTGCACTAAACCATACATTTTCCTCCTCAGAGGAAAGAGACCAACGGCTGCAGTATCATACAAATGATTAAAGTCAGTCATCCGCATAGAATTTAAAAGATCGTATCAATGCCAGACTAAATTCATGGATCCTGCCCTGTATAAAATAACTTCCTATGGCTATACAGTATAAATGGCTACGTCACACTGTAATGTGTCCCAAATCAGATGTTGTTTTTCCTCTGATGTGATCAGATGTGTTTTTTGTTTTTCCTGACAGCGTCCTATGCCAGACGAAACTTAGTTTAAAAATAAGTTTTAATAAGTTTAAAAAGAGGAAAATCCATCTTAACATTATTGATTCCCTCGCTGTTTTTCCTTCAACTTTCTTTTTTAATTTTTTTTTTATTTAACTTTAAGAACATACAAATTAAAGTCTTCAGACATTCAACTTTCAGATTCAAAGACAGAAATGAGACAAATTCAACCACATGAATCAAACTCCGTAAGTAACTAAATAAAACTCAAAACATAATAAATAAACATTATCATTCATAATAATAAGGTGCAAAAGAAGCGACGAGCTTTGTCGATAGCAGGTTTCCTACCTTTTCCAGTGGATGTTAATGTTTCCTGCTTTGTGGTTGTGGTTTCTGATTTGTTAATAGAATTAGTAATTTTGTTGTGTTTGGTGAGTTCTTGTAGAGTTATTTGCTTTTGTGTTTTTTGATTTGTTGATTGATGGAATTTGTTTGGTAAAAATTCTTATATATACAAATATAAATGAATGCCAAGCATAACATAAAGTATCACATACTTAATTCCAATGTGGTCCTCCGGAAAAAAAACACTTAATAAACAGGCAACACATAATAAATATTAAATTTGTTTTTAAAAACTCAATAAACATAGAAATAATTCAAATAATTTAAACAATTTGCAGCATAATTAAAATTACGAATAGGTTTTGTACACATCAAGAGACTCATTCTGCAACCTATACCATAAAAACTTCTCTTTGCTGGTGGTGCTAGAGAAAAATCCTTAAAGTTCCCCGTGAGAACCATGAATATATTAATAATATCTTAACCTTTAATTATTGATATCTCAATAATTTCTTGGTAATCCATTCCATAGTTGAGATAGATAGATGATAAATGAAATATTTTTTCAGGCTAGATCAAAGTGATGGACCCACATACTGACCAACATTAAAATTCTAAGGGGACACTATAGCATTGCTAATAATCTGATGTAAATTGATCTTGTGACCCGTCTATGAGTCACACAGAGACGTCTCTGGGTTTGAAGTCATAAGTCATTAAATAAAAATGCTTTTATATTTCTTTAGATCCCTAACCCCGCTTCCACACCACTCATGCTTTGCTGTCACACTGCAGCCCTGCACACACATAGCAATTGGTGTCATAAGGGCACAGATGTTTAGATTCTCTATGATATATATTTTATTTAATTGCCTCTGACATATCACAGTGATAAAACGCTTTGAAAGCATGCTGCTCCATCGGCCGTCATTGGAAGCCAAATGTCTGAAGGTGAAATTGACTCTATAGGGTCAAACCTCAAGCCCGGTGAGCCTCCATTGATTTACGGGGGGCTCTCCTCTCATCCCTCTCTGTAATAGCTCTTGTAATAGTCACTCGCGAAGCAGATGGCGGCTAAATTTTTAACATACAACTGTGTTGCTTTTCCTCTTTTTTTGGTCTCCAGCCACGGGGTTAATGATTTAACGAGTGAGACCTTCTGAGAAACAGACACATATTCAAAACGGAGCTGGAATTCAGTCCACTGGTGTGCACTTATTTCCCCAAATTGTTTCCTGAACTTTGCCCTTGAGGTTTTCCCTGACCCTGCATATCCTGATGGGGCTCAGTGACAGACGTGGATTTGGGAGGATGGAAGAGTGTGTGTGTGTGTGTGTTTCTGTATGTGTGTGTATGTGTGTGGTTGTTCTGGTCCAGACCCAGGTGGCAGCAGAGGCAAATGTACCTAATTTACTTCTGACATGCACTCCTCCATCACCTCCAAGCTCGGCAGCCTGGACTCATTCTGACTATTCCTAAGCCGTTCTGGTGAAATAGTTCCCAACAGGCTGGATGTGATGTTCTAACGAGGGCTCGAGAAATTTCAGTTGGACTTAAACAAAAGCTTGGCATGGGCCTGGCATCTGTGAGATGACTTGACTTGATTTAGATTTGTCCTTCGGTCCATCTATCCTTGAAATAGCTCAGAGGCTCCCGGGAGATCCAAAGTCTTTCTCAATCCCCAAATACTGAAACTTGAAAGCAAAAACTAAAACTAAAAAGTCTCATACACATCGACGCTACACAACTTGCATGTGTTGACCAAACGTCTGGATGAAACAAATAAAACAAAAGCCTTAACAGATGTTTTCCTGTCTGTTTCGAGGATTTATTGCATTGATACCACCTAATTGTTAGGAATTTCTCTTTCTCCACCATCTTTAGTGGGAAGATCTGTAGGATAAATAAACAAAATGTTCCAAAATGTATTCTTTACGAAACCCTCCATGACATGAACTCTGTCTCTCTCTCTTTCTTACTTTCTGTCTCCCAAACAATGTGTGTGTTTGACAGAAAGAGGGGAAGAGAAGACGGAAGGTGGATGATCACACGCAATGTCTCTGCAAGTTCTCCTGTAAGTTATTAATAATATTTATCGACCCGCCTGCCCAAAGCTGTGATATTTTCTTAGAAGGTGACCCGAACTCGCAAAACCTATATGTCAGCCTTCACACAACACAAATCTATAGCCTGTGACACAAGTGTGGACGGTATTTAAGCGCTCCACGAAATGTCTCAAAGCAGACTTTCAGCAGAGTTCGTGTCCTTTTCGTGGAGTCCGGCTCCAGGTCCCCTTTAGATCCCTCATAATTCGAACCATAGATTTCACGAGCACTTAGTTTGAAGCAGACTTACGCCTTATAGCTTCACTTTTAAGATCTCAGAGCAGAAAAACATTCACAAAAACACAGACTTAATAATATCCCAGAACAGTGGACCATAAAGCAACAGGCCCACCTCCCACTGACCCTACTTTTCTATTTATTAAACACTTAAAACTGCTTTTGAATTAGAATGTTCAAGTATCGTTTCACTTTAAAGGTCAGCATTCACAGAACTGAAAGCCTTCTTGGCAATTTGCTTTTAAAGATGTGTGAATCTTGGACTTGCCCTTCAGGTTTTGGCTCAAAACACCTTGATTTTTGTGTGTTTCAACTTTCTTGAGATTATCTTGATTTGGATGTGTCCTCAAAGACATAAAACACCCAAAGCTCTGGTCAGTAAATGCTGATTATGTGAAATGGACACAAATGGAACCTAGAGAGGACGAATATATTTCTCTTTAGAGGAATAATCCCTTGGAATATTGTCCGTGCTGACAGTCCCTATGGCAGCAGCAAAGCCGTCTCTGCTGTTTAGCACGGCTTCAGTCTAAATTAGCCTCAGCCTCAGGAATAGGGACCAATAATTTACATCACACAACCATCACCTGGCCGCCTCACCCGATACTGTACCCTCTATTAGCCTAGAAAAAAATCCTTGTGAAATGAATATCACTGTGATGTCGTGATGCAGACTCTCTTTATGGGCTGGAAAAGGTAGAAAAGTGAAGTCCTCCCACTGAGGTGCACTGGTCTGCACTGTACCGCGACCCCGACATCACCCCCGGGGGACATAACTGTATCAGAGCATGGATGGGTGATTCCTTTACACTCAGTTTAAATCATCCTTCTTTTCCTCCGTCTCCATCCTTGTTCCCAGCCTGTGCCCATCTCTACGCCTGCCTTTCTTTTTCCACCTGGAAAAATAGCAGGCAGTGAAATGTGATACAAGGAGGTGGATGGCGGGCGGGCGGGGGGGGGCTTTGCAGGTCGCTGGGCTGCTCCGCTAATGGAGATGGATGTGGGCTCAGAATTGTCTGCTGTACAGCCTTGACGAAGGAGAGGGAGCGAGAGAGAGGAGATCCATTTCTCCTGCGCTCCCTCCCGGGCTGCAGAACTCCTTTAATGAGGGGAGGGGGGCTGAGCGCTCACGACTTGGTTTGAGAGAAAGAGGGGAGAACAGCGTATAGGATGGAATGGCAGAGAGAAAAGACACGGGGGAGAGAGAGTAGAGAGAATGGGCTGGGAGAAAATGAGCAGCAGGAGAATAGAGTGGGGGAATGACATGTTGACAACAGAGGAAGATGGATGATAAGACAGCAGGGAGAGGGGACTGAAGGAGTAATGATATTCAAAGAGGTGTAATGCACAGAGAGGAAGCACTGAGATGAAGACTGACAGAGATAAATGGACCATGATTACCTACAAATCACTCCTTTGCTATTATGATTCCTGTAAGTCCACCTCAAAATGTCTCCATCCCCGCTGTGGAGATTCCTCTTTATCACAGTTAGCTCGACGTTTTGGGAGCTTTTGGGCTGAAGGCTGATCTGTCAGCCACTCGATGGATGATGATAAGCATAGTAAGAGTGTCTGATGCAGAGTGAAAAACATCTCTTTCTGCAGTCAAGCACAATTATCTTGCAGCTTAAACTCACAGGTGAAAATGCATCTCAAACTTACACTGAGGGCCGTTTACATGACAACGGTTTTACCCTAAAGGCCCATTTATCCTCCCTCTATGTACGTAAATGGATACGTCCATCCATATACGGTCTATCCGTCAACGCCTTCATACCTCCATACGTCCTTTACGGCGACATCGATACAACCGCAGGAGGGCAGTGAAGTATCCAAAGTTTCGACAACAACAAATACGGTGACGGTCGGAGGAAGTTGTGATAATGTACCTCGTAAATACAAGATGGAGATAACGATGTACTCGGCGATGGTCTGTGAGGTCATTGGGCACATCGAAACTTGAGGACGGAGAGTTTTTTCACTATTTCACTTCTCTTTGCTCTTCTTCCTTGTGTCCGTACACGTTTGTCGTGCTTTGCATAAGTTGTAGCTACATTGCCTTCAACCAAAAGACATTTTTTTTGACAAAATCTGGGAGAACAAGCAGATGGTGGGAAAACTCTGTGAACGGTATTTGTTGACGAACATGAGTTGTGGGAAAATTTCCGTACATCCAAAGAATGTCGTCGTTACTCTGAGCAGAAGGGACAAATATGAGATCACGCGTTGGAGTCTTCAAAAAGGTAGTCTGCATTTTGAATGGAGTGATGAGGGAAGACTATGAAAAACGACAAAATGCCTTTGGCTTGTCATGACTGACTTTATCAGCCATAGTCAGGCTAATCCTGTGAAGCCGTCTGGGTCCAAAATACATTAAGCTGCCTTCCACAGGCAGAGGATCTAGTTTCTGGATTTCAATGGATGAAGCGAGGCGATTTCAGTGGTCGTTGGGCCGATTTGCAGCTGTCCTTGTGGCAAGTAAACTGCATATTTTTAACAAGACATTGGGGTCTTTTACAGCCATCTTTGTAGGAACAAAGCCAGATATATTTAACCTGACGTCTGGACATTTTCAGGCCATTCGCAGGGACAAAACAGGATATTTTAAGCCAAAACACTTCCTAACCCTAACCAAGTGTTGGTTGTAACATATCTGTGGGTTGTAGTTTACAATGCCATTTATTCTGGGAACTGGGTTGGACTGAAATATTTCAATAACTACTGGATGGGCTACTTTAAAATTCTGTACAGACATTCATGGTCACCAGATAATGAATCCTACTTCTCCAACTTAATGGCTTTTCCATTTGGGCCCCAGAGCTTGACATTAATTTTATTTAATAAATTTTTTTCTGGTGGATAAATTGGCTTGAAATTTGGTTCACACTGAGTTCCCATCAATTGCTGATGATTCCTTGACTTAGAAAGTCCAATCAACATTTTTATCATTCCTGAATTCATCATGTTTTTCCTTTTATTTGCAAAATTGTACTTACATACCTCTTAACTTACAGGACGCAGCTAAACAAAAACTGCAATCTCCTACACAGCTATGAGTCAAACATATAAAGCAGCACAATACACACTGTGTGTAACATCAACTGTCATGATATCTGGTCAGAGAGGGGTACATTTTTCAAGTGGTTATCTGTTGTCGCCATGTGGAGCCACAGACGTGCAGAGCTGCTAATGCAGCTCCAGTGAAACAGATGGGAACACAGTGATATTGATTCAAACACATCAGACCTGAGCAGAGTTACAGCCGAACAATTACGCTCTCAGATGTCAGATATTTCTGACATCACACATCAGGCTCAGGAAACTACACGAAACAATAAACCTGTATTAATCTGTGGAAAATGTTTGGTGGTGTTAAAAGACAAACAGCCTCGACAGCATTGGAGGTTTGTGGTGTTTATTCTGCCAGAGCCCAAATAGGCTTTGTATTCAGCTCTTAGTGTTTGTGTGTCTGTGTGTGAGTCACTGGAAAGTCTAAAAATAGGCTTTGAATGAAATCTGTACAGACTCTCTTTTTCTAAACAATGATATTCTGCAGCAATGTCTAGTTTTTGGGTTGATTTTTTTTTTGTATTACACTATGTGGCCAAAAGTATTTGGACACACTTTGGACACCATAGTTATTTCCACAGAAACTCTATTGGTTACAATATTCTCTATTCTCACAACTGTTTGGACAATCTGGCTGATGTTGGCACCTAAACCCACAACTTCCTTCCTTTCAATGCCGACTGTTTCTAATTTATCGAGTGGCACTTTACCCCAACAGTTTAAAGAATGCTGTGGTTTAACATCTACACACCTTGATCTATAACCTTTTAACTCGTTTTGCTTCCTGTATGTGTCTTTAGTCTCTGGTAGGACCTATACTTGATGGATTTTGGGCATATGGCAGGAAAACTCTTTTTTTGAAGTTGATCCGGATAAAAAGGGACAGATCCAAGATTCTATTCTTTAACACTGTGAGATTTTTATTTTTTAACGCCATTTCCATCTATTGGTCATAAACTTACCTGACAGATTTTGGTGAAACTTGGTAGAAGGGTTGTAGCAAAAAAGAACCCATAAAATTGAATTAAAAGGGACTGTTGGGTCTTGCCTTCTAGTTCATATGTTTGCAATCCGTCAGTTTAATATTTTTATTTTATATTGTCTGTGGCTGTCGCTTATTGACTTTATTTTATTTTTTGGGGGGGGGAGTCCAGGCCTAAAGAGGCAGTTTAACGTCTCAGTATAGAGGCTCTCATATGCTGTACATGTGTACATTTAAAGCCCTATGGGGCAACTTTGTGATTCAGAGCCAATGAATGTATTGTTTTGCCCAAAATCACACATCATTGTAAGACTCAGGTGTCCATAAACTTTTGACCATATACTGCAGAGTATATTATGTATACTAGCTATAAAACTAACCTATTTTAAAATGATGCCCACCTTTACCAGCTGTAACATGAAAATGATGAATACCTTAATGCCACAATAAATACAATACAAAAACATAAAATGTCCTACATAATAAGTACTATTACTTTTCATACTTAAAGTATATTTTAATATGAATTCTTTTGTACTTTTACTTAAATTTTGAATGCATAGCTTTTACTTGAATATTTCTACACTGGGGTATTGTCACTTTTACTGAAGTTAAACCACCTCTGCAGACATGTGACGTTTAATATAAATAACCTGCTGTTATACAAGAGCTTCCCCTGCTGGAGAAATATTATAACACAATTGTGGCCCCGCCAGGCAAAGATGGTTTAGACAATTTTTTATTTCCTCACTTTAAATAGTCAAAAAACAACAACATATGAATCAGTTTTTCCTGGATAATTTACTAAATCTATATCCTATTATTATCATCTTGTTTACTTTTTCCTCTGAGTTCCTGTATGGTCCTCCAGCCGTGCTCCACACTTGTCCTCAGCTCTGCCAGATCCCTCCTGATCTCCTCAAGGAGCTCCAGCTTTGAAAGTTTCCTGTCGATGGAGGCGAGGACTTCCTCCTGTCCAGCCTCCTCACCGACAGCTCCCCGCTCTGTGGTGGGACGGTCGGGCTCAATCGACTGAAAAGACCCCATGGTTTCCTCCCAAACCGTCTCAAAGTATGAATCGATGAAGGCTTCCAGCTCCTCCAGGCTGCTGTGGCCCCACTGGTCGATCAGGGCCTGCAGACCTCCAGCCTCGCTCAGCCTCCTTAGAGTCTGTTCCCTCAGTGCAGGATGGTGGAGCGAGTTCCCACTGATGACACTGTCCTCTACAAGCGCCCTGTGTTGAGTTTGAGGTAAAACCAGAAGCCTTTTTGGCGGTCTGCATGAGAACAGATGAACTTGTCTTTCACAGTTCAGTCTAAAGTGGAGGTCATCAGCAGGGAACCAGACAGGCAGACTTATAGTCCACCTCAGTCTCTGTTGACCAGAGATCACAGGTGTTAAACAGGACGTGAAGCCGTCTCCGTCCAGGATGGTGAGTCCAGTCCGTGCTCTTCTTCCTGCTCGTAGCGCCACTATCTGACCACCGTTATCTGAGCAGCTTGTCTGAGCCGTGCTATTGGCTGATTCGACCCCTGTAAAGGAAATAAAGTGTGATGACACGTGAGCCACAGAACTTCCAACCATCTCCACCCATCCTGATATCTTATCTCTCTGCTGATTCTGCTACTGCAAAGTTGACGCTGTAAAACTATTTTTTATTTCATCCCTCCTCACATGTGATATCAATTATTTTATATTTACTGTATGTGTTGCTGATTCTAATTCATCTATTTATTTATTTATTGATATTTCTGCTGTGTCTTAATCAGTACCTGACAAAATTAGCATAATGTTTTCATAGTGCGTGGTGAATAGTCTTTAATTATTCTGTAGGATGACTATGTGGCACATTTAAAACATCATTTATTCATGTTTATTGCCTCTGTCCATAAATAAATAGATGCAGTTTGATATTTGCTCAGAACAGATATGTCAGTTCACAAGTTGGCAGAGGTGCAAACAGACATTGTACAACAGTAGAAAATAATTAATAGGCTGTAATTTTATGTATTTTGACCCTCATTATTCTTAGTTTAAAAAATACTTTGTGTTGTATTTGTTGTATTTTATTTATAGTAATTACATATTCTTATCAGTTTACTGTCACATTTACGGTTTGTGTCCTTTTTGATGAAATTGCATCATTTAAATCCAAATTTGATATTAAAATGTTTAACTGATGACAAATTAATTACTGGTCAATATATGATGTCAGATTTCCCTCAAAATAACAATAATGAGGTTTTGTATTGATATTTAATAGTTTAAAAACATAGCAGGGCTTGAAATAGAATTCATTTTGGTTGCACTGTAGTTCAAGCATCCTGCATTAATTGCAAATAATATGAAGTAAAGTCAACTAGTGACCAGTGGTCAGTGGTTGCATATGCATCCTTATCCAGAGGCAGGGCCACAGGGGCATTGACTCTGGCTAGAGCATCAGCTCATGAGGTTTACTTACAGTCATTGGACAGCTGATTAGTTCGTCTGCAGCTTCTGAGCACCTTTGAATCTCTTTTACGCGTCATCATGGCATCCGGCCGTTGCTCCCCTGCTGAGGAGACACTTTCCCACATGTGGTCACCTCTGTGAAGAACAGCCAGCCTCTCTTCTACCAGCATCTCCTCTATCAGTTCGATTAGCTCATCAACCTGAGCTCCATCCCCCCGGTGTTTATTATCCAGGACGTGATACCTGTTCCCACACTTCTCCACCAGCCTCTGCAGCGGACCACCTTCGCTCTCAATGCGCTGCTCGATGCTCGTGTCGCCCAACCAGTCGCCGTAGCTGAACAGGACCGCGGCTCTGCTCCACATCTGGCCTCCTCTTGCCTCCAGCTGTTCCTCCAAGGCCTGCCTGCGAGTGTCTTTGAATGAGGAGCTCACGTTGACAACAAGGAGGAGAGCGCAGGATGGCGTAAGGAGGTTGGAGGTCACAGAGAAGCAGCCTGGTGTGTCCAGCACCACCACCGTCCTGCCGCTGATTTTGGCTCGTTTTTCAGAGCAGTGAGCGGTTGGTGTTTCTGTGTCGAAGCAGGCTCTGCCCAGGATGGTGTTTCCACATGAGCTCTTGCCTGTTCTCCTGCCACCGACAAGCACGACTCTCAGTTCTGGAAGACGGTTAAGCTTCTCTGTTGGAAGGAAGTTTGGCAAATCTGTTAGAAAGAAGGCAAAGCGACTCCTTCTGGTACAAATGTGTCCAAAAATCTGTTAAATTAAATAGATTTGATTAAATAAGCAAACCAAGATCATGCTGACATTGTTCATTACTTTTAAATGTATCTAACTCACCCAGCTGAGACCTCGCCATCTGCCTTTGTTTCTCCTTCTTCATCACTCTCTCCTTGGCTCTCTCCTTCTCCCCTCTCATCTTCACCTCCATCTGTTCCATGGCTTTCCTCTCTATTTCATAATGCCGGCTGTCGTTGGAGCCAACCAGCGTTTCCTCAATCTTCCCAATCAGCTCCCTGACTTGAAACTCGTCCCCTTTAGTTTTGTTGTTCAGAACATGATACCTGTTGCCACATCTTTCAACGAGCCACTGCAGAGGCCCTCCTTCACTCTCAATGCACTGCTCAGGAGTCGCGCCTCCCAGCCAGTCCCCGAAACTAAACAGCACGATGACACGACTCCAGACGTGTTCGCCGAGCAGCTCGAGGTGCTCCTGCACCGCTCTCCTGTAGGTTTGGGTGAAGGCTCTGTCCAAACGGATCACCAGGAGGAAGACATGAGGCCCCGGAGGGCAGAGAGACAAACCGAACACCATCTCCCTCCGGTCGAAGATGGGACTCTCGTCACAGAAGTAGTTCATCCACCAGCCTGGTGTGTCCACCACGGTCAGAAGCCTCCCAAACACCACACCCTTTACACTCAGACACTGGGCCGTTCTCCTCGGCTGGCGGCCGTTCTCTCTGCTCAGGATTGTGTTCAGTGTGGACGTTTTCCCAGAACCCTTTGCTCCCACCAACACAATCTGGATGTTAGTAATGGGCCGCAGTCTTTCTGAGAGAATGGAAGTGGAAATATAGCAGAAAGAGAGTTTTTTTAGTAGCTTTAGTGTTTGTCAAGACTTTATTCATAGGTGTCATGGCAACAGGAGTAGTTCAACATTTGGTGACATCGCGTTCTCATCGAGAAACGGATAAGAAGGTCGATCTTGTATGTGTTGGATCAGCATGAAGCTAGAGCCAGCAGCAAGTTAGCTTAGCTTAGCATGAAGACTGTAAACAGGAGGAAACAACTAGCCTGGCTCTGTCCGAAGAGTACATATTTGTACTTTTACAGCGTATTGTGTGTATGTATTAAGAGCAAAGTGACTTATTGGAATATTTTAACAAATTGTCTATTGCTCAAAAACCAGATCTGTATCTCAAATCACATCCTTTCAGATAGAGAATACAGTCATTTAAAGTTTGTGGAAATATCACCACTGAGTTGCTGAGACGTCTGGAAAAGGACAAGGACAGGTCTATAGTGATATATATATATTTTTTATTGATGTTAACAAATGCCAAAGACGAGAAGCAACAATAAATTGATCTTAATAAAACACATGTAGCCAAAGCTAAAATATATCTTACTACAGTTCTATTATTGTCCAAAAATAATAAAAACACATGAGCCAATCATAACAAATAATAATTAAATGTATCAGTATTGTACAGTGCTTGAGTAAATGCACTTTCCTCCACTCTGTGACGTCCAGTGTACTAACAACAGTGTTTCCTTCAGCAGAAACATTTCACATGTATGATTAACTGACCTCTCATGAGAGACCTGTGTTTCTTCATCCTCATCAACCTCTGCTGAGCCCTCTCCTCCACTCTTCTCTTCTCCTCGGCAGCCATCTGTAAAATGTTCTCCTGCATCTCAAACACTCTGTTTCCATTCTCCATGACAAGTTTCTGCATCTTCTCCAGCAGCCCTGAGACTTCAGCATCCTCACCAAACGTAACAGAGTGACACCTCTGACTGCACCTCTCGGTGAGCCAGCGGAGGGCCTCTCCCCCCGTCATGTGTTTAGACCTGTCAGCAGAGGTGAAGACCACCATGCAGTGACTCCACGCCCCGTCACCCAGCAGAGCCACGTGCTCCTCCACGGCCCTGCGGCGCCTCTCTGTGAAGGCCGAGCTCGCCTTGATTGTGATCAGGAGAACATGCGGGCCTGGTGAGCACAGAGAGACGCTGCTTATGATCTCCCTCTTCACCAGCTCAGAAGTATCCTGAGCACTGAAGTCGCACCACCAGCCGGGAGCGTCCACCACCGTGAGCCACCGTCCCGCCACCAGACCCAGCCTCCGGGAACATGAGGTCCTTTCTTTGGGGTCAAACTCCTCTTTACCCAGAATGAAGTTCCCCACAGATCTCTTCCCAGAGTTTCTGCCACCAAGGAGGATAACCTTCAACTGTGACGTGCACCAGCTGTCCCCTGAGAAAGACAAAGGGATAAACAGTCAAAGGGAAGGGTTATGTTAAAGCTACGTAGCCTAAAAACACAATGGATCGGACAAATGGAGTCACACTTGAGGAGAAAGCTTCTGTATCTTTAAAAGTTACACAATGAATCAATGAATCCATTAGAAAATCAAACAGCATCAATGTGGGTCATCAATTGTTAAATCAAAGGCAAAAATGCCAAAATTTCCCTGGTTTTCCACATTGGAACATTTGCTGTTTTGACTTTTTATGATAGTAAATTAAATACATTTGACTTTGAATAAATTTGACAAAGTCTTTTAAGCAGAACTCACTGGTTTAAGCTTCTCAAATGGGAATATTTGCTGCATTTCTTTCACATTTATTGTAGTAAATTGAATATATTTGACTTTTTTTAGTCTGTCGTATCCAAACAAGCACTTTAGATATGCCAACTTGGCCTCTGAGAAATTATTATGTTCTTATATTTTATAGACCAAACATAAAATTGAGAAAACGCAAATTAATTAGTAATGAAAATTATTTTGAGTTCAAGTCATAAAAATCTGCTCCAATGGCCCCAAAAATGACATAAAACTACAAACAGGTGCACTTTATTGATTCTACATTGTCCTATAAAGTAGATCAATTATATCACCTTAAATTGTTCCATCTCAACTTATATGACACTTAAAAGAGTGCTTTGACAATTAAATGAAAACAATAAACTATATGGTGAGTAAATGGAATTACAATGTAAACAAAATAAGGTAACAGTCTAAAGTCAAATCAATCAACCTATATAATCTTAAAAATAAAATATTAAAAATATTACAGTATAAATGCTGTATAATTATTACAACGTTGTTTGGGTTTTTATAGAAATTCTTTTAAAATGACAAATCAAGACCCGATCATGGATACCTTGTAATGTTCATGTGATTATTACGATACATTAAGAATAAAAACTTACATGCTGACAGCTCACTGGTTGCCATCTCACATTCATGTAAAAGCAGGTAGATTTTAAAACAGCTTTTATTCCTGTGTCACGTCCGTGTTTCCTGTGTTCTCAGTGAGGAATGTGGATGGAACAATGGAGGACGTTTGTGTTTTATGTGTTTATGAGTCTGAAGGTTGTGTGTAATGAGTAATCACACACACACACACACACACACACACATACACACACACACACACACACACACATACACACACACACATACACACACACACACACACACACATACACACACACACACGCACACACGCAGCAGACAGTAAGAACCACACCTCTCGGCGGCAGGTCAACAGTCCACTTGGAAAAGAGACAGAAGAATGAAGCATTTCTCATTCACCAGAGTTTTATTATCTGAGTGCTATAGTTACTTCATATACTAATATTTTATACACAAAACAGAATGATGGTTGGCTCTGTTCACCTAGAAGATAGTTTTAAATTAGCATGAAATAATATTCACATTGAAATGAAAAATATAAGTAAATTCAACTTAAAAATATGTCTGTATCTAGATAAAAATTATTTTTGTGTAACCACTTGTGGATTTGTGGCTCTTGAGTGTTAAGCAAAGAAATAAACCAGCATATCTAGCCCTGAAATGTTTCAGAAATTCAAGAGAGAACAAATGGATATTTTTTTTTGGGGGGGGGGAATATTCGGACATTGGCAGCAGCATTGGGATAATAACACAAAAGGAAGGCACTTCAGAGAAACACAAAATAAAGTGGAGTGGCAGGAAATAGGGAACCAACAGGAAAGAGCAGGTAATCATAAGAAAATTAAGAATTAGTCAAAGCAACTTGAAGAGGAGACTTTATATTATGAGGAAACACCCAACTCACCATTGTAATCATTGTCAGGGAAATGATATATGAAGCATATATGAAGGAGAAAGAAGGGCTAAGGCTGCAGGACTGCAAAGGTTGGAGAACAAGGTTAAAAACCTGCTAGACTATGTGGACTCAGCTGAGGGAAGGAAACTGATATTTAGCTTTTTGACAGAAGCCACAATGAGACAACGGTGCAGATGACAGACAGTAATGTGCGACTGAACCAGGAGGGGGCAGTAATGCGATTAAAAAAAGATGCCAAACGCTGTAAACCCCAAAGAAGAAGAAGAAGGAGTAGAAGAAGAAGAAGAAGAAGAAGAAGAGGAAGAAGCCGCTTCCATCTAAGCACGGAAGGCATTATTTTTCCAGACCGTGGAAGGAGCTGGAGATAAAACAACAACGATGGGGCTAAAAATAGAAGTCGAATACTGGTAGGTACAATTTTATTAGTTATTAGCTACGAGTTTTTTGCCAACTCACTGTCTGTTTTTGTTTTTTCCGTATAGTGGCTCATGAGGATACGAATCCCGCTATCAGGAGCTCCACGATACTTTAAAGTGTGAGTTTCCTGATGCGGAAGTGTCAGGCGCCGTGGGAGGCCGAGGTAATGACCGACGTCTGCATTGTATGCTATCCGATCGTTGCCGTTGGGTTGTGTTCATTAGGGTGATCTCCTGTCATTCTTTCTGTAATTAGGCAGCTTTGAGGTGAAAATCAACGGGATTCTGGTGTTCTCCAAGATTGAAACAGCTGGCTTCCCGTATGATGATGACGTAAGTAACTTTCAGGCTCAACAGATGCAAGTAGCTGCACGTTTTAATGTGACTCACAGTATTTAACAGTGTCTGATTTATCTTGTGTTCCCTGCCACAGATAATATGTGCTGTCCAGTGCGCCTACAATGGGAAACCTGTGCAGAAGATCACCAATAGTCGTCCACCAGGATCATGCATCATCGTGTAAACCTCCATCTGTCCAGCTCTAACACCAGCAGCGTTAAGATAGGTCAGAGAAACCGTAGATTTTAATGGCATCTCTGGTTTACGTAATGTGAACCCAGCACTAAGACAACTAGCTGGTTTCTTTAACCGATCTCACCTCTGCTCCCCTCTCTGTTCTCATTGTGGAGCTACAAGCTGTTAATGATTGCTGTAGCCTGAAAGGTTAAAGGTTATAGTATGATGAATCCAAGCCTGGAGTTCCCTCTTAATAGGAACGGAGACAGGGAGAAGCTGCTGCAGTGTTGGAGGGAGCTTTCCCACTGCCTCGTTGCCTGGCATTCTCAAACTGCACTGTTTGTTTTTTTTCAAGCCTTTGTTTGGGATCTAATATGCAATTTTAACACATTTCTTTAAATGCAAGGGTTGTGCAAAATGGTTGTAGTTAATTTGTAAGCATAAAAAGAGACTGCTTCAGTGCTCTTAGCTCTTTTTCAAAGCATTTTTCTGGGATTGATCGATATTTCCCTAATTAGTATGCAAGCTTTGGCTGGAAAAAAAACATCTTGTAATTTGTGGTTCAACGCTAAAGATTTCTTGGTTTCCTGGTTTTCCACATTGGAACATTTGCTGTTTTGACTTTTTATGATAGTAAATTAAATACATTTGACTTTGAATAAATTTGACAAAGTCTTTTAAGCAGAACTCACTGGTTTAAGCTTCTCAAATGTGAATATTTGCTGCATTTCTTTCACATTTATTGTAGTAAATTGAATATATTTGACTTTTTTTAGTCTGTCGTATCCAAACAAGCACTTTAGATATGCCAACTTGGCCTCTGAGAAATTATTATGTTCTTATATTTTATAGACCAAACATAAAATTGAGAAAACACAAATTAATTAGTAATGAAAATTATTTTGAGTTCAAGTCATAAAAATCTGCTCCAATGGCCCCAAAAATGACATAAAACTACAAACAGGTGCACTTAATTGATTCTACATTGTCCTATAAAGTAGATCAATTATATCACCTTAAATTGTTCCATCTCAACTTATATGACACTTAAAAGAGTGCTTTGACAATTAAATGAAAACAATAAACTATATGGTGAGTAAATGGAATTACAATGTAAACAAAATAAGGTAACAGTCTAAAGTCAAATCAATCAACCTATATAATATTAAAAATAAAATATTTAAAATATTACAGTATAAATGCTGTATAATTATTACAAGGTTGTTTGGGTTTTTATAGAAATTCTTTTAAAATGACAAATCAAAACCCGATCATGGATACCTTGTGATGTTCATGTGATTATTACGATACATTAAGAATAAAAACTTACATGCTGACAGCTCACTGGTTGCCATCTCACATTCATGTAAAAGCAGGTAGATTTTAAAACAGCTTTTATTCCTGTGTCACGTCCGTGTTTCCTGTGTTCTCAGTGAGGAATGTGGATGGAACAATGGAGGACGTTTGTGTTTTATGTGTTTATGAGTCAGAAGGTTATGTGTAATGAGTAATCACACACACACACACACGCAGCAGACAGTAAGAACCACACCTCTCTGCGGCAGGTCAACAGTCCACTTGGAAAAGAGACAGAAGAATGAAGCGTTTCTCATTCACCAGAGTTTTATTATCTGAGTGCTATAGTTACTTCATATACTAATATATTACACACAAAACAGAATGATGGTTAGCTCTGTTCACCTAGAAGATAGTTTTAAATTAGCATGAAATAATATTCACATTGAAATGAAAAATATAAGTAAATTCAACTTAAAAATATGTCTGTATCTAGATAAAAATTATTTTTGTGTAACCACTTGTGGATTTGTGGCTCTTGAGTGTTAAGCAAAGAAATAAACCAGCATATCTAGCCCTGAAATGTTTCAGAAATTCAAGAGAGAACAAATGGATATTTTTGGGGGGGGGGGGATATTCGGACATTGGCAGCAGCATTGGGATAATAACACAAAAGGAAGGCACTTCAGAGAAACACAAAATAAAGTGGAGTGGCAGGAAATAGGGAACCAACAGGAAAGAGCAGGTAATCATAAGAAAATTAAGAATTAGTCAAAGCAACTTGAAGAGGAGACTTTATATTATGAGGAAACACCCAACTCACCATTGTAATCATTGTCAGGGAAATGATATATGAAGCATATATGAAGGAGAAAGAAGGGCTAAGGCTGCAGGACTGCAAAGGTTGGAGAACAAGGTTAAAAACCTGCTAGACTATGTGGACTCAGCTGAGGGAAGGAAACTGATATTTAGCTTTTTGACAGAAGCCACAATGAGACAACGGTGCAGATGACAGACAGTAATGTGCGACTGAACCAGGAGGGGGCAGTAATGCGATTAAAAAAAGATGCCAAACGCTGTAAACCCCAAAGAAGAAGAAGAAGGAGTAGAAGAAGAAGAAGGAGTAGAAGAAGAAGGAGTAGAAGAAGAAGAAGGAGTAGAAGAAGAAGAAGGAGTAGAAGAAGAAGAAGAAGCCGCGTCCATCTAAGCAGGGAAGGCATTATTTTTCCAGACCGTGGAAGGAGCTGGAGATAAAACAACAACGATGGGGCTAAAAATAGAAGTCGAATACTGGTAGGTACAATTTTATTAGTTATTAGCTACGAGTTTTTTGCCAACTCACTGTCTGTTTTTGTTTTTTCCGTATAGTGGCTCATGAGGATACGAATCCCGCTATCAGGAGCTCCACGATACTGTAAAGTGTGAGTTTCCTGATGCGGAGGTGTCAGGCGCCGTGGGAGGCCGAGGTAATGACCGACGTCTGCATTGTATGCTATCCGATCGTTGCCGTTGGGTTGTGTTCATTAGGGTGAAATCCTGTCTTTCTTTCTGTAATTAGGCAGCTTTGAGGTGAAAATCAACGGGATTCTGGTGTTCTCCAAGCTGGAAACAGCTGGCTTCCCGCATGACCGTGACGTAAGTAACTTTCAGGCTCAACAGATGCAAGTAGCTGCACGTTTTAATGTGACTCACAGTATTTAACAGTGTCTGATTTATCTTGTGTTCCCTGCCACAGATAATGAATGCTGTCCGGTGCGCCTACAATGGGAAACCTGTGCAGAAGATCACCAATAGTGGTCCACCAGTACCATGCATCATCATGTAAACCTCCATCTGTCCAGCTCTAACACCAGCAGCGTTAAGATAGGCCCGAGAAACCGTAGATTTTAATGCCATCTCTGGTTTACGTAATGTGAACCCAGCACTAAGACAACTAGCTGGTTTCTTTAACCGATCTCATCTCTGCTCCCCTCTCTGTTCTCATTGTGGAGCTACAAGCTGTTAATGATTGCTGTAGCCTGAAAGGTTAAAGGTTATAGTATGATGAATCCAAGCCTGGAGTTCCCTCTTAATAGGAACAGAGACAGGGAGAAGCTGCTGCAGAGTGTTGGAGGGAGCTTTCCCACTGCCTCGTTGCCTGGCATTCTCAAACTGCACCGTTTTTTTTTTTTTCAAGCCTTTGTTTGGGATCTCATATGCAATTTTAACACATTTCTTTAAATGCAAGGGTTGTGCAAAATGGTTGTGGTTAATTTGTAAGCATAAAAAGAGACTGCTTCAGTGCTCTTAGCTCTTTTTCAAAGCATTTTTCTGGGATTGATCGATATTTCCCTAATTAGTATGCAAGCTTTGGCTGGGAAAAAAACATCTTGTAATTTGTGGTTCAACGCTAAATTAAGATTTCCTGTCTTTATGCAAACTGATTGTCACTGATTTGGTGACATCGCGTTCTCATCGAGAAACGGATAAGAAGGTCGATCTTGTATGTGTTGGATCAGCATGAAGCTAGAGCCAGCAGCAAGTTAGCTTAGCTTAGCTTAGCATAAAGACTGTAAACAGGAGGAAACAACTAGCCTGGCTCTGTCCGAAGAGTACATATTTGTACTTTTACAGCGTATTGTGTGTATGTATTAAGAGCAAAGTGACTTATTGGAATATTTTAACAAATTGTCTATTGCTCAAAAACCAGATCTGTATCTCAAATCACATCCTTTCAGATAGAGAATACAGTCATTTAAAGTTTGTGGAAATATCACCACTGAGTTGCTGAGACGTCTGGAAAAGGACAAGGACAGGTCTATAGTGATATATATAGTTTTTATTGATGTTAACAAATGCCAAAGACCAGAAGCAACAATAAATTGATCTTAATAAAACACATGTAGCCAACGCTAAAATATATCTTACTACAGTTCTATTATTGTCCAAAAATAATAAAAACACGAGCCAATCATAACAAATAATAATAAAATGTATCAGTATTGTACAGTACTTGAGTAAATGCACTTTCCTCCACTCTGTGACGTCCAGTGTACTAACAACAGTGTTTCCTTCAGCAGAAACATTTCACATGTATGATTAACTGACCTCTCATGAGAGACCTGTGTTTCTTCATCCTCATCAACCTCTGCTGAGCCCTCTCCTCCACTCTTCTCTTCTCCTCGGCAGCCGTCTGTAAAATGTTCTCCTGCATCTCAAACACTCTGTTTCCATTCTCCATGACAAGTTTCTGCATCTTCTCCAGCAGCCCTGAGACTTCAGCATCCTCACCAAACGTAACAGAGTGACACCTCTGACTGCACTTCTCGGTGAGCCAGCGGAGGGCCTCTCCCCCCGTCATGTGTTTAGACCTGTCAGCAGAGGTGAAGACCACCATGCAGTGACTCCACGCCCCGTCACCCAGCAGAGCCACGTGCTCCTCCATGGCCCTGCGGCGCCTCTCTGTGAAGGCCGAGCTCGCCTTGATTGTGATCAGGAGAACATGCGGGCCTGGTGAGCACAGAGAGACGCTGCTTATGATCTCCCTCTTCACCAGCTCAGAAGTATCCTGAGCACTGAAGTCGCACCACCAGCCGGGAGCGTCCACCACCGTGAGCCACCGTCCCGCCACCAGACCCAGCCTCCGGGAACATGAGGTCCTTTCTTTGGGGTCAAACTCCTCTTTACCCAGAATGAAGTTCCCCACAGATCTCTTCCCAGAGTTTCTGCCACCAAGGAGGATAACCTTCAACTGTGACGTGCACCAGCTGTCCCCTGAGAAAGACAAAGGGATAAACAGTCAAAGGGAAGGGTTATGTTAAAGCTACGTAGCCTAAAAACACAATGGATCGGACAAATGGAGTCACACTTGAGGAGAAAGCTTCTGTATCTTTAAAAGTTACACAATGAATCAATGAATCCATTAGAAAATCAAACAGCATCAATGTGGGTCATCAATTGTTAAATCAAAGGCAAAAATGCCAAAATTTCCCTGGTTTTCCACATTGGAACATTTGCTGTTTTGACTTTTTATGATAGTAAATTAAATACATTTGACTTTGAATAAATTTGACAAAGTCTTTTAAGCAGAACTCACTGGTTTAAGCTTCTCAAATGGGAATATTTGCTGCATTTCTTTCACATTTATTGTAGTAAATTGAATATATTTGACTTTTTTTAGTCTGTCGTATCCAAACAAGCACTTTAGATATGCCAACTTGGCCTCTGAGAAATTATGTTCTTATATTTTATAGACCAAACATAAAATTGAGAAAACGCAAATTAGTTAATAATGAAAATTATTTTTAGTTCAAGTCATAAAAATCTGCTCCAATGGCCCCAAAAATGACATAAAACTACAAACAGGTGCACTTTATTGATTCTACATTGTCCTATAAAGTAGATCAATTATATCACCTTAAATTGTTCCATCTCAACTTATATGACACTTAAAAGAGTGCTTTGACAATTAAATGAAAACAATAAACTATATGGTGAGTAAATGGAATTACAATGTAAACAAAATAAGGTAACAGTCTAAAGTCAAATCAATCAACCTATATAATCTTAAAAATAAAATATTAAAAATATTACAGTATAAATGCTGTATAATTATTACAACGTTGTTTGGGTTTTTATAGAAATTCTTTTAAAATGACAAATCAAAATCCGATCATGGATACCTTGTAATGTTCATGTGATTATTACGATACATTAAGAATAAAAACTTACATGCTGACAGCTCACTGGTTGCCATCTCACATTCATGTAAAAGCAGGTAGATTTTAAAACAGCTTTTATTCCTGTGTCACGTCCGTGTTTCCTGTGTTCTCAGTGAGGAATGTGGATGGAACAATGGAGGACGTTTGTGTTTTATGTGTTTATGAGTCTGAAGGTTGTGTGTAATGAGTAATCACACACACACACACACACACGCAGCAGACAGTAAGAACCACACCTCTCTGCGGCAGGTCAACAGTCCACTTGGAAAAGAGACAGAAGAATGAAGCGTTTCTCATTCACCAGAGTTTTATTATCTGAGTGCTATAGTTACTTCATATACTAATATATTACACACAAAACAGAATGGTGGTTAGCTCTGTTCACCTAGAAGATAGTTTTAAATTAGCATGAAATAATATTCACATTGAAATGAAAAATATAAGTAAATTCAACTTAAAAATATGTCTGTATCTAGATAAAAATTATTTTTGTGTAACCACTTGTGGATTTGTGGCTCTTGAGTGTTAAGCAAAGAAATAAACCAGCATATCTAGCCCTGAAATGTTTCAGAAATTCAAAAGAGAACAAATGGATATTTTTTTTGGGGGGGGGGGATATTCGGACATTGGCAGCAGCATTGGGATAATAACACAAAAGGAAGGCACTTCAGAGAAACACAAAATAAAGTGGAGTGGCAGGAAATAGGGAACCAACAGGAAAGAGCAGGTAATCATAAGAAAATTAAGAATTAGTCAAAGCAACTTGAAGAGGAGACTTTATATTATGAGGAAACACCCAACTCACCATTGTAATCATTGTCAGGGAAATGATATATGAAGCATATATGAAGGAGAAAGAAGGGCTAAGGCTGCAGGACTGCAAAGGTTGGAGAACAAGGTTAAAAACCTGCTAGACTATGTGGACTCAGCTGAGGGAAGGAAACTGATATTTAGGTTTTTGACAGAAACCACAATGAGACAACGGTGCAGATGACAGACAGTAATGTGCGACTGAACCAGGAGGGGGCAGTAATGCGATTAAAAAAAGATGCCAAATGCTGTAAACCCCAAAGAAGAAGAAGAAGGAGTAGTAGAAGAAGAAGAAGAAGAAGAAGGCACTCCCATATAAGCAGGGAAGGCATTATTTTTCCAGACTGCGGAAGGAGCTGGAGATAAAACAACAACGATGGGGCTAAAAATAGAAGTCGAATACTGGTAGGTACAATTTTATTAGTTATTAGGTACGAGTTTTTAGCCAACTCGCTGTCTGTTTTTGTCCGGGTTCGTTCCATAAATCATAGTTTAAAGGTGGTTGTGACGTAGCTTATTATCATTAGCTAAGAAGGGCGGGGCTGATAGTTTGTGTTGGAACTCTCTTTTAAAAAAAAATATATATTCATAATTTTTCCGTATAGTGGCTCATGAGGATACAATTTCCGCTATCGGAAGCTCCACGGTGCTGTAAAGTGTGAGTTTCCTGATGCGGAAGTGTCAGGCGCCGTGGGACGCCGAGGTAACGACCGACGTCTGCATTGTATGCTATCCGATCGTTGCCGTTGGGTTGTGTTCATTAGGGTGAAATCCTGTCTTTCTTTCTGTAATTAGACAGCTTTGAGGTGAAAATCAACGGGATTCTGGTGTTCTCCAAGCTGGAAACAGCTGGCTTCCCGCATGATGATGACGTAAGTAACTTTCAGGCTCAACAGATGCAAGTAGCTGCACGTTTTAATGTGAGTCACAGTATTTAACAGTGTCTGATTTATCTTGTGTTCCCTGCCACAGATAATAAATGCTGTCCGGTGCGCCTACAAGGGGGAAACCTGTGCAGAAGATCACCAATCATCATCGTGTAAACCTCCATCTGTCCAGCTCTAACACCAGCAGCGTTAAGATAGGTCAGAGAAACCGTAGATTTTAATGGCATCTCTGGTTTACGTAATGTGAACCCAGCACTAAGACAACTAGCTGGTTTCTTTAACCGATCTCACCTCTGCTCCCCTCTCTGTTCTCATTGTGGAGCTACAAGCTGTTAATGATTGCTGTAGCCTGAAAGGTTAAAGGTTATAGTATGATGAATCCAAGCCTGGAGTTCCCTCTTAATAGGAACGGAGACAGGGAGAAGCTGCTGCAGAGTGTTGGAGGGAGCTTTCCCACTGCCTCGTTGCCTGGCATTCTCAAACTGCACTGTTTTTTTTTTCAAGCCTTTTTTTGGGATCTCATATGCAACTTTAACACATTTCTTTAAATGCAAGGGGTGTGCAAAATGGTTGTGGTTAATTTGTAAGCATAAAAAGAGACTGCTTCAGTGCTCTTAGCTCTTTTGCAAAGCATTTTTCTGGGATTGATCGATATTTCCCTAATTAGTATGCAAGCTTTGGCTGGAAAAAAAACATCTTGTAATTTGTGGTTCAACGCTAAATTAAGATTTCCTGTCTTTATGCAAACTGATTGGTATGTTTAAACATTAAAGTTATTGGTTTTGATATTGCTGTTGCGTGCAGCAGCTCTCCTCTGCCACGTCTGATCTTAATCTGTTGTGTTCTTGTTCAAATGACAAAGTCATTTGTGATTGAAACTGGTCAGGTACTTGAGCGATCATTAGATGTGCTTCTGAAGACCACCACCCACTGGTCTGTCGGCTCACACTAGTTAGACGTCAGCTCATTTTCCACTTCATCTCAGATTGTTTGCTCAGAGGTCAAAACTGTAGCCTTTTAATAAAGATAACGGTTGTTCTGTATGGTTGTTGGTCTTTTTTTTTCATGATTTCACATGGTGTCTTTTCTCATTTTGAACCTTTTCTCATTTTTGGGCAGAGTCGAGCCTGAGAGTTTCGATTAGAGTTTCGATTGTTTTGGTGTGGCTCGATGGTCAACCTGCTCTTCCAGTTTTGCATGTCTAAGGTCTGACATCACACCTGTTATTGGAACAATTCTCACATGATTTGTGCTGTGCAGCCTTGACAAAGAGCTGCTCCTTTGAGAGGCATTCACTGGGGTTTATTAGCATGAGACTATTTTCAGTGTTTTGTTTGGGTTTTTTTTTTCAGTGTTGTCCAGCAACCACCAATTATTTTACTGCACAAGTTAAATGGCTGTTGCAACAGTTGCTTGATGTGGAGAACACTGAAGATCCTCCAGGCAGAACTACAGAAGACTTCGGATAATACAAATGAACGTTTGAATTAAACTTAAATTCCAGGTCTCTAATATTCTGTTGAACTTTATTGTAAAGTAAACATTAGTTTCCTTCTGAGGCAACAAAAAGTACACGAGTGAGTCAATATTACAAAACAAGACGGTGGAATTTTTCAAAGTTATGCAGTACTTTTTCACTACATTGGCTCCACTGAGGGGCGCCACATTCATGAGAGACTGCCATCTTCAGTGCATGATGTCGGGCATCCCAGAGCTCAAACATAAGAGAGTCATATAGAAGTCAAATACAATAATTCAAGTGAGTGGTCTGAAAAAGAGCAACAACATTTTGTTTGGCTATAAATGGATTTTTCAGCAAACCAGAACCTCTGATTATAAATATTAAACTCTTATTATTGTGGTTAAACGTACTTTTTATCCCCCAACATGAGTTGCCCGGAGCACATCCAGCAAACTAGTTAAGTCAGGGCAAAAATTTATTTATTCTTTGAACATTTTATTTATTTTCATACAACACAGGACGGCATTAACTTCGCTATCAACAGACAACAAACAAACAACAAGAAAAAAACAACAACAATGAGACCTCAGACATCAAATCACCTTCCTAATCCATATATTGAGAGCAAAAAATAAATTCAGGAGGCTCAGACAATTGTATTGGTTTGGAGCCCATTCGAATAATTTAATCATAAATCGAGCCTCCCCTGCATTGGTGGGCTGACCCGCCAACGTACAAAAGTATAAACACATTAGAGTAGAAGAGGCTAAATAAATAAATAAGTAGATGAATAAATTAAAAAAAAGGCGGATTCGTTGTTTACACTCAAAAAGAAAAGTGAAACTGACAAATTAAAGTCAGGTGATGTACAAGACTTCAGCATCAGACTGCTGTGAAAGACACATAATCAATACAAGGAGACCAGGTTCTATTCTAGTTTTTTAGGGATCCATTCAGAGAGGCTCTCAACTTCTCTGTTTGAAGACACATCATTACATCATTACTTCCTTGATTCACTGTATGAAAGAGGGGGATGGGGCGGGGGTGGGGGTAGGTAGCATTCCATTCGATAAAATTAAGCGTCGTGCTAGTAATGATGAAAATGAGATGGCATTTGATTGATATGATGTCATACTATATTCAGTTGGGGCTACCCCAAAATGTTGCCCTGTATGGATCCAGATCTAGTCATAACATATGGCCCATTGTAAGTCAAGTCAAATTTATAGCATATTTAAAAACAACAGTTTACCAAAGTGCTGAACATGCTTAAAATAAATAAGATTCCATTATAGAAATTAAATAATAATACAATAATAATAATAAAGAACAAGCTCAGCTCAGTAAAAAAAATCAAATCAAGATGTCAAGAAGAAGAGATGGGTCTTCAGCAGCCATTTAAATATTTCTAGGGTCTGTGCAGAATCGATTAAGTGTTCCAGATATTAGGAGCAGCCACTGCAAAGGTCCAGCCGCCTCTGTTCGTAAAGCACATCCAGGAGCCGCTGGTTGGTAGACCTCAGCGCTCTAACTGGAGCATGAAGGTGCAAAAGATCTGATAAATAAGACGCAGCCAGCCCATTTAAAACCTTAAGAACATGCAATAAAATCTTCAAACCAATCCTGAAACCTACAGGAAGACGGAGGAGGGAGGCCAGTATCGGGGGTCATGTGATCACGCTTTCTTTTACCAGTTAAAAGAAGGGCAGATGCAATTTTGAACGAGCTGCTCGCGACGAAGAGAAAACTGATCTAATCTCACGTACAGGGAATTATAATAATGAATTCTAGGGGTAATAAAAGCATGAGTAGCTCTCTCCAAATCTGTGGGAGAGAGATGGGTCTATGCATACATGCATCACTGAACTTTACATTCACATTAACCGTGATGATAATAGTTGTGTCTTTAAATTTCATTCCATCTTGTCTGGAGCTTATCTCACAATCCTTTACCAACTTTAACACGTAAATTAACCATGATAAATAGTTGTGCCTTTAAATTTTTTGATCTTTCTATCAATCTTCTTTTTTTTTTCCATGCAAAGATGATTTTTAAGGTGACTCTGAAGGCTCTCCATAGCATAAACAACATCCTCTACTCCAGGCTCACCAAAGGAATGGAGGATTTCTCATATACTGCTGCAATTTTGCAGGGATCAGAGGGATGCGTCACCTCCAGATGACTCTTATTCATTTTGTTGAAGTGAGGTCACATTGCCTCATCATTTATGTGCTACTTGTTAATGGATGGAGGGCTGTGTATTTAGTGTAATGCACTGGGACTAGGTGGGTCTTTGCTGCTGGCTCTGGCCCTCAGTGATAACTTACACCAGCCTGCTCGTTCTACGCTGATAGAGACCATCTGTGCTGCCTCGGTTAAGTCCTCCAAACTTGCATTAGGGTCTTTTTCTGTTTCTTCAGTGTGCACAATGCTAAACGAGATCATTATGAGGTACCCAGCTCATTATATGGTTTGTTATTTTACACATTTATCAAATCTTGTAGTCTGAAAAGCAAATTTTCAAACCGTATTTGCATCTTAATTTGACTTTGTCTCCTTTACAATCCAC